>JAVKLA010000001.1:1911726-2065014 GCA_034782735.1 Sagittarius serpentarius
TTGCGCCCCCCCCCCCCCCCCCCTTCTCCCTTTTTAAAGTGCATATGGCACCTTAACAGTTAGAAGTCTTTTGGATACAAGGGAACACTGTTTAAACGAGTTCAATTTTCCGGATCCCTATTCGAAGGTAAGTTGTTCTTACTTTACAGCGTGGACAGCATGTAAGTTCAAGACACTTTTTCCATGCTCTGAAACTTTGTATTATAGGGAAGAGATTAGTAACTGGCTACCTTGCAGCAGTTTTAACCAGTTGATGGTTGTCACTGAGGAGAAGCAGCAATGGGTAATGGGATATAAAGCCTGTGACCTCTAACGTGCTCATGGTGAGGCTGACGCTAACCAAAACTCTTACCAGCTTCAGTTGTCTGATACTTCTGAGAAGCGAATTGATGGTGTCAGTCCTGTTCCTGATGAGTGCATGGTGTCTGTCATCAGATACCGCCGTAACTTGCTCCTTCAGTGAGGAGGTGTTTCCTTCAGTTTAGAACTGAGGAAGCTGCATGGAGGAGCCTGCACTTCTGATGATGTAAGGAGTACTTTGCAAGTGACCTGAGAATTTCAGTTTTGAGGACAGTCAGTTTATTTCCCTTCATACTGAGGCTACTACTGCAGTCTGGCAAACTTCAGGAATTTTTTCTTTTTTTCTCCTCATTCTCATAATTCTCTTCCTGGTGTGGAAACCATTTTCAAATTTAAAGCTATCTGTAGCTATATAAGTACTTTCCAATAAGTATGTAGATTGAAGGCAGTTGTAAAAGACACTTGTCACTGTTATCTTGGAGAGCGGTTAACAATTGCAACAGCTCCATGCGGAAGTCACCAGTGCTGTGAACCCACGTCTCTGTGTTCCTCTAACTACCTTCAAGTGTGTTTTCTTTTCTTTCCTTCCCCTCCCCCCCCAGAGGAAAGAAAAGGAAGGGGGTGTGTTCATAAACAGTCATCCTTCCCCACCTCCTCACGTCCAAAAAAGGCCTGAAAAAAAGGAAAACCTTCCTGCGTTCCCTTACTTGCTGAGGCGGTCTGTCCTTACCCCTAACTGTGCTGCTTTCCTACATACTGTCTCTGGACTAATCTACTGCTGTGCTGTCAAAGGATTCTTGATTTCTTTTGTAGTTTTTGAGATACTCAGCAGAGTTGGGTTGGAGTATATGCAAATGCATAACTTCTAGCTCTTAAAAATATTCATTGCCATTGTGCAGCTGTTTACTCTCTGAATTTTATTCTGTAACATAATATGGTTGGGGGAGAGGACGTGTGAAGTCAGTATTTCTCAAAACCAACTTTCTGTAGGTCTAATACTCGCCACTTGTCTGTGTGGACATACAAATAACAACAGTGCCAGTGTCTGGTTAGAGACTTTTTTCCTGACTGTTAATATATTTCTACAAAATTATGTAGAAGGTTCTCCCTAGCTGTATTGTCAGATGTTACATTCACCCTAAGAAAGAGGTAAAGAATATGTCAGGTGGCTCTTACTTATGTTTGCTTTTTGGTAATTCAGACAAGATACTGCCGAAAAAAGGTCTGGATGTAAAGATGGTACCCAGTATCACTTTTAAATTTTTTAAGATAACTTAAGTGATCTCACTGGAGATAGAAGCAGAGGAAAAAAAGTCAAGAGCTTCTAAGCATCTGGATGATGAAACTCTTGGTGCAAAAAAATAAAAAATTCTTCTCCAGTTTTTGTAAAACTGCTTGTGGTAAGCCTTCTGCTGGTAATTACCTGGCTTCGATGGATCCTGTTACTACTAAAAGTTTTTTGTTGTGTCCGCTCTCCCATTCCCCAGTCTGCTCAAGATGTGTTGCACCTCTAAGTTATTAAGAAAAGTAATTCTTGGGCAACAGATCATATCGTAGCACTAATGAAGCTTTTTATTAGAATCCCAGGAAACTTTTTTCTTGTTGATACTAAGCACGCTGATAACAGTAACTTGTTGGTCCATTAGAGGCCATGAACGTAGAGGAGAATGCTTGAACGTGGTCTTGGGACTGAGACAACCAATGATGGGTAAGAAATTTTTGTCTATAAATCCAATGTTTCATGTCTTTCTTACAGGTAAAGCAGAAAGAAAATGGCATAGCCTTAAAATGTTTTCAAAGCGTAATCGAATCTTTGGATTCATTAGGCTGGGAGGAGAGGCAGTTTGCTCTGGTGAAAGGACTTCTTGCGGGGAATGTCTTTGACTGGGGAGCAAAAGCAGTCTCAGAGTAGGTGTTACATATTTTAAAAGCACCCTTTTAAGATACAGAATACCCAGTTGTTCTTTTTCCTCTTTTAAAAATAAAGTGCACCAATCTAACTTTAATTGTAGTTTGTATTTCACTTTAATCAAATGTTGGATGTTTATTTACAAGCATTGTTGTGGTGCGGGGAAGTTTACATTTCCACCCTTTAAATCTGGCAGATGTGTCACTGTGAATGTTTGAATTAAGTGATAGAGCATTTAGTATTCCAGCCTGGCTGCTTTGCTTGTGGCGTTGTTATTAGCACTGCTTTTGGGTATGTGTTGTACTATGTTCCTAGAATAGAAAATACGCTATTTTTCTGCAACCTCCCGTTGTCCTGATATCACAGTATATATTCAGTGGGCTGTAAGTTAGGTTGGATAGTCTCTCTTGATGACTAAATACTAATTATTTTTGGTCAACATACTTTTATATTACCACTGGGAGAGCTGTTTTGCTCCTATCCTGTCAGCAGCCATGAATTAATTTAAGGATATTAATGCCAACAGCCTTGAAGTATTTTTGAGTTTTCAATTCTAGAACTTTCTTTTTGTGGGGCTGATATTACAGATCCAAGAGCATGGGGGAGGGATACCGTTTTACAGCTGACATTCAGCACTTCCTTTCCCTTTCTGCATCTTTGAGGAGTTTTCCCTCTGATTAAATCAAGAGGAGTCTATTAAAAGCAAGGCGATTCAAGGCTACGTGGGCCGCCTTAGTCTTGCGTTACTTCCAGTGTTGCCCATGACCAGAAACTTGAACTGACACCAGTTAGAGCGGTTAGTCTGCTTGCCACTCGTGTTAGCGTAGCTCTCATTCTCGTTAAGGAAGGAACTAAGAGATACAGACTGAGTTAAATGTCTCTTAGTACTAGATTTAGGGAACTTCAGGAGACTTGACGGGCAAGCATTGCCCACATGGTGTAACATTTTAACTGACAGCTTAGAACCTAGCCATCTCATTGTGTAAATCCTCATCACCACCTACATGTTTGGGGCTACTTTACCATAAATACAGCCAATAGCAGTAGCTTTTAAAACCTGTATCTGGTTATTCTAATTCCTTTTTTTCCCACGCAGGTACAACTTCTAAAAACTTTTGTAGGCCAATGTTTAAATTAGACTTTGTAAGCACTGTTTTACCACGCGGATATTTTAGATCATGACTACGTTTTATGCCGATCTGCAGACCTAAAGGTGTCTGTTTTGCCTGTAGTCTAGTGCCTGCAAACACTTGTATATTGCTGAAGCTTTTTTCTTTTAGCGTAAGAACTCTAATTTAATGTATATCAGAGCCTTTTGGTTTAACATAAGCACAAAGTATCTGTTTCTCAGTGATTGGACCTGTCCACTCTCCCCATTATAACCAATGCAGTAAAATTGCTGACCACCTGCTAACGAAATGTTTGAATTATATTCATGTGAGATGAAGTTACTTAACTGTGTACCCTTTATTTCTCTTCTGATACAGCGTTCTGGAATCTGAGCCACAATTTGGATTTGAAGAAGCCAAGTCAAAACTACAAGGTATAGGGAGATCGGTGGTGGTGGTTGGAACTGGATGTTGTGTTAATACGAGAGCGGAAGAGAGTGTGAACGTGTTTATTGTGGCAGTTCTGCTGCCCAGATGACACATAATCATTAGTACTTGCTAGGGTTATCTGAAATACAGGCTACAGAGTTTCGGTGGAATGTTCCCGTTTGTTTTCCAAAGGAACTGAAATCTGAAAACCTCTTTTCTTGAGCAGAAGCCTTAACCACACAGATATTCAGAATATCCTGCCCATGCTGTTTTTCATAACTGTTCTAAGCCTGTCAAGGAGACGGTGTCCTGGGAGGTACAACACCATCCATCCTAGGATGAGTCGTTATGATAGCCAGCTTGCATGACTTCATTGCTTTATTATGAAAATTCCATTTCAAGACTGCTGTAATTGAGCTATTCCCATAATTAAGAGCTCAGGAACTCTTTGAATACATGTTCAGTGTTCAAAACCTGAGCTCAAGTGCTTTAATGCTTAAGCATCTGTAAAGAGACACCTCCTGCTTTTCATCATGTACAGAATTACTGTTTGCCTAAAAGAAATGCTAACATGACTTTGTCTGTGACACAGAACGTCCGTGGCTAGAAGATTCCTACAGTCAGTGGCTAGAGCGACTGAAGGTACGACTCCGCGGTTGTTACTAACTGTTGAGTAATTAAATACATTAATCGTAAAACCACCTATTAATCTTGGCTTTTTAACAGAACTCTGTTCACACAACTCAAAATAAATTCTGGTAACACAGTACCAGTAATTCAGCAGCCTTACCATAAAGAAAGGAATAAAAGGAATTAGACACTTCGTTACTTACCAAGCTTCTCAGCTAAATTCTTTCAGAAACTGCAGCATTTGGAATCCAGCTGCTTTCAGAGTTGTTCCAAAGTAACCATATTTTGTCCCTTCTTTATAAGGGCACTTACTTCTATACAGCTAGACACATCATTTTGAAAACCTGGGCCCAAATGTAGTGTTTGGATTGTTCCTCCATCTGAGTAGCCAGCCTCAAAATGACATTAATTGAGGAGCTTGCTGAAAGTAATTAACTTATCAATTAGCAAAGCTTTTTTGCCCTGTGTGATTCCAGTTACTATTTAATTAAGCTTAATTGAAAAGCTTTTGTTTCTTGTGTAAATCTCTATGTTGGAAATGATAGCCAAACGGTTTGGTATGGGTAGACTATTGCAAATCATTACGTATTACATCTTAAAACAAAAGTATCAGCTAATATTGTGTAACAGTGATCATTAAGGAACTTCAAGCACTGTCCTGACAGTTTTTTGTTAGCAGTTAAGCATTGTTCACCATAGAAATTCTTCTGCTGGTATGAACTGGAGTGAACTAAGTTTCATAACATCAGATTTAGAACAAATTAAAAGGTTAATGGAGAATAGGAAATATCTTTTCATTTTAGGATGTCACTGCCCCCAGCAGTCCATCCTGCCCTTTCCTGGCAGAAGGGAATCCTGTTCACCCTACAGCATGCTAGCTTAAAACAGCCACAAAGGTAGGTTTTACCCTGATAACCAACGCGCTCACGTAGGCAGCTGCCCATGCTGCTGCTTCTGTTTTAGAGAATGGCATTCTCCAGCTGCATGGCATAACAAAATGCTAGCCGTAATCTCGCCTCCAGACAGTAGGGTTATAGGCCTAACTACCCCCCGGTCAGAAGCCTCTGAAGTACGTTCCTGGTCAGAGCTGCTGGAGTTAGTTAGGCATGTCTTTAATTAGTTGGCAGAGGTAGGTTTTATTAATGGAGTTTGAAAGACCTCTCTCAAACAAAGCGAAGTAACTAAAGGCTGTTTTAAATAACTGTGCAAAGACACTGTTAGGGAAATCAATTTCCCCTAAGGTCGAGGGTAGGTGATGTCCTGATGAGTTAGTTATGCTGCTACTAGATAACCAAAATTGCCAGTCATGTAAGGGTATAAAATGTGGGGTCTTAAAGTGAGTAGTTCTAAATAACACAAACTGTTCACTGAAATGAATTGCAAACTCAAGCCTGAATATGTTGGTTTTCTCTTACAGGAGGGTCCCCCTCATAAATGTGCCTTAATTTTCGCAGATAACAGTGGAATAGACATAATTTTAGGAGTCTTTCCTTTTGTCAGAGAGCTCCTTTCTAGAGGGACAGAGGTAAGTGGTTTTCATTGTGAATTCACTATGTAATGGAGCTTTGGTAATTGGGGAAAGGTTTGTTAATGACCTACCAGCAGTACCCTTTACCAAAGTGGCTGCTAACATCTAAATTGGGAATAATCCAAATCCCTGGAACTCCAAAGCCTAACTTTAAGTAGACTGTGAAAGGTAGCAAAGCAAAGCGAGCCGCTGTCAGACCTAAGTCTGCTGAACAAGGGTCTGGACTGTCAAAAGACCTGAAATAGCTGGTTAACTGAGGGAAAATGAGGACTGGGCCTCCAGCCTTTCTCTTCACATTTCCTCTTTTGTAAAATAAGTCAGGTAATGGTGATTTTAAACAAACAAGCAGCTCTAACACCAGCTGTGGACTGCATTAATCGGTGAACTCTTCTGACATCTTTACCTCAGGTTATATTGGCTTGTAACTCTGGCCCTGCCCTAAATGATGTCACCTACAGTGAATCCCTGATTGTTACTGAACGGATAGCAGCAATGGATCCAGTTATTCAGTAAGCATATAACCAGTCTCCATTATGTATCATCAAACAATACACAGAAGGAAAAAGCAAGTTCCGTGTTACATATTTAGTTCGTATTTAACAACTGGGTGTGTCAGTGTCTAAAACCTGCAACCTGGAAGTAAGCTAAGGCCGATCATTTACTTTCATTAAGGTGAAACATTTAGAAATCAAATCTTTCTTAACAGCCAGAATTATATTTCTTGTCTATGTCTTCCCTGATAAGCACTCAAGCTACTAAAATATAAATCTTCTATGTTAACAGAGGAAAATACATGTATTTCACATATAGAGTATCCCCGGCAGAGGATACATAGCTGACTAAATAATCCTTTTGCTCAAGGAAACATTATGTTTCTTGGCGAAGTCCTAGCGGTAAAAGAAGCCTTAGGTATTCATGGTCATCTGGCTTACTACCAGATTTGCATGACCCTGTTGAGGTAGCTGTTTAACTTTTTTTTTTTTTTTTTTTTTTTTTAAATAAAGGTCTGCACTGAGGGAAGAGAAGCTGCTGTTGGTTCAGACAGGTTCGAGTTCTCCATGTCTAGATCTAAGGTATATTGGCAAAGTACCGGTTTATGTGTCTCCATCAGCTGCAGGATGTTCAGAGACTTGGCTCTGGAGCGTCTTAGCCACCTCTCCTGATAGGAATTGCTTTTGCACAACCGTTAAGAGTTGCTTAGTCTGGATTTACAGGCCTGTAATACTGATCAAGCCTTACTAGTTGTTGGACATCTTACTTACCGTGTTTGTGTTCAGCAATGACACATTGTCAGTTTCATGAGCAGCTCAGTTATGGATGATGTAAAATCCCACACGTGACCAAGAAGTCCACTTGACTATACGCAGCATGCTATGTTGTTAAGCTATTTATTTTTAATTAGCTTCTCTATTGCAGACAGAACTTGCCTCCGTTTTCTGGGCAATCCCAAATCTGCATGCTTTTAATGAAGCTTTTGAAACTATGTCTCGCTTCCTTTGACCTCAGGTGTTCCTGTGTATTGGCATCAGTCATTCCATCTGAAATTCCGTATCCCACCACATTTTATGTAAATGATAAAAGCCCTTAGAGCAGCCTGTCTCACATCTGTAGCGTGTATGAAGGTGACTGTTTCTAAACCAGACCTCTCATTTCAGCCGTCTGGATAAAGGTCTGGCTGTGCTGGTCAGAGAACGGAAGACAGACTTGGTTATCATTGAAGGCATGGGTCGTGCCATCCACACAAATTACTACGCGGCTTTGAAGTGCGAGAGCCTCAAGCTTGCCGTTATCAAAAACTCCTGGCTTGCCGATCGTCTCGGAGGGAAAATTTTCAGTGTCATTTTTAAGTATGAAGTGCCATGTAAATGATACAGATCTGGTCAACTGGGTGAACAGGAGCAGCAGAATGGACTTGCACTAGTTTTACTTTAACTGTAAAGAATGTATTTTTATTACAACAGGGAAAAGAGTTCACAGGAAATTCCGTATTTATATTGTGCTTTGTGACTTAAAAAGCTACAATATGATTCACTCTATAGTATACACACTCAAATATATATATGTATATCACTCATTGTTTATTTTGGTAAGTGTTTATTTTAATGCTGCAGTATTTGTGATGAAAAGACTTTATTTTTTTGTTCTGTGAGACATTCATATAGAAATATATTTAAATGTCAATGAAACCTTTTTTTATACATCTCTGCCTACTCTGCCAGCAAGGACATGGCACATACCAAATAGTTTTCAAAGTGCTAAGTGAATCTGACATTGCATTTACCATGTCAGCTTTTAAACTTACCTAAAACGTTTCACGCTCTTTGCAGTTAGTTTGATTGAAGGACTGATCCACCTTCTAACCTAACAGCGCTTAAGCTGTATTTAAAATAGAACAGTCGTGACCTGAGAGCGCGTAGCAGATAACCGAACAGCACTAGTTTACCAACGGGTGGAAGAACTGGTAACTCCTATTGCTTTCACTGTTTGGTCTTGGTAACAGTTGGCTGGGAGGGGAATTCAGCAACCATACTGAATTATTTAGCAGTAGTTGGAAGTCAAGTCTCACTAAGTTACCCGCAAAGTGAATGTGTAGTGCTTTACTCGGGAAGAGCCAGCTATTTTCCTGTCACAGGCATGTTAGTTTCTGTTGCCTTCAGTTATTTAATGCTAGGACTGATAAGAATCAGTCTCTTTGTTCATGCCGCGCAGTTAAAGCCATTTCCAAGTAACTGAATTTGCCTATTTTTTCCTCCATCAGCTGTGCAGTACATAAATGGAGTAATTTAACCGTGAATTTGCAAACCAACAGGTGCGCATACATCAGTCATTCCAGCTCTGAAATGAAAACCAGCTTAATTAGAAAAGTATTTAATATGCAGCTGAGGTTACTGTTCCCCGTGAATTTCAAAGATTCTTTTTTGAGAGCAAGAGAATAATGCAAAATACCCCTTACTCACTGCCTCAGCCCTTGCCTGGTGAACTTGTACTTTAATTGACAGATTACCAGACTTCGTGCTCTCCTACTGCTGGAGCTCAACTATCAAACTTCTTCCTAAGTACTTCTTGATCAGGTTAACTAGGACAAAAGACTCTCTATAGCTAGATGGTGAAACTTAGCGTGTGATGGGAGACTGAGAAAGGACAAGTCTGTGTCTTGCATTTCCTAAGTCTCATAGTTCCTTAATTGCATGGTCTCCCTTTCTCGGGTTTTAGGCCACTGCAGAGAATGCAGTTCAAGTCCTGCGTTTTGGGGGTTTATGCAACAGTACCGTCATTTCTGATTCAGAAATGACCTTCACAGTGACCAGCATCTTCTGCTTAGAAGAGGGGAAGAGTATAGTCTATTTATAACTAAAATGTTTGAGAAGCAGTTGTTCTGGATTAGAACAGTCAGATGAGAGCTTTAATTTTTCAAGATTGTACCTCGTACTGTAATTAGTAAGCAGAGGCTTCATATTAACCTATCAAGTCACTTACTCCTCTAGGCTTTCATGTACTTACATAGTAAACTTCTAAACTAAATATGGATCCACCATCTTTATTTTCCCAAGTTGTTAACCTCTCTTATTTTTAACAGTTACACTCTATCCCTTGTCAATTTAAATTCTTCCAAGCCACTTCATTTTCTTCTGTATCCAGCTCCACCACCAATCCAGAAGTGCTCTAGGTGTGTGTTTGTAATTAGAAAACTAACACTCTAGACTTGCAGAAAAACATCTTTCTACATTGATGTAGTTCCTATGAAATACATATGGTATAAACCTAACACATGCCCGTTCCTTAAGCAAAAAATTCTTAAGCATTAGCCCTCCCTGAGGTCTCCTGGCTTTGTCTTGTATTTTCTTTTATACGTAGACGAGTGCATATTTCTTCTGTGAAAACGGAGCAACAAGATTTCTGAAAAACAAAAGGGGAGGAAACAAGGGGCTGAGTTGTTCTGTGTTACGGAATCCACCTTTTAAGTGCGCACAGCCCATCCGGTGGCATGGGTGGAGAACAAGAACAGCAAGGTGCGCATTCAGATACTAGCGCGGTTTCATTTACATGTGTTTTCCTGCTTGTCAAATGACTTAAGAACAGCCATACTTGAGAATAAACTTGTTATTGATGATTTACTGTCCTCTCTACGCACTCAGCATACTGGAATACAGTTTGGCTGCTGAGGAATTACAGTAAATGTTTCTACTTAATATTTGGGGTGGGGTGGGTGGGTTATTTTTTTATTGTTACCCTCTTCAGGCTACAAAACTATCACACAGCCCAAGCTGTGACATTTCAGCGCTTTGAAGAGTAAATAGGTAGCACATCTTCCCCCCTCACCCTCCCCACACTGCAGTGCTTTCCTTAGAAAAAGCAAGATCAGCATGGAAATCCAGCGTTGTGCACTGTGGGGCACTGGTGCCTAGCTTGTCCGTGCTAAACAGAAGGGATACAAGGAAGGAGGACAGGAGATGATAACCATCACCTACCTTCACGTGTCCTGCAGCGTGTCTGCTCTTATTGGAGAGCTCCACCACAGCGGCGATCACGCCCAGTGTGAGGCCAATTGCCAGGGTAAGAAAGAGCCCACCCAGAGCCTGGGGCTGCAGGGGACTCCATCTGTCTTTGCTTTTGTGAAGGCAACTGGTCTCCCACCACTTGTTGCGCAAGTAGTCAAGATCACCCGATTCGCGCAGCTTGAGGACAGCAACAGAGAGCTTCTTCGTCCACAGGGATGCTGGCAGCAGTAGAGTGAAAGAGAGAGAAGAGTGTGGGAGAGATTGCAGCCACTATAACGTTTTTAAGCAATCCGCTGCTATACTACCAAGCAGGTTTAGCTGGGTGCTGCTTCCCAACTTTCAGGTGGTCATTCCGCAAACAGAATGCAACAGACCAAGCCAAGAGCTTTGCTTAGATAATAACTATTCCTGTCCTACTCCCAGAGGTACAATAATATTTGCAGAATAACGACACAGGGAAGGTCCTTTGAGAAATGGAAGCAGCCACGCTCCACAGGAGAACAAACTGTCTACCCCGCTAACTACATTAGGAGCTCTGCATTACTGGCACCAAGGCAAAACCAAAAAAACCCCACAGGAACCAGTGACACCCCTGAGAGTTGGAATTTTTTGCACATTACAGTTCAAAGTAAGAGTCAGCGAGTGCTAGTGGTAATCGCATCTGCAGAATGAAAACATTGCATAGCAGGGTTACCAGTTTGTCCGTACTAGATTATTGGTGTTAATGCAGAAAATGTGTGCAAGTTTCAGGACTCGGCTATGCCAGGCTTTTTGCTCTGTCCGTCTGCTACTTGAGACCCATGAAATCCGAGTGGAAAAGTGGGACAGAAGTGGCGCACAGTAACTAACCCTGCGTAGTGGCAATGCCAAATCCTCTGGCTCCGATAACTTCAGGGGCCCTGATCAAATTGCAGTGCCTGGCAGCTGCAAGGTCTTGAGAGATTGATTCACCAATGAAGGCATAGTTTGATTCCATCACACGTTGAACTGCTTCCTGGTAGGTTTTGACTAAAACATGGTCTCGTCTCTTGTCCATATATTCATAGATCATCTGATGGATCGGATTCTTGGAGTTCTGCAGCCCAAAAATCAAAGTGTCAAACTGAAATGTAAAACAACCATCCGAAAAAATCTGCATATATGTGCAATGGTTACAAAACAATCCGGAGAATAAGAGTACTTGAGCCCTCTCTAGTGAAAACTAGCATATAGCTGGCACAGATTTCCTCTCTAATGCACAGCATTACAGGGATAGGTGTCACAGACGACACCAAGTTGGGTGGGAGCGTTGACCTGCTTGGGGGTAGACAGGGTCTAGAGAGGGATCTGGACAGGCTGGATTGATGGGCCGAGGCCAATTGTATGAGGTTCAACAAGGGTCAGTGCCGGCTCCTGCACGGGGGTCACAATAACCCCATGCAACGCTACAGGCTTAGGGAAGAGCGGCTGGAAAGCTGCCCGGCAGAAAGGACCTGGGGGTGTTGGTCAACAACTGGCTGAACATGAGCTGGCAGTGTGCCCAGGTGGCCAAGAAAGCCAATGGCATCCTGGCTTGTATCAGAAATAGCGTGGCCAGCAGCGCTAGGAAGCGATTGTCCCCCTGCACTCAGCACCGGTGAGGCTGCACCTCGAATACTGTGTTCAGTTTTGGGTCCCTCACTACAAGGAAGTCATTGAGGCGCTGGAGCGTGTCCACAGAAGGGCCACGAAGCTGGTGAAGGGTCTGGAGAACAAGTTTTGTGAGGAGCAGCTGAGGGAATGGGGTTTGTTTAGCCTGGAGAAAAGGAGGCTGTGGGGAGACCTCATTGCTCCCTACAACTACATGAAAGGAGGTTGTAGAGAGGCAGGGGTTGGTCTTTTCTCCCAAGTAACAAATGATAGGACAAGAGGAAATGGCCTCAAATTGTGCCGGGGAGGTTTAGATTCGATATTAGGAAAAATTTCTTCACTGAAAGGTTGTCAAGCATTGGAACAGGCTGCCCAGGGAAGTGGTGGAGTCACCATCCCTGGAGGTATTTAAAAGACGTGTAGATGTGGCGCTTAGGGACATGGTTTAGTGGTGGACTTGGCAGTGCTAGCTTAACAGTTGGGCTCAATGATCTTAAAGGTCTTTTCCAACCTAAATGATTCTATCATTTTGTGATTAAATATTTCCCACCCACCCCCCAAAACAACCTTTGCAGGCATCCAGTTAATGTACCCAGGAGTTATCTACGTCAGTCCTCATGTTCAAGGTACACAAGGATAACCCCTGAAGACTAGCACGGCTTTCTTAAAAGAGAATACACTATAAAATATAGTCCTCAGCATGCTTTTATCTCTGAGAAAAGATGGAAGAAGAGGTGAACAAAACAACAGATACTAATCACATTATTGGAAGTATGACAGGAAACTGATGGAGTCTACAGTGATGAGAGTGGTAAAAGGACCTATAGGCACGAGCTAGACAGCTTGGCCCCAGCTTAGCAGTTCTATGGCACATGTGTATGTGCAAAATGAGATTCTCTGCACCTTGAAGAAGTAGAATGTAGAGGAGCCATGCAGTGTCCCAAACTCAAGCTTTCTTTGCTTCACAAGATCTTCAAAAGTCTGGATTGGGAGCTGCTCGCTGCCAGAGCTTAGCAGAGCGGTGAAGTTGGCGATGTAGGCAGCCAGCAAGGCAATGGTGAACAGCCACCAGACAGCAGCGATGACCCGCACAGAGAGTGCTTTGGGCCGAGGGGTGACACCTGCGCAAACCGAAGAGTGGATAAAAAGTATGGGAGGTGATGTACAGTGAGAGACAGTGAAGAACTTTAGATCCATGAGCCTGAGTTAAAGACTTCCCTCTAAAAAAAGGCCAAACTGCAAAACTCGCCCTGCAGCTACTTAATGCATGAGCCTGGAAGGACCTACTATGGCTGATTTGAACTGCATCAATACTGCATGCAATGCAGAGTTGAAGGAACATGAGTGCCCAAAAGCAGCATCAAACAACTCCACGCTACAAAGCACCAGTGCGACGGTTATCTTGACATACCCTCCTAGAGCAGTTGTTAGAGCAGAAAATACACATTCCTCAACAGAAGCCAGCCATCTGTACAGTTCCAACAAGTCTGCAATCAAAACTCCCCAAACAGGCAGTTTTAGTGCTGCCAAGTGTCCCTATTGGAACACCTTTTCCCCCAACAGGATAGCACACCAGTGTTACAGACAGAGGAGAGGTGGATATACAATCAGCTTAAAAAAACCATACTGCTCCCAGAGCTTCTTTGTTGAAGTCCTCCCAGCTCACCTTGCAGGGCAAGTGCTCCCGCTCCAAACCAGAGGCTATTTAAGAAGGTAAAGTGGTTCTCTTCATTCTTTGGCTCATTCCATTCACAGGGGCTCAGTCTGTGGGAAAACAACAGGATAAAACCAGACATTCAGGGGGGAAAAAAAATATAAACCATCCTGCAGTGTGACTACAGCAGTGCAGATAGCCTGGAAATGCCCTTTCCTTCCATGGTAGCTCCTCCTTCACCTGAGTTCCAGTTTAACCAGTGCAGAGGAAAGTGCTCCTGCCTCAGTGCCTCAAGTAGTTTGCAACAGTGGTGACTCAGAGGGTCCTGTCACAGGTTTGCCAGACACTTTCTTCCTGAGCCATTGCATAAGCTAGTCTCCCTGGCACACCTGACTGGCAATATCGGCTCTGTTCCATAACATCAGACTGAAGGCTGCTCCTTGGAGCAAATCCTTACCTATAAAGATTGTGCATAAAACTAGAAAAGCAGCAGTGGAGACCGTTAGCATGGCCTAATCAGGAAAGGGGGGAAAAAGCTGAATCTCCTGGGAAGGGGGTGGAGTGGTGGCAGAGAGAATCTGTTCCACAAGTCAGTGCAGGATACAGTGCATAAAAATACACCGGGAGAGAGACTTGCATGATGGAACATGGTCATAGTTCAAAAGAAACACTGATAAAAGTGAGAAAGAAGAGCTGAAGTACAAACACACCATCCTTTTAGCAACCCTCGGTAATCCACATCACGAGATACGGTGGTCTTTGTGGGGAGATCCTACTCTTAACGCTGTCTTAATCTGACATGACTTAAGGTTTATTAGCCCAGGTTCTGGACCTAGGCAGAAGGTTCCTCAAAGCAAAATGCTCCCCGGTACTTTCTTTAAAACTGAGATCTCTTCACAGCTGAGAAAGCAGTTGAGTTGAACAAAATCTGTGAAACAAATTCATTTATACCTGGCAACAAGAAAGAGGCAGAAGCATGTCAGCACATAAGCAAATAAAAGGCCAGTCCAGGTCTCCTTACTGAAAGGAGCCAGGAAGTGGAAGAAAGACATCTCCTGAGAGACGGTGTCTTTTCGAAGCAAGATCCCAATCCCAGTCTGCAGGAATGGTGTGGTGAAGGAGACCACCTCTTCCCTTGCTGATGTGACTGTCAATGGAGCCACTGCAATGTCTGCTTCCTATAAGATGGAGATAAAAAAAAAAAAAAAAAAAAATCAACCATCCCACCTACCTAAAAATGTCTGTCACTCAGATAGAATGCTTCCCAGGCTGAGTGGGCACATATCTACATGGCAAATCATTTCTCTGTGTCAACAGCCAGCTATCATCTCAGACTGTGAGCTCGAGGAAACAGGACAGTTTTCCATTTTGCATTGTTCATAGTGAGGTGCTGGTTGGTGTCCGGGGCTTCTGGTTTCCTACTACAGCACCACACACACAGGCTGAGGCTGTGCACCATGAACCGCATTGGGTTTTTTTACCAAAAAGAGAAGGTGTGTTCCTTTCTGTTTCTGGCTGTAGCAGCTCCATGACTGACAGCTGGACACAGTACTGACTTCAGAAGAACGAAGAAGGTTTAATTCAAATGTTACCAACAGACGACAGAACGCCAGCCATAGGGGATGGCAGCTGATGGGGTAAGATGTGCATTCAAGCACCCCCTTGAAGAGTCTAAGGGATTACCATTCTGAAAGAGACAATTTTCACCTAGTGGTTAAGTTCAAGGTAAGTTTTCCTTAAAGCCATTACCTTTGTTCTGTTAGTGAGCTAAGATATCTGTACCGTCTCTCAGAATACAAAGAAACACTGGGTAGCCTCTGAGACAAGACAAGCACTGCACCAGGAGCACCTTGTTTTAATAATGAGTTCCTGCTATGGCCATTGTCTCCTTGTGCCTTAGTTTCTGTATTTGTAGGCCAAACCAACTACAAGTCTTGCTAGTCATCAGTTCTACACAACAGGCGGGATGACTCCAAGTTGCGCAGTCCCTTAGCAAATTCTAACGAATTCCAGGAGCTACTAGCACTGTTCTTTCCTTCTAGAGCTGCCGTTTGTCAAAAATAAATTGGAAATTACCTGTCTCAAAATTTCACCAACCATCCCTGTCCAGTTCCCATTGGAAGAGATGGCACCATACTGCCCATCGCCCACCACCTTGACTTTATAGCTGAAGTGAAGCATTGCAGCGAGTGCTTTCAGCAAATCAATGCAGTATCCTTCCAGTTCTGCACTTCTCACCATGACGTAAGGATCTTCCTGCAGATTGAGGGAAACACACAGTTACATGCTCCCACAGTCTGCAGTACAACTGCTTGTGAATTAAACAATTTTTTGGGCAACCCCTCCCCAACGACCTCTATCCACATTATTAGGGGGACAACATTTCCAAACTTGAAAGACATTCACTGGAGTCATGTGCCACCACTAGTCCTAGACTACAGGTTCAGCAAGGAGTCTTCACAGAGCAGTCGTTTATAGAAGCGTGCGCCCAGTCCATTTTGCAGGCTGAATTTCGTAGCCCTCAAATCCTCCCATTGCAAACTCCAGACAGCCTGCGCTTCTACATCACTGAGCCAGCGCTCCAGAAACACTGTCTGTGATGCACACGGGTATCAGTGTCAAAGACAGCCCGAAAAAACACTTGCAAATATATGGGTGGAAAAAAAAGGCCAACTGTAATTCCAGCTATCTCCCAGCCACTATCAGTGTCCTGTCACTGCTTTACCAGGATTGTTGTGACAGTCAAAGTTGGAAGACCCTCTTCCGGTCCCCTTGAGTCAGTGCCCTGCAAATCAAAAAATGAAGAAGAAATAATTGGATTTGAAAGTCCCATACATGGCCCCACTTAGCTAGGGCTTACATTATAACTTGGGGTGGGTGTGTGCATGTGTTAAACGAGCTATAAATCTGCCCCTGTAAGATGCAGCAATCTCACCACCCTTGTTCTGTAACAGTAATAAATCACAAGCATTTCACTTTATTGCGTCATGCCAGCATACTTTGTCCAAATAAAAATCACTTTAAATGCTGTCACAATTCTTCAGATACACAGCCCACACAGTCTTCCAAAGAGATCAATTCATGTTGCAGACAAAACAGTTAGCAGCCAATTAAGGTCTCATTAGAGAGCAATTCCAGGAGACACAGAACAGTAGGAAACCTGAGAGGAGGAGGAGAAGAGGAAACATGGATGCGCTTCTGCACAGGACGCTGAATTCAAGAGTACATCTTCCAGCCTTACAGAGTCATACAACTCAAGATCATTTCTGATCAGTACTACTTCAGAACAATTCAAGCTTTTGCCTGTAGAACAGTCTAATTCTGTAAGATTTGTTGGTCTTAAACGTATCTCTTTATTCTAAAATTACATAGTGGTGTTTCTAGACAGAGTGAGAGAGCATGTGTGTGTATATGTATGTATATCTCTCTCTCGGTGTGTGTATATATATATACGTGCAGTACAAGATCTGCAAAAGAAGCTCCGTCTCTTCCAGGAGCTGAACGATCTTGTTTCAGTTCTGTCTGCAAAGGAAGGATTTGAGGGATGAGCTTTGTCTTTGAAGCTGTGAGGGATGAGCTTTGTCTTTGAAGCTGTGATCAAAAGTTACCTAATGCAGAGTGTTCTGGAAGCAATGTTGTTATTGCCAGATAAGCTGCAATTTTCTCTTAGACAAGAGCAAAAAAGTCACTTTGCTTTTCAGGTCTCTTTAGAATATTTATGCCTACTGAACAAGAGGGTGAATAAAACAAAAGGCCAAAAAATCCTGGCCTATCCCTCTTATTTGGCTTCACCCAGTAGTTATTGAAGGTCGAAGTGGTTCTTAAAAAAATCTCAACACACTACAGCTTTTGTAAATATACCAGAAGAGTATTTTATTGGGCAAAAGTTGCAGGGTTTCGATAGCAGGCGGGTGGGTAGGGGTGGCACAGGGGTGACCTCTTCCCGAGGTCACAAACTGCCCAGTGCTGGACACAGCCATTTCAAGCTGGCTTAGAAATGAACAAGAGAGACCCACAGTGCACCAAAACTGAATGAATCAAACAAGTTTAAAGGCGTTTTTGCATAGGCACCATAAAAAAGGGTGGTAACTGCTGGATGAGAGATAACACTAGAACAGGAAGAGACACTGGGGACAACATCAGGTCAGGATAGTTCCCCAATCAGGGGCAAAGGAGAAATAAGAAAGCTACCAGAGCAGGAGGGTCAGTAGAGGGGGAGAAAGGCCAAAGCAGAGCTGCCCCAAGTGAGAGCAGAAGCACGAGAGCTGCCCCAAGGAGGAGGTACAACTGTGACGGGGCTGCAGGCAGTGGAGGAACCTGCGGAGCAGCAATTGAGTAGGAACCACAAAACACTGACCCCAATCTCCTGTGCCACCTTGTTGCCTCACCAAAGGGACTGAGTATAAAATGTGTGCAACAAGGCGTCCGGAGTCCAGGAAGAGGGGAGGACGAGAGAGGAATTGTCCTTCTCTGGGGTTTTTCATTTGCTTGTGTTTATTTCTCAATTCTGGAATCAACAACTGGAGGTTTATGCTAATTGAAACTGATTGAAATTCCATGAATTCCCCAAAAACTCTCTTTTAGGCATATGACAGGCATCCAGCATGCTCTGAGACTGAGAAATGAGCTGAGATTCAGGTGATACAAGTTCTGTCTCTACCTATGCCATTTGGACAATTAATTTCATTTCCCAGTGTTACCATAACCAACTCTCCCATCATTTTTGATTGGAAAGTCTTTACAACAAACACCAGCCTGCATTATGTGAATATATACCTGTTCTAGCATGTTAGATTTTAAGTGGCATTTGCCATCTTTCTGCTAAAGCCTGAGGAATTGCATTCCACACAGACCCGTTTTATGGTAAGTGCAAACTTTTGGATATAAAACACACAACTTAAGAACTAATAAAGGTATCTCTGCATGTTCATATGTGCCTGAATTTTCTTCAATGTTAAGAAGTTTATAAAGATCATAAGTGATGCAATAATTCTGAGGTTTAAATTCTATAAGCCATGAAGACAGGGCTATGGGCAGATTTTCCCCTGGGGTATGACTGAATTTTGAATTCTGGACAAAAGATCGAGGAAAAAAAAAAACATAGACACACAGACTTAGATATGCCCATCACTAGCCATGAAAAGTATATTTAAAATAATAACTCTTCACAGATTAAAAGCATTGCACACTATGACCACAGCTGTTTCTGAATTTAAAATGTAAGGCCTTTTGCACATATGCCTTCATTGGTAGCTCTGCACCGATGAACTTAAACATACCTTACTCCCAGCATCATCATTCCTTGTAGTTCCTGAAAAAATACAACAACAAAATCAACTTCTTGCAGGGCTTATATTTACAGCGCCTTAAAAGAGAGGTTTCATACCCTCATTTCATATTGCACTTAAACAAACAGAATGATTATCCTTGACTCACAAGCTTATAGCGCAGTCAATTGGCAGCAGTTTTGTCAAGTTTGTTTCCTCATTCACAGCACAGTATTAGTGTGAAACAAACAGAAGCAGAAATAGACACAGCCAGATTCAGGCTCCAGAAGGTTCTAAATGTAACCTAATAATTATGGCTGTCACTCTCACATTGAGGAATGGACTCCACAGAATCAATTATCTTATTTCCATATTGCCCTCCCTGACAAGGTGAAAAGCCAACTCTCCTGCTACTTCACACAACTAAGCCTTCCCCCTAACTCCTGCAAAACCTTGTCTATAACCCTAAGGAAAAGCCCTGTAAACAACCAAAGGTTCATCACCCATCAAGTTCCAAGATAGTAGGTATTCTTATTCTTCCCTTCCCCTACTAACGATAGGTTCCTACTGTCAAAGCAGCCAAAGGGGTTGCAATCACTGGGGTAGAAACCTTTCTCCACCACGTCCTGCTCCGTTCCCCCCTCAAATTATAAAGCACCCTGACTTTTCATTCCTGTGAAAATTAAAACCTCCAAAAGGGCCATGACCAAAACCAGGAACCAACAGTGACATCACTAAAGAAAGAGGGACCAGGAAGCCTGTCTTGTGTTGCCTGTTCTCTGTATCCCATCAAGAAACAGAGAGTAAGGGAAGTACATAAAATTGACAAAGAATCAACAAAGAGGTCAAGTGTGATGTCAGCCAGTGCAGCCCTGTAGACAGCATTGGAGTAAACACCAAACATCAAATTGTCAAATCGACTGTTGACCTTTTCTGCATTACTTCTCCTTCCCATGCCTCAGTTTCCCATTTGTAAAGCCAAGGTAATGATACTCCCCTCTTTGGTAAAAACACCAAGATCCACCCATAAAAATACTATTATTGAGGTCAGTCATTCTTCTGTGTTCTACTCTCTGCTGTGCGACTTCTAACAAGTCCTGTTAAATTATTTGATCCACAGCTTCCCTTTTCATAATACTCAGGAGAATAGCTCAGTCCCAGCCCAGCTGCAAAAGAGCTAAACTACAATGATTGAGATGCAGAATTAAAACCACAATTGTGTCAATATATGACTCATTAGTTGCCCAGGATGTTTTTTCTAGAACGTGCACAGCATTGCTCCTTGGAATCAAAGAATTCACAGTGCAAAAGCCAAAAATCCCTCAAGAGAAAAGAAAAAATGTAGAGTGCTTTCACTCTTTCAAGCAAAAGCTGTGAGTTTTTCATGAAATATAACAACATATTCATTCATTATGTATTATTCATTCTTTGGTTTTGCATTTTCTGGCCTTGTGCCGAATTCTACATTATTGTAAAACAAAACCTGTTTTTTCCCTCTCCAATACAGTTCTCCATGGGAGCTGGAAATCTTCACAAAGGAGTTCTCTTGTCTCCCTTTAGAAGCTCATTAAAGGCAGTAAAAGCTTTTTGAGGCTCCTTTTTGAAGACCTGCTAGGGTTTCTTGGAAGAAAACAGTCTGTACTGAGGGCTTCAGCTCCCCTACAGTGGCACTGGATGCAGCTGTTCAAAGGCCCATTGTAAGACCTCCTGAAAGGGCCATAAGTAATCAAGTTGCAGCACTAACTCAAAGTTCATTGCAGTGACACTTCTCAGAAGCCAAGTCCTCATTGTGAGAATCCTCTGTGAGAGTCTACAAAAACATAAGACAAAGAAAAGAGGCTCATCCCTCCACTCCTGTTCCCTACAGGCGGGTGGCTGCAGGAAACGACCGTGGCTGCAAAAATCAGCCTTGCCCTTACCCCTTCTACTCTGAGCATGCCCAGCCTTCTGATGGGAGATGGCTCCCTGCTTAACTTCTCGTGAAAAAGCATGTAGCACTGTTAAGAACTGGCCAACTTCACCCCAATTTTCTACCCCAGCCTCCCTGTCTAGGCTAGTACCCTTGCCTTTGCACCCTTTGCCAGCACTTCACCTTTTGTGGCTTGTGACCAGGAGAGACAGTTGAACTAAAAGAAGAGGTGATGGGTCAGGTGGGTTACAGTTTTGGAGTGCACTGGGACATTCAGGATGAGAGAATTCTCAGGATGAGAGAATTTGACCATTGTCACAGAAGCAAACGGCTGAAGTATCTGTAACTGGAGGTGAACTGCTGCTACCATAGCTATGCAGTTACCAGCTCTGGGTAGGTAGGAGATGGGTGTGTGAGATGGACAGGAGAGACAGCAGGGGAAGTGAAGCTGCTCTCCCAACTCTCTAAACAGAGAACCAATTTTTATCTCCCAGTAATTTTGCAAGGTCAAGCTACTCCTTAGCCTGAGTCTGGACTGCAGGCATAGAACACCAAAAAGCCACAGTAACATCGAAACAATAGCATTTGTTGTTCAGTTGCAAAAGCAAGCTCCCCAGCTCCTCACACTGAGAGCGAAGTGTGGTCCAGCTGGCTGATCACTGTGCAGGAGTCCCTGGCAGGCTCCTACTACTGTCCCTTAGGAACTTCAGGGGGAACGTAGTGTTACCCTTTGTCTACAAAAAGTCTGGACATTCACAGAGCTAACAACTTCAATGCAGTAAATCCTCTCTTCTTCCCAAAACATGCCATGAGCAGAGGGGTTAAACAAGTAACATGGAAAAGATTACTCAGAGAAGAACAAGTTAATCAGCGTATCTTGCTGCAATTCAAGGGACCACAGACTCAAAAGAGTGCAGCTTTAACCACAATAATGGTACTCAAGGACAGCTAACCACCCTTTTTCAGGGCTTTTTCATCTTCCCTGATCTCTTGTTATCTGATTTACAACTATAGCAGCAAAGACACTTAGTAACAGCACTCATGATAAAGTCACAATCACAAGCTGTAACAAGAAGTCAGGCCCTGGTGACGTCTCAACAGCCAATGTGAAAGAAAAGTCTTAGATTAAGGCAAAATCCTGTAAGCACTAGCAGTTAAAGATTTAAAGAATTAACAGTCTGTAAAGAAGAACAAAGCCAGATTTGGATGCAGCCAGCATTTTTGGATCATTTTTCTCACCTGTCTGACTTGATTCTCTCAGGAGTAGCATGGTTGTAAACACACAGAACATGAAGTGAAGCCTGTTGTCCATTGGAGCAGAAATATCTACTGTCTAAAGGAAACTTCCTGCTGGAGATGAAAGGCAAGCAGTTAAAGCTGGTTTTACAGTTCCTCATTGCTGGGTTAAAATCAGCACGTCCTGGGTTTTCTGCACCTCATTCTGAAGAGTCCCAATTCAAACAAAGGTCTCCAGGTGAAAACATGGTCACTTCTGGGACCAGCCATAACAAATACTAAAGAAAAGCTCCTGGTGAACACTTCACTGCAGCAGAAAGGATGTGACAAACCTATACAGTGCATGTATCCACTGGTTGTTGCACTGTTTCTCCTCCAGTCAGCTCTCCACAAAGGAGAGGTGTGCCACAACGGGTGTGCAGGGTCTGGAGAGAGGCAGCTGTAGGTACGCACAGTAACCAGGGGCCCACACCCATGGGTTCGCACAAGAGGAAAGGGTGCAACCAAAATGGACTGCTCCTGAGCACTAGGTCCTTATGCGCTGAGAAATGGGCAGGTGCTGTTAAAGGAATTTTAGTAGCCAGCTGAGGCACTTGTAAACTGACCTCCTCCAGGAGGTTCTCGTTTGGGGGGCTTAAAAGCAAAACTTTAATTTTGCTTTCCACTGGGGCTGCAGAAAACAAGGGTGTTTACTTCATCTGCACCAAAATGATCTGAAACAAAGCTGTTTCACCCTGCATCGAGAGACATGAGAAATTGTTTCTGAAGTCCTCTTTTGTCTCAGCTTCCTATTCTTGACTGAACAAGGAAAAAGGGGGGGGGGGGGGGGAAGAGGGTGAAAACCAGCCTATTTAGTAAATTTTTGCACTTCAAACTCTGCAACAAAATTTCTGCATGGCTTGAAATAATTGTAGATTTGTCATTGTAAAACAGCAACAGAACTACGAAAACCAATCAATGCCAGGTTATATTACGTTTCAAGCTGTTGCAGTATTTTGGATTGTATTTGTCATCATAGTGTCAAACAAGGTTCAGGACACCATTACCCCAGAAGCTACAAAAACCATATTAAAAATGCCCAAGAGAACTTACCATTTAGGAGACTATGCAGGCAAAAAAATCCTACATATGCTATTACTTGCTTCTGACTGATGCTCAGAAAACACTGGCTTCAGTTAATCTTACCTCATCAACTTTTTTGAAATTTTCCCCAAACCTGCACTCCTGTGAAAACTCTTGACATTACAGCTCAGTAGTCTCCTTCACTCATTTTCTCTCTGTTTTTCACCTAACAAGAGAGGTGAATAAAATTTACACACAAGATTCTTTCTGGGACAAAGTTGTCGCTGTTGTTGCCGCTGTAAAAAATACTTCCAAAAGGGAACATTTTGATCCTTGTGAAAGGATCAAAGGAGAGGACTGACATTTAGTTAGGGATGAGCCCACATTTTCTAAAAAGTAATTGTAGAATATAGATAGAGTGGCAGCTACTGTTAGCTGTTGCCAGTGCAGCACATGACCTGAACAGCTAAATCACCCACCAGGACACACAAGGGAAAAGTAGCAGTAGTCTTCAGGTTGAGCCAGTAATGAACTGCGTTTTTCCTGGTAGATTTAACCTGTAAATTACTGCTACTTTTTTCCTTACAGTTCGGTACGTACTGCAAAATGATGTTTATTTCAAGTGGCCTCCTTCAAAACCAAGCTAATCAGAGCTGGGAATATATTGCTTGCATCCCCTTGAAAAGAAAGAGTTGTTAACACACTGGCTGCTGACTATCTAGAAGAAAAAAGAGAGTGTAAATATGTGCAAAAAAGAATTTTTTCAAAGGCTAATACGGTTCTCTAGCTCTAATTTAGTCCTAGAGTCATTTAAGGACAAACTGAATCAGTTACAGAGAGAATAATGGGAGGGCAGAGGAGATTAGTGCCTCCCAGTGTGTAAAGAGTTCCTTAGGTAGGGCTTAAATTAACCGTTGCGATATCCCTTCACCATCTACCTGAGGAGGTCCTGCAAATATTTCTCATGCTGGCTTTACAGCTAAACAAACTAAGGATTTCAAAAGTTACTTTGCTAGAATCAGCTCTCACTCCTCAGAAGGTTTTCAGTCTTTCAAACGTAAGCAAAAAAGACAACATCACTCCTCAACCAGTCTTCTGTACACAGTGCTGAAGGAAGGCATCAGTATTAAAAGAGCAGCAGCAAAGATGAACAACCATCAGCTAAGACGGAGACAGCCTGTTGCACACAGGCTTTGATCCTTGTCACCTAGAACAAGAACAGCAGTGACTGAAGGCAGTATCTCACTTACAGCGATTCCTTTAGCCTCTCCTAGTTCCGTTTGTCTGACTGGGTACTAGCAGAAGCAACTCGATGAACAGGCACAATGAAACTGCTGGAACACTGAACACTCACAGGCATTCAACACTGTTATAAAGATAAAAGAGAGGGAGGAGCCAGGCTAAGGGGCTTCTGCAGAACATGCCAGCTCCTACTGCAGACTCTAGGGGCACCTTGGGTTTTGGGAAAGAGAGGAGGAGACTACACCCAGCAAAAAGACAGTGTTTGGAAGCAGTTAATCCAGCAGCTGAATACTGCATTGAGACTCCAAAAATACTATTACTGGCTTGCTGTGTGGTCCTGTAAAAGCCCTCTCTCTTTAGAAGAGCGTCCTATCAAGCTGTGCCCATCTCTCCTGTCTCTTGATAGTGTAAGCTGCTCAAGACTTCCTCCACTCTGTGACTGTCTCAGAACATCAGCTGGGGGAGTCATCTATAATATGAAAAAAAACCCAACCCCCCAAACTGTTGCATATGTCTAGTATTTCCTCGCAATGCCTAGACAGCTGAAGGAAGGCTTAAGCTTTAAGGTAAACCATTAAATTCCTCTCTGGATTGTACAGATCTATTTAATACACAGGCACAGAAGTGAAATTCCTGTCCCCTTCATCCTCACATTCACTAGTTTCACTTTGAAACTGAGCTAAAGTACCATGCTGCCAAGTGGCCGATTCTGTCCGGCCAGGTCGTTTATAAATACACACATCAAGGCACTGCAATAACAAAGAAGCACCTTCACAGGAATTCAGCAGAGTAAGCTATTACAACTCATCCCGCAGGGCAGTTGGAACGTGTCCACACTTAAATAAGAAACAAAAATTTACTCCCTACTTGACTTTAAGCACTGTTCAAGATGGAAAACACTCCAGCAGCTTGCACATCTTGGCCTTCTTCCCTAAGCTTTTTCTACACATGCCACTGAGTAAATCAATTATTAAACATCAACACAGCTTGCCTTCTGCAGTTAAAAATTGCTTACATTTCAATAAAAAAACACTTAGAAGATTGCATTTGGTGAAGCTTGCCCTAACAGAGTTCAAGAGCTTGACCTATAGCTCACTGCAACTAAGGGGAGTCCTTAGATCACTTTCAACCCACTTCAGGCCCCAGATAGTATAAATCAAATTACAGCAAGATGCTAAGATATGTTATAAATGATGATTATATCCTCTCTATAGGACAAAACAGAAAAAGAATCCAGAAAGATCTGTTCACCTTGGATTTCTCTCAGAGGCTTTGATCTGTTTAGAGGTTCATTTCCACATGCTAACTTTGGTAGTTTGACTGTGATTTGTTCTTCACATTCTCACCTGATAGAGATTCTGGCAAAGGGCTGCCTGTAGGAGGAAGTTAGCAAAAATCAGATTAGCTGAGGCTTCCAGCTGCTTTTCATGAATATTTTCTAGGCTTTAAAAAGGTGCACATTATGGTTTGTGATTTTTCACAGCTGGCAGCTAATGAGGGCTGATAAGCTCAACTACAAGCAGCTGAAAGCATCTCAGCACAGACCAAATTAGTTTTTGAAGATACAATCAAATGTTCACCATCAGTGTTCTTAAACACTAAGTTGGAGGAATACGGACCATAAATCCCAAGTCCAGCCACATATAATACACTGCTTAAACTTGGAAACTTTGGACTTCTAATCTTACAGTTTAATGAACTGAAAAACATATGGCAAGAGTCTGAGGCCTTACAGGAAGAGCTCTGGACAAAGGAATATACCTGCCGTCTCCATACAAGCCAGCAAGAATAGCCACAAAATGCGTTTTCACTGGGCAGCGTTATCGACTTGATTGATGGGTGAGGTATAGCCAAGGAAGCGTTCTCACACGTTAGTAGAACCCCCGCTACCCACACTGCCTTCCTCTCTCTATCCTCATCCAGCAGTTTAAATGTCAGACTAGCAGACCTATCTCAGCAGCTTTTCAGTCAGTCACTGACCTTCTTGAAGAATAATGATTTCAACTGCCTTTCTGAGCTCCTTCACACCGGCAGCCAGGCTTCGGTTCCGTTGTGTGACATCCCAAATGGAGCACACAAGCAATCATTGTGCTGTATTAGCAAGTGCCTCTGGCCTAGATTTGCATGCCTCCTATGGCTTCCTAAACCTGTTGTACTACAGGTGTGCAATTCTAGGAAAAATTTGCAGCTACTGTATGGCAAGCAGTGATTACCGCAGAGTGAACTTCACTGCCTTAGCAGACGGCACGCACTGACCACTGCTGTTTCATGCTCAACCTGTGTCTACATTGTATCTGCCCGCAATTCCACATGGAGGAGGGAGAATCTGCTTTTTCATCTTGATTATCATATGAATGGTAGAGAAGATCATCAAGAGAGTAAGAGCAGTGAGGCATTTGTAAAATGAAAATCAGTGCTGCCTGGAACCTCAGCTCCTGACTCCCTCCATTCTTACCGAATCTTTATTGCTTTCCTTACCATTTTAGATAGCACCCTGCCTGCTGAAAAGATCCAAATAAGCAATTTTGCTCTTCCCCAATGAAGACCAGATGAATGAAGAGCAAAACTGCCCAGTAAGCTTCTCCTACTCAACAGTGTAGGTACCATGAAATAAATTCCATTCATAGTAATAATTGAGCACATCATTAATGGTCTTAGGTAGTGTATCAAAACAAGCTGTAAAGGTAGTTACTATTACTTTGGAAGCAGGAGGGCAAAATTCACATGTACCCTAGTAAGTTAAATCCAGACACTGTTTTTAAAAATTCAAACACAAATAAATGTTTTGAAGTGTGACATGATACTGCCTTCTGTGAAGTGCATTAACTTAACAAGTATTGCTTAATCAATTAAAGATAAAAATAATCTGATTGTGAAACACAATCAGAAAAGACACAAATAGGCCTTAACTTTCTAAAGCTGTCAAGTTGCATGTACTTTCTTGCTTTAAAGATAAAAAAGCAGCAAGTCCCTGCAGCTTTTCAGCCCCAAACTGAAGTATTACGGAGTGACTTTTCGTCTAGAGAATGTTAATGAAATTTGCTTTGTGTTAAGACACAATGTGAGACTAATCTTGGCAGATCACACATTCTGCTGCTGATTTACCTTTTTTTCCTTCAAAGACTGCAAATGATATTGTAGGCTCACTTCCGTGCATGTTCCAAACCTTTGTTGCACAAACCCCAAGGGCCTCTCATCCAAATTATGAAGACAAACAACGAAGAGCTGAGCCAGGATGGACAACTGAGAATATTTTTAGAAAAAACATACTGAAGACCATTTGAAAAGATTTAATCAGAGAATTAAACCCCTCCCAGCCCCTATCTCCATGTCATGATGGTATCATTAGCTACAGTTAGGCTTCCACTTTGCTATCTCAGAGTTTAAATGCTTGTGGCCAAATGATACTAAATTTAGAAATGAAGAATTCCTTTCTCGCCCCACAATCCACAAGTAAGTTGACGACCTTTCCAGGAGAGAATATGAACCAAGTAACGTGCACTTGCACTGTGCACTTTGCTGGGACAGGAAGGGAAGAGATTTTTGAATTCGACAGATGAAGAGCAAATTTTTGCTGCAGTATTTTCAGCCAGACTTTAAACAACCTCAGTGATGAAACAGGGCTCTCTATCTTACTTGGAGAGTGTAACAGAACAGGTGAGGTCCTTGGATTATGTCTGTTTGGCTTCTAATTACATGAGTTCCCCTAGAATTTTCATCTACACAGCCATCACTGGCTGCCAAACAAAGACATAACTTCAAAACAATCCATGTGCTGTGTATCACACAACAACAGAATGCCAGTCTCTACCAATACTTGCATGCGTTTTGGTGGACCTGACAAAATTTGAGCTGGATCTGAAATGGCTGCCATTCTGAAAAAGAGTAAAATTAAATGTTATCTACTAAGGAATTTTTAAAACAAGGCAGCCAGAATTAACCATGTTTGTATACCACAAACTTCTAGACAGCATAGAAAAAGTGTTACATTACAGCTAGAAAGTCAACAGCTGGGAGGTTAAATATGTTTATTTTAGTAGCATAAGGTAGTTTTACAAACAAATTTTTAGATTTTGCAATATACACAGAAGAATCATTACAAACAAAAGCAAAATATCCTCTCAATAATAGGGACTCTATGCTGCCTGAAATAAAATTAAACCTCTATTTCTCTTTAAAATGCATCTCAGTAAACATTCTTCTCCATCAGTGATAAAATGTACATCTATAATAAATGACATAACAATTGGGGGGGGGATGACATCCCTAAAACGTAAAAAAATGAGGAGGAAAAATTATTACTCTCTTTAGGTTGGTATTTAATTCTAAATATGTCCATCTAAAAAAATTAAATATCTCTTTTTTTAAAACATATCGTTGAAAATTTTGCATGGCAGTGCAATACAGAAATAGTAAAATTCATCTAAAAAGTGCTATATACAGCAGCATTGTTAAAATACCATAAAGAAGGGACGGTGCTGTTTTCAAGGAAAGATAAGCATGCTTTTTAGCTGTTTCTGAATTACAGTCAGAAGATATTTCCTGTCTGTTTTTAGTAATTCCCTTCCCTCTCTTGTCTCATTCCAAGAGATTATGTTTTGAGACAAGGAACAGTCACAGTTCAGTTTAAGTGTGTGCATGTGGGTGTATATATATATATGTGCAGACATATATTTGCATACACACAAATGTGTGTGTATATATATATTTATATATATATATAAACAAGCTTGGTTTATAAAAGCATTGCTTTGGAACATAGTGAGAGCTCTTCTTCAAAGAGTGAGACAATATGGACTTTCACTGAAATAAACAGGTCCATGATGGAAGATGGACTTTACTACACTATTAATTCATGAAACAATTACACTACAATTTTGAGTATTTCCCAGAGAAGACCCTGTCAGAGGCCTCAAGCTCTTCCAAAAAATAAAATGGAACAGGGAGCATGATTTCAAATCCAGCCTCTTTTCATGGATCCACAATTACTAAGAGCAAAATTTACCTTAGCTGTCGTCAACGTCACATGGATGTTTACCCATTATAAGAAGCAATTACTGAAATTAGTAAATAACATGAGATTTGCACGGAGCAAACTGCAAATGCAAGAAGTGGTTGCACACAAAGGAAGCCAGATTTGAGGCTGGGAAAAATCTAATTAAAAACAAGAAAAGGAGGTCAGATCATTAGGACTGTAAAAATATTGTCTCCGATTTCACTTGATTGTCCTGTTTCCACAAACTGCTGACAAATTTAACACTCCTCTATTCTTTTGCAGTCATGATCTTAAGTATCCTTACAATCAAGGGAAGGCCAGGAAGCACTAAGCCATATGAAGACACTTTGTGCCTCTTGGGTCACTATGTTTCCTTTTGACAGGAATGTAAACATTGCCTTATTCAGTGCTCCCCAGAATTACAGTTTCAGCATGAAGAAGACTTCTGTGTCAGTGTTATAATCAGTTTGGTTCTTAGGCTGGGATGTAAACACGGCAGGAGAAGCTATATCCATACAAACTGTTTTTGCGACACTGCAGGCTCCCTCTGGATTTCCTCTCTCCTCAATGGGACTCCCACTGAGCTGGCCTAGGCTTTGCAGCCGCTGTCTCTCCTGAGCTTGCTTAGCCCTGTTGGCAATGTACCGCACCCTACTCTGACTGCGAGATGAAGACCTGCGAAGGAGTCCCAAGCTCTCCCCTTCCTCTTCAGACTCAGTTGGATCAAGACTGATAGGGGAAGTGATATCATTTTCCTGCTGAAAGGCTGTCAGCTTCTTTAGCTGCTCAGTCAGTTCATCCTGGGATTTGACTGAGGATCTCAGGCCTGAAGAGCGGCGCTGCTCTCGCATTGATCGAGTGACAAAACTCCTGCTGATGCTACGGTATTTGCTTTCAAAAGTGCACACAATATCATCAGAGGTAAGGTCTCCAAGACTCTTGGATTTTGCCTGGTTATTCCCAACCATATCGTGTGCTTTGGATTTGTTAGAAGACTGTCTGAGACTTTCTATGTACAGCCTGCTCCAGGTATGCCTTCTAGGAATGGATGAGAATGCATCTTGAGGGCTCCTGGCAAGAGGACGGGGGCACAATTCATCTGCTGGCAGCTGGCCAGACCTCAGGTTAGGATTGGATTTGCTCTTGCTCACCATTGGCATCTCGTTACCGGATGTTGTAGCAGATCGTGGGCGCATACCCTTTCTTATGGCAAGGGGCTCAAAATTTTCATTACGGATGCCAAGATCTGGGAGGCTTTTGCGAGCTAGATTCGGTAGAGAAAGATCTATCACAGTGTCATTGGAGGACATGCTGGAAGAGGAAGACATGCTGTCACGATGATTGCTGCAATCTAGCTTGCTCCAGATCCGGTCATTAACAGTGGCATCAAAATATACTTCTGCTGCTGGAGACAGGCTACTTGGAATTTTTATTAAGGCTGAGGAGTCTGACATCTTCAGTCCTTCACTATTTGACCGTCTTACTAACATGTAAGAGCTCGTCTGAGAAACGGAAACAGGTAGAGCCTGTGCAGCCTGGGCTTTCTGGAAAGTGTCTGGAAGCAAAGTTGTCTGTGCACTGTTAATCACATTGTTTTGCTGCAGTAGAACAGCTGCTGCACCAAGTTTTTGCCCTTTGGATTCAATGGTGCTTTTCATGTCTGTTAATACCTGACCTGGTTGGTCGTTCTGCTTTTGGCAGTTTTCAACAGGTTGGCCAGCAGTCTTACCTGCTGCCGCTACCGGCCAGGCTTTTTGAGGATGTGCTGCCAATCCATACCGATCTTCAGCTTTACCGCATGCCTGTGTCCAGCCATTTTCTTCTTTGAGACATCCTGCCATGCTTGTCTTCTCATCTTCTTGGACTACTAAACTTGTGTCAGCTGCTCTTCTGACTACCTGCGCTTGGTCTTCTGCAGCCAGATTTGTTCTTTGTTCTCTAGTGAGTAGAGATTCTTGAGGCTGGTTGGATGTGCTGCTTACTTCTGATCGAGATTCGATGGAATGATCAGATACAGACCCCTCTTCAGAATCACTGTAAGGAGTAATGGGTAGAGGGAAGAAAAGGCTGGCATGATGGTTTTCATTGGCAATAACAGGCTCTTCAGTGATAGTTTCTAGGCTGCATAAAGAAGTGACTGACCTCTGTATTGAGAAATGGCAGACATCTACTTGGGAGACATGAAAAGACAGGAAAAAAAGAAACAAGAAAAACAGAGATACAGGGTTAATTAGCTATTACAAATTGCATTTTAGTTGAACATTTATTCTTTATGTGTAATCATTTTGTTTTTAAGGTAGTACTTGCATATATTAATCACAATTTTTAAAATAACTTATGATTTCAAACACCGGGCTAACAGCAGCAAAAATTTCTCCTCATTCTGTCTTAGCTGCCCAAAAGCCCTGTCGCTTTCAAAACATCTCAGTCCATGCATAGTAGTGCCATCTTACTTTTCTGATTATCTTACTCGAACAACAACTGTACCGATCATGAACAACAACTGTACCCGTCAATTTCTTTGTGTCCTTTCTGTCTCCTCTCATAAACCAGCTCTTCTTCCTCCACCATCCAGCACCACTTTAATCGCTCTTTTCCTTCCTTCCAGCACTCAAACATGGCAGTATATCAGATCATAATCAGACCACGTATAATAATCAGAACACCACTGCCCAACCAACAGATATGACCCCAATGATCCATTACTCAGAAGAGAAGCAGCATAGGGCTTCTGGAGCAGATTACAAATAAAATTATCTATATACATATGATGGAATGTAGTCAATGTGCCTTTTAAAAACAAAACACAACATTTAAACAGACTAACTTTGTTTTCCTAAAAAAGTTTGTCATTTCTTTTTCAAAAAACTATACAGATGCATGGTTCACGAACACCAGGCTGACAGTACAATCCTGAAGAATCACAACAGCCACCAATTACCTGAAGAAAATGCTCCATCCATCTGCAATGTTCATAACCTGTATCCTAAGAGCCAAAGCAATCATGCCAAAAAGACTATGTCCCACATCTCCAAACCACAAAGCAAACATGCATTCAAGAACTAGCAAGGCACCACGGAGCCAGACAACAACCTTAAGGATATAGCAGCAGGTAATTATAAGGCAGGAAACAAAAAAAAACCCAGGACTACAGGCAATAAGGTGCTTGAATCAGTGACACTCAGTAAACAGTTACCTTTGACTTGCTTGTCCTTTCAGTTCTTAACTAGAGAGAGAGAGTGTGCATGTAGAATAATAGGACAGAACAGAGGAAAAATCCAGTTAATGTAGGGAAGGCAGGTGCAGATAATGGGATAAATTAGTGCTGAGGGAGGGAAGGGAAACAGACAGAAATATTCACACATTTTTGTAGGATCCTAAGAATTTCCGACCAACCAGAGCACTCAATGGAATCCACAAATGGACAGATATTAAGTCCATTACTTTTTCATAGAAGAATAAAAAGCAATTTTTGCTATTGTTCAAGAAATGCACTCCATTGGACTGGGGAATAGAAGCTAGCCTCCTCTTCTCCAAAGCCCTCTCCTAATGCTATGGAAAAAAATCATCTGCATTACCAAAATATGCCAGGGAAATACTCGGCTTTTCCTTTCAGCACCAGTATTTCTAATCCAGTGTAGTGACAAAAAGCTTAACAATGGAGACAGCTGTTCAATGGCCTGTATTACATTCCTTGGGAGTGTTAAAAGGGAAGGCGGCACATGTGCCCATAGGCAAAATCCACCATTCACAACACAGCAGACTTTTCAGTACCTGAAGGAGCATCGGGAGGAGTCCAGAGCTGATCAGACTAATGAGCTCTCCTTTTCCCCATCCAGGCTAGGCCATCAGCATAGATTAAGGCACACTTACAAGGCAAAATACTGGAAACTGTAATGCTGTTGCCATACAGGGGAGAACTAGAGACTATAGTTTCCTGTCTCATTCCTGTGGCACTTCCCATCAACAGAATGTTAATTATGAAATGCAGCCATATTAGGCTAACGTTACTGGTTTCCTTGGTTTCTTGGCCCAAGGCACTAAAATAGCAGGCGGATGGGGAAAGCATGCTGTTTGTGCAAACATAGTGTTTGTCAGTGGATCATCAGCATCCAGTCCAAGTGACTATTTCACCATTTTAAAGGTTTGCTCATTCCATGCTTGAGAAGTCAGATGGATTTAATCAAATTTCAAGCATATCACAATATTTATTTAGTGACTTGGGGGGCTGGCGGGGGAGCTGGCACTGATAATGGGAAATGGTTTCATATGTCACACTACTCAGAGTTTATGAAAAGCCTAATGCCAATAATTTGAGCATAGAAAGAGTTCTGCTTCTTTGGATTAATTTCAAGTCATGGGAACCAGCAAACCTCTCCCCTCCCCCTCCCACTGTCCTGGTATTTTCCTAAGAGCTCAAAGCACATATTAGAAAAAATATGTAAAAAAAAAAGAATTAAAAAGGAGAAATAAAGAAAAATTGTAGACATTCAACCAGATTAAATTGATCAAACAAATAGAATATATTAGATTTCTGTATGAGGCTTTCAAAGAAGCCCACTATAGGTGGGCAGTCAGAATCTGTTACTATGAAAGGGATTACATCTTAAGAAGCACCAAAGTCACTTAAATGTTCCTGAAAATGTAACCATCAATGTCCAAATTCCTTAGACAATGAAGGGAGAGGGAGAGGGATTTGAAGAGAAGCTCTTTTAGTGATAGACAAAAGCTGTATGTCTTTACTTCCTCTTCACATTTCTATGAAACAGAGAAAACGTCAAAACCTCTTCCCTTCCCTTCCCTCCCCTCCCTGCCAAATCAGGAGAAAAAAAAAAGCCAGTTTTCTTATTAAAATATATACCTTGATTGCCTCTGTGCCTATTTTCCATCTTTACAAACACATGGTTCTGGAGTGGAGATACAGTCACATGTTCCCAGTGAACACATGAATATTCCTGGCTTGAAACAACAACTGCAAAATGCTGTAGCTTAAGCAGCCTTCTTTTAAATAGACACATTTTACTTTGCAATTGGGAAATGCTAACAGTCCACCTGGCTTGGCTGATGTCAAGTAACATCAGATCACATACCTTGCTTCCTTATATTCTGCAACTGTGCCCTCAGGTCACAGTCAAATCATATACATAACTTTAAGCACATCTATAAATGTTTGCATACTGGGGATTTATAAATTTAGGACCAGAATGGTCTGCTATGTTCATAAAGTGTGATGTCCTGAATAACCTGGACCAGAGAATTCCATCCAGTAATCCCTGAACTAATGGCAGTAATTGTGCAAGTTCTTTGAGGAAGGAACTGGTTTTATTGTTAGCAGAGTGCACATTAGATATAATTTCTGATGTGGTTAAACCTCAGCAAAACACAAATACTGATAATGGAAATACTGTTTGTTAGCATGGCTTTCCTATATTCAATCTCTACTCAATGCTCTGGTTTGGATCTTAAAATTTACTTAGTATCATACCACACTCACTAACAAAACCCAAGGAAACAAAAAACCCTGAACAAACAATCCAAACATTCATGGACTACTGACAGTTTTACTACTGCAGATGGTTAGCTAGGCATGGCAAGGACTAATCTAAACCAGACACATCTAGGAAAAAAAAAAAAAAAAATTTATGCAGACTTTTTTTTCTGTCATTGCCAAAAATAAAGAAAAAAAGCTCTTGATAGCAAAACAACATACAGGAACTTCTAAGTAAAGATGCTATGCAGAAGCTGAGACAATGATGTGATCTAAGGTGGAGACGGGTGAAGAAAATCTGGTCTTACCAGTAAAGAATATAGGGGATTTACTTCGAATTTCCTCCAATTTTTGAACGAACAAGGCGTTCATTTCCCTCTGTAGGGTGCCCACTTGCCTTCGAGAAGTTTCAGACCAGTGGTTGGGGAATTCTGGGCTTCCAAGGCTTTCTAGACTGCTGGAGTCGGAGGACACAGAGCCATTGCTGGCTGCAACCAAGTTGACAGTGCTTCCATACTTGCCACCTGATTGGCACTGCCACCGCTGCCGGGAATGAGCCTTTATTCCGTGATATTTAGGTTCAACATTTTTCTTCCCTGGGGTCACAAAAGACTGGGTGCTCCTTGTTGGATCATCGGCAGTTCCAGGGCTGCTGCAAGACTGCAAATCTGATTGCCGCCTGGGCTGACCTTTAACACCCCAGGTTTTCAGCTCTAACCTCTCTTCTCCAGTTATACTGCTATACTGATCATGGTGAAGTATATCCTTAGCAATAGGCCTGGTAGGATGGTCACTCCACTTGCATTCTAGATCTGGGCTTTCTTTGGAACCAATCATGCATTTCATGCAATTGGTGGCCACTCCAATCCTACCAGAGCTGTTGATGGCACAGCGTGCAAAGACGCTTTGCTTCTCGCTCTGGTGCTCCTGAAGCTGGACCCTGTGAGACCTCTGTATGGGTTCACTGAAAGCAGCACCCCCTTGAGCACAACTTTGGCTTTTGGCTTTACGAGAACTATGGGCCTTACCTTTCAACCCCTTGCCATGTACCTCCCCACTGGCACCATCTCGGGGAGCTGGTGACAGAGAAGCACTTTCTGGCTCTTGCTCAAAACGAGGCTGTGAGGCAGCTTCCACTTCACGGTCTTCACCAGCCCCTTCAGAGCTGTTATCTTTTGTGTCAAAAGCAATTTCAGGAAAGCCCTTCTTGTTCTTCTTCTGGCTTTTGGTGGGTGCACTGGCTGTCCGTCTCAAGATGTGGCTGCTAAAGGAATGTTTGCGATGGAGCTGACCAGCAGCATGACTGTCCAGAGAGGCCTGTTTTGGATTTCTGAGAAAGAGGCCTTTGAGACCTAGAGCTTGTTTGGTCTGGAAAAGTTAAAAAAAAAAAAAAAAAGTTCTTAATAGAAAATGCAAGTCTCTTCCTTCAGGCAAGTGATCAGTTCACACATGCACGCACATACAGAGTCTCCTGCCATATTCTTATCATCTGCATGAGAACTAAACCAGACATAGGACAGAGATTAAAAATGAAAAAAAACAGTAACAGCAGCTTTGCAAAATTTCACACATTTTTGCTCAACTATGTTTTTAGATAAAATTTTTCAACCAGGCTTATCTCAGTATTTGTCATAATTTTCTTATTAGCATATAGCTACTTACAACAAACATTAGATATTGAAAAGAAAAAGTAAAAAAAAAGGAAATACTTCAGTCTACAAGGATCTAATTCTGAAAGTGGAAGAGTTTCTCAGTGTGTGTTAAAAGCCACAAAGCTTGAGGTATTCATAATGCCACACATTTCAGACTCTTTAAGACTAAAGTCAGAGTGCTTTCTTTCTAGCAATACAGCTTTCTGGAGTTTTATTTGTTTTTGTTTTTTTAAACACAAAGCTCTGTAAGGTATGGGTCAGTTTTCCAACACAATGTGCACACATCTGTCCCAACAGTTCAATGACATGGATATACTGCAGAACCTGGAGGAGACATAAGAAATCAATTCACCACAGGAATCCGAGGATAAGAGGAGACTTACAGATTTGTTGCAAAATTAAGTCTTTTCTTTAAAGAATGTACACTACTTGGAAATGAACATAAATCTACTCCTGAGCATTTATGTGATAATTAAACAAAATGTAAATCAACCCCCAGCCTCCCCTTAAGTTAAGATGCAAGTCTCCTAGCTTCCCAAAGTCATCATCTAGAATAGCAGTACTTCTCCAAGGGAGAAGTACATTAACATGGAACAGCTAAAATAGCTCTGAACCACTTCTGAAAGGACCACCACTAATTATAGAGGGAGAGTACAGAGATCAGCTTTCTAATCGGGGCACCCAAAGCATACGTATTTAAAGTATGTGGTGTAAATGCTTCCTCTGAATAGCCGCCGAGGAATTAGTACAACCTAGCTTCTGCACCGTGAATTCACATTCTGTGTAAACTGTGCTCTACTAGGAAATCCTGAACAAGGCTTCTGCATCACACTATAATAAAAATAAAGCAAAAAGTCCTGCAAGCTTATGTTACCTTAAAGTGTCATTACTAACTTTGAGGCCTTGCTGAAGGTAAGTCCATCTGGAAAATGCAGTAGTTAAAAAAAAATTTAAGCATGTTTTCCAATAAAATAAATCACCTGCGATTTTGTAGACTTAAACACACTAGGAATGGGCCAATTAGAATTGCTGATGATTTCAGTTCAATTAGAAACATAGAGCTGAATTATCTGCCTTGTGCAGAACATTATACTTGGGCAGAACTGGACATCAGATGCTGTCAAACCTAATTTTTCCTGTCTCTTAAACTGGAGATAGTGATTAGCACTCATACTTTAGACAAGAAATTTGTGGCATGGAATAGAGGTCCCAGCTCTGGAACAAAACTGAATGCTCTGAGTAAATGAGAAGAAGAAACTGGAAAAACAAAAACAAAAACCAAAAAACAAACCAAACCGAACAAAAACCAAACACAAAAGATGCTATAGAAATGGTGGTAATTTTAAAAAGTTACTTTTAAATCATTTTCATTTCACTTGTGATGCAACATGAGATGGTTACAGAATTTAGCTGATAGTGACCTTTTAAGCTAAAGAATATTCTTGACTTAAACCAGATAATAAGAAATTGGATGTTCAAATGGAGATTTACATTCTTTAGCAACTGTTGGGAAATAAACCGTGGATGCAAGAATATATTTTTTCAGTATAAAGGAGATCTACACTTCAATTGAATTGAGCACTGTCATGAATAGCAGTTGAACTATATGCATGACAAATGATCATCAAATATTTCACTTTCTACCTGTGTGATTACGTTTTGAGAATTTCCTACCATATAACACTTATCCAAAGACACTCATGTATGTTTTCATCACTGAAGAAACACTCTATAAACAAGCGAAGTTAGTCAGGGTGATAATACAGTACTTCATATACTTCAGTACTTATTTAAGCATTAAACATATATATTCACCATCATAAATAGCCCACCATGATACAACTGGTTGACATTTCAGTGAAACAAGAGTTTCAGCATTCCTGTAAACATTCCAGGTGTACTTGCCAACTTTTAAAGCAACAGGCTGATGCCTGATAGAGTATGTTGGTTTTGCTCTGTACATAAAGCCTCGTACACATAAATCACTTAAAGCAGAGAAAGAGCTATTCCTCTCCTAATCTACTTCTCCTCCTTTGTTTCCCTTATTTCCCAGTGAGATCAGACTCTCTTTAGTAGCTGTAGCATAAAGAATGAAAGAAAATAGAGTACATTAGCCTATGATTGAAATGCATTGTAAGAAACTCATGATAAAATCTGATCAGAATCCATGCTTGTTGGCACTTGCTGTCCGTTCAATTTTTACCCTGTGATGTCACATGAGATCACATTTCTGCAGTGCCAAACAACGTCACAGAAATGTCTCATTTAAATCACAATGGTCTACCTTTCTCCCCAAAATATTCGAGTGCATGCTCATGCATTTCAAATGTTGCTTTGTAGGACTTAATGGATAGATATTAGCTGCACTGTACAGTAAGATGTACAGTAAGCTGTACAGTAAGCTGCTTCTATTCGTAAGTGTTCTGCGCAATCTGGCATATGGGATCAACGTTTATTTGTCTGACACAAAGCCCAGTGAAAGCATTCAGAATATTATTTTTATAATTGACTGAAGTTTAGTTACCACATGCCAAGATCCAGTGTGAGGAGACGATGATTAAAAAGAGACCTAAAATGGCCTTTAAAAGTATATACAGAATAAGATAAAGGTAGGGATTGATTTTTCCCATACAAGGCAAAGAAAATATAATTTAAATATTAATAAACCTTCTGTGAGAGCCAGACTATTGAACAGTTTGCTTGGATCATTATGGATTCACTTTCACTAAAAGGCTTCAAAAGCAGATTATGCATTTGTTAAGGAGCGAAAGGAAAAAGCATTCTGCTCCAATGGAGACAAGTTGGCAAGTACATGAATTTATTTGCTATAAAAATCGGACAATATAAATATTTGCAAAACCCAGAAAAAATTGTTATACACACACACACACAAACAATATCCAACAAAAATAAAAGCAAAGCACTGATGGAATGGGTGACACGCAGGGCCCCAGGTATCATTCCAGCTTATTTTTTGCATCTTTGTTAAGTTAGCCACTATTGCTTGAATCAACGGAGTGATTCAAGAACCCAAAGACAAATTTGGTTAACTTAGGGGAAAAAAAGGAGGGGGAAAAAAAAAAGAGAGCGCCATTTTGACGGAGATCCAGAACATGTGCTTTCAGCTTCTAGTCCGGCTTTTACAGGGCTATTTCATTCTTTAAAGCAGACTTGAAAAACAGCACAAGAGGCTTTCTGACAATTTAACAAACAATTCACTGTTAATGTTCTTTTCCACGTGAAAGAAGTGAGTTATAGTACACCAGAGAAAAGACAATAGAGGTAGAGACTCAAAGAAGAGAGAAAGGGAGGGTATAGAAGGACTTTCATCCTGGATCTGCTTCACACATGGAGGGCTCTCCAGCTGATCAATGGCCCAACAGAACTGACCAGGTCAAATGTTGCAATTCATGTTACACCAGTTGAAGAGCTTCAAAATGCAAATAAGGAAACATTGATGCTAATGAAGCAACTAGTTGGAGGCATGCAGGTGTGTGGTGGTGGTCACTACACCTCCCTGAGACAGGAGGGGGTACCTTCAAGGCGTCTAAAAATGCTCTGCTTCTAAAAGTAGATTTTTTGAGACAGAGAAGCCCACTGAAATCACAAACAAACAGAGTAAAGGCAAAATAACAGTGAGGGAGGATCTCAGAGATATGCACATCCAGAAAACCACAAGAAATTCTGCAATACATGGATAGACTACAGAAGAGACAGAGACAAAGAAAAGAGTCTCCAGGAAATAGTGCAACCTAAAAGAGATTTCAGTTAAACACAAGCTAAGGTGAAAAAAAAAAAAAAATCTAAGACTCTGCTTTAGTAGTATCACGCTACTGAGTGGGTGGAATACCTCCATTTAGAAAAAAGCCCCAAAAGATTAAAGCTTGCATTAGAATATCTGGATGAACAAACAATGGGTAAAACCAGGCTGATAACTGTGGCGATTTTTCTGCCCATAATTAAGAGATAATAATTCTAGTTTTAACAGAACTTTGTTAACTGAAAAATCAAAGCAGATCATGATTCAGAGAGACCAAAACAGAAAGGATTTGTTCCATATTTTTAGTAGTTTTTATTAAAAATTATAAATTTAACCCCCCCAACATACAAACTTTCCTTCCAAATCCTTGTATTTTGATTATGTCAGTGCACAGCACCAGCACCTTAACACCAGCAAACCCAAAAAGACTGCAATGACAATGAGAAGCAATAAGGGATGTCTAATAGACGTAGAACATGAAAAAGGAATAAAGCAATCAAAAAACCATATCAACGCAGTAGATTGGAAGCTAGTGAATAAGGACAGGGAGGAGACGCTGTGATACACAAGGGTCCTTTAGTTGTTTAAAACACTTACCAAAAAAATCTAATGTCCTCAAAATAGCTGCTTAAGTTTAAATGGGCATGTTGCCCTATGGCAAATTATAACTATCACCAGCCAGTTACTCATGAAGCAGCCAATAAGAGCAAATAAATATGAAAGGCTAGGTGAAGTAAGGATTAAAAGAGAGATAATGCCTTGCAATACTGTCAAAGAAGATTTGAGGTGAAAACTCTTAAAACATTCACAAAGACTATGAACATTGTCTCTTTCATGAAACACTGCTATCAAGAGCAGTGACTTGGAAGCTGATGAAGTTAACCAATCAGTGATTAGGGCAGGCAGACCCAGTTTGTCTTTTATTTAAAAATCCCATTTGCCAGTGGATACTAAGCTACTGACTGACTTCCCGTGAAGGATACTGAAATATTTGCTATCCTTACACTGGTACTGAGAGAGCAGTGCAGAGGACATCACTTGAAAGTAGCAAACAACTGGAGCGTCATGAATGCACACAACACTGGGAAGAGGAGGAGAAGCTGCTTATTCTCCATCATTTTGACTAAGAACAGAGCAGAAAAGAAGAATTTACAAAGAAGATGAGTAGGGCTGGCCAAGGCAGTCATCTCTGCCAGATGCATACAGCAAATAGATGCCTACTTTCATTGAAGGACATAGGTGAGGGACACAGTCACTAGTCAGATCAATTCAATTCCCACTGGCCTCATGTCCAAGGCTGAGCTATCTGACTTTGTTACAGTCATGGAGAGTTTGATAGAACTATTCAAGAAAGAGCAATAGAGCTTAACACAGGAACTCCAAAGTTCATGACAAAATTCAAAGCTGTTTGAATCAGTGCCAATGCATGCATCCAGCAAGTGTCTGTAACATTACTGAGACAGTAACCTTACAGTCAAAACTACCCACAGTCAAAACAGGCATGACTTATGTCCTACACAGTTCCCTTGAACCCAAAAATATAGTCAGGGAAGATCTTAGCATTGAAATGTTCAGCCTGCCATCTCTTTTCCCTGAAGCCTGGGACTAAATGACCTTTTTACCATGACCTAGGTGCTAGGCTTTTATCTGTGACAGGTCCTACTGTCCAAAATTAAACACTGTTCATTGGTCTGTCCTGCTCAGACCAACACCAACCCCTCTCTTTCACCTAAATCTTCTGAAGTCTCTTGCTCAGTAGAGCTAAATTCAAACAAATTCATAGTGCCATCACAGGGAGTTTCAGGAAGGACTCCTACTCCTGTCAGGATGAACCTATACCTGCCTAATGGTTTTGCATTAGACATCAAATAAAAAAAGCCAGAACTGAGCTAAAATGTCTAAAGTGACACTCTTTCCAGAAATAGCCCTTCCTCCTATAAATAAAAAATGAAGCTTTCCTGGGATTTACCTCTGTTTCATCCCACAAAAGTCTGGATTAAAATCTAGCAGTTTAAAAAAATGTTTTCCTTTTTAAGAAATGTTTTAATTCCTCTTTACGTTAACAGCACCACAAGCAAAGGAACTCGCGAATTCCCAGCTTATTCAATGCCGCCTCCTGCTGTCACGGTGCCGACATGACAGCTTGCTACTACAGAAAGCTCAGCCAGTCATTGCGAACTGGTTTTGAGATTCTCAAAGCACTTTAAGATACTTAGCTACCTGAATTTCATTGAAATTAATAGCATAGAAGGAACTATATCCAGTGCACTGCGAGGAAAGAAGCTATCTCATTTTCAGCTGGCCTAGGAAAAGTTTGAAGTTAGGACTTTACCTTCAGCTTGGGAGTTAATTCACGTGAATTTAAATATAGCACCTAGATAGTTGTATTTTTCCTGCATGTGAAGCAAACACACTCTTAATAACAGATAAGCAGAGAAAATAAGTCCAGCAACTATTTTACGATCATCTTTCCTCTGCATTTTAAGAGTTATTATGGAAAAATCCAAAAGCAAATTACCCTTAAGTATTTAATTAAATTTAAAATGCAAAAGCATCAGGCAGACAGAGTCTTTATAGAATAAGCTTTGCAGGCAACAAGCACTCATGATTCAGGTGTATAACCTTTTGTTCAGCAAGGTGCACTTACTGTATTGGACACAACCATACTTATTTATATAAATGTGTGCGTGCTGCAATGAAATAACCTTCCCCTATGGCTCCCTCAAAAAGGCACTGCAAGAACCTCTTTTTATAACTTTCCCTATGATTTGCCTTTATCTCCATGGATATTCAGAAAGATCTCAAGCTACCATGACAATCACAGAGATGAAGTTTACTCTAGTTGAACAAATATATTAGCTTGGACCGTCACCCACTGGGCTTCCCTAGTGTGATACAAAATCCTGTCAGTTCATTTATGTATGCAAGCTATATTATATTACATTAAAGGTACTCACCTTACCGCAGATGTCATTAATAGCCACATGAACAAAGATGGATGCCTCTTCTATACCTTCCAGGTACACGTGTCGGTAACCTGAAACAGAGTGAACAAAGCTGACAAGCAGTTGAAACAGATGATAGAAAGAGCATCTAGAGGCTTTCCTTTTGTAAACTGCAGAAGAAATTAACCAGTTTTTTCCCAGCTCCTCCCTGTAATAAGCATCCAGGCTTGTGCATCACCAAGCCACACTCCGTTATCTAAGAGTGACACCACTTACTAACTTAACTGCCATTTCTTCTTGTCCCTTTTATTTTATAAAAAAAAGTGTCCTGTTTTTTCCAGTGTCCATTATTGCTGCTGTCAATCTGTGACTTAAACTTGACTACATTCTCTCTTGGAGACTTGTAGTCCATTATTAATGCTTCAAACGTTTCAACTAAGTTCATTTTATTGAGACTGCATGTTTGTTTTCAATCTTAAACACAAAATTTTTTCTTTACTTTGAAAGAAAGAAGAATATACACAGAAGAAGCTTTAATGTGAAAGAAGACTAATTGAAAACAGAAATAGAAAACTGACAGAAAATGGCATTTAATAACATGGATCCCTATAACATTAGAATAAGTAACTACCTGTTCTATCTTAAACTACTACTGACAGTAATATGACCAAAACTCTAGTGTCTTTCAAAAACTGGTGTAAAGAAAATGGAGGAAAAAGCAATATAACAGGAATAAAGATCCTGTATGGTAGTCTACCAAGCCCACAATATTTAGCCATCCCGCTTAACAATCTTACCCATTTTTTAAAAATCTAGTCCCATAGAGTTAATTGATTTAGTATTCATCATCATGTAAGTCAGTCGTGGACCAAGATAGACAACTTAGGGTCCAAACTCGCAGTCTCTTGTTCTAACTAGAAATGTCTACAGCAGACACATGCATTAATCCAGCATTTGCAGCTTTAGTCATCACAGAAAAAAGTCCTAGCCAACTGATTTGGGATTTCACCATTTCTGTCTTACCTGGCATCATACTGCTGAAAGCTATTGTTCTCTGTCCAATAAAATCACGCCCAATTGGATCGTGATCCCACACAAGAAACCGAATCAGTGCAATCTCTGGCATGTGTACTGTGAACACCAACGTTTCCTCCCACATTGGGTTAAAACCTTGGAATGAAGGAATTAGCTTTTAGATATTTCGTTCACAAGATGCAAGAAGAAAGAAGACTGCCTACATAAGGAATGCCTAAACTGCAATGTCATTCTCATTTTTGTAATAGTTCGATCATTGTTCTTGGAAAACCCAGTACTCTCACTCACTTCAGCAGGAGACACAACAGCACAAGAATTTGCAAGAAACAGAGTTGGATCTTACTTAATTTTGGCCCAGCATTCAGCAGGTGTTTGGACAACCTGACTTTCTTTTGACCACAGCAAGCTCAAAATACCCTTCTCTCGTACACAATGAGAAGTCAAATGACTTGTTGTGAAGGTGTTGGTGTAAAACATTATACCAACTCAGTCAAACAATTCAAGACGCGAGTCTGATTAACATCAAGAATGCTTAAATCAATTTTTCAGTGCTTTGCCATAATAGGCAACAAATTTCATCTACTCATATCTTTATGAACAAGACTTGCCTGAAAGAGGGTATTTCAGCCATAAAAAGCCTAAAAACCACATAATCTTACCATTATCATCAACTACTCTAGTTTGTTCTTTGAAGCAATCAACAGGTAAGCCTATAACTTCTACTTCAACAAATGGATCTATGATCTGGAAAACAGAAAGTAACAAATATTGAAAAGAAAGAGTGACAAAGATTAAATTCAAGCACATGGCTTTTACAATGTGGGCATTGTATGTTACTGTCTTAATAATTATTGGTCCTGAGCCTTTCTGCAATGGATTATTATGCTGATGAGAGATCTCTGGCTAAATCATCTAAAAGCATAATTTAGAATAATTGTCTTGTATGCATTTGTGATCATTTCTCTGTTCTATCCTATTTCTCTGTTCAAAAATGAACTTTAAACTCTGGTCTGCATATGAACGTTTTCTAATTTAGTGGATATTTGAGTAAAAGCTTTTAAATATATTCAAAACAGACATTATGATAAATATGTTCTAAAGCAGTAACATTAAAAAAATCCCAACAAGAATCATCTGTTAAAAATCTCAGTGTCATCATGGCACAATGGTCAAAACACATGGGAGATACGAGTTCTACCTCTGGCCGATTGGCAAACGCCTCCTATTACTACCTTCCATTTCAGGAATGAAGTCTGCTTAGAATGTAAGCTTGAAAAACTAGAGCATGTCCTGTAGAAGGCTGCTGTAATTACCAAAGACTAGGGAGCCTTTGACTCTGTTGGGACCTCTTTTAATTAAATGTGAACCTCAACTGAATTACAAGTTCCCTGAAGGCAACAGTGGGAAGGACATTCTGGGGATCACAGAGGAGGACTATCCTGGCACAGAGTCTTTACATTCACATTCTACTAGGTAGCCACAGAGATATTCCTGTAATTAGCCTGAACCTCTACAGTTTTTAATTAGTGTATAAGTATCTCTTGTGTTCTCTGAAAGGATGACAACTTTTGACACAGCTGAGTGTCAGAGTGACACCTCTATCCCTATTCACAAGGAGTAGGAAAAGGCAGGTAGCTTTAAAAGATTAATCTGTGTTCCAACGTGTGATGTGGCTCATAAAAAAACCTATGCTGGACCCATTCAATTATACGTAAGTTGAAACAGCAACCTGATACCCATATCCACCATTCATCCCGGTAAGTAAGTAACACTGAAGACAAGAGTACCTATAATCAACTACTAGATTGTTGGAAAACTTGTTACTGCTTTCAGATACCAAGAATGTAAACAGCCAATGCGATCTCAGCAAGAATGAAGAATCTTTTTGATCCTTAGGAGAACACAAATGTCCCTTGTGCCCATGTCCCTATAGAATACTTTACCACTAAAGAAAAATCAGATGTGTTATATCTGCTTTTTGTTACTCTTTGAAAGACACCTCATTCTCAGTAGGAAAGACTACACAATGTATTTGTCAAACATCTTACCTTGCTTGCCTAGCTCTATTCTATAAAATCTTTTTCATAACACAGAATGGTCAGCACAATAAAGGTCTGGTTTTTCTCTGGTATAATTATATGCAAAGGAAACATATAAAATGAAACATGGAATTTTAAACACTACCTAACTTACTGTAGCTTTCAACAGGGCTTTTATTTCTGAGAGGAGGCTTATGTAGTGTAGATACCTGACTTAGCTCAGACACTGACCGCAATCAAATCAGGGAGCACAGGAAATTGGGTAGGATAAGCCAGCCTACAGGCACTTGTCTGAAGGTTAAACTAACCCTTGCTCAGGTTAAACTAACTGCAAGTTCAGTATCTGGACAGACTGGGTGCAGATTGTTTCTTAAGATTATTTGGGCATTTTATCTTAACAGTGTTAATTTTCCTATATATTGTAGGCCGCTGCCATGGGGAGTAAGTTAGTATGTTTTGCAGGCACTTCTAGAGTAATCACTTAAAACATGACTGTTAACAGTTGTAGGGAACTGGCTTCATGGGTGCAGGTAGTTTTCTTCCAAGATCATGTTCTGCATGAGCTAATTCCCCTACTGTTGAGGATAAAATGAAATTCCAACAGTTTATTCTTCATCTTCTGAAATATAAGTGCAATCTGAATTAGGACAAATTCCATGCTGTTGCATATGTGATATTAATCAGAGTAGAAATAAAGAAAGAAATGGAAATGGGAATAAATTAACTAAAACACAGGTAGGTTCACTAAACCCTCAGTATGACTCTACTATGTTTGTTTTTTAGGGAAGTTTACCCGGTTTGATATAGTCACCTAAAGAGTTCTGTGGAGAAAGAGTATTTAGAAGCTGATTGCAACATTCATATAAAATTCAAGCATGTAAGAACTCATTTGAGAAGTTTGATTCTAATTGCAAAAGGCTAAAAGGAAATTTTAATTCTGACAAAACTTCATCCCAGCATTCATTAAAGACTAATATTTAATAAAGTCATGTGGATGACATTGTGACACCAACAAACAGCACAAGAAATGAAGAAAGCCTCTTTAAAAAGTTGCCAAGAGGTTGCAAAACTGGCTCCTTTTAGTCTGATATTTCATTAAGTGAAGTTGCCAGGGGTTTTATAAAACAAATAAGGGAGCAATAAAAAAAAAAAAATTAAAAAAAGAATAGATCACACAACAGAAGCCAAAATGAAGGACAGAAAGAAAACAGGTAATAATACTGTGCTAAATGGAGGACCAGGAGCAGATTCATGCAAGCAGAGGGAAGGACTCCCAAGTAACTCTGCTTGCCTTGCCTGACAAGCTCAGCAGTTTTCTACATTTTTTTTTTTAAGAGACAAGCTGACTTGGCTCTATTTGCAAGGGTGTTTTGGAGGAAGGAGGATGTTTAGAGTACTATGGTGAGTAGAAACTCATCATGATGAGCTTATTGGCCCTTTTTTGCTTCTCCTGGAGGCACTATGTTGACAATTGGAGGAAAAACACCAAACCATTGCTGTGATGCTTAGAAGTGAAGAAAACCACCTAAAGATCTAAAATGCTAGTGACCTAATTTATTCATGTTCTATGTCTCCTGACAGACAACTGCAGGAAGTTAAATCCTCATCCTTAGCCCAGCCAATATGGAAATACACCTTCTCCAACACACAAGAAGAGTCACCGATTGTCCCATACCTCTCCTCTGTCTCCCAACATAGAATCACGTGGTTTGGGGAGTTGTTGACCACTGATAATTCTTAGAACCAGCTGCTTCTTCAATTGACCAGGCAGTGGGTCTTCAGAATTTGGATTAAAGACACCTGTAAGAATGAGAAGTCACATAATGTGAAAGAAGTGCAATTTTGGCGATGACTTTAGTTACAGGTACCTTCTGTCTCACTTGCTTCTAGCATCAGAAATGCATTTTTAAACAAACTATAATAAGGATCCACACCCACTCTTCTCATGCAATAAGTGATCCACTTATTTTGCTCATTTTTCTTACCTTGACACATGCAGTTTGGTTTGAGGACATAGCCGCAATTCCCATTGGCACTAAATTTGGCCCGGTTCAGTTGCAGCATTCTCCCCTCTGACTGGTAGTTTAGTGCAACTGGTTAAAAAAAAAAAAAAAAAAAAAAAGGTGATATTACTTACTGAGTACATTAACGACATTCTTGTTTGTAAAACCAGGTCACAGGAAGGACACTGAAATATATTTTCACATTTGACTTCTTGGATGTAAAAACTCAAATGTTTTACAAAAAAGAATTCTCTTACATAACATACATCACAGCTTCAGGGAGAGAAGCTCTCCAAAAGAGTCTGAACTCTGAAGTCCCCTTGCATTTGAGAAGTTCATTTATTTCCATTTATGTGACAACTGCTTGCACGTAAGACACGTATGAGGTAATCTATCTAGGTAACAACACAGACAGGTACAAGGAGGACTCAACTGTCAGTAAAGTTGGATGAACAGAGAACTCGGAGTATTTTAAGGGGTGATTCCAGAGCTCCTACTACAACATCCCTCCCAAAATAAAACAAAAATAAACAATTTTTCTCTCTGCTCACCAAGTTGGCATCCAGCATTCCAGAATGGCTGAGGATTGTAGTTGCTAGAGTCCACACGATAAGAAGATGGGTAGATGCGTGACAACTGATGCTGGTTGAAACGTAGATACTGTGCTGGCTTTTGCTGCAGTATCTGGTGGGCTTTTGTTTCACTGAAAGATGAAACCTGCCAGCTGGAAGAGACTAAAAAGAAGAGAGGAGGAGATTAGAGGTAATTCCTTATTTATTTATTTATTTATTATTATCTAGACAAAGCATTCAAAACTACATAGCAGTAGTTCCTTATAACTATCAAGCATCATTTGAATACATCCCACTCAGAGGGAACTATGCTTTTCTTATATTACAGCAAAATCATTGTACTTAATGGAGGAGTTATGTTTGGGAAAATGAAGCTGAATATAATGAATGACCTGAATCTTCATTAAGAAGTTTTAAAAAAATTCCCTAAGATTTTTTTAATTTGCTCAAGGAAAGTATATTTTCTGGCAAGCAATTCTGTCTTTTTTACACTTTTAATTAAAACTTGATTCCTGTCAAAATACAATGCAGAAAACTTAGAAAGAGGACTTAAATATTCTAGAAATTTAATGCTGATGTTTCATCAGATTTGACTTAAAAATCTAAATTCAAGCTTGAAAGGCTCTTCAGACCATTCTGCCCAAAAGCATAACTAAGTCCTCTGTTATTTCTAAGGATATAAGTGGTGTGTAGTAGCCTTTATACAAGCTAGCAAAGACTACATGTGTACTACTTACTATCTGTAGTAACTTTTTCTCCTTTACGGAAGCTGTCACACAACTCTAGACTCACTTTGTGGATTCTGAATGGCAAGTGGTCAGCTACTTCAAAATAGTATAGCTTTATTGTGTGCAGCTCTTCCGTTAAAATCTTTTCAGGGTGGGGGAGAAACAAAAAGGAAACCAGCTTTTAATAAGAAGATATGTAAGAACGTAAGCCTTTCAGTTTCTTTGTATAGCAATTATTTTCAGCAGACTTTTAGTTCAACCTACTTTCAGTTTCAACATCATGGATGCCAACAGACTTTGTGTACTTCACCAGGTCAGACAGTGCCCTAGACAGCTTCATTGTTTTCTTCTGTCGGTTTATCCTTGAAAGATACAACAAATTAATTTCCCATTAATCAAGGGGTAAATTTTATCTTTCATATATAAAAATAAATCAAAGTAAAGAAATACAAGGAGGTTTTCTTCCACCAAGGAAGTACTTAATAGTTTTATACCACGTAGAGCTTTGTTGTCAAAGCACAGTAGTTGTGGAACCAATGGCATGAAAGTATACAGAACAAGTAAGTCCTGTTCTTGTTAATGGCAGACATACGTATTCACCTACTAAGATCTGGTGAGGAGGACTCTAAATTGCTTTGACCGAAGGGCGGAATATCTATTCACATATATATTTACTTGTCAAATAAAGTGCTAATAAAAAAATTTTTAAATTCCAGAGAAATAGTAAGAAAGTAATGCTCTGATCCTTATTTGCTTCAGATTATCACTAACAGCATATCAACTAACCTCCCAAAAAAAGCTCCAAAGTATCCTAGATAACTGCTTGATCTGATTTCTTATTTTTGAAGCCTGAAGCTTAAGCAACTGTTCTGCAAAGGATCTTTGATGTCAGGATTTTTGAAGAGGCAATTTCAAAAGAAAAATCAAAATCATCACCTGAATGTTGACGCAACTTCATTTGGCAAATTATAAAACAACAAAAAAAATCAGCTGGGGACCTGATACACTGCAAATCCACCTTAATGGATTCACTGGGCCACCAGTCAAATGGCCTATATTTCAGCTGGATGAGATGGTAAGAGCTCAAAACACATACAAGGTCCACTGTACTTTGCTAATGGCACCAAGAGATCATCCTACCGATCTTGTGGCAAACATCAGATCTACCCTATACCAGATGCCTGTCACATGCCTGCAGCCTTCAACAAATTGGCTTCTAGACCTAAAGCATATCTATTTAGTGGGTACGTTTATGTAGGTTTCTTTTTTAGAAACAAAATCACTTAACAAACCTGCTGTAATGTACAGAGCTCCTGGCTAAATTTCCTTGAGAATCTGAATCATCTTCACCCTCTTCCAGACTTGTTGCCTTTTTCAATTTGCTTCCTTTTTTCTGTGCCACAAGGAAATAAAACCATAATATCATAACAGTCTGATCAATATTTGAGCAGCTGGATACAATTCTGCTTTGTTATGGCCTCAGCCCAAGGCCACAGCCTTTTTATAAAGGAATCACAAATCCTCAGATAAAGGGTGCAAATTCATTTTTAAACTTTTCAGATCGGATCTTGGATACTTTTAGACCTTGATGTAAATTGAAACTGTTATGCACAATTATAAGCAGTTACCCAGCCCACCTATTCAGTAAACAGTCTGATAGCAAGCCTCTGCCAGACAATGCAATTATGATATTCTTCTCTATCACTGTGTGCAAAGAAAAAAACCTACCCAAGAATACAATATTTTGTGTAGACCTAATCTACTGAGTGACTCACCTTGCGTTTAGAAAAACTGCCCATCAATGACCGGCTGTGCCTTTTACTGGTACTGAAGTCTTCCCCAGATTCCACATCATCCTCAAGTTTATTCTAAAGCAATCAAACAGAAAGAATAATGTAGTAGACCAAATAGAGTGCTACAGACAGCGTATTTGAACATCATCAGAAACAGTTTGGGAGGCAGTCTCCCCATAAAGTGTCAACATAACTGGACTAGACCAATGCAGGCTTTTTTTTTTTAAAACACAAGCTGAGTACAAGACCTTGCATCCCAGAAATAACTGCCATCATTTTCATCCATGGGAACTTTCAGAGCAGATAGAAGTCTCACAAATACGTAACTCCAATTTTATTTTTATCCAGGCAAAGTTTGAATGCCCCCATACTACTTACATTCATTGACACCAGACTGGTTTATAGCTTAATATTTGAGAAGCATAGTTCAACAGGACTTATTTCTGCCAATTATGCAGTTTTACTAGGATACTCCTTGGTAAGAAAGAAATAAACTTCTCATAATCCCTAAAAATGTATATACTGCATTGGTGCCACTGGTTTTTAATATGACCTTACAGTTTCATTGTTTCTTAGACTAATAAACCACAGACTATTCTGGTTAACAACTATGTAAAAGGATTCCTGAAGTCTTGGCCTTGTAGTGGATCTTACAAGAATAACTGCCTGATAGATCATGTAAATCATTTGGCTTAAAAGTACATACAAAACTCACACCATAGAAAGTTTTGGGAAGCTGCTTTTTAGCTCTCATCTAGTTTTAATCCCTACTTAGTACACATGATTATTATTGGAAGATCCCCAATGTTTTTCATTTGCATGCAACAATCTTCCTAAGCTTTTCGTGGCTTATTACAAATTCTAAAATGACAATGCCTCAAGTTCATGAAGTGTAGTTTGTGGGCTAAGTACATTTTTATAAATAAGCATTAGTATAAAATTAAAATACAAATATAAATGCGTAGAACATAGAAAACCAAGGCAAAAAAGCCCAACTTTCATATGAACTTTTTACAATGGAAAATAAAATTCTTTCTGTTGAAAAGTCATTTCATTGCATACATTTCATGCTCCAATTGCTGTGTGAGCAAGAAAAAAAGCTTTGCATATCTGACAGTGATGTTCACTTGGTATCATTATTAATCAAATGAATTCAGCTGTGAATTTGAAGTCAATAATATATGATTTATTCAGTAAGCTAATATAACATAACAAATGGAAATGCTAAACACCTCTTCCTCTGAAATCACTGAGAAAGTCATTGGACTTTGGAGAAAGAGGTGGTTAGCATTTCAGTTTATATTTTGAAGGACTGCCACATTTCATTATTCATCTGCAATAACTGACTATCCCTCTGCATCAAGTGTGAATCTTAAAAACAGCTAAAATTAAAATCTCATTATCAGCAAATTAAAAAGAAGCTTCTACTAAATGGATGTAAATGCAAAAAGTATTCTTCCTTACAATACAGCTTTTATATAAGCAACATGAGGTATTAATAAGGTGTCATGACAAAATATTACAGAAAATATTACAGAAGAAGGGAACGTGTTTTCTTATATATTGAAATAGCCAAATAAGTGGTGGTCAGGGCAGTCATCCAAGAATGGAAAACATAGCTTCAAAATCCCAGTTCAACCTAGGTCTGGCTTAGGACATGAACCTGGATCTCCCACATCCCAGGTGAACATTTTGGCTATCTGGTTATTCTTGAGTTGTATTATCCTAGTTAACCTAGACAGGAGACAGGAAACTAATGGCAAATAGACTCTGCAAAATTCATTGTGTGATTCACACTTATCTTGTTTTAAGGGAAGTGCTGAGCATTCTTTAGTTTGATTAGTACTACAACAGCTGCAGACACCCCAGGTAAACGGAGCTATCTTTACTGGGGAGTCTCAAAACAGATTTAAAAGCCCAACTTTAGACATCCACTTTTGAAAGAACAAGCATTATTGTTATGAAATAATAGTACTATGTAGCTACAGAGACAAGCAAAACAACAATCCGGTCCAGGGGTAAGTGAAGTGCAATAAAACATGTTCACCTTCTTACTATCTGATTTTAGACCAGCCTTTCCTGATGATGGTAGAGTGGTAACTGTAAAATTGTTTGGATCTTCACAGTCACGGATTTTGGATTCTTTTATCAGTGAGTCAAGTTTTTTCTTTGCTATATTCTCCACTCTTCTCCTATTAGTAGATGCCTACAAACAAAACAAAATCATTAAACTAGGTAGTGATGAAAAAAATCTTATTAATTCCAGCCAGGATTAATGCAAACTAAAATGTTATATGCAAGAAGGAAAAAAAAAAGAAAAAAAAAAAGAGCAAACTAAAAAAAGAAGTTCTTCATTTGCATAATGTGAAGCAGTACCTGCAGTTCCATATCAAACAATGTAAGGTAGGGAAGCATATGAGGCCCTGAAATAGATGTGAGATCTAAAGTATAAACAGATTGTCTGAAGTGATGAGAGAGGAAAACAGTTCTAATTAAACCAAGACTAACCATTAGCAGAGCTATTCAGATATCATGTCTGTTACAAGCCAAGGATGTGCTAACATAGAAATAGTTATTACTGAGATGTCTCCCATTACTGAACTGGATTAATTTATGCTATGTTTTGCAGTACAAATTTAGTAAAAAATCTGATCTATTCCACTGTGCTGTGCAGTAAGTCATTCTTCACAGAAATTTAATAGTAATGGATACATGTGGAAAGTCTGAGTATATGGTATTTCTCCCATGCATTGGGGTTGATGGACAGCATTCATACGACTGTTGACTCTGCAGCTACAATAGATGCAAGATTCTACTGGACAGAACTGGGAGAAGATGTAGAATCTTGATTTCAACAGTTCAAGGGCAAAGTGTGAGAGAACTTCTGTGTGCATCATAGTCCATGTGAGGAAGTGTGGGAAGCAAAAATAGAAATCCAGAGTTTTCTTTTTCATCCGTGAGGCATAAACTCCCCAGGTCTTTTAAGAGGTGACAGATTGTGTTTTCTCAGTAGGCCTTAAGAATTCCCAGTTAAATTTGTCATGAAACAAGCTATGATTTTCTGAGCTCTTCAAAATTTGGCTTGGAAAGCAAACCAGATGTAGCAAATCTCAAATTTAAAGCATCAGTAAACCTCACAGCAAAGTGAACTGGTAGTAACAAAGACAATGAGGTCAGCAAAGCAACGCCTACTGAGCCTTTAGTGAGAATACACCCAGCCATAACATGTTACTACCTAAATTTATTATGAAAGATGACACTTTTCTTACTGGCATTAATTTCTCCATCCATTTAATGGAAGGAAAATAAACATTCTTTGACATCTCTTTATAAATAGTATATGTGTGGGCTAAGTTGAAAAGAATCATGGCGAAAGTAATTTCTAGCAATGAGAGACCTGCTAACATTTCTGCTTGTTCAAGGATCTGGATTAGGATCCAATCAAAACAAGCCATCTTTAAGTCTAGGAATTATCTGGAAAACTTACAAAATCAGGATCTTAAGTACAACGGTGGCCCTAATTTCAGCAGGGTTGTTAAATCACCTGCCTTGTTTCCTTTGTATACTGCCTGAGATACAGACAAAAGAACTAGAAAACATAGGAAAACCAGCTGAGTGAACTTCGTTGATCACAGTGAAGTTTCAAAGTCAAGAAATGTCCAATTCTCATTTTATTCAGTTTGTGTAGTTCTAGTTTCCCTGTACAGTTAACTACATAGGTCGCCCCCAAGTGGGTTGTAAAAGTTTTTGGTTTGGTTTCAATTCATTTTCTGCCTGTTCAAAAGGGTCATGCCTTGATACCAGGCCTGATCTTACATAGGGCAAAAGCCTGCTGAACTGAACTGTATCACCACTGGCTGTACAATACCTTCCACTTTGAAAAGCTGCATCATGTAACAAGAAGGTGTCAAAAACCATGAAGTATTAAAACATCACAGATCTCAGCTTTAAAATATTGAAAAGTGATATGCTAAAACATAATAATTTTAAAAACCAAACAAATTATTTTTCCCTTTTGGTAGACTTATTCATAAAAAAGTTTATCGTTTAGTTTTAGATGAAAAGGATCAAATCCATAATACAAAATGAGGAAATACCCTGAGGGAGAGAGGACTGAAAATGCAAACTCTCTCCAAGCCAATCTAGTTTATGTTATTAAATGGTTTTGCTGTGTATTTTATATTGTTTCTGTAAGATGCAATGTCACTTGCCAGAAGATCAAAGTGACAAAAAATTTAACTTTTAAAAAGGATGAAGAAATAAGGGATTTTTGGATTGAAGCAAGCAGAGATTAAAATATTCTCCCTTTTTAACACCTTCTTACAGTAAAAATGAGCTAAACCCAGCATTCAGCAAACCAAAGGGATGCTCTGTAATAATGACCACAATTTGCCATAAGCAGAACGTTTTTCTTTTCTTTTTTGCATTTAAGGGGAAGAACACTATGATACAATAAAGAATCATGAGATATTACTATTTAAAATATTAAAAGACATGAAACTCCAAACTTGAAATGTAACCACTAGAACTGGTGCTGCCTAGTATGCACTTTTGTCATATCCGTCCCCATGAAGGTTTAGAACCTAAAAGACTTGTGATGAATCCCAAAAATTAGACTACATCCACATTCCAGAGAACTCATACAAGGTTTCTTCTCACTGGGATGGGAAAACTTAACATACATTTACATTCAAATGGTCACTTAACTTACATCTCCATTCATTAGTTTACAGTCCTCATCAATCTCATCAGCACTGTCCTCATCAGAAACTTCACCTTCCTCTGCATCATCACTGATGTTGGCTGGAAGTTTCTTCCCCTAGAAGACAGAACAATTACACAGGCAGGTTAGCACGCAGCTCTTGCTATCACACATATGAAAAAAAAAAAGATTCAAAGCATGCAGCCAGGTTCTTATTGACTGAGAAGACATCTGTTCAGAACCTTAAGGACCAGGTTCCTAAAGACTGCTTTTCGTAAAATGATTTAATTTAGGGTATAAGTGATAATCAGGCAGAAATCATAATCATCACAAACAAAAAGAGGGATGGAACAAACAAAGCAGGTTTTTACTTTAACCAGTATCTTTCCTTTAAGACTTGCTGGGGAAGGGAGCTTGGCAGAGTCATCATTGTGTACAGAAGACAGATCCAGTTTGTCTCCCAGAATTTCTGTAAGATACTGAGCCATCTTCTTCTGCTGAATGACACTGCAATGGTTCTCAATTGACAAGATAACAGGGTACCTGGCAGAGACATAAGCAAGTATTATCAACTGCGAATTTAGTTTTTATAGCATTAAGAGGAAAACAGTTATTACTGTCTGAGCCATTCCTGTAATAGGCACCACCACCAATGAAATCCATAAGGGACTGATAAATCAGTGTGGGCACAGGACTGATACCCCACTACTCACTTCAAACTGAACGGTCAATTTTTTGACACCCACAGGATAATTAAACTTCTGCAGTCTGATTTGATGCATTTTTTTTCCAGAGCACACTTTTCGCCTTCCTACACTAACCAGTCATGAACTTCATTTACTATCAAAGAGATTCTAGCAAGCCATTCCTAAGGAAAACCTAAATAGCCAGTGCCTTCAACTCTCATCTCCAATTGGTGCTTCAGCCCTTGTGCACTCTTACAGGTAAAAGTAATTAAAGGTTCCAAGGACTGAAAAGATCCCCAACAGGGCTTTGCCTTTACCTTCCCACTTCCAACAACCAAGCGATAAACCTGTTGTGTTAGCTCTTCCATGAAACCTTTTCTAGCTAGCACAGAGCAGTGCCGTACAAGCCTGCAGATAAAGCCTCTTCTACAAAGGCAGTAAGTATTATTTCTAGATTTAGTTCTATTGTTGTTATTTATTGTTGATTCTCCAGGCTCAGGCCAAGAAATTACAATGCCTCATTGAAAGGCATCAGCAAGACAAGATTTGTGAAACACCAATTCCAGTGTGGTTGGTGCCATGTAAAAGCACACTGAAGATGGATTTCTGTTTAGAGATGATGCATTTTTAGGACAAGCACAAAAGCCAGTATACAGTGCAGTTTTGTAGGGCTGAATTATGAGGGATTCGTTAATTAAAAACTAGTTATGAATAAAAAGATGTCTATCATGACATCTGGCCCTCATTAGCTCCTCATCAGGAAAAAGGAGGCTTTCAGCCAGACAATGTCTGCAGGACAAAACTTTCCCAACTGATGACTACAGTTAAATTCCTAGCTTTGCCTGAAGCTAGTTCCTTAGCTGAATCTGCAGCCTACCAACAGCTAAGCCTCCAGCCTGTCCTGGGAAAAAAAACACCTGCAAGTCTAAAATATGTTTTGTTCAGTACCAAACTCTGACTGAGCATCAATACCTATCAAGAAAAAAAAACCACCACAAATAATAAGTTATAATGCAGTCCCACTTAACCTTTCTGTAAAGCTTTTAAGAACTGCAACAATTTCAGAAGCATTGCCATATATTCTGCTGGCCAGCTTTCCTTTGATTTATTTACCATGTCTTCTGGCAAACTCCAAAAATTTCAGGCTCACAATAAGTTTACCTGGGCTGAAATTTCAGTGCAAGGTTAGCTCTATTAATGAAGGCAGATGGACTGCTTAGGAGAAGCTACTGGAAAACTTTTACAGAGATAAATTAATCTTAAAAAAAAAAAAAAGAAAAGATAGGTTGACACACACATTTTGACTCTCAGAAGGAGGACAATACTGCCAAGGTATATGAAACTTCCCACTGTATAATTCTCTGGTTTCCTGAGCAACATACAGGTAGGGAAAATAACCTATTTCTCTTGAACAGTCTTCTTTCTCCACCATTGGGCTACTGTGTCTTTGCATTCCTTTGCTGCTTGACTTGCTTCTTGTCCCTGGCGTAACCAAGTGTAACCTTGGCATCACCGGACTACACATCCAGAGAGATATGTGGTGAAACTGTCAGCCATTCACTAAAAACATCCACTGTCAAAACATGTTGATCCTCTGGTCTTCTACAAATGGGATAAAGACAGTCCCACTATGTACAGAATGCCCCTACTTAAGTCAGTTTTGCCTCGTTATTTCCTTTTGAAGCCTTTCTCCCCACAGAAAACAACTCAGAATTCTGTCTGGCATATGCAGGAACAGGTTACATTTTCACTAACTGCCTTTACAAGGATGCCAGGGAACACTCCAGCTTATAAGTTGGCAGACTGTATACATACTCATTCTTGATAAAGGCATATTTGTTGATAGTTTCAATCACATCTTTGAAGAGAATTTTGGAAGTCAAAGTGTATCCATGGTGGACAATTGGTTCACCGTCCGGCCCATCCCAGCAGTCAACTGCAGAACAGAAACAATGACACCCATCAGACAAGTTACATCTGGGGCCACCACCTGTGGAAGACTATGAGACCCTGCAGTTCCGTTCAGCAACCCAGCCAGGCATGTACCCAACAAAGCAGGGCATAGGTTTATTCCCACCCTTCACGTGTATCTCCCTCCTCACTGTGCTGAACGTCCTTCCTCTGAAGAAACTTCCTGGCCTTGACATTCTACTGTGTACAGATGACTGTTCACATTGTTTGAGAAAGCCCCAAGGAAAAAAGATCTCCTTTTAACAAGTGCTGAGGAGTATTATGGCAGGAAGAGAGATGACATAGCATAGCATTACTTTCATTATGCTACTGCTGAACCTGAAAAGGAAAGCAGAGAATCTTAGCCAAGCTTCTCACACCACAAGCAAAGCCAAGACCTAGTCACCTCTAGCCCTCCTTGGGTTTTGCCTACCCTTATACTTGTTTACAATCATATTTCCATGAAATGTTTTACTCCTCTGAAGTACCCAACGGCACATCCACAATCTAACCTGAGCAAACCATGACATTGGCTGTTTGAAAAATTGTGAAAAGAATTTGATGGTCAGGATATTAAAGATGATTATGAAACAGGTACTGTGTCAGAAAGGCATTACAAACATCAGAAAGGATTTCACATAAAGGCTTCCTGGTCACTGCAAAGACTGTCAACATTTCACATAACAGAACCCTACTTCCCTTATCAGAAATATCAGCTTTCCTGTTACGTGTAGTAGCAGGAACTCTGTCATATTTGCCATTTTGGTTGTCATGCACTTGGCTAGAAAGTATATACAGCAATACATTCTACTGAAAGTTAGTATCCTCTCTACAAAAATATTTTTACTTTTTTTTTTTTTCCTCAGGGTCAATGATATAACTCTTCAAATGTCTGCCTTACTTCCATGCTCAATAACATTTGCCCATTATATGGCAACGTTATTTTGTTGTTCTTTATGAAGCGAAGACACCATTTTACTAGGCTTTTTCCTCTACCCAGTTACCATGTCCAGGCTTTTTGCTCTACCCAATTACCATGTCCTCTGCAGAAGTCATCAGTCTTCCTTTACAGAGAAGAAACAAAACTATGGAACCTACTGATGATTCCTTTTTGATCTTTACCTTCTACGCAACGACAGCCAGATTGTAGCACCCATGCATACATGTCCACCCTAGACTGGGACATCAGTTGATCTCCCATGAGGTAGGTATTATGTGAAGAGGTAATGAAATAGTGACTCAAAGGATAAGTCATGTCCTGATTCACTTGGTAGTGTTCTGGGTTGAATATGTCCCCTGATGGACTCCGCATGTAATTGGTGAAACCTGTAAACAAACAACACTATAAATAATACAGTTTTGTCCTTTTGTTGCTGTAGCCTTCCTAAAACCAGCCTAAAAATGCATCCCTACATTCACTAACACATTCGTGAACATGTAAGTAAGATAAATAAATACCAGCACTACATTCCAACTGTCACAATGACTGATTGCAATTATTGCTTTCAAGAAATTTCTAGTTGCTTCGTACATTTCCCTGCTCTGCCTTTCCTAAAAAAATATGTCTATTTAATCCAAACGTGACATTTTAGGCTTATAATTTTTGTCAAAAGACTCTGCTGGGACATTAAGTCGCATGGCGTACAGAAGCCTCCAGAGATCTGCTGTCATATCCCGGCATTGCTCCTCAGTGAAATGAGTTGAAAGATACATGGTATTGTACTGCCTAGATACAGTTTCTAGTGCCCCAACACAGTGTGAAGCAAGGGAGATACTCATCTCCTCTATTTCTCCTGAAAATACCAGAAGAATGTCAACACACATTGGCTTGTACAAGCAACAGTCTCTAATTTTGATATGACACTGCATGCCCAAACACACATGTGGATGGGAGAGATCTGCGTATTGCATTACTGTCACTTTATGAAACTGAAGTTCACTCCAGACTTGACACTGAAAAATCATTTATCTGTAGTACTTTCAGTGATGCTACCAGAACTTATTTTCTGAAGCAGAGGGATGTTTGCAAATCATGCAGTCAACATCGCCTGGATAATTTCTGTATTGCAGCCACTCTTGTTCAGAAGCAAAGTTTTAGCAAGTTACGTTTTTTATCTTTGTATGAAATTGCTGCTCTCAGATCACCAGTATACATTTATGCACATATACACTGACACTTTCACAAGACAGACTAACATTATAAACTGTAACTTCCATGTCAAGCCTTCCCAAAAGTCTTTTCGTTCACCACCAATGAAAGACTAAGATTTCCATTCACATTCTGGCTTTAACAGCTGCTGACAGCAACGATTCCTTTATTCATAAGGTCTCTGCTTCAAGACTTCTAATTCTCCTGACATTTCACTCCTTATTCCATAAATAAAACAGTGCCCATCTAAAAATCCTGCCAAACTTCTAAAGGTCTTAATGCACTTTCTCTGACTGCGACAGACTGGTGCTTTGTTTCACTAAAGCTACACAAGGCAAAATAACTCCAGTCCTCAAAAATCAGTCTCAGAATACTGGTCTACAGAACACAGAGAAATTGGACTTAAATAGAATTTAAGACAAAATGTCACTTTTATGATGGTTCTTACAGGCTTTACATCTTGTGTTGATGAAAGTTTTATTAAAGGAAAAGAGCTGATAAATACAAATAGCAGCCAAATCTTTTTGAAGAATACACTAGGAAACAGTGCTAGGGAACCTCAGTCTAGCCTAATATTTGAGTCTCTTGAGGCACACATCATGATCAACTAGCAAACCAGTAATACAGCTAGAGTGAAAACAAAGGACTAACCAAGTCAGAGCAGATACCATGAAAAATTGATAGGGCACAGTGTATGTCAGCAAACATACAGCTAATCACTCTTGGCAGATTAATTACTTCTTCTTACTACAAACCAATCAGCTGCTGCAAGATTAATTCCACACATCACTGTTAGAGCAGCCTCTGAAACAACATTATTGTTTGCTTTAAGCGTTTGTTAAAATATAGTATCAAAACTGTTATAATGAGTTCACACTAACTGGATCTATCAGCCCTAGGATGAAGAAATATGAATGAATCAAGATACTGTCGGCAGTGTGTACCATAGATGTCCAGTATTTACACACTCAGGAAAAGCGTACTGACAGTGTTTTATTTTGATCAAGAGAGGAAGGTAAGAGGTTTTTTGCAAGACTGTTGAATGAGCTAATTGTCACAGGCCAGTCCAAAGTGCTTCATGATAAAAGCCATCACAGCCGAGGACACAAGGCACTACAGACACATGAATGGGCAAAGAACACTGTACTATTATTTTACTACTACTGAAGTGCCTCTGCGTCTGGGCAGGATGCTCTTGCCTGGGCTGTACCAATTTGAGGAACAAACATACAGCTTCAGTTTCCATAGCTGTTGTATTTCAGTCTCCCTAGGCAACACTCGATTTCTTTTCTGGAAGACAAAAGGGATCTAAAGTCTCAACTACACACAAAGACAAGAACAGAATAACTTCTCTGTGTGCATGTGTGTGCACGCATGTGCATACATGTATATGCACGCAGATATGTATCTATGCTTTTTAAGCAGTTCTTTCTTCTAAGTACCCAATCCAGCTGTGTGTCCCTTGTCATCTGCTCAGTCACCTCTGTTCGGATGTTATCATCAATACATGCCGGAAATCTGCATTGGTTAAGATCTAGATTAGATACGTTGTTCTGTTGCACTTCCAGCAAGATACTGGAGTGGTTAAAGTCTCCCATAAGGAGCAGAGCCTGCTAACATGAAGCTTTTTCCAGTTGTCTCAAAACGACCTCATCTTCTACTTCCTCCTGATCAGGAGATCTGTAGCAGACACCCAGCAGAACGTCACCCATGTTGGACTGCTCTCTAATCCTAACCCATAAACTCTCAACTGTTTTATCCTCCATTCTTGGGCAAAGCAATTTTATAGATCAGGCTAATTTTTTAAAAGTTTTGCTTTCTGGCATGAAAAACTACAATTGTTTGAAAAGCCTAGTCTTACTTTTCTAGCTATGAGGAAGACAAAATAATGAACCTGATTATTCATTATTTATGTGACTGCCACTGACTGTAAAGCACTTGAGAATAAAAACATGAATAAGTCAACTCCTACACTCACTTGGCATTAGTATAAGCTTTAAAATAATTTGAAAATTTAGTCTGAAAGTAGAACAGACCTGCATCCATCCTAAGCAACCATCATTTCTTGAAAAAAACCCAACTTACACAATATACCAGAAACTACCCAATTCTTCATGCAGTAAACCAAACTGAACTTAGAATTTGCCACTTTTCACTATGACAACACACCCATAGAAATGGACAAGAGTGATTTTCAAGAGGACCTTGAACTTTTGCACAGAATCTAATTCCTGAGGAATGTACTCTGTCCATGAAGTCACTGAGATCTGGTAGAAGATTTACTATTTAGGGGAAAGGATTTAGAATCAGTCCTCAAAATAACAGCTACCATCACGATGGTATAGCATCATTATATTCAAAGTGAAGGTTTTAGCAGCAGAGGTCATGAAAGCATGCTTCTAGACAAATTTCATCTGTCATCCCACTTCACATGTTTACTCTGGATCACATCACTCCTTATTAAAACTTAAAGGATTTCTAAAAATACCTGCAGGAATGATGTAACTAAATTCTACTGTACTTCCCAAAAGTACAAATAAAGACACATCCAGCTCCAGCTGACCTTCAATGACTGCTATTTCATCATGATATATACCTTCAAAAATCTTCCAGAGTACCAATTTCCCTTTAGGTTCCTCAGAAAAAAATAGATATTAAAACAAAACCTACTGAAAAGCATACTCCATACAACATGACAAAATTCTATGACTATATATTATGCAAACGAATGCAATATTCGCATAAGCATGTAAACAGTTGCCTCTTTCCTACAAAAGTTACACCAGCTAGCTTACCATCAATCCCCAGAGCTCCCTCCTTCTTGTTCTCCAGGCATGGTTCAAACTTGCTGATGATTTCCAGGCAGTGTTCTTCAGTCACATTCGTCATCTGTAAAAGTAACAAAAATGAAGTGTTAGCTAGTAACCACAGCTTCTCTTAGCTGTTTTCTCTGCATACAGTTTAACAACTGGCCAGATTATCCATAGTGGTACTATGGATTTCCAGTTACCCAGTGAGATTCTCACTCCTGTCAATCAGTGTCAGGTCAGATAAGAACAGATTTTTCACTGCTTTGTGAAAAGTTTCTGTCCTATTGGCAGCTGCCTGATGACAGAGTTCTGCTTTGTAGGTCAAATCTGGTTAGAGTGTTATTAGGCACACAAAGCATCCAGATAGAAGAAGCTTTGTCACAAACCAATGGGATTTTTTCTCTTGTAGGATTAAAGGATTACTTTGCATTATCAAAGGGGTTTTACTTTAAAATAAAACAAGAAAATGTCTCATCTTTATGCAGCAGACAGAAAAATCAGTTACTAGCAGGGTAACAGAGAATCAGGACATAATGGTCTCAGAAAGCTCCTTGAGGAAATCTGCTAACTTCAAGGTTCCTTTGCATTCTCAACTGAAAAAGGAAAGAGTACAAAGGGAAATATATGTTTGTAAATGTCATTTACAAAAAAAGGGCCATTTATGATAAGCTGTAGCTTTTTTTACCTTGCGATGTTTTCATAATTCTATTTTAACAATATTATTTGATATTTCTGCTATTTATTGTTGATTTTTCCTCTAATTACTATCCCTGTTATTATTTAATATTTCTGCCCTGAGTGGTCCAGCAAATCCTTTCCATTAGGTGCTGTACCTGACACATGAAAATCAGCCCTTGTCACCAGACGGGACTGCCAATAAAGCGACCAAGTTGATACCTGCTTTGGCAACATGGAATCTTTGCTTTGGGGAAAAGAAACCACCAGCATACCTACTACCAGATCAATGCCTTTTCTGGGGGTAATTTAAAACCTAGTAAAAAAAAGTAAAAGCAGAGGAAGAAAAATATAACCTAACCCTTTATTTGCCCATACATTATAGGTTTGCTAGGTTCAAAAGATAAAACTCTGGAACAACAGAAGGTTTTTCTGGTATAGCTTCAAATGCACAGAATGAACACTTGTTTTCCCTGTACAAATTGTATGAGAAAGGGTAGCAAAGGAGAGAAGCCCCACAGGTACAAGTTGTCCACGTCAGTGATTAGCTGAGCTGATATGTGTCCTGTGGCAAGTGTTCATTTTCCTCTTACCATCTGGAGGATCAATTGGCCAATGAAATGGAAACATACCTCAATTATCTAAACAGATAACTGCGAGAGAGGCAGTTATTTTATTCATTCATTGCTTAGACAATGTTTGAAACTGATAGAGATTTATGACTTACAGGCATGCAGCTGCAAAAGAGGTCATGAGAGGAAAAAGGCAAGGATGAGTCAATGCATTTGTTCCTGCATTGACTGCATCTTGCTGTCCAACTATTTTTCCTCACTTCAGAATCTTCCACAAATCTCTAGATGAAAGATCACAGGATCATTCAGGGGCCTCAGGAAGTCATCCAGCCCAAAATCCTGCTCAAAGCAGGGTTAACTACAAGGTCACATCAGTTAGCTTAGGGCATTACCTAGTCTGGTCCTCAAAACCTCCAAGGATGGAGGCTGCACAGTCTCTCCAGGCAACCTGCTCCAATGGATGAATGTCCTCATGGTACAGCTATTAGATGCCTTGCCATTTTCTGGTCTGCCAAATTACCATGTACCAGAAAGACCGAAACTTGTTCTGACCAAAGGGTATTTGAGGTAGAAGTAAAAGTGTTAGGCTTCCAGGTAGCTTGGTTTCAAAGATTCCTAATGCCATAAAGGTTAGTCAGTGACGGAGGAAGCAGATCACTGGGCATGTTTGTGGTTCACCATACATACACACAGAGATCAGAAACTTTTCTCTTTTACCATTAGAAAATAAGAATATATCAACACTAGTTGCCTTATTTCATGAAAACATATATGAACTGTCAGAAAATGGACTTCTGTAACTTCAATGCGCACAAGTGACTGATGGACAAAATTTCTAACGTGACTGATGTAGGCTAGCTGCCTTGTTAAATACGGTAACACAAGCGGATAGTACTTACTGCAACACAGCACATAGTTTGCTGGTATTTTGCTGAATGTGCATAAACAACTATGAGCATAATGTATAGGTACACTTCAATACCTGAATAGCAAAGCTTATAAAGCTATAAATGAACATCTCTGAAGAGCTGTAAAATGTCTCAGATTCATGAACAATGTTAAATATAATGCTTATCATTATCTACTGGCTGCTGCCACCACCACTCCCGCCCCATATTATTATACAGGGCATATACACATTACCTGGCTTGTCAGACAAAAATACGTTGCCTGTTTCAGCTCAACAAAATGGGAAAATAGTCTTTAAGACCCACTCCAGCAATGGAGTTAAAGCACTAAGAGACAACTTAATATGTACTACTATATATGCTCAAAAAACTTTCCCAGACATTAATAATCCTCTCAACAGCTCTTCAAAAACATAATCTTCCACTTTACAAACTCAGATAGTGTGACAAAGTAATTCAGTGTCTCATCATGGACTACGCACTAAGTCAAAAGCAGAGCCAGAAACACCATCTATGCACCAGGGTACTGAACACTGGGAAAAGACAGATACTGATGGAATAGTTCTAAGAGAACACATGAAAAAGAAAGAAATTGTAGAGGCTATATTTAGGGGCACAACAAAAGAGCCTACAGAAAAAAGAGGTAGTGAGAGCAAGAAGAGTCAAGAAATAGCCAGGCCAGCCTACAAGATGAAAATCAAGAGGCATTTAACTGTTTTTCACATGCATGACAAAGTTCTCACCCCTTTTAAAAGGCAATGCATCCCCAATGGCAAACAGAAAGGTATACAGACTGTCAGTCTTTTCCTGGCTTGAGCCTACCTTCTGTTCAACCTCCAGAAACCGTTTCAGGTCATCTGTATCTAGGTAGTCCTTGTGGTTGCTGTAGGTGAGCATTAGCAGATACAAATCACGTCGTGTTGACATCATCTTATAGAAGGCGCAGAACTCATCAAAGCCCAGAGTGCCCTGGTTATCATCCGTATCAGCCTCCTGCATTACACAGCAATAAGGCAATGAGATACTCAATTGCCCAGCAATAGTCTGAAGAAACTTTAAATAAACAAACTCCTGCATGAGAATAAAGCAACACTGAAATTAAATGCAGGTTGATACTGCCTGACATGGCTACTCACTGTATGGACTGCTAGAACAGATTGATTTATCAGGCTGATGCTTGTCATATGAATGCTTTGCACAGCTTTCCCCTTTGAACCTCTTAAATGTATGCATTAGCGCATGAGCCAAGAAACAACTTTTAAGGTCTTTATTGTTCCACAGGGAACCCTGCTTGAAGGATTTCTTCTATCTGTGGCAATGCAGTAAGACAGTGTACCCTGCAACATAGAACAGAACATGTGATGTCTGGCAGAATTACCCATTCATATTTTCTTGAGAATATCATTAGAACCCAAGTCATCTTGAAATTAATTTTATATCTAGGATTTGCGAGGATATCTGTTAAATCCATGGCCATAAACTGATAAGATCTGCAAGAATACTAATTTTGCAACTAAAGAAAAAATCATCAGTAAATGACACTATATTCTCTGGTATATCTATCCCCTACAACATATATGTTTCTTGGTTCTTTACTTTTTGGGGTCAGGTGCCCCAGCCTGTGATCCAAGCCACCTTTGGTTGTATCAGCAATACTACTTACTGTTTGCACACAGCGGTGAGAGAATTCCTTCAAAGAAATCTTGTGAGAGTCTGATCACAATGGGATCCACCCAGTGATATAACTATTTGGAGAAGAAATTATGGAATTACTGTGTTTCCTAAAAGCCTGTCCCTAGAAGCATGAAAAAATGAATGAGAAATTCTGCCAGAGGAAAGTATGAAAAAGGAAAGCTGCAATGTTTCCCAAACAGGATAGACAAAATTTGCATATTTTATGGAAAAAAGCTTATCCAGCATTCCCTACTTTGTTCTCAATGAAGGAGCTGTCAGCATATTGCTTTGCTCACCTTCACTGTAGACATGTTTAAACACACTTCAGGTGACAAAATTAAAAAAATAAATAAATTAGGCAAGTTTTTACCAAGTCTTCATATTTTTCACTGATTTTCCTTCACGTACTGCCATACATGTGCACTTGTATCAGTTAAGGAAAACACTGATAATAAGCTGTCACAACCACTGACAGCGGCACTGAGCAGCCTTCACAGAGCACTTCTGTCCTGGCAAGCTGACATCGATTCACAGTTATTTGCCCAAGAACAAAGTACTGCCATAACCCTGCAATTTATTCTAATGCACCCACAGAGATTTTTAAAAACTTACACAAACAGCCTACTCTTTCCTTGTTCCCAAAGGACACCCTGGACTTGTTCCCTACTGTTTAATCTTGGTAGACCTCAATATTTTGTCTCTTTTCTAGTCTCGCACTTCAGCAATTTCAGAGCCCATATCAGCTACAACACTGAAGCTGACAGTACTATGGAGGAAGTAACTAGAAGAATGAGGATTCATAAAGTCATGGATGAAGCTTCTTTAGAAATGAGACCCAGGTAAAGATATGAATGCATTTGTGAGCAAGAAGTAGCTAATAAAAATGGCTTTTGCCATTGTAACTGTGGCAAGATTTTTTTAAACAACTCAATACTTTTTTAACTAGAAAAATTAATTTTGACACCTACATATAATCTACCCTATTATATCTTTAAATGCTTGGTATAGTTATTTCATTAATTGAGAGATTAGATTTTTAATTTCAAGGCTGCTTAATATTCTGATTCTAAGCTATCAAATAGCAATTATATTTTCAGTTGAGACCAGCTCAGTTTCAATTATGCATTGCATGTAGAAAAAGCAAACCTATTCTTCTTTGTTAATAGCATTTCTAAAGCACCCGATATGTTTAGTAATTGTCATTGATTATAAACAGCAAAACCAGAACACAGCATACAATAAGTGCAAATTTTTTCCCAGGAAAGTTTTACCCAGTCTCTTCTGTTTGGCTTGCATCAAACCTAATGGTTCATCCTGGAAAGAGAGTCACTTTAATCTACTAATTTTAATGCTTTTTTGAATTCAGTTCTTCACTGAGCTACATCCATAAGCCTAGTATTTGCTGGTATGAATGAAAATACTGAAGGGAAAAAAAAGTAATGGGTAAAACTCCTTGGTTTTCTCTGGCTGTACATGCATGATTCTCAAAGGCTTTTGAGCCTGGAATGTGTCCAGAAGTGAATTATTGAAAATCCTACTGAAAAGGCTAGCATGACTTTGTAGTAAACATGAAGCAGTGCTTGAACAGCTGCCATTCCAGCTGCGAGATTTTCAGGCACCTAAATGTACATTATGTTTCTTAAGGTACATACATACTCTGTCCAGACATTGCATGAGAAAAATTAAAATAGCTGAAAAGTCCTCACCTCCAATACTCTCATAAAGTACAGCTTGCACTCTAGAGGTAACAATTTTGCATATGGAAACAATCAGGACCTAACACAGCAGCACATACTCTTGCAGCGATAGGATTACAAGCATTCATCCCAATAGCCAGTACTTTTGGAATTTAGAGAACTCTCAGTTGGCAGAAGACACCTGTTTTGCACAAACTGCTGTTTAATGCAATAGCCTATGTAAAAATTTTTAGGGTCATAACCATACAGGTCTTAATCGATTCATTGGATAATTTATGACCTGCAGAAATGAAAGATACAAACTGACTTTTTTCTTCCCCAAACAAACGCAAAGGCAAAGGAAAGGGTATTTGCAAGTTCCTGGTGAATAGCATTTCATTCCATTTAAAAATTTCTTTTTCTATTTGGAAATGTATATGGTGTTATAATGCAATAATGTGCAACAGCATGGACAAATCTACTTTCAAAATTCTTTCTGGTCCACATAAATTTTATGGAACAGAAACAGAAAATGGTAATCAAAACGAGGGCTGGCGTAGTAAGAGCAGCCGGAGAGAAATGAGCACCCAGCTTCCTGGTGTATCTGTGTGTTATAAACCTTTTATTTCTCTTTTATTCAGTAACATACAGAAAAAATGCTCAAGTATTTTAACTCTAATTCTGTTTAAATTTCCCCCCAGCTGCAAACTCTTTTTCTGTAGGACTAGAGAACAACCCACCCAAATGATGGGTAAAATATTAGCCTGATGCATACACTAGGATAACCTGTATCAGATGATTACTGGAAACTTTCCAATAGCCTTTCCTTCCTTCCCCTTTGCAAAGTTATCCTGTTTTCCATGCTCCATTTGAGCATGTTTTATCATTATGGACCCACAAAGGAATTTACACTGCACATAGGATGCAACCAGGCAGGCTTCAGCATCAGCTGTCAGCGGGATGAAAGAAAGAGCAGAAAGAGATGTAAGTTAAAAATGTTTCCAACCCAGAGGCATTAGAATAAATACATACAGTCATGGAAGAGAAGGAAGGTTTCAAGGCCCATTTTTCCCTAGTCAAACTAGTCAGAAGATTTCCAAGTTAGTTATTCTCTAACGCTCGTCTCTTCTGCTATAGATAAGAGGCCATAAAGTCAGTCTATGAAGACTGTTCATGGCAAAATGCAGTGGCTACATTGGTTTCTAATCAAGGAAAGGATCATTTTGCCTTCCTTTTCTCAGGAATAAGTTACAAGAATGACAGCTTCATGTCCAAACTCAATACAAAAATCACCCATCCAACTGTACACATTCAATTGTTGTTCAGTTTCATGTTAAAATACTTGACTTACCAAAAGTCATGCTGACTGCTACTATTCTTAACTTCTCCTTGATCCTACACAAAACTAGCCATACTGTGCAGGAAACCATGTTTCCCTGAGGTCTGCACCCAGGACTCACTGAGCTATGCAACATTACAGTAGTTCATTATGGAACAAGAGCTGGCATACTAAAATTTATTTGCACAAGATTTATAAACCGTATCATAAAGCCTCAGCTGACTGTTTCCTTTTATTTTTTACTACTCTTCAGCAGTGGAACAATTCTGTAACTGATGGACGTTGTCAGCGAAAGTGCTTTTCATTCAAGGTTCTTAACACCATCTAAACCTTGAAGCTTAGGGTTTACACTTCTTAAAATCTCTCTGTATATGGATCATTTTCACACACAGATAGGTAATTCTCTAGGGAATACTAAATTCAGAAGAATGGAACAGAGCCCTCCTAAATGATAAACAGAGCCTAACTTTTACATCTTAGCAGAGATCATGTCAAAATGAGAGCAACCGCTTACTAGCATGAATCAGTAAAATGATTCCAAAGACTGATATGATTTCAGGTTTCTGTTTCACAGGACTGAAGATTTCTATTGTTCTTGACCTAGTGTATTAAAAGAAATTTTAAAAATAAAAAAGGAATTTTTACACTTTGGCAATACCAAGAGGACTACTTGTTTCAAAGTGTTCTTCTAGACACACAGCAAAAGGAAAAAATAAGTGTCCAGGCAGTTTCATTCCATAAGGACTTTATCAAACCAGGAAAAATCAATTGAAATGAGAAGAAAAGCTTTGGAAAATGAAGACATGAACTTCAACAAACCTTTAAACAGTCTTAAATTGATTGCAAACTGCCCAGGAGTTGTACAACCTCAGTAAATGCTTAGAATAAAAGATGGCTCAGTCTTCAAGCACCAACAGAGAACAGAATTACCTCTGCCTTGCCATGGATCTTTGTGTGACCTTAAGCAATTCACTTATTCCCGCTTCAGTTTTGTGAAACTGGGCTTAGAATATTTCTCTGCCTTATGTTAGGCAAAACTTACGTATGCAGCTATACACAATGCCTTGGACAGATTTAGACTGTCTAGAAAGCCATTGGTAGGTAGGTATTTGACCCCTTTCAGTGCTGCTGAAAGATAGGTATTTGATCCCTTTCAGTGCTACTGAAATTCAAGTATTTAGTTTTCTCTAAACCAATCTCTCACAGCCTCTCCAAGAGAACATTCTCTAAAATACCAGAGCTGCTGGAAAATTATGCTGAGATGTCCCTGACTCAGTGCAGTGCAAAAGTCACGGTAGTTCGCTATGCTGAAAACTATTGATTCAACTTCTACTTAGGCCCTTCACACAACAGACTTTTTGATTACAAAAGCATACACATCTCCACAGTTCAGTTGTCCAGTAAATTGGGTCAGGGTTAGTAGAATGCAATGTCAAACAAACAGCTCTTAGCAGTGCAAAAACCATGACAGATATGGAAGTCTGCATACTGGATATTTTATTAGTACCAGTTACTGGAGGATATTGCATACTTTACTAGATACTATTTATTAGAGAGAATGTAATCAGAGGAGGAAACGTGACTGAGTTTCAGATCAACAAGCATAGCAAAAAAGCAATCTTTGTACTGTGTGCCTTTATGTTACGTAAGACCAGAAGGTACCTGGTGTAATGCCTTTTTCTATGAATAACAACTTATTTATGACGTCTTTCTGGAGCTCTTTTCATTTTACAAAATGGACTGTGTAGTATCTCTCAGTAGAGTGGAAACAAACCAGCTGCTGAAGTATTTACAATCTCTCCTACGAGGTATCATGTTAAATCTCCAGCAGCTCAATTCTTGTTCTTTTAGAAAAAAAATACACTTTAATTTCTTACCTTAAACATTTGCTTGACTTTTTGTCTGGGTAGGTTCACATTCAGTTTGTGCATTAGCTGGAGCACTTCACTAATACTCAGACTGCCATCACCATTTTTATCTGCCTCATCAAATGTCTGCTTCAACCACATTGAACAGGAGTTAAGGAACAGCATGGAATATTAAAGGATATTACTGAACATTATGTATATATGATTTTTTTCATGTTAGGAAAGACTGTATATGAGACTGGGGATGAAAGAAAATTCAAGGTCTAACCCTACTCATGTTATTTCAGTAACAGTTCCTAGACTTGCTATGCTCAGTATGCAACAACATGCTATTTACCCATACTAGTGCACAGAACTAACTTCTGAGCAAACCGCAATGTTGCGCCACATTTTTTCCTGCATAACCAAATGAAATGGACAGCTTTACACAGAGAGTAACAGATAAAAGAATATACCAGATAAAAGAATATACACTCCAGTCATTCATCTCCAAATCTTGCCCAGAACAATCCTCTTCAAGGACTGCTCTGTCTTTGGAAACAGGGAATACAATGCGAACTGCTTTGAAGCTTTGAGCCTAGTGCTTACTTTTAGCAAAACAAATACTTAAAGGAAACCCTATGCTATGATAGCTCTCCACCATTGGAAAATACTCTCAGATAGTATAAGAAGGATATTGGTCTCTGGTCCTTTGGCGTTTTGAGAGGCTGTCTTCATCACTGATCCCTGCCATTAGATATTTTAGCCCAGTGATCCAGGTGCGTGCTTCCTCTCCACTGGAAGATACCAGGTCAAGAGATTCCATGTGGTCTCCATAGTAGATGCTGAAGCAGCAGTTAGGATCAAAACTGCCATCGGCATAGCGCTGAAAGATCTCTGATTGCTTCCCCTCGCAAACTTCCTGAATAGAGTCGATAGAAACTAGAATGACAAAAGCATGGAGTTCATTAATGACTGTGTGGATGCCCTAGGCCAGATAGCATGCATTTATTCTGTAGAGAAATCCTGTAGAGAAAGGGCTCAAAGCTCCCATTGCACGGTCCCCCATTCACACAGGTTTTGCCTGCAACTCATTTACAACATACTACAGTGCTGCAACTTGCATAGCTAACAACAGCAACTTAATCTTCATAAACTATTAATCATAAAATCATTTACTGCCCTTTAAATTCAACATTCTTCTTCATCACCCACAAATGAGCCAAATCCTTCATGCTCATTTGTTTATAAGAGGGCAAGACCCTAGGAGGAATCAGAAGAAAGGTTTTGTAGTTGACACTCACTTTTGGCTTTCTCATTCTTTCGAGAGGGTCTCCAACGAATACATGATTTGTGCTCATCCAAGTAATAGAAGCGGACCAACCCTTTGGAACTGCCACGGAGTTTGATCATTTGGGTACCAGCTTGCATGGAACACATACATCTTTCCACTGAAGAGAGAAATAAAGCGATATCAGTCAGATTTTGCTCCCTTTAAAATTGCCTTTGCAGGAAGAAAACATATCAAGCAGCTACCAAATTAACAGTTCAAGTCAAAGGACAAGATTTCCTGTACTGTCTAATATAAGAGGTCAGGTTATATGATCAAAAAGTCAGAAAGATTATTGGCAACTGTGGACTTACCTGTAAATATAGAAGTTTTCATTACCTGATTAACAGGTATGAAACATACATATGTTGGAATTGGCATAAGGTATATACCCTTCTTAAGACCACCTCAAATGCTAAATTTGAGCTCCTATGATATGTTTGTGCTGGACACAGTACGAATTTCACCTGGAAGTTCAGATCCTTGGCCAGCAAAAACTAGCACATTTACATCCATGTCAGGAAAGTTATTTTCATTATACCTCAGGATTTTGCCTCTTAAACATACAGCAACCTTGTGGCGTAACTTCAGTGAGTTTTTTTCACATTCCTGTCTGTAAATTCTGGAGTTCCTGTCAGCAGTATCACCATTTAGAAGTACCATGGCTTCTTATGAAGAAGTTTAGTTTGCATTCTGTCTATTTAGAATCCAATTTAAAAAAAAAATAATAATTACCCAACTTGGTCATCAAAAGTAATCTAGGAACCCTAAAAATTCAAAGGCTTTTACGTACAGATGACTTAAGAGCTAAACCATTCTCGCTGCCTTACAAATTAACAGCAAGAAGGTGATTAGAATCCTATGTGTGCCTGCAAAGATGAAGCCAGCCTCAAAGGCTACATTCTTATAAAGAGGTCTACAGTTACAGTCAACAAGAGAGTAATTTTATCCTACACCTGTCAGGGAAATGCATAACTAAACAAAAATCCTAACAAGTAGAGGGGGCCGTTATTTTGATTTGCTTTCTCTAATATAAATAGTATTTTGCTGTGCCTAAAATATTCCAGAATTTTCTTCTGGGGAAGAAGCTGAAAGAACAATACTGAGCAGACATTATTTGCACTGATCAAAATATTGTGTAAGGTGCTCAGATACTACAAGGATAAGTATGAATAAAAAGCTATCAATATTTTTTTTCTGTCTTATAACGTATGTTATGAGTAAATCCTCACATTTGCATTAAAGTGGATCCAAAATATTGGTTAAATATAGTTTTTATGACTGAGTTAGAAAAAACTTTGAACGCTAACAAAGTTGGATTTGTAGCCCATATCCTGGTGCTATGGAAGACCTGTAATTTTCTCATAAGCATCTTAAGTTCAGAAGCTCATTTCTACAAATACTTACCCAGATAAGCTGCTCCCAGCATGCGAATAATCCTAATAAGCAAACTTGGAAAAACACCTCTCCCTATTAAAGCAGTTACAAGATTAGGACCTAAAATGCCTAGTGGATCTGTAAAATTATATTTCAGCATTCAGTCCTAATTCATAAACATTAAGCCACCATTTGCCAATACTCATGACTGATGAAACACAAAGCACATTAAGAACACACTAATAAGCAGAGTATAATAGAAATTACTAGCAGCACACTAATTTGGGGGGATTTAGCTTAACTACTAATATTAAACCTTCTGATCACACTCTGAATCAAACTACTATCAAGTACTAGTTTCTAGAATAAGCACAAGGAAATTCAGACAATATTCCTAACTTGCTTGTTCACACCAAGGTATCACAGTATGTCTACAAAAAGGAAACCAGGTTTATAAAGGAAATGTTTGATCTTTCACAAGAGAAAGAGTCTGAGGCAAAGCTAAGTTGAATTTATCAGCAACATCATTTTGAAGCTTCTTTAGTAAAGATACGAATAACATTAGGACTTCTGCAAACCATTAAAAAGCTTTATAGCCCAAACGTTTACTTCTCTCCAGAAGCAAGAATGCCCATTTTCATTACATACAGAGTCATCACAAAGTCATTGCATGTCTGCTGTTTACGTCACACTTTTACTTGCCATTCAGGCCAAAGAAAATAGTAAACTCTGGAAACAGTAATTCTAGAAAATTGAGATGAAGTATGAGCTTTTCCTCTCATTGCTTCTATGGATTAAGTCACTGATCCTACAGATGTGCTTCTAGATGTTGTAGCAAGAACCTAACAGGTTTTTCTTCTTCCAAGTCACTTAAAATCAAATTCTCCTAGAAGGAGGCCTTTCACCTATATCGTACTTTGTCTCTGGGCCTTTAAAACATGTTCCCCTCCCAGGGATTTGGCAGCATTACAGACAGTGCAGCCAGCGGCCTTCAAAGAAACAAGCCTCAGGAAGAAGCTCCCTCAAAGAGCTTTGCTCTGTCTCAGCAGGGCTCCTCCTCTTTCCTTGGGAACTGCTGTTAAAGTGAGGCTTTTGCATGTGAAGCCCCTGGGAGCAAGGTTGGGGGCATGCCCATGCCTGCCCAAAGAGGAGGCATTCTTTTGAAATTCAGCTGTTGCAAGGAGCTAAGCTTGACAACGTTAATGCAAACTGTTAGCGACTGGCTATGTCCCAGAAATGAATGCAGACTCTCGTATTTTCTGCCAGGTCTCCTATTTATTTCCCATAATGACAGAGCATTTTTTGCTCTGTCAGACTTAATTTTCCTGTGGCTTTTCTGCCTCATCTGTTTAAGTAAAATTAAAACTATTACCATGTCCAATGTATTTATGGGTTTTTTTCAGACCTAGAGATGAGAAGTGTAAATTACTACTCAGATTCTGGATGAAAGAATGAAAACTAATACATATAACACATCTGCTAGTAAATACAAATTTATAACTAAATACAAGGAAATTCTGAGGTCAGGCTCCTCTTTTATCAATCTGTACATACAGATTACAGACAAAACAGTGTACAAACTAAAACACTCATTCCATGTATTCCAAAATGCATCAAAACCAGCAGAATTCTTTGGGGTGATTCAAGCCTACCTCTTGGGCAAAAGCAAAAACACCCAAGAGAAGCAAGGTAGAGTAAAAAGGAATGGAAAAAATCACTAACGTTCCTGTGCTTTAGAGCTCATATTCAGATAAATTCAATTAATTTACTCCAGAAAAGAAGGTTCAACAAAATAGATTAACTTGAAAGCAGATCACTAATAATAAAAGAAAATTTAAATTTAAAGCCACAATTCTGTAGACCACATTATGTTAATAAAATATTTAGAGAGATGTGTTAAATTAAGAACAAGATAAACCCATTTTATTTCTTAAAGCTGATCCTTTGGCTTCAATCACAGCTGCCCTTAGATGAAATCAATGTGGTCAGCAGGTATTAGTCATAAAAGCAAATGCTGTGCTACAGTTCAGAAGCATTACTGGAATTCACTACAACATCAGATCCAAAGTGGTTTCAAACTTGGCTCGACTGTTTCCCAGACACTGCAATCTTTTCAATATCTGCTTTTATTCCATTTCAGTAGAAAGAGAAATACCTTTCAAATTTACTATGAGATAATAATTATGGAAAGCTTGAACTCATTTTAATTTCACAAGGTTTATAGTTTGGGGTTTTTTTAAATTTTATGTCAAAATGGCTAATGAAATTTCTATTAGCACTAATCACACAGACTTCAAATCACATTAAATTTCCAGCTTCCTCTTTGGAAGTTATTGCAGTAAATAATTTAATTAGAAAAAATAAGAGCAGCAGAAATGGGAGAAGTGTCAAAGACTGCACCTGTTACAAAGCAGAAAATAATAAAGCACCACCAAAATAAAACTACACTTTATGCAACACACATTTACTTTGCTTTTACATGAAGTAAGAATATACTCCTCGGCTGTTAAAATTTTAATAAGCATCCTTGGATAGCTTTTTTAATGCAGCTGTTCATTCCCGTTGTAGGATCACTCACCCAAACCTACCCAGAGTATACAGTACCTCAGCGGCTGCCCTGCCACCAGTTCCAGCTCATCTGGACACGGGACTGTTCTTCAGTGATTCAACACACGATTGCCATTAATGTTTGTGGACACAAACCTGAGTTCAGTTCTATTCAATGTACCTGCCAATTGAATGGTCAGACCATACCGAATACTTGTTTTAAGTATCTGTTGTTATCTTTTTGGTTTTGGTGACACAAGGAAAGGAAAGCACAAGAAATGTCTTCCTTCTTCTGTGAGGAGAACAGCAGCTTTTCTGGATCCTACCACCATGACAGGAAGGATCACCTTTAAGGTAATGCAAAGGTGTTAGCAAGGGTAGCTAGAAAAAGACCAGACATTGAGATGGAGAGGGGAAACAGTGCACCTCCACATCTCTACATATGTATGTGCACTGAAACACACACCCTTACCTGTCTGCATGACTGAAAGTTTAGAGCACTAGAATGACTGGCAGAAAAACTTGCAGGGGGAAAAAACCAAAATCATACTGGTATTTACATCAAACAAAAAATAAAATATTTTTTTCTGAAGTCTTTCATAGTATGTAAATGAGAATAGCACACAGATGAGAAGACCAGTATAACTGCTTCTCCTTACCATTGTTCAGATACCTTCTTTAAGGATTCATTTCTATACTTCAAATAAAAATCCCTCAGTCTTGCAATGAATCTTTTTTTGGAAGAAATAGCTCCTAACTATCTTTAATTAAGGCAGAAATTTTCTTCTCAGTTAAATAATATTTTGCACTTCAGTAGTACCTTTTTGCAGAATTGAGTTGAGGTTCAGCTCTCTTTTGATCTAATGTGTTGCCTCTGTTTGCTTCTGGACAAAACAGAGTCATGGAAAGATGGATCCCTGACTGCGGCAAAAAGCAATATCATAGCAGAGCAGGAAACAGAAACATAGTTCTGTTCCATTCTTGTGTTCTTACAAAGTGACACTAGACTGACTCAGTAAAAAGACTCAAAGTGATTTTTCATAGTTGATACTAACATTTATAGTTACCATAAAAAGTTTTAAAGTAACAATAAATAACAAAACTACACAAATCATAAATACCTACAATTTGTCCTGAAACAACAAAATAAAAGAAGAGCCCAATGTCGTGCATATTGTTAGAAAGATGTTCTAACGTCTGTTAATTATTTATGGTTCAGTAGCATTATTGTCTTTTAGGAGTTTCTGGGTTTGATGTAAATGTGTGAATGAGTGGGAGTATTTTAGCATGTGAGGATGAAAAGAAGTTGGAAGGATTGAGTCATTGAGTATTTTTATACATGGACCAGCTTTGTCAAAAGATTCACTTCCAAAGTTCAATATGGCTCCAGGTTATGTCGTACAGCTTTGGCCCTAGCCAGTCTCTTCAGAAAAGTCAGAAGGCCAGCATCACACGACACTGCTGAGTTCTGCCCTGTTAACAGATCCTGACAAGATGCATCCTGATTGTATGCTTCAAAACAACTGCTCTTCTAAATACTGTAAGGAGGAAAAAATAGATTTCAGATGCTTATTTCTCTTCAGGACCTCCAGAAGATGCAACGTTTGTGAGCACAGACAGACCCCTCCAGTACATGTGCACTGTAAACCAAGCTGTTCCCTTAAAGTATTATCAAACCAAAACAGCTTTCCAACATGCAAACAGAGGACTCCCACACTTGTCATAAGTTCAGCACTGCAAATCCATTGAAGAGATAATAATTGCTATGTTTTTTAAAAGTCTCCCTGGAAATGGTTTTGCAGCTATAACTGGCTCATCAGAAGGTAAAGCAAAGAACTTACTGGCTCCAACTATTCCTGCCAGGAATATCAGTTTCAGTTTAGACAGGAGGCATCAAATATTTTTAAAAATCAATACATAAATATAGTAATATAAAAGCATATAAAATACGTAAAATATATATAATATATCCAGTACAGTGTGGTGGGAATTCTGTTTAGCTGAAAAGTCTTGGATTTAGAAGATATTCTGAAAATTCTCCGTATGAACTCTACCATTGATTTCTGTGAGCCTGAGGAATCTTCATGACAGTTCATCATACCACTCTCATAATAAAGGCTCCCAGAATGTCACTTCTGACCCTGAAGACACTCACTCAAGTAATGGTCTTATCACAGAAGCTTTAACATTAACTGTTGGCTACAGTAACATGGTTTTGCTCCTTATACAGGCACCTATGCTAATGCAATACATTAGCAGTAATTCCTACTTTACACATTGCCTTATGAATCAAATGAATTGCTATTAAAAACAACTTCTGTTACACAGAGAGAATTTAGCATCCTGTGGTGCATAATGGAGGCAAACCATCTTTATTTATTCATTTATAGTCTTTAAACTTTACTTATTTAATTAATATTTATTTATTCTTTATTATTACATATTTAAAGTACAGTCTTTTCCTTACAACATGAACTCATTGAGGGAGATACTGGTTCAGTTTTTTCTTACATAAAAACTGGACTGTTTTTACTGGGTGGATTTACTTCACACACACACACACACACACACACACGCACACAGAAAACAACCAAACCAAATAAAAAACTGCAAACAAACAAACAAAAAACAAAACAAAATAAAACACCCAAGAAAAAACAAAACCAAACCCAAAAAACAACAGAACCAAAAAACACAAAAAACAAGAAAAGGAGACATTGTTATGCAGTGAGTTGCATGATCAAGAGTTAACCTAAGGTATTTTCTGTCTACAGTGCCCATAGATCAGGTATAGCAGGCTGATTTGCATCCTTATGCCAGGATTCCATTAAAAAAAAGACCACATCCAACTTCATTAAACTTCATTTCTTTCATTTTACATTCCTACAGCCTTGCAAGCAGGTCCTTCTCACCATTTAAACCAACTATCTTATTACTAGTGCTGGAACTTTCTACCCCTTATTTGCTCTCACCGACTCAAGCCTCACTAAATTTCAGGACTCTCCACTATTCTTTTAATTGGCAAAAAAAAATCTTAAAGTACCTTTGAAAAAGAAAATTTCTGTATAATCCTGCCAGCAATGGTTGGGACAGTGTTTGCTGCATACAAGAGATAATGCAAGACTGAATCCATCCTTAAAGCGCACAACCCCTAATAAATGAGATGTTAATGGGAGAAGAGATGCTCTTAATCCTGTGGAAATTAGGGTGCTTAACTCAAGGTCAGTCTGTCAGCTCTCCATCTCTCGGCTGAGACTCCATCAGCCATCTGGACCCGGGGAAATGCAGAAACAGAGTAGAACGGCTTTTCTGGACCTCTGCAAAAATTCCCATTAGTTTCTAAGCTATCTATACCTCCAACTTCCTTGTTAAAAAAAATGTCTGTGATTGGTGAAGCTGACAGGCAAGTAGGACAAAAAGGTTCTTCCAAGGCAACAGGTGGTTCTGGTCAAGGTCACTGCAGATTCCCTTACTGGACATGAGCGGCACAAGACTGCTATTAAAATGCATTTACTAGAACAGGAAACATCTCATTTCTCTAGTCATTTCCAACTAGGTTTACTGTTTTTATTACATATTTAAAAGAAAGGCTGCTATGAAGCAAAAAGGGACCCTTCTCTGATAGCTAGTGAAGCTTAATTTTGCCATTGCATATTAGTATTCAGAAAACAACCTCCCAAGAGTCCAGTGACATACTACAGAAGAAGACAACAGAGATATTTCTAAATGTTCATTTCAAAGACTGAAAACTACAAATATTGCCTGAAAAATCAAAGACTTAAGAGGTGTACTTACTGTGGGTATGGAGAGGGAGATAGATTCTATCCACGCAACAGAAAATTTCAAAAGGTCTGCACATGTCAAAATGTACAACTTTGCGTTTGCTTTTCCAGAATAATGTAAAGAAATTAGTAATGAAATTTTAACTGAGAGGTTCTCGAAGACCAAAAGAATTGCACTAGCAACCATGCAAAATAACATAGGACTAGGGCTGTGTCTCAAGTTGTTCCTTCTTTTCCACTCCCCCACACTACAGCTAGACAAAGTTGTCACTAAATAAGATTTAAACATGAAAGCTTTCAAGATGATATCGTCTTGCTCAATTAAGTGGCAGGTATTCAGCCTGCATCTTACCAATATGGCCGATTTTCCATCTCGGAGAAGCTACGATGCTGCCACCAACCCAGAAAAACTCTTCAGCCAGACGGGCCACTGAGAACTTATTTTGAAGCAAGGGAGTTTTTGAGGCATCCATATCTGAGACAAAGGGCAGCTTCAGAATTGAATACAGGCACTGACAGCCTTAGTAGATATCAAAATTCTGTAGTACACATTTTCAATGTAATAGCATAAAAATATTATCAGGAAAAAAAAAGATAATCGGTGATTTCCAAAAGCCAGTGGTATTTTTCAGGTTATTACAGAGCAGTTTCACAGTAAATTTAGGTCTCCTCCCCTGTCCAGATTTAGAATATTAAAATCCTAACAAAATCCTTTTTATTCTATGTGACGTACCTATGCGTCTATTTTTGAGGACTGGGTGGGTTTCAGTTCAACATTTTAAAGAAGACACATGATGGACACGGACAGGGACATGAGCCAAGACAGCATGTAGATGAAACCATTTCTGGACAGTAAGGCCTCCCGATGATATTCTTTTTCCTTTGCTACTTTCCCAGCTGCTAAGCATCCACCAAGGCATTATAACAATTTACAGTTGTTGACTTCTCCATGCTGCTTCCTCCTTCTGACAGCAATTCCTACATACAGGTACCCCTTTTACATATTTGATTACTAACAGATTTGCAAGTCCCACTCTTGCTGAGCGCTCTACTTGCTCTTCAAAACCAACCAACAATATCCACTGCAGTAAATAAGCGCACAGTCCATAGTACAATCCATTCCCCTCGCTGCCCTCCTGAGTCACCCTTGCCTTTCACTGTGAATCTGTCCAGGTGCTTAAGCTCTTCAGTCTATTTCCAGGCCTGAAAAGAAAAGAACAATCACACCTTCTTCTCGAACAGCTCTTCAAAATATCGTTGTATCAGTCCTCATCCTTTGTCAGAAGGTTCTTCTCAGTATTTTAACGGACATGCATGATAAAAGAACGAACATTTCTCCCTAGGCGGTAAAAACCAGATACGATGCAAACACAGCAACACATGTTTGCTTCAAATCCTAAATCCATCATACGCACTAATCCTAAAGCCATGGTTCTGCCCTATCCAGTCAAGGGATTTAGGTGACACATTACAGCTGTAGGGGGAAAAAAAAAAAAAAAGGTTTAAAAAAAGTGTTTTCTTCTTCTTTGCCTACGTTAGCAGCATCTTTCCATCGCACAACCCATTTAGGAATATCTTTGCAAACTGCCGCAAGCCAATCAGCTACACTGTACAGAACAAATGCTCTACACAGAAACCAGGAACAGTGAGGATGCTTGAAAACTGACATAGATAAAAGCAGGTAAGGATTACGTTTTAAAAAGCACCAAGTGACTACCTCATTCAATTTGAAATGCATCCATTAAACTCTAAATACAGAAATCTGTCATTTATGTTATCACAACCTCTTAATCTACATTGTTTTAAGTACAATATACAATTGCTCTTGCCATCTGTGATCTGTACAAGGAGCCTAAAATGCTTCTAGCTTCATGAGCTAAACACAAATTGCCCATTTAAAAACCATATTCATTACGTGCTTCCTACTCCTCCTCTCACAGTTTGAAAAAGTTTTAGAGTAGTTAGTTCTAGAAATGACTCACTCTCAATTAGAAGTCGTTTACTTCACTGTGCTGAGTTCTTGTATTAGGCTGGACTCAAAGTTTAACCACAAATTAATTCCGAAGAAAAACCAAACTGGGTCTGCGCCAAGGGTCAACAGTGGCAATAACGCTACATACACTCTTGTCACGTTCTGCTATTTATTCAAACACTTCAGCAATAGCCTTTCATTCTCCTAAGGCATCTTTCAAGAGTAATTTAGTGAGAAGACTGCAAACTAATTGTCATCAAAGAAGTAACTTCTGTAAAATGCTAAGAATCATAACTGTGCAAAAGAAAACTGCTACACAGAAGGCAGAACCCATGAAGTACTGTTCTAAAGATCCTAACCCCTTTTTCAGATGAAGCAAGATCTAGCACGGGCCCGAATGAGACCTGAGAAATGTGAGCTTAATTACCTGCTCTACTGCATGGTTCTCTGAATTTCTTAAATCAGTAAACATCTTTGTGGGTAATTTCCACGCTATAGAAATAACATCTTAAACAGGGAGAATGACATTGTTGTACCTCACAAGGTAAACTTTAAGGCTTTCATTCACAAGGAGACAGAGTTAAGGTAAACTTTCGCAATAAACCAAAAGAATTGCGGTTGTTCAGCTCCTTTTTTTTCTCTTGTAGCACTAATCAGAAGGATTCCTTGTAGTCTTCCTGGTTGTACCTACAACAAAATCTCAGTGGCTGGCACTTTGTGTGCTAGGCAGCAAAAGGTACTCCTTTTAAAATTCAAAAATTAATTCCGCAAGGACATCCTAGATTCTGTGTTATCAACCTGGGGACAAAGGGAAGGGAGAAAAAGAGTGAAACCTAAGTTCTATTGCTGCATTGCCCAAGATATTAGTTTCACAGTTCAGAAGCACAAGCAAGACTTTGAATGTGGATTTGTTTTTATCTGAGTACAGAGAAATGCCAGTGATTTATAGCACCAGAAAAGAACTATTTCAATGTCCAACTTAAAGTTAGATTTGTAATCCAAAGCCCACCCAGAGAAGGTTATTTTAAATCTTTTTAGTTGGCACTATCAGTCCATCCTCCAGGCCTCCTAAGAAGGTGATCACATAAAGAGAGAAAAGTAAAATCTTTCAAAAAGCCCCTCTATTTATTGATCATGCTGGATACTAGGTAACAGTGTGAGAAAGCAATAGGAAACAACAAAGGGTTAAATGTGACATAATCCCTCTCCCAACTCTTAAGCATACTGAGCTAAGTACTTAGGATATAAGCCTATTGAAATCGGTTTCTATTCTTGCCTCACTTGACATCCTCAGAAAAATCTTGCTCACCTGACACAACATGCAGATTAAAGACTTCTTTCTATGGCACTTTAGAAACTTATCATTCTCGGAGTGTAACAAAGGCTTTTCATGCCACAAAAAGATTTGAAAACCAACAGTGTTTGAGTCTGCAGGCTGGCCTGTGCCTTAGCTAAAAGTGGAACTCAGAACACTTAACGAACAATGCCAGGATGTCAAAAGCCTTGCAAAAGAAGAAATTCTCTTCAAGAATGGCAGAAAAGCTAGACTCCATCATACAGAAAAAGAGCATCTTGCAGAAGATACGGGAGCACAACATACATATGGTTTGGAAGATGGGAGAAAAGTTAGCAAAATGGAGACCCTTCTGAGACAAATGGGTTTATCATTAATGCAATGCAGTTCATCAGGATGGATGGATTCCTTTCCGACTTGCATGCTTTACTGTTGAGGGAAGGAAAAAGTGTTCAAAATTATTTAATACATAGGGAAACAGCTGTAGCCCTAAAAGTAGAAAAGACAAAACTAAAAATTTCAGTGTGGGAAATTTCAATACAGAGCCCAGACTCTGATCTCTCTCTCGTCTTCTGTACATCAGCATTCAAGCAGAAGACAAAAGAAAGAAGCAACACAAGAGGTAAATTAGGCTCACTGTGTAGCAAGATGCTTGAGCGTATCAGGTAACAGCATGCAGACAATTTCTATACTTCAGCTCGCTGCCAGCTGAACCTGTCATAGAAAATACTTCAGGTGTACTTAATAAACTGATTTTCAAAGTTCAATATATTGATTGCCAGAGACATTAAATATTACAGACCTGATATTGTAATTGACCTGTACATCCACAAGGATTAGACTTGTAACTTCATGGCTATACACTCCATTTACCCTTGCAAGAACACATTACAGACCCAGTTTACCAAATAAACTAACCTCATCACAAGAGGCTGATCCTAAAATACTTGGAAACACATCAGCAGCAATTACTGATAGACATATTAAGTTTAATACAGGTATCACTATTTCTTACTTCCCATCCAGGGAAATCTTGCTCCTAATGGCTGTAGAATACAAAGAAAATGATTGCCAACCCACAACACAAGTCATAAAATAAACGGAGGAAACAAAAATTTTTAATGTCATCTGGCACACTGCCATTTAACTGTACACTCTCTTTCTCTCACTTACTTTTACCCTCCCCATTGCACTTTCAGCTGTAAACACCAGTTAGAAAGCCCTGGAAAAACTGGAGAAATTACAGTTACAGCTACATCTTAGATACCTCAGCTTAAGACCTTCGTATGAGTTAATAGGTCTGTTACTGTCTTCTGAACTAAATGCTGAGAAGTTTCTAAGGGAAATAACAAAAGCAAAGAAATCTCATTGAAATGCAATTCACTAAATACAGTTGAGAAGTACTTCTGAATAACGGTAAAGGTTCAAAAACCAACATACAAAAGCACAAACATGAACAGCAGGAGCACAGAAAGCTTGGCTTGATGAACCGAAGTCATGATGCTAGTTCACTACTTCTAAACATGTGATTTCTGTTTCTTCCCTTTCCCCCAGAAATGCTTCTTCCTAAAGGTCTATAGCAGCATGACCTAGGCAGCAAGACCAGTCAACTCGGTTTCAGTTTCTCCACTCCTGGAGCCATTTGCCTTCGAGTTTCCATGGCGCTCTATGTTCTTTTACCGCTATGTGTCTGTATGCAACAGCTGCCTATGTTTCTGGTATGACCTCTTCCCAAGAAGAGCGATATGGGGAGTATACACTGAGCATAGACAACATCTGTTATATTTTCCGGTTTTGTCTGACAACTAAAAACATCTGCATTAGTTATATTAAGAATTCACTAAACAATCACTTTCAGATGGTTTTGGTAACTTCCAAGGAAGGCAAAAGTTCAGATACGTGGACAGTTACAACCAAATTCCCTGCACCCATTCAATCTCCCCTTCACAAGCTCAGAAAGGCCAGAGCACTGGCTGGGCCACAACATTATCCCAACTGTATATAAGCTGCCTTTTCCTTAATTCTAACATAACTCCGCTCTACTGACCTTTGACATGGACACAGACAGAGCTATAGCCTACTACAGACTGCTAGACCATCTGGATAGCAACTCTAAGCACAGTAATCCACACTCAAGATTAAAGCCACACATCTTGCCTGTGGCAAGTGGAAACCAGGTTATTTACTAGCTTCTGTTTCTCACCCACCATGCTCCAAAGCTTCATATTTTTGCACTGGCTCAGAATATACTCAAGTTACTCAGTTTCACTGAAATACATCTGTCTTTAGTATGCATCAATTTACAAAGCCACTAATTCCACTGGGAGAAACAGCAATGGCTGTAACATTGCATGTCCTGGTGCACCCTTTCAGTATTGGAATTCACAATGGGTAAGCCCCAAGACGGCTGCTTTAGCTGGGCAACCACAACTGTGAATGTTTCCAGGGCTTTCCAAAACTGTTCAGAAAGTTGCATTATTAAAATGAACTGATCCTGAAATTTCCTTAAATTACTTTATTCATATGAAGGCATATAGGTGTAACTGAGGCACATTAGCAACAACAGCACCAACATAATGACAACAATTAGTCTGCCTCCCTCCATAACATTTAGTTCTCTTGAGCTCATCTGAAAAAAATGATGCAATTATTTAATTGAGTGAGAACAGGCTTTGTGTTTTGAGCCTCTGAGTAGGTTTTGCATTAAGGAAGACTGTTTCTTAAATAATATTTTAAGATTTTTGTGTCATGCTTTGTCAGTGAAACTGTACAAGTATTATTAACCCTTTTCCACTTAAAACATGCATGATCTTTGAAATATTTCTATAGGTTTTGCCTTTAGTGATTAAAATACAACAACAATAGCTTACTAGTGAACTCTACTAAGAATTCTGATGCTGGTTTTGGCAAAAGAGATTCAATTTCCAAGATATCGTTAGTAAAAAGGATTTAAAAGCTATCTGAAGGTTTTTTGGTTGCAAAGCTGTAATATTGAAATTTCGTTGACTGTAGAAAAATGTCGGCATAAAATAAAGATTTTAAGACTACAAATGTTGCTGTAAGGTCACCTTGTTTCCAACCTCTGACTTGTATAAGAAAATGTCCCTACACGCTTAATTGAAGTAAGATCGTAAACTCTTTACATTTAAAGATCTTTCAGCACTTTACCATCTGTTCAGTGACATGGGTCATAAACACTGAAAGGGAGATTAAGGCAGGTTGGGAGGGAAGAAATCCTTCAATGTGATTGAACGCCTTCTATGAAAACACCTCTAAGAATTCAAGAATCCAAGGTAAAATTGGTACAGGAAAACAGGACAGATTGAAAGACACTCAGAAAAGACATCTACTACTGAAATGCATCACCACAAATTGTTTTTAACTCACAAACTTTGCTTCCATATTTGTGGGTGAATTTTAATATATTCTACCTGTAAAAGATTCAGAACTCTTCTAGATCTTCCTTTTGTGTCATGCACATTTTAAAATACGTGACAAACTCCTTATTTGTTCAAATATATACCAGTTTCATGAAACATGGAAAAAATGGAGCTGCATTGTCTCCAGGAATAACCCAGTCTCTGTCTTCATTCAATGCTCTCCTCAGCTGCTGTGTCATCCAAGATACAGCCTTATGAGGGTATACTGTAAATTGAGAGAAAACAGTGGGATTAAGCCACCAAGATTAAATCCACAATGGAGATGAAGGTCATCATGCTCTCTCTTAGAAATACAGGCAGGTTACATGGCAGCACAGAGCTGCAGTTGCACAAAGAAATTGCAAGATGCTTGCTCAGTTACGAGGGTTACTACTCTGGGAAGATGTAGCTGACAGATGAGAGTAGAGAGCTTCCTCCAGAGCTACTACTTTAGTCCATCCTTTGCTGAAAACAAAATGTCAGAATCATTCATACAAAAAAAAGAAATCTGTCTGCACTGAGGCAAAGCAGATGGCTTGTATTTAAACAATCTGGGAGCCAGAAAATCCTGTGCCCTGGAACTTCAGTAAAGAAATGTATCCACCTCCCGTCCTTGTGACTTCTTCCTATCAATTACAATAATCAGGCATGCTCCTTCCCCATCCCAAGCACATTACAAAGTTCCAGCCTCTACTGACAGGCCTGACAAACCAGAATTATTTACCTAAATTTTAAATATCACAATAACTTGAAGAAAATGAGATTTGTCTCAGAACCATATTTTGGCTTTGAACTCTGCTAACAAGAACACACTTTTGTAGGGACTGACCTGATCTTGGACATTTTCTTTTGACTAGCAGGAGAAGGGGTAGGGAGGTGACAATATACTTTTCATTAACTATCAGCTGCTTCAGAAAATAAATCGTTTTTTCTTGTTTCTACCTTGTAAGAAAACACAAAGCTTACATTCACATCCCTTGTAAACATTTTAATGAGCGACTGTTCATGAAACTGAAATGAAAAGGTAAAGCAATAATTTTGTAATCTGAATCTATGCCACAGTTTACAACATGCAGTCAGCGTGTATTCTGAACAGGAGAGAGCATGAAACACTGAGCAATGAAGACAGAAACGTGATTTTAAAATGATGGAGGGCACTGAAATTTCCAGTAGTGCCTGTAACCATAGTGTTTGATTACATAGACTGTGCAAGGTGTAAGTTAAAATGGAGCTGAATCTTCCATAGGCTGAAATAAGGCAAGTGCACTCTCATGGGAGATCACTGCCTCGAGTTCCACTCCAAAGAAGTTAGAGGTTTTAATATTTGTAACAGAATTATTGAGAAAGCACAACCACTCATCAAGCTCTTATTTTCCTTTAAAAATTATATCACTCTACAGAACCCAGCATCTGTAAATCTTAGAAACCAACTGCAGGTCTTTTTGTAAGCTTGAAAGACGACCATAATTGTGGTTTTCTTCAAGCAGGAACCACCTGCTGTAATCCCCAAAGGGGAAAGATTACAAACAGTAAGAAGCACAGTTGCACACTGAGTGCAGGCTGCTGAGTTGAAGTCCACAACAAGGTCAATGACTGCAAGTCACTACAGCTTATTGCCCAATTTTTTTTAGTCTTGGATTCAGTATAGTTCAGGTAAACATACAGGAAGTAAGATAATTGCTTCTGGGCTCTTACAGGGCAAGTATTTCTATCTTTTGCTATAGTCTCCAATATCCACCTCTGTTTGAAACAAAGCAGTCTGACAGATTCATTTCCCCCCAGGGTTTAGAAGCAAAAGATAAGCAGGCACGTGAAGGCTGATGAACAAGTTGGCTTGCTGGCTGAACTGTGAAATGGGCCCTCTGGAAAATATTTTACAGAGATCCACATATAACAGTGTTTCTACACTTTGTTTAGTACTGGGCTGGTCCACATTCGTTCTGTGTCTGGCAATGTCATGCCATAAAATTTAGTTGCTCTCTGACACATAACGCCTTCAGACCTGCAGAGGCCAATACTGATTATCCCTCCTTCTGCAATTTCCTAAAATGGGAAAGCTTTCCCTTTTAGCTGAACTAAATTGACATTCCCCATACAAATTATTCTATCTAGGGATAGAAGGGATACTAATCACAAGAATCTGCATGTAAGGTATCAGTTTTTTAAGTTGTCCACTTAGCATTAACATGAAATTTTCTTTGCAATGTTTCTCTCTTTTTTTTTTTAAAATCAAACTGAAGATGAGGCATCTGTAAACCATCTATAACTGAAGTCAGAACAGCATAAAAAGTGTGTGCATCTTTAGAAACAAGGCAAAATCAGTAGATATGATGCTGGAGGAATAGAGAACACCTGTGTATTGATTTTTCTTTGGTGACCTACATTCCAAGAATAATCACCTTGATTATATCAACTGCTCACCAGAAGACATTTAAAGAACCCTTGTAAATGATGAAACAGAAATAATATCTAAGAAGGTGGATGATACCTGTGTAAGTCAGTTTAATTATAAGCCATGTTAGTATCGGTACCTTAAAAGCAAATTCTGGTTCCTTTTTTCTGCTTTTTTCAATTCATCATAAAATTAACATTAACAGTGACAACAGAAAAAAAAATAATTTTGCTAGAAAATCTTTAAAAACTGAAAAGCAAAACTGTAACCATTCAACAAATCAACAGACTTCATGAAATGAACCTATAACAAGCTGATATTCAGCCCAAAGAGTAGCAAGTATTTCAAAGTTAAAATACTTTTGGAACTCAGACAGAAAGAGAAAGAACCATGGGGGCATATTTGAAGGAAATATCAACTGTGAGTTTCTGTATTTAAAAATCAGCACCAAATGCATCCTCTCTTGTCCGTTGCTTCTTATATCACACCTTTGTCAAACAAGCATAACACAATATCAGATCAACAACTGATAAAATTGAGACAAGAATGATGTCATTACTGATGCTTATGATCTTCACCTTAGAAATTCTGCACTTCTGCTACCTTATTGTTTCCCATCATCAGCTCGCAGTGGGGTTTGGAGCAGCTATTGCTATGGGACAATACAGAAGTGTTTAAAAAAAAAAAAAGAAAAGAGAAAAAAAAGAAAGACACGCCATGATGTTAGTGAACATGAAAACAGCCATTTCAGTGAATTAGTTTTGCTAAGATTTCTATGACTGTCAAAATAAAGGATCCATCTTGATTTATGTTTTATGTTGTTCACCATGAAGTTTGACCTGAGAAGAACTTGTAAGGTGTCACAACTGCTAGATATAAAAATTAACTTAAGTACATCAAGAAACAAAAAATACATTATGCTTTAGGTTCCAAACCTATGCTTGCTAAGCACCTCATCTTTCATCATCACACCATAACAAGGACTTCTCTTATTCTCTTACATCTTACTGACGATAAAAACTGATTTTTTATTTATACTACGGACAACACAATTTCTCAACTGAGAAATCGATTTACAATCCTAAAATTAGATACGGATCCACAACAGCTAAGTCTACCTTTAAAAAAGTGTGATGTTCTTCCTCTTAGAAGCTAGATATTCATCATTTCCTTTCATATAAAGGCCTCTAATTAGTTGGATAAAATAAAAAACCACCAAACCACAGCAAGAAAAAGATAGTTATACATAGAATATTTTATGCTATTTTTCTTCTAATTAGTTCTTGTGAAATGAACAAATTCCTGCAACATAAATATATGCATTCAAAAGCAGTTGCACAAGAAATAATTTTGGTCTTTGAGAAGTGAATAAAGAAAATATTCCTTTAAAATTAATTTGTTGTGCAGTGCTCATTTCCATTGTGCACTTGTTTCTCCCACATATAGATAGATGTTAATGAAGAGGAAAATTTAATCTTACACTCATGAAACCCTGTGCAGAATTTTCCAATTAAATTATTTATACTGAAAGTTCTTGGGTTTTCAGCTGATCAGAAATAAAAATGTAATTTATTTATCTGTTTTAAATTTCTAGAATTGCCACAACAAAATCTGAAAATATATTTGCTTGATAAATTCATCTGAGAAATACAGCTGACGACATTAGTTCATGCTAAGAAACAGACAAGCTATTTTTTGAGGCATTATTTTTTCCAGGCTCCTTCCTCATTTCAACTAATGGCATGCTGAATGACAGACTGTAGAGTTTCAATCACCTTAAAAAAAATAAAAAAATCATTCTACTGTAAAAGGGTGATGATTCTGAACAAGCAGCATTTCACTGTATCTGATTTCTACTGGACTTCTTATCTTTTACTCTGTATTATAAACAATATCTAATTTACTCAATATCAGACGACGATGTCACAGGAAGAAATGCATTGAGACTACAAATCGGATAGCCTGTTCAGAATCACTGCTCTTCCCACAGTGTCTGAATACATCAGGAAAATAGCCAAAGTTCTTCCTTTGGATCAGAACAAAAATTTCTGACAGGAAAAGAAGATGCATGGTAGCCCAATTTTCTCCAGCATACTGAGTTTGTGAACTTTCACATTTTGATTTTCACTTAGTTTCACATATGCATTTTTTAAGAATACTACTAGTCTTTATTAGAGCAATTAAAACATTAATAAAGTGTTTTAAAAAGGGAAAGAAGTGTAAGTAATCTCTATTCCAGAGACACTTAAAGGGACAAAAGCCTGAGAATGATTCCTTGTATGCTGCCTAAGGACTTCACTAAATGAGAAATACATCAAATCACTATACTTTCAGTAATAAACCATGCTTTCTTCTTCCCAGTGTTTAATAGCCTTAGACTCATGTCAGTTACTTTATACCCTACTTTTTTGGTAACAAACAGGTAGAATTGCATAAGGAAAGCAGAAGGTGCATTCCAGATCTCTATTCCAAAGCACGGAGGCATTTCATGTCATAATTCCTGCTTGTGAAAAGTGGATTTGACAAGTACTTCCACCGATGCGAGGTGAGAACTGAGCTTCGGAAACATTTTTCAATTGCTTTTTACAAGTACAATTGACTGCACAAGGTGCAAGTTAGTAAGAAATAAGGCCTGAAGTGTTTTCTGAAGACAAAAATAAGGGGTTTTTATCCTAAGTAGTTCACTGATCCTTCTTTTGCGTAACAGATGCATGATGCTCATTGTTCCTCTCACTCCACTGCACTCATGCAAGTAGCGCAAAGGTGGCTGGATATATTTGCCTCTTCAGCTGAGTTCTGGTCACATTTTTATTCTCCAGATCTAACTATAACTAATCTAAACCTCCTGCTAAATCAATGAAAGAAAAGCTGTTCCTCCCTCTCACAAACAGGAACACTACCAGAAAACAATATTACTGAGACCTTTCCAGGATGATGTAATACAGTCACCTTCCAACACTTAAGCTAATTTTAAAGTGAGTCCACAGTATGTTAACTGGAAGCCTATAGCAATTAAGCACAATCTTCACAAACGGACTTCTTTTCTCCTCAATAAAATTTGAAAGCAACATCCCCATTTTAGGGTAAGGATCTGAACTTGGACTCTATTACATGATTTTTCCAAAGTGACACAGATATATTAAGGAATAGAGATGGGAACTGACTTTAGTTCTTCTAGAAATGATAGCAGTACTTTGCCTAAAAGATCATTCTTTTTTTATATATTTACTGGTGGAAGATAATGGTCATATCTACCTTCACACAAGGATAAATGGGCTTCCAAACTTAGGAAGGAGCTAAGGGCATGCAATTACAGATTCATCAGAAAAGAAAATTTTACCCATGGAAGGAGTATTTATACATTTAAAATAATTTTTTTCTATTAAAGGTCTGTCTGAAATCACTGGGGCTATTTGACCATTTCTTGACCTCAGGTTTCTGTAGTTTTACTGATGATCCAAGACAAGGAGTTCACTTCTCAGTCAAGATAGGACTTATTCCCAGGTGAGAGGTATTGTGCAAATGCTGTTCTCAGGAGTCTGTTGCAGTTTGGTGGCTGAAATTCTGCAACTACAGCTCACAAGCCCTAATCTTCATCAAATCAAAAGCCTTTGGTTCAGTCAGGTCCAGATCTTCAGATTTGGATCTAGAGTCCCGTTCTTCTTAACCCTCCCCAGTTCATACAAATAGTAATCAGACTGTATTACTGTGTTTTTGTATATACTAGAAGCAGGAGTATGTTGCTTTTGAGAAGGACTAAGTATTAATCAGAAAGTGATGGTGGAATGGTGTTCAATCTCAGTATAAAAGGTAAAGCAGACTAACAGAAAAGGACATGAAACATCCCAAAAGGTATTTTTCACCTAGCACTAGCTAAATGAACAGCCAGGATCAAGTACAGTGAAATGAATGACAGGAAGCACTAAAGAGGCATTCAAGTAATTGGGTAACTGCAGTGTCAATAAAAGATACTACAGACACACACTGTTCATATTCAATTACCAGCTTGTCACTGTGAAGTGTGGATCTGATTCTGCTCTCCATTAAGATGGTGTAATTTTAAAAAGGTTACCCTGATTTACAATAGATAATCTGAAAGCAGAATACTTATGCTTTCCAAGTTAGGGATGCTGGATCTCAACTCCAAATACAACTGAATGAATGGAATTACATGTTTTGTAACCGAAGTCCAATTCACCACAAACACAGACTTTCTCGGACATGGGAGGCAGAAAAAACTTCCATCCCAAGTAAAGCAATCCCACTAAATCATAGTAACAGAGAAAATGCAGAGTAAGAATACACATTTTTATTTGACGATAAAATATATGTATTTATCATAAATACTGGAATTATAGAGATATATTCAACAATACACAGAGTAAGGTGGTAAGTCTTGCTCAAGCCAGTTTCTAACTGGCTTGGGAAAAGGATGAAAGAACCATCTCCTAGGATCCCAGTTTTCCAGCCTCTCCCCAGGGCACAAGGACCATCAGTCTGAACCCAAAAAGTACTGTTGACTTTGCATTTTCAGCAGCATCTATTACACTGGATCCTTAGCTGGAGCAAAAGTAGGCAACAACTACACTAATATAGCCTTCATCAACATGATTTTTCTGAGAAAATGTTTTCCTGACCTCTGTGAAGTGGGCAAACAGCTGACACACAGCATATGGCTAAAACAGGTAAGAAAGTGGGCAAAGAGAAAAGCACCGAAAAATCACAAATTTCAATCTCACCAAATAGACCAGAGCAAGAGAAAACACAAGCCTTAGTTGAGTCTTCCAGAGCTTTGTAAGCTGTTATGCTGGAAGATGGTTGCCAGCTGTCACATTCTTAAAGGTCTTTCCCAGACAAGATGCTTTACTCAGTATATGATGTGGCCCATTCTTCTCCCAATGAGTACTGACAGACAGTATGAATTGTTTCTTTAGTGATAGCTGAACGTTTCAGAATTACTGGGATCATCTATGAATCATCAGCTTCTAGGCAGCCAGAACCTCTTAAAAAATAAGGGAGAGTGGCAAGTCACTAGAATGCTTAAGTCTTGAGAGCCAGCATGTTAGTACCTCTCATTATGAATGTTTTAATAGTATGTCATACAAAGACTTCTAGAGGCATTCATATACTATGGAATTACTGACTTCGGTTGTATCACCACTGTTTCATACCTAAGTGAGAGGAGAATCACATTTCCTCTTAATGCTACAGATGACAGCAAGAAGGTGGCCACCCTTTAAAAAGAAATGTCATTCAACTGCCTTGCCTGTAGCTTCAGCTCATAGAACCTCTGCTCTTTTAAGTTACCCCATTTGTTTTCAAGGTGCTTTCACTAGCTAGCTTAGAACGACACCATCTGGCAGAAACACTGAGTTAGTGAACATCCTTCAGTCTCAGTATTTTCTAACTGCAAACAAGGAACGAACCTGAATAACTGCTACATGGATGATTCTCCAGGGAGATCCTCAAGTGAGGGCCCCTCTCTCTCATACCTGTCTTCAGAAATTGGAAGCTGAACCTAGCAGTAAGAAGTCAAAAGGACTTTGGGTGACAAAATTCCGGCTCCATCATACCTTCCTCGAGGACCTCGTCTGTTTAAAGTACAAATGAATCCACAACTGTACATCAGGTTTCAGAGAACAATAATTAAATGAGGAATACTTGGACTGTCCCATCAGGACATTTTCAGAACCAAAATACTTTGGTTTTCAGTCCTGAAACACTTCTGTTAGAAAATGCAATCAATAAAAGTATGTTAAATGAAAAGGTTTCACTCAAACTGTACCATTTCAATCAACTCAATTCAAAACTTGGGAATTTACAGCTTATGAAGTTTAAGAAAATCACTTTCTTTCCTTGGAACAAGAAAAATTCTTGCACGTAGGAAACAGTTTCTCACCATTCTCTCTATTTAGCATCTTCTTAAACTTTACGTGCTTCTGAATCTCTGGACTCTATGCCAGCAATATAGCACAGGTAAATAAACCCTTATGCTAAGTTTTAAAATATGCTTCAAGTTTTTTCCTATTTAAAAAAATATTGACAACACCTAAATGCATCTCATCATCTCTGCTTCATTCTTAACAAATCTCAAAGGAAAATATTGGTTAATGTTTTCCTATTCTTCTGATGCAGACTGAGACTCTTTCATTATTTACCTGAATTATTGGCATAGTTCTCACAATCGTTAAATCTGGCACAGACTAGAAGAATTCTTGGATTTGACATTATTTTTATTAATAAAGAATAACATTAGCAAAATGGTCATGAAATACAGAAAAAACAATGGCTATTTCTATTTACAACAGAAGAGTTTTCTACATGATGTTCTATGGACATCCTCTTTTTTAAAATTACAAATTCTGCTCTATGAGACTCTTCCAAGTCAATTTGCTTTAATTTTCACACTCACATCCTTCTTCAGTTACTGGAACAGTATATGCTGCAGTGATTAGTGACTACTAGGTACAGCCACACCTGTCTGCATTACCTTTTCTCACTGTCTGAATGAATAGCATTGATTTAGCTTATTTTTGGTATGCTAATAATAAAGACATGAAGGAGTCAAAACCAGAGTTAATGGATGCCAGGCTTGGTTCCAACACCTAAACATCAAGTTAGATCCAAGCACTTTTCCACTTTGGTAAAGTTTTAATTTAGATACGAGTTTTTTGAGCCAATGTTACAAAAGAAAAGTGAACTTTAATGAGTGTGTCCTTCAAAAGATATGGCAAGATATTCATGAACATGTGACTAAGTAGTCTATTAGTTGAAAACACAGGGAGTCAGGGCTACTGATATGCCTTCCCAAAGGTGCAGCTTTTCTGAACACACAGAAGTCATACTTCTTTACTTGTTGCATAACTATTGTAAAACCACATGCCTAACAGGCATAAAATACAAAATGCATAGAGACAAGCAACTAGGCATTTGATTCAATTAAAACACATCACAGGTAAGGGTTTCTCTCTCTGGGCTTTTACCAAATAAATCAACAAGAATACAAAGTTTTTAAAAAATAAAAACTAGGCTTTTGAGAATTGGTCTTGAATTAATATGATTTCTTAAGATGCCATCAGTACAGGAGGCATGACTTCCAAGTTCAAATTGCAGAAAACTGCAGCGTAGTTTTAACAGCTTGAGGCAATTCACAGAGAGGACTGAATTCTTACCTGGTATAACTCCACCAGGGACAAGTTCAACCTGAACTGATTCTGTGCACTCTTCTTGTTTGATGGGTATAAAGAAACTATATCTAATTAGAAGCAAATCACACATTTTAAAAAATTAAAACAATACAGCTGCCTCACAATAGTATTGGAGTCTCTTTTCTCTCTTCTAATTTGGGTAGCAGAAGATCTATGGTTAAAAACAGAAAGCCTTTCTTTACGGTGACAGCTAGCTAACTTCAGCAAGCAGAAAAGGGACATGAATATACCTAGTGCATTCCTTCTTTTCACTCTTCATGCAGGAAGAAGCAGCCATTAGAGGTGCATGTATTATTTAAGGTTTGGTGGTAACAGGAGGCAAAGGTATGGTACAGCAAAGGCTGCCTTAAGAAACTGCTATATATATGTTTTAAGCATTTAAGTTCGAATAACAGAAAATAAGTGTCCAAGAAAGCTCTGTAAACTATACTTTTCTCTGTAGTGAAACTAACTTCCCTCAAAAAGGTGGTTAAAATATCATTTCCCCTTACCTTTATCTGGGCTGAGGCATTTAATGGTGCTTGCATCATCCATATTCCAGTGAGAGAATCAAGTGAACAAAACACCAGAGGAAGCAGCAAAGACCATATGTACATCACTGATATTTCAAAAGACTCTTTTAAATAATGAGAAAAATAACATTGCACGTCGGTCTTTAATGTAACATCAGAAGGTTCCTAAGGATGCTTGCTGCTTCTGGTTTGTGCAAGCTCATTTTTTATTCCCTGTATAGTAGTATATCAGGAGCTGCTGACAGGTAGAAACAAGCACAGGAGCTCAATGAATGTTACCAGCCTTTCACTGCAACTCAAGTGTTCAGCCACCTGAGATAATCATTTATTAACTCCTTGTTTCCCCAGTCTCAGATAGGATATATGGATGTATTTTGCTTCACTCTTTCGAGAAAGAACTGAAGGAAAAACTTGCGGATGTTAGGCAATAAGTACAAAAGATAACTCACTTTTAATTCCTGTGGGGTGTGTATCATTCAGTAGGCAACAAACATCAATGGGGTGCTACTTCATTTAAGAAGGAAAAAAAATTCTTTTTTATTTCAATGCCTCCCTGTGTCCATACAGCCTCCTACATATTGTTAAGGTATCCTGCATACTTGCTAAAGCTGAGAAAGCAAGTCTACCGTTACTGATAAAAATAGGCAAGCTGTTCTCTTTGGACTTCTATCTGATTTCCTTTCTTGGCAAAGACCATATATTTCCCTCCTTTTTAACTTGCAAGGAAATATTAATGCAGAATTAATGGAAATGGCTAGCAAACAATGCACATCATTGTATGCTGTGTCCCAAAACACAACACACAAGAAGGCAGATGCAGACCTTTGATGCCTGCCTAAATTCCGGAGAAGAATTTCCACATCTTTATATGACGGTGCTGCCTGAAAGTTCCAAGCAGGAATATTTCCTGCTTGTCCTACATGCCACTGAAATACACAGGGTAAGACAATTTGTGCCTTTGAGTATTTGAAATCTAAATAAACAAGATTGATAAATGAATGGAAAAAAGTTATTCTCTCCTTTAGAAAAGGAAAACTGATGCATGGGGGCACGGTAACAAGGGTAACAGTATCCTGCTCAAAATAGATGGCATATCTGCTATAGGACCCTGCAGGCATTCACCCCACACAGATTTAGCAGGCACTGCAGCTCTTGATCCTCTCCTCACCCCAGCCGCAGTAAGTGAAGCCAATCCATTTGTGCTGTTTGACATTGCTCTGTCGCCTTATAACACCTCATTTCGATCTTGACCTACTTAAGCGTGTATGTGAGGTGCTGTGTAATGCTTACAATTATTTTTCTCCCACCCCATTCAGACTTTCCAAACTAGAAATGCTGAGTCTCAGTCATAGTTTCCAGTTGTTACAGTTAGATTGTCCTGCTGTTTTCATTCTGTATCATCTTTGCATTTTAGGCATCAGTCAGCATTCCAGACAGATCAAGATCTTTCCAAGATCTCACACAAAACCCCTACAATTTTCCTTTAGGCATAAATCCCATTGTCCTTACCATATAAGGAATGATTTCAGAATCTGGCTCAAGTCTATTTTCAGCAAAACATCCTATTTGCTTACTTGTTTTCAACACTAGCTATGTCCCTTGAGATATCATCTCCTGAGCAACCCAGTTCAGGAGCACTTGAGGAGCACTTATTGCAGGAGCTTCCTGGGGCATCATGTATTTACGCCACATTACATTTGTGTTATTCCTATTGCATCCACTACATTTTTAATATATGCTTATCAGCACAAATACTGAGAACCCTTGCTGCTGTACTGCACTGTGCAAGCTCAAGCTGACATACTATACATGACAGTGGCAACAGCAAAAGGCACAAAGATACTGCATACATCACGATGACTTTTTAAAATATGAAGAAAACATAAGCTGCATAATAGGTTGAGGTCTGGCAGTCATCATCCTCCAAGCTTTTGAAAGGTATGATAATTTCATATGTAGTCTGCTTGACTACTGATACACCACTTACTCAAGGATAATCTAGGACAGTTCTTCACACAGAAAGCAATACAGGTTTCATGTGCTAGTATATTAATTGCTACTATAAGACTCCAGTCCTCACCAAAAAGCAAGTCAAGAACTAATTCAGAGTATTTTAAAGGCAAAATAAATGCAGCAGCTGTATATATTCTGAAAGCACACAGCAAATCCTCACAGAATCCAGCATTTCTTCAGTATTTTCCATCCAATTTAGACTTGCATATCTAATATAAATAAACTAAACTAACAGGTAAAACACATTTATGAGGGACATAGCATCATCCTGTGCCCATGAGGGAAGCTGGTTTTTAATAATGGAAGTTTTATTACTTATAACAAAATGCTGAGAAAATAAGCATTCTGGGAGGTAATATTTCATCCTTCAAAGCTAACAGATTTCGATGTGATGATTATTTTTCAAGTCCACAAGAAAGGCAGCTCCAAAACTAGAGATCAAAATTAATCAAAATCCATTGATAAGAGCACAAACAAACAAGATGAAATTTTGATCTGATTTGTTGGTGTGTGGAAAAATAATCTATATAAGTGTGGCAAATTATCTTGCCTTTTTTTCTTAATTACTCATTTCTCTTTTTCTCTTTCTTCCTCTGTATTGAATCCTACCTGCGTAAAACTATTCATATGTTGCCCTGAACTTCAAAAAGTGAAGAAATTAGAAACAGGCAGTAACAATGAATGGGACCTCTTACCCTTACATCCAAACTACTGTTATCAAGACAGTCTGTTTATAAAATTACTTTCCAGATTGCATTTCTGTCTATCTTGAAATAAATCAGGTTTCTTGGAATCACAGGACCAACAAGTCCCTTGTCTTAACAGTGACAACTACATCATACAATGCATTTAACAGAATGTTCCAGGTTTATCCTGAAAGTAACTAGCATTTCTGTGCCACTGTTCTTATTTCCTGTAGGCAAATACAGGTTATGAACAAATCACAGTCTTGCATCGCAAGGGAGAAGCAAGGCAAGTGCTGAGGCCCAGAAAATGTCTGTAAAGTACAGCAACCTTTATTAGTGTCCTTAACATTCATTTGGATGCAACTTCATCACGTGGTTGTGACTCATTGGCAACTATAGATCCCCAATCCATATAGGATACAAGTCTGTCACAGATCTCCACTACACAGCCACAGCACTTAAGCTCTGGCCACCATCCTGGCTGGCCAGCTAGGAAAGGAAGCAAGCACTTCTAGAGCAACAGCATGAACTACCTAAGCTTCAACTAATAACCAAGGCCTTGACTTGTGACAGTGCTACACACTAGAAGGTTACATTATAATTTGACCATATATTCACCTGCACATTCATCCTTCATCCTGAGGCTCCAGAGGTACTTCTGTCACATATTATCACATTCTAAGCCCTATTTTCTGATAGAAATAACAGATCTTGCTGCCCAACCCAGGGGAGGAGTGTTAAAGCTTCTGGGGACAAAATAAGGCAACTGGGAAATGCAGCGCAAGAACGTTATACTGCAGTTAAGACAAAGTGGAGAATGTAACATCCACAATGCCAAGGACATTCTGAAGAACTCACGAAAGCAGAATACTTAGCTTTCATTGAAAGCCATCAAACTCCATGCCAGATAGTTCCATATCTCACAATGCATGGCATCACTTCAAGACCTTCTATAAATCAACTTCAACACATGTGGGTGTCTGTTCTTAAGTTTTTGTTCCCATGGTTACCAATGTACTTTACCACATGAGAAAACAGCAGGTGGCTAGACACAGAACAAAATCACCATTCTTTTAACATATGAAGAGTTGGAAAGTTTCAAATTAAGGTTTTATTGCCAAATGCTTACAGTTACCAAGACTAACACAATCAGATCAGCGAACTATAGGATCCTTCCATACGTCTATTACTCAGTCGACAGTAAATTCAACAACATCCACTAAAATAAATCTCCAGTCTTTCATCTGATGATGCCATGGGGTTGCGCAATCTAGTGCAGAAATATAGTTTCCTCTTTTTTTGTAATTTGAAATACTCCCCAGGTCCCCTTGATACCTTTACATGTGCTTTCTGCAGAGAAAAGGTAAAGAAGCCCAGCACACTGTGTACAAGATAGATTTCTCACAATAAAATTATCTTTGTGGGATAAAAACAGTAAAACCAAACACCAACAGTCTGCTCAACCGAAACAACAATTTACTTGAAGGTTGCTATCAAAACTATCACAGCTTGCAAGATAATACCTTTTCCATTTTCCACTAAAATAGAGCATAAAATGCACTGAGACTTTTCTAGCATTGCACGTGCTGCAAAAAAACAACATGATGCTTTACGTGAATATGTTTTGTGACTTTTTGTATAATAAAATAAGATGTGGTAGTGTGTGCTGTCCATTACCTTCTGTTTTTTAAGGCAGATGAACAAAGCTAATGTCATTCACGTGCCCAGTCCCTAGAGGCTCACTTACTGTCATGTGTGTATGACAGCAGGACAGGAATTAGAAATTAAGTTAAATTTTTGCATCTGCTGTAGAAATCCTCTGCAACCCTAATCAGTTCATTTCTCTGGGCTCACTAGCCTGTTTATAACAGGGAGATAATGACTGTTCCTTTGGCTTTTGAGATCCTTCTCTTCTCCTCCAAATACACTTACCAGGGATTTTAAGCCTCTGCTCACCAAAACAACTCAGTCTCTGACAGGCCACTGTCAGAATTCTTCCTTTTTGTCCGTTGATATGTTATGTTAATTGTATGTTTAACATGCATTGAAACTTCAGAAAATAGATTTCTTTTTTAAACTCCAAACGTTGAAATAATAGCGTTACTATAATTAACTTCTTGAAGCAGTAGGAAAGATGAAGGGAAAATTCCATGAACATTAGATTTAACTTGAAAATTAATTTTACTTTGATTATGTTCAGTCCCATTTCTGCAGACGCTTTCTACAGATGAGAAATAAAAAATTGTTCAAGTTCCAGGTTACTCTCATTGTCCAATGAATTAGACAACACTCTGAGAAGCACTCCAGCCTTAACTGCAGCCTTTAGTAGCTTGGAAAGCTGGAACTATGCTGTCCTGCATATTTGCATAAGGTGTTCTACCTTAGTGCCCTCTCTGTAGTACTCTGCTACACCCAGATCTAATGTGACATGTAAAAGTTTCATCAAACATCGCTGAAAACTTCAAAGTGTTAGGAACATATCACAATTCTGACTTCATAAATGGAATAATAGAGACTCACAAAGACTATGCCTCTTGCCCAAAGATCCCAGAAGCCAACAGGATTTTCTGAGAATGGGCTCTGCTACCAGTTCCAAATAATTCATTTAGAATTGAGTGAACAGGAAGTTGAACATGGATCTCCTCAGTCCCGTTTCATCACGGTAAACAACCACCTTTCTCTTTTGCAGTTACAGCTTCCAATTTATAGTGGCCTACTTAAAGTATGCCTACTCAGCCTCTGCTAGACACAACAGGGCAAATTCTATTCTCAAATTCCACCAGCCTAGACGCAGAGTAGATTGACTGACTTTGAGTTGTACCACTGGCTTTTCAGGTGAAGCAGCAATACTTTATAGCTTTTCAGGTGAAGCAACACTTTATACCACCATAATGGATGCAGTGGCTTTATATCAACATTTGGTATTTTGCAAGCTACTCATCATTCCTTTTACCTAAGGTGCAAGCATCCACTTGAAGATCTTTGGGGTTTCCTCTGGAGCTCAAATACCTTTATTACTGAAGGGGTTCTAACATTCTAGATTCATAATGAGGTGGGCTTGTAAGAAAATATTTATCAGCTCCTTGTTCTGCTGATCTCAGAACACAGTTTGCCCCCTTGTCAATTAAGACTGAATAAAAAGCAATTCCTAACAATTCCTGCTGCAAGTGTATTTTCTCCATTATACTAGCTGATGTCAAAACTAACCTTTCTAAAACCCATGTTGTTTACTGCAGGCCATAAAGCAGCTTTTAAATTTAACTGTAGGTCACTGGTAAAATCCTCGATTATCGACCAGTTTCACTAGCAAAATGATACTGTTACTGTAAGCAGTCTCCAGCATCTTCTCAGAACCCCCACTGCTGGGCTGGAAACAGCAACCAGATAAGGAATATGAAATACAACAAAGCAAAAAAAAAAAAAGACGGCATCGGCAGGGAGAGATCAGGTGCTGAGAGAGGGAAGGGAGAAATATTATAAATGTGAGGAGCTAACAGCATAGGAACCCTAAGTACAGGAGATTCTCAAGACAAAGAAAAAATATACTCTAGCTTACCATCATACTAGTAATTGACATGATATGGTAACCATCCACAACACTGGAGGTTAGGTAGCAATACAGCTTACTGATGCAATATTCTGTGCATTAACAAATAGCTGTTGTTTCCAGGCAAGAAAATGAATTACTAACCAAATGTACAATCTTTCCGTAATTGGTACTGACAGCAAAGCTCACTCCTTTCAGCAGCAGCTATGGTAGGCTCACTGCTCTTTAAAATGTATTGTATCTCTATTTTTCAAAGTCCAATGAGTAAAATTTCTGTTGAAGACTAGAAGGCAAGAAAACACTGAGAAAGTTGTTTTAACTGAGCTGGTTTAACCTGATTTTTTCATTACAGTGTGTCTGAATAAATGACATACACAGCCTTTATTATTTCAGTCTTAGCTCCTTTTCTAATTCAGAGACTGAAAAAACTTAAATACTTTGTTGGCATATTTTCTTCAAAGACCCATAAATCATCTTGGCCATTCAAGGTTCTCAGGGAACCCATTCCTCCAAGAAAATCTGTATTAAGGAAGGTTGGAAGATGCTTGTGCCTAGCCAAGAAGGGGGAAAGGCAATAAAGAAAGAAGGGAAAGACAATTTCAGATAGATCTTGGGGTCTCAGAAACCCTTCAGAACTAAAGCTGAACTACCTAGCACACTGAACTAGCACTGATGAGTTCTCAACTACTTCGATGAGAAGAGTACTCCATAGTGCTACAACTTCAGCATCATGTATACCATAAGCCTTTATGCTGCATTTCTATTGCCCGTGGTGTTTTATGAACAAGTTTCCAACACGTTTTCAAACGTCTGACTAAGAATCTGGAAATGAGAGAAGGACTATCATCTGGGCCACCTTGCTTAAGCAAAAACACTTTGGTAAGTAGTCTACATTGTCTGCAGGAGATAAAATCTACAGCTGCTCCAGTGACAGCTGCAGACAGATACAAGGCTTAGGCTGTTTGCTGCTGGAATGCATGCTACTTATTTTAAGATCATTAAAAGCAAAAGATAAAAATCCCTTGGCCTGCTGCTCCTCTTTGTCCTTTCAGGTTTTATAATTCAAAAGTCAAATGTTGTGTTATATCTTGCTGTACGATTGCTCTCACTGTAATATCATTAAATATCTAACAAACTACGATCAGCCCATATTCGACAGTAAAAAACAACCTTTGAGAGTGATTGTGTGGCTATGCAGATGCCTAGCCTCCAGCCATAGCTGTTTTCAAAACGTATTAAGTCTGTACAGAGTTCTCAGGCAAACATCTACCTGCCTTCAGGAATCAGCCAGCTAAGGGAAGGAAGCTCTTAAAGGGACACGAGGAAGGAGCTGTGTTTGAAGTATGACCCTGGACTGCTGTATTCCTAACGTCTATATTTTATGGGGAAAAAAGGGAAGAAAAATACTTTTATTCACACACAAAGAGGAAGTCCCTACCAGAAGTTATACAGTCAAGCTGAAGCATACAGGCAGGAACACTCCCACTGTTAATACTTGTGAAGAATCACTAGTGTCCTCCTGACATCAAGAAGTATTTTATTAGAACACATCAACCAGTGAAATTTTGATGCCTTTGCTATTTAAGATTAGGAACTACTAAGCCTTTCTAAAGGTCACTCTCAGAATCTTATCGTCCCTCTTTGAAGAACCTTTTTGCCAGTGGGAGGAATGAGAGGAAGGACATTGCTCAGTGACAAGATGCATATGCCAATCATTCAGCATCAACCACAGACTTAAGAAAGATGGGTGGTCAAATCCTCATTCTGTCACAGCCTTCCTGAGGAACATCATAAGGCACTTAATTACTCTCTGCCAGATTTTAAAAGATGTTTATGCCAGTAGGTATGTATGCAAGTACCTAATTTTCAGAACCAGAGAGGCATCTACTTCCTATTTGCTTGAAGAAAACTCAGTCATCTAGAAGTTTTGAAGATTCTATTAGCTGCCTACATGTATCTGGGAATGCAAATAATTTAAAAATCCATCCAACATTTAAAACAGATTTTTAAGCTTCTGCCTTTAGGAAAATTGCAAAGCATTCAGTTATCAAGTGAATGAAGTCCACCTGCATACTTTTCTGAAAGCTGCATTAATTGAATTTCAAATTCACGTTAACCAAAACCAAGTCAAACTTTACAGCAAACAGCTGTATTAGCCACTTCAGATTGTAACATTGATATTGACTAACTTTGAATTGCTTGAACATCTCCCCTTTGGCTTATAGCCTGCTCTTTAAATCCAAATGGCCAGGAGCAGCATAAGAAGTATTAAAAAAACATTATTTTTTTCAGGAGAGACCTTGTCTACTTCCATAATCACAGCTTTGAAGGACAATCTTAACGGGGAAAACCAGAGTACATGCCCCTCCTTACCAGTTGTCAGGTACTTATCTTTGACCTTCGTTAGCACATGATGGGACTGTATTCAATATCAAGTATAAACTACAGTCTGAGAAATAGTTCAGGTGAATGTATGCATATCTGAAAGGACTGATTTTCCACACATTCTACTCTGCTGTGAAAGGGTGTGTGTTTGAGTATATGTAGCACTGAACAGGACATCAGTCTCAATTACTTATTCTGCTGCTAATCTGAGGATCATTTCCCTTCTTGGTGACTCTACTGTTCCTACCTCCCAATACTTTCCCTGTCTTTTCTACTTGGTTTTGTAAACTCCTCAAATGAGAGGCTAAATCTCAGCTACTACAGCGCAGGCCTGGTTATTACAGATGCATCCAAGCAACAGAGCCACAGCTCACAGATTAACACTAAATTACCTCAGATCCCCTTGTTTCTCCACACCATCTATTTTCTGCCCTTAAAAATAGAAATATGTTAAGATTCTTGCTTGAATGCAGCCCAGCACAATTCCTTTATTCCATTTTTCTTCTGTTGGTAGTGGAAGGGAGCACGCGCACAACTCCCTCCTCTGTGCTTGTTCATGTTACTGCTCTTGAAATACTTCTACCCTACGGCCTATTGCCTGCAAAGCTCAGTTTCCTCTAAGCAGCTAGTGTCAGCGCTGTTAGAGCGCTTTGGAAAAGGCACAAAACCACCACAGTCGGAAGAGAATCATGGCTGCTAGAACTACATGAATTGTCCTTATAAACAAGTAATAACATGCTTCATGATAAATTGCACCTTTGGTATGTGCTGGGGACAAGACACAAGATACCCAAAGACAGGAGTGGAGCAAACAAACGAGTTAATCTTTTCATTTTTCAGAAGTGAACAGACAGAATATATGACATGTATGACAAAATGTGTGTAAGTAGCATGTGGAAGTGAAAACTGTCCTAAGCTAATTCTCTCCCCAAAGTTAAAACTTGTAATTCATTAACAACTACAACCTGGATTTCCAGAGACACAGGTTTCAGACAGTTGAGCCATAAACAGCTAAAAAATGCATAGTGAGGTGGTCTCAATTACTAATTAGTAATAGAAGACAACATATGTTTGCATATATAAAAAGCAGCTGTGTTGCACTCTGCTCCATTGTTCCAAATAAATTGAACAAGATAAATGCATTGCTCTGTATCAGCACTAAGTAGATGAAGCATTCATGCTTTGTTAAACTTTCCAGACACTCGAGGGTGTTTGAAATTATGATGCATGTTAAATTTAAGCAGATTTATTATCCACGTGTTCTGAATGTAATGAACACTTCACTGCCTCGCATTTCCTACTTAAAAAATAGCAAATTTTCTAAACACAACACACATGTATCTTGTGTAGGTCTAACAGAAAACCTTTAGCCATATACATACACTGAAGTAACAATGAATGCCCGATTTTAAATATTTTCCTATAGCTTTTCTACTTATGCACACACAACTTCAAGTGCCCACAAGAGCAGTTAAAATAAAAGATTTCCAAAAGTGTTGGGCATTTGTAAGCCAAAGGGAACTTTGGGTGCTATGCACTGGAAGTTCTTAAATAAAAAGTTTCACCATGAAAATTCTAGCTAACATACTCACATCGCTCCACCTGCTGCCAAAATGAGAACAAAAAAATTGGCACTATAAGGCCTCATATTTGGATAGTTGCAGCCCTAGTATTTGATTTTGGATAAATATTTTCCAAACTTTGTATTCACACACAAGATAGAAGCAGAAGATAAAGATACAGCTACCCAAGGAAATCAGTATAGAGTGTGGAAATTAGAGTGTGCGCACTAATTTGGTCTCTGGATACTTACTAAGATGAAGTAACACACCTTTTTGCACAGTAAAAAGGCATTTCAAAACAAATTATTCCAGTGTACTTTGCATTCTGTAATACATAATAAAGTCCCTAAGCAGATACTATGGGGACAAGGGTGCAATTTCCAGTGTCAGATTTTCAGTGTATGGATGAATACCCAAAATTAGATGTCCAAGTCCTACTTGAAAATTTAGGGCTTGTTTCTTTACTTCCAAGCACTCCTCTTATGCAATGCTTTAATTTAGACTATCCTGAGTACTGGTGCAGAATTATTCAGGTCAGTGAAAGAAGACTGCTAGCCCCGATTACTACACCTTTAAATACTTCTTTTTACTGTCAGTTCAACTGTTACTCTTCTATTTTTAAATTGGTTTCAAACTCGAGACCCACGGGGCAGGGGGGCAAGTCCTTCCCCAAAAATGCCATTAACAAGAGGCCAACACCCTCAGCTCTTGAGGTTATTCCCCTCTTTTCTACAGCTTGTTTACTGGATTGTTAAGCATTCCGGCGGCAAATGGAAGGGGGTGGGGAAGAAGACGAGCTGCCACATTTCTAAAATTAGCATCTTCTGTCTCTGAGACGCCTGTGGAGATTTAAAAAATTAGGTTTCTCTGCAAGATGCAGAGATGTGGAATTTAAACTGTGTGACAGTGCTATAGTCTTAAGCTCTGTTTCATACCAGAAAGCTAGTTCACCTTCCATTTCCCCCCCCTGCTCCCAGCTGTCAGTCAGAGACTATTATCACAAAATACCAAGTCCATTTTATTATATAAAGTAATTGCATTCATTTGCCCTGTCATCCATAAGTAGTTCGATGACATCTTCCGCATGAGCTTGCCTATAAAGTCAGAGACTCATTCTCTTTTACAGGTCACTCCCGCTGTGCTGTCAGAAAGACATTGTGAGGACTGCAATTCCCTGTTCAGTGTGGTTTTCTCCCCTCAGCTGTATGTTTTTGGTCCTCATGTACCAGATAATGCCCTGCTCAGAGAATGTGTTGTGTCCTTCTTCAGTCTTTAAAAGGCAAACATTCATAATAGAAGCTGCTGCAGTTAAATCCTGTATCACATATGCATGTGTAGATATAGCCATTACTGTAATAATTATAATTCCAGAGTAGAATTACAGTGACATGTTGGTTCCAAAATTCCCCCCCCCTTTTCTTTTTAGCAATTGTATTTATTCTACTCCTGTTAGAAGTCTCAGTTCATGTCTTGTAACAACTATATTTGCTTAGATGATCTCATACCACTTCATGCAGATACCAAACATCTGTGGACAGCATTGCAGCAGAGAATTGTAAAAAGAATTGGGAAGGTTTTCTTTCATGATTTCTACAAAGGAAAGTACCCAAAAATAATACATGTATTTTGGATCAAAATGTTTTGTTTCATCAAAATAGTTACTGACTTAACACGAGATAGTATATAGCATATATTACTTAGTAGTATATAGTGTGATATATACACTATTTTATAAATTATATATACTTAGTAGTATGTAGTGTATATTACTAATATATAACCTTAAATAAGATGTTTCAAAACAACCAAAAAATCTGCACATTTTGTTCCAAAACTGAAGAAACAGGTTTATTTGAGCATTGTGAAATACTTTTGTATTTTTAATCTGAAATTAAAAACAAACAAAAATTTGATTTTACAAAACATTTCACATTCGGTGAAACTCCACAGATCCAAACCAAGTGATTGCATTCCAGTTACTCTAGCCATCTCTAGTTTTGATGTTTACTACAAAATTCTTCTGGACCTGCTTCGAGTCTTGAAGTTAACAAGAGATGGTCTTTTCAAGTACTTCCTGCCTGGAGACAGAAAAATCTACATAAACATGAACCAAAATCCAACAGAGCTAGTAAGAGGGTTCAACAGACACGAGTTTAGGCCTTGTCACATCCTAAGCATTAGGGCTGTCCTGCAAATATCACAGATATGCTGTAATTCATAGCTTAACAGAGGAACTTGCTGCAAGTTTAGTCTCTACATACATATCGCTGCTAAATTAAAACTACTGTCACCCCTTTTAGCTATTTCCCACTAATTAAACAAAAGCACAGAGATCCATTGATTTTATTAGGCAGTCTGAGCACCAAAAAAAAAAAAATAGCCTGCATGCAGCAGCTTCACTGTTCTGTCTGCACTTTATGTTTGCTCCGACCTCTCAGAATTATTCCCAGGACCAGTTTTGTTACTAAAAGCTGAGCTTAAAGGTGACCAGCAGCCCTGATTCATGAAAAAAACCCTACTCTTTCTTTATGGGAAACTCCTGCCCCCAACAACCCAGTCAATTTAGTCTGTCCTCACTGTCCACAGGCCATGGTTTGTTCATTCTTGGTAATAAATTATGAATGCCCCCCCATCCGCATCTGTTACTCAAATCATCAGCTAAATAATGTATGAATAAGTGAAGAGACTCCTCTGAGGGGAGAGAACTGTGGGGGACTAAACTTTGAATCATGTGCTACAGCAGCAAGCATCAAAGCTTTACTACCAGGTTTGACCCCAGCTGGGTTTTATTTTTTAAAAGGTTTAGAACTAACCTCTTATGAACATGAATGGCTAAACAGCAGGGGCATGGCATGAAAGCTTGCCCAGAAATTCAGGGAAAGAATGAAAGCCCAAAAGAAGAAACTTGCTAGAAGCACATGGGTATCAAAGGTCTTCACTATCTTGTATCAGTCTGAACTGGGACAGAAGGTTGCAAGTGAATTGCTAATCTTCACCAGAAATACATTGGCAGTTAATTCCCACTAACAAAGACAGTGTTCTGGTTCAAGAGAACTGATGCAATTTGAAAATACAAAGATTGCAAATAAAACAAAAGGTGAAGAAGGACTGCTCGAGGAAGTTTCTAAGCTTATAATAAGCCTAGAATGATAGAAAATTAGAATAAAGACAAGTGACAGTCCTTGACAACATTCACCTAATCGAACCACAGCCACACACCTGCACCTAGTAAGATCATAAACTTTGTTATTCTTCGTAGTTCATTGAGGCAAATTTATAAACACATGCAAATAATTCATAGTTTCTGTTATGCAGAGATCTTACTGCTGCTTCAGGTGGAAAGAATCTGCATTAAAATACATCTGCAAAACTGTGTTTCAAAACAGTACCTTTGGAAAGGGGAAAAAGGGAATTACCATACTGCATTAGGCCACATCTCCACAAAAGACAACCGAGGTATATTCCTGGAACATCCAATTAAAGCTTGTTAGACCAAAGTTTGAATAAATTTGAAATGAACCAAAATCTGCCTAACAGATCAAAGGATGAAGGAAGTGTCCTAGTGTCATGAAGAGAAGGAAAGGGGAATTAGCTTCATCCTTGGATGCCTTATCTGATTACACTTTGTACCCAAGGAGTCCAAGTATCCAGTATTATCTGGAAGTACTTGTTTTAGACAATCTCTGATACATTACTAAAGATATCTGATCATTAGCTGGCATGTTGAACTCCCTACCAATGTTGTATAGATAAGCAATTTTTCTTTCTTCCTCCACGTAAATTGGTTGAGCTTGGCAGCACTACTTTTAGTTTCATCCCATGGATGCATGAAAGCTTCATCACATCTACAGATCCAGCAAGTCAGTCTGAGTCCATTTACTGTTCTCATTATCTTAATATTCTGCCCTTTTCTTGAGATGCAGACAATCTCCTGATTTACACAAGCAAGTTGAACAATTACCTTTTAAAAGTTTGTGACAACAAAACCAGTGCACCACAATTCTGAATTCCTAGCGGATGCAGATGGCCCTGGAGCAGGAAGAAGGCATTTAAAGGTAGCTTTTTTCCTCTCAGAAGTCTTAATTGACAAAAGTTCCTTGAGGGCTATTGCTATAAAAATCCACATTTGACTATTCCATCTGAGAGTTATTTCAACTTTTTGATCAGTCTTTCTCCTTAAAACATGATGCAACAGAATAATTACTCGATTTAAGGGTGCTTCCACTGTAATACTTTCCATGTGCATGTTGATTCTTCTATACATTTTCAGCACTCCCATGCCTCTAGCTTATTAAAAATAATTTTACAATAACTTCACATCTCCCTCAATGTTAGTGTTCACGTTTTGTCCTTGTGAAATACGTTTTCGTTTAGGAGAGTTAACTTATCAAGCCTTACAGCCCACAGCAAATAAAAGATTCATACTGAAAGAATCGGTTTCCCTCCAAGACAGACATGGGAATGCATTGAAGGGAAAGTGCCTACCACCTGTAAACATTTTTTCAGACAAAAGCAAAACCAAAAAGGATCATGTTACACTGCACTTTCAGGGAGAAGATTTATTAGTAGACAAAAAGGCTTATAAACCATGCATCTCTAGCATCAGTTCCAGAAAAAAACCAGGTAACCATGAAAGTTTCCATACTATTGCTGGGCCTGCCTGGTTTGGAAATTATGACCTTGCAACGGCAAAAAATACCAAATCATTTTAAAAATGCTTCTGTACCTCATTTCGCCACTGTACACAAATATTTGTAGATTAATAAAGCAAGACGTACTATTTCTCCAATTCTCAAAAAGAAGGGAAAAAAATTACTTTATATTTTTACCTCATAACTGACAGAAGCCAAAGCTGCACGTGGCTTGGGAACAATGGCCCTGACAAGATAACCAGTTAATCTGAAATGTTTCCAGCCTGATTAAAAAAAAAAAAAAAAAAAAGTCCAGCTTGTATTTTGTTGTTACAATTAAATCAATGACATGTATTCTTGGTGCCCTAGCTCCACAGCAACATACTAATTATCCATAAACTTCATAATGCAATTTTCTGAGCTACATCTGGGACCTGTTTTTTCCTGGACACTAGATGGAAGAGTAAGGAAACTTAAAACACTATAGGTTGAATCTGTTGATAAAAATCACATTGCATAGTAGAGATGTAGCAGACACAATCTGTTTAATGGCCACTATTTCTAATTTAATTTAAATTCAGGTAGTCAGAAAATACAGGCATACTAGCAGGCTAAACATGAAAGCAGCTGTAGGATGCAAATTCAGTTTAGTTAGAACTTCACAAGAGCTGTAACATCCAAGAGTTACGTTGTCAAACCTTCCACAGAGAAATTAGCATGGCATTCTGCATGCTAACTTACAGGTTTCCTGAATCATTGTATAGCAGAGATATAACTTACAAATTAGAAAATAGGATTGCAGAGTCCAGATCTTACTCTAGTAATTTCTACTGTAATGTTAACCCTTGGTGTAAAAGTTAAAAGCATCACCTTACAATATTGTTCTTCAGAAATGCTGAAATAAGTTTAGGTTGGAAGGGGCCTCTGGAGATTATCTAGATAGCCACCTGCTCAAAGCAGGGCCAAAACTTCAGCTTTAGGTCAGGTTGCTCTGTACTTGTTCTGCTGACTTTTGAAAATCTTCCAAAATGGAGATTCCACAGCCCCTTCAGGCAATTTGGTGTAGTACTTAACAGGTCTTAATCGCTGTCATTGAGGTCCTCGTCCACCCGTCGTCCCCACCCCCGCCACGTTCAAGTTTCCCTTGCTGCAGCTTGTGACCTTTGCTTTTTGCCTTTTCACTGTGTACCTCCGAGAAGAGTGATGATCCACCGTCCCTGTAAGTACCTATTAGCAACGGAAAACGGCGACTACATCCCCTCCTTGGTTTCTCTTCTCCAAGCGAGCCCCATCCAGTTCCCTCACCCTCTTTCCCTGCACATCACATGCTCCAGACCCATCAGATCTAATCAAGCGCTGCTGGAGTCTCAAGGTGGAAACATCACCCGTCTGTTGAGGAACCAAAACTGGAAACAATATTCGACGGGGCCTCCGGGGCGGTGCTCGGGAGCAAAAATAATCGCCTCCCTCCTCCCCGCCGGACATCCTGCGGAGGCAGCCACAAGTGCAGTTAGACCTGACTGCCGCCGGGGTGCGCTGCTGACTCGCACGCAGCCTTATAGCGCGGAAAGGCAAGCTCTCCCGTCACATTCGGCAGGCTTTGCATCAGCCCCGAAAAGCACAGCCACTGACAAGGGCAGAGGAAGAGACACAGAGAATGGCACATCTACAGACTGCTCAATCTCCACAGAAACTGGAAATATACCTTTAGTTATTTTCCTGTGCAGAAGGGCACAAGAATTCAGTGCACAATCCACTGCATGAACTATAGAGACACAAAAAGCTGTGCCAATGCAGGCTAGTGTCTTCCACGTTAACTGTCAAAGCCTCCGTACTTTTTTAGTGTGTCTCATCCATCAAAAGCATAAACATCACCTGTTCAGGTACTGAGGGCAGATATAATATTTATTTCTCCATTATAAAAATGAATGGAACAATCCATCACTGCAGCTTCTCTCGTCCCTAAATTATCTAGTTATGCTGCATGTTTCACAACAAAAAAGTAGCATGGGACTTCACAACTCCCTCACGCTTCTGACTTATTATTGCCTCAAACTTTGTTCTGATCACAGTGAGGCACTGCATAGCTTGGGTGTTACCTGAAGTCAGTTAGCAACCTTTACTAAGAAGTAAACAGCAAACTGCACACAGCACAAGCAGTCAAGTCACCTGAATTCACAGTAGGAAAGAAAATCAGGTTCTACACCAGACAGTAAAGAACTCAGCACAGACTCTCTGGTGAGAATTATTGGCAAAGTCACTCTGATACCAAAACTATATTTATGGGACATCATGGCCATGATACACAACGCAGAGAACACAGACTTTATCCCTATCCCTACCTGTCTGTCAGAAGCTTGAATCCAACGTCCGGTACTTGCACTATTAAAAAAAGCTCTTCCAGTGGAGGATTAATCATAAGCATCTGAAAAGTACTGTGACAAATGCATGCTAGAAGAGTGGGAAAGGTTATATAAAGCCCACAGAGAGAAGAAAAATGCAATAGAACAGAACTGTTCGGCTGGAAGAATATCCTTAAGGTCACTGTTTCTGTGGGCACAGAAAAAAACAAGAAAGTAGCACTACACCCTGTAAGACAATTAAGTGGTTGTTCAATAGAGCTTAGAATAAACACTGATCTCCCCATTTAATATTTTCTGAGGACCTGGCTTGCACAGCACCTAAATGCCTGCAGGTGCTTTTAACAGTTAGATGCATTCCATGTGTTAGCTGTAATTTACTTGTCAGTCATTTACTTGACTAATTATCTACTCAAAATGGCTCATCACACAGGATACCTGAAGTGTTACAACCATCATTAAAGATGTGATAGCTTTATCCTCAAACAGAACAAAGATACAAGTAACATCATCCTCTATACAAATATGCTTTGTCATACAACATGCAATTGACATACGCATATATAGAACCACAAAAAGCACAATACTGGAGAACAAATTTGAGATCTAAACATGTTAATGGCTTAAATGAACTATGTTCCACAGCCGAAGATAAGAGCGACTGCACAATCAAAACTGATCAGCATAACCTACAAGAGCAAAACTACTGTATAATCACTGAGAGAATGCAGGTACATCAGAACTGTGTGGAAGTTGGCATAAATGATTCTATCCCAGATTGTAATGATTAATGACATTAAGAAATTATGTGTAGCATTTAGCACACTGCCTTGTGGTGTAGTGCCTCTTATTTAAAAGCCAACCTTCATTTTCTCCATCAGTAGTTTGCAAGGTACACTTAAATGTAATGTCTATAGCTAATGAAACTACTCTGAAGTAAACAAATTCGTCAGAGAATTATGAATTGCTCTATCTTTAGCTTTACCATTTCCCTGAAGCAGTACATATTTCTTTTACACTAAGTGGAATGGATTTTCATTTACTTAATCTTTTTATTCATCTAGATACTATGGCCATGGTTAATAAAACATGCCTGCTTAGAAATAAAAGAGCTTTTGGAATGACAGTGTCCTGATAAGGTCTAAAAAAAAAAAATATTATCCTCTAAATAAACAGGGTCAAACAGCTAAATAAATATCTCTGAACAAATGAGAAAAAAGGAATAGTAATGTGATGTTATCAAAGTACTACTAAAAAAACAACTATGCCCATAAGCACGAGTACAATTTATCCTCCAGCTAAAATTCTAGTGTATACGGTAAAAAGAATAAATCCACCTACTGTGCTTCTGTGGTGGGCTTCCTAAATCCATTGTCTTGTAGAAATAAGAATATTTTTTTCAACTGCCTATGTTAGAACGTAAAAATACTCAGCATTTTCCCTCATTCTTGCTCCCTCTTCTGCAAGTCCCTCTTTCTCTTCATGTGAGAATGCAGTTTAAATTTCATCCCATTTATTTGCTCAGTCACTGAGGAATCACTGTCAGTTTTCCGATGCTACCAGCTCTTTTACTGTACACAACACCCAAGGAAGCGGGGGAGAGAAAAGAGGTAGGATTTTATCTAAACTACTTTTTACTGGAACAATTAACTCTTCATTGACTGATATCTCCTGCCTGGTATCTATAGTGTCAGTTGACACTGAAATGTCTGCTCCTCTAAGGCAACAGGGAATTCTTTATGACAGCTGTTTAATGCTCATGTTCCTTCTTTAAGATTTCCTCTGCTTTTCTCGTCCACTGCTTAGCAAGGAACTACAGTCTGACACTGCCACAGCCATGACTTCTTACAACCCTATCAGATGCCCCTTTTCAATTATGCCAGAGTGATTAAGGATCACAAATCCTATGAACTTTCTAAGTTTACTGTGATCCCCAGTCACTAACAGCTTCTAAAACTTCTAGAGATCTCTAATAGAGATTTATTCTCTACCAACTAATGCTTGCTGCTTCTTCAGGCAGAGTATTTAACACCTCTAACCCTGAACATCGAAAATGACAGAACAAAATTATTTGCAAAGAAAACAAATTCACTGCCTCTAGAAAAATAAAATGTAGATGCACCTGTATACACCACCTTCATCCCCAAACACTTAAGTTTAAGGTAGTAGAACAGAATCATGTTCATTCCTTTGCTGTGAATTTAGAGTTATGTAAGAAAGGACAATCTTGCTCCACTTTTCTCAACCACCTGTTCTAATAAAGAAACACAGGTTAGTAACACCACCCCACAGCCAGTTCAGTATAATCAACAGGACTGAAAAGGTTTTCACAGGTTTAGTGTTTTCCTGGGAGTACTATATGCTCTGTAGATATTTGCATCTCTTAAGAGAGAGTTTTAACTTTTTAGTCCCTGCCCACAGTAAAACTTCTCTGATGCAAATTTTTGCCTAGAGCTGCGTGAGAAAAACGAGTCAAAAGAACTAGATTTTCCTAACTAACCATTTTCCTCTGGAGGGCAGCATGCTGGATTAAGCACAAACAAACCTTCCCCCCTCCGCCCCCTTCAAGCAGTACTTTGATGTCCATCTATTCCTTATTTCTGCTAGTAAACAATTATAACAATACCTGTTCTGCAATCATGGATCTGAATGCCAGTGCTTCTAACAAATGACCATTTTAAACTTTCATTAAGCTCCATTTCTTGAATTTTAAGCTTGATCTTGACAGCAACCCAGCTCCTACATGTGCCACCATTACAAAGATTTGTCTTGTGCTGGAGCACACTTTCGTAGAATGGTTTTCCTCTGACTTTCACTAATGGTCTTGCACATTCTAAGTATCTGCATATGTAAGCACAAAGTTCATTTACTGTGACATACACCTGAAGTTTTTTCTTCCTTAGATCCAATCACAAATCCTGGTAGCCTACAAGGAACCTACACACCACCTCCTGGCTCAGTAAAAGATACACCAGGGTTAAGGGGATTAGGATGCAAAATCTTTTGTCTTCTCCTTGTTTACTAAGGTGCAAAATCTTTTGTCTTCTCCCTGGTTACTAAGCCAATTGTCTAGAACTGCAGCATTTCAGGGAAGGAAAAGATTATTACTTCAGGGAAGTATCAGTGGTTCTGGCAAGTGGTAGAGTATTGGATTAAATTATTTCATCCACTGACTATAGTTCCATGTTCTATGACTATCAAAAAAACCCATAAATCAAACTATACCTTCTGAGTGGTTTAAACAGTTGGTCTCAATTCTCCATTAAATTTTGGAATATTAGTCCTAGATATGGTTAAATGAGTATTATTCATAGAACTGTTCTAATCCAATCGTTATGGAAAAGGCCAAAATGAAATATTAAAACCCTGATTTATATCTATCTTATTGTTTCACAATTATATAGTGCAGTGCAATACAGTACTTGATCAACAACACTCAAATATTTAAATGCATGAAACGAAAAAAGTTTTAAATACAAGGAAAAAGGACACAGGCAGATCAACATGATGACATCATATAAAATTCAGTAAAATGCCAAAATATGTTCTAATATATTCAGCTTCTTGGTGAGCTTATTGCCTGAACCTTGGCTCTTTATTTCCTCCCAGAGAAGCATCTTCCAAGCTTCACCCGATATCAAAGGGAGAGAGGGACTTGTTATGGTAAAACAAAATAAAGGACTGAACTTGTTAACATTTCTGTATTTAAAGTACATGCCAAGGAACACTCATAGAAGGATAAAGGAAGACTTGTTACTTGGGATAAGGGCCATGTAAAAAAACCAACCAAACACACACACTAAAACCCACCACAAACATTTGAGACATCACTAGAAAAGCCAAGCACTTGCTGAGGTAAGCTCCAGCTCTGTAATTACCAACTATGCGTATTATATAAGTTCCTTTATAGAATAGCTAAGGTCCACTATCTGCAAAAGCTCTTACCATACTGTTGCATGATACTGTTCTTTCTCATCTAAGAGAACACTATTCAGGCACTCTTCCAGGAATATTAGAGGAGGGGAAAAAAAAGAAAAAAAAGGAACACACATTTGCTAACATTTTCTAGTAGAACTCTCATCATTAGAGGTAACATTAGTTTCTCTCAGCAACAGCATCTACACCAACTCAGAAGGACATCTTTCTCAGAAAGGTCTCTTTAACCATTTAAGATATTTTTGGCTTAATACTACTAAATCTCAAGCATTCAGAGAAGCAATATGGTGCCCCATCATTGCACACATGATCCTTGAGACTCATTCTGATCACTAGCCAGTCTCTCACACTGAGAAAAAAAATTAACAAAAACTTAAATATGCCAAAAATAATCACATTCACTCTTCTCTATAAACCATTCACAGCTCTTCTATTTTGTGCAGAGCATTTTCAGCATGAAAAGTCCGTAACAGAACAGCTTCCCTTCACATTGGCTACACAGGTTTAATAACTCATAGTTTGTATCTCTGAGATAATGAGTTCTAAAGTAGCATATTCTCATTTTTTTATTATATAGCCGGTGATGCAACTGAAGAATCCCAGATTTGCCTAGAAGATAGCAGCAGCCACACATAAAGCAGTTCCTCATAGTTCATTAACTATAGAAAACCACTATGATTTGCTTCAGAAGACAACTGAAGTTATTTGTTCTCTCAAGAAACAAAGCATTCCTCTCTCTGATGAAGTATTTAACCTCAGATCAAACTGACAGATAAGATTCTGCCATGAACAAAGACAAAAGAAAAGTGCTTGTAGATGAAGGGCATTTAAATGTTTTGGGAGGTAAGCAATATCTGAAGCCAGGCAGGTTTCACCGTATCAGAGAGAGACAGGGATGGCTTGGATTTTAAAAAGCCATTTTGCCAAACTCTAAGTGCAAATCAAAGCCAGGCAGTAGTCCATGCTGTAAGACATAATGGCTAAAAGTCACTTGGCTGTATCTCCATTCAGTGACTTTCAGGAGGATGAAGTTTACCAGAAGTATCAGCAGATACAAATAATTTACTTGTGAGAAAATGTGCGAGGGAGAGATTCAGCTTTCGTTTACAGTGCTTACAAGAAGAGCATCTTTCTGAGCCTATTTGATTGACAAACTTACTCACAGCTAATGGCTGTTATCTTAAGAACTTCCCACAGATAATGCCAATATAGTTGAACTTTGTTAAAGAACACTGTATTTCCCCCCTCCCCCCATCTTTGACAAACACACAGGCTAAGCACCCATTCAAATGAATGAAAGGAACAAATTTTTCCCCTCGCAGCATAAAGACTTTATTTTTGATTGTTCCACCACTGGTTCAATCAATCCAGAACTTAGTTTACTACCTCTAAACATACTGCACTTATTCTAACCATCTGACTGAGCATTATTTTTACTTATTTCACTAGCTTCTAAGAATCAAACTATGAAGAAATGTAACTTCCCTGCTACCAGATACTCACATGTATCAAGAACTTTAATTCTGCCTTGCAACTAGCAGCAGTTTTGAGGGAACACAGTAGTAGTTGCCGTAGGTAATAACCATCAAGTGATGCCAGGTACAAAAGCTCTAGGAATAACAGTACTCTGACAGAACTGGTTCCGAGGCAGCATGAAACTTTCCAAACCTGCATTCTAGAAGCATGAAGTGAATGTTTGGAGGCTACGTAAATATGAGCAAACATGCAGTGCGGTCTTCTGTGATTTCTCTTTCACGGGAAGCCTGCATAGTACTTGTCATATATGGTAGAAGAGCCATATTTACGTATCGTGTTTTTTGCACTGTACTGTTCATGAGAACTGTTTAATAACCAGTTATATATAACTTGTTCCAAAGTCTCCTATCTCTTCTTCTTAGGTTTGCAGTCATGATGCCAACCTAGCATTTGTACATTCATCCAGTAGATGGCAATAGCGATACAGACAGACCATTGTATTAGCAATAATCTTATCCTAGACTGGAATGTGTGTGCAAACAGTGCTATTTATTCTTCTTGAAGTGTCCCATTTCCCACTACATACTTCTAAAATCTTTACAGGCAGCAACAGATATACAAGAGAAAGAGCAAGAAAACTTGAGGGGGGAGATTTTGGTGGAGGTAGAAGAAGAAACAGAAGGTAACATTCAGGTGAGCTAGTTTCTAACCCACATTTAACCATAAAAGCTCTTAACACCACCCCACCAAAAATTTAATATACCTCAGGCTTTACCTCAACAAAATAATTCCACTTCTTCCACAAGTGACACACACACACACACAAAAAATCCATTAACATCACAGCAGTAGCTGGGACCAGACAATATTACGATATTGATAACATACTAATTTGTTGCAGTCTAAGCTTAAAGGTAAAAAGGGGCTTGATCAGTCTCCTCTCCGAGATGGTTCTTTCTGTAAGGGCAATATAACTTCCTCACAGATTCTCTAGAGAGCTTTAAATTGTCTTGGAATAATATAATAGTTTTTACCACCTCAAAAAAGGCAGTCTGAGTTGAAATTCTGCTCATTAGAATGATCTAACTCATCAAACCTGCTATTTGTTACTTTCCTTTTCAAACTTTAAAGTGAAGTCCTGGTGATTTTAAGTTACAGAAATGAAAGTCTGAGATGTAGATTTCTGCTATCAAGCTAACATATGGCTGTATCTACATGTGTAGTACACTGCTTTTTTTTCCCCCAGTACAAAAAACCCCACTGATTCTGCAACATAGTTCAGTCAGTACCTTTCATCTTGTTTTTACTTCTTAACTACTACTTAACTTCTACAGAAGAAACAGAGCATATAAGTTGACCCTCCAAGTAACTCTCCCCTTTTTATTATAGTCGCATGACTTCAATAGCACACAGCAAAGAAAGGTGAGGCCAAACTGCAATGTTCCTACTGACAATGGAGAGCGACCAACAAATCAGACCTCAGTCTTAAGTACCTTTATGGTTCCCCATTGCTGTTTCTGACAGTTTCACAACCTTCCACGCATTTATCCTAACAAAACTCTACTAAAGGAAAGACAGGTCATTATTAGTATTTCATGATTCTAAAATGAAATCCCTATTCAAGGTCAAACCATGTGTGAATTGGAGACAAACTGGAGACCTCTCTGCTCCACTGTAGGTGTCAAATTCAGTAGTATTTAGGGTCCTTACTTCCAACACATTTCAGTGGGAACACCTGTACCTAAACAGGAGTTAGGAGACTAAACACTTTTAGGCATCTTGGCACAGAGCCTCCAAGACCTATGGTACAATACACTTTACTAGAAAACAGGCAAACAAAAACCCCAAACAAACAAAACCAAGAAAGAAATGAACCTAGAAAGCTTGACAGTTTTTCATGCCATTTAGCCCAAACAGATTCGACAGGCAAAGCTTAAAAAGCTCATTTGATCCAAAGTAATATCCTTAAGAAAACATATACATTCCTCAAAGACAGGAAAAAGTAATATATCAATCACATCAGCTGAAAGACAAGATACCAATGTTCAGCACAGTCAAAATGAAATGCAAGATCCTCATACACTGCTTGGTCCACGTTTACTATTGAGCTATGCCTTGTATCATCATTTATGCTACAGAAGGATCGGAAATAGATATAAACCAGAATAGTAGTACTTAAGGCCACTCTGTAAATAAGTAAAGAAAAATAATAGCTGAGAAAGAATCCAGGTTGTGGAGTGCTTGCATTAGTCTAAACACAAGCTAGAAGGTTTAGAGATTTATGTTGCTTTTGTACCACAAGAGCAGAGATCAAGATCATTAAACTGGACTGAAATATTCCAGATTTATTCTACTGCAATCTTGAAATGCTTAGTCAGATGAGTTTTAACTGGTTCATCGTGAATGTTAGCAACCTCAAGAAACATTTGCACTCAACGCAGTACATCAGAGTATTTCGGAATCCTATTGGACCCTTTTGCATTTTAAGCACTTCAGATATAGCAAGATTAATTTTTGCACAAATTATCTGAAATATAAATTAGGTGCTTCACATATCTTTGAATATCTCAAAAAAAAACCCCAAACTCAAATGTATTACAATCAATCCAGACTTTCCGTTTAGTTAAATTTTCCCAGTGCTTTCATTAATTTCAACTATTGCTTCCCCTCAGTCTGTTTTCTCATGCTGGTTTCCTACTGATTTGATTGCTCGGTTATGTTTTGTTCATGCATCTTAAGCTATCCTTCTCATGTGCACTTCAGCATCAATTCAGGTCTTTTAATAATGACAATGGTGAATACAATGAGTATAAGAGTCAGTAACTATTATGTACAAAACCATGCCAAGTACTTTCAAAATTTTTGTTGTAAATTCTCAGATGAACACTCCTTAATCAGCTGCAAAATAAGAATTAAGTTGTGTGCATTGCTGTAAGATTTTTTTTTTTTTTACTCCAGTGATTATATGGAAATACAAGCCATATTAGGGATGCTTACATGGAATCACTTATTGCAAACAATGACAAAATGTAACTAAGCATTGTCTTTATATGTCATCATCTGTATCTTACTAAAACTTCAAATGATTTTATAAATCAATTTTTGGGAGGTACACTTAAGCAAATAGTAAGTTCTAGTGGCTTTTCTCACTCTTTTTTAAAGTGAAGATTACTGAAATAATCTGCAAGAGTAACTCCAATGAGCCATCACAAAACTAATTGTTCAAGTTTCTATTAAGCTACCTTTTGCAGCTGGAAACATATACTTTGAGGCCCTCTAACCTGGGCTCAAGTGGTTCAATCTGGACTCTTAAGACTGAGCCTTCTGCTCAGCCCTTTTCTGGCAGAGAGGTGGAAGGCAAGCAGGGACTGCGTACTGAGCCAAATGTCTTCCTGGTAACTTCTGTTATACATGATTCGCAAATCTCTGCCCTACATCAGATGTATGTAATGTGTGTATGGAACATGCATCTATATAGTGGAACAAATGTACAGATAACATTAAGAACACCACTGCCCTCTAGTGTTAGGTTACAGTGAAATATTACCTTCTGTATTGCAAAATGACCTGAGGAGCAGAAGTTACTCTTGTCATCAAGTAATTCAAGATACTTTCCCCATTACAATGCACGCTACATGACATAAATGGCACAATTTCTTCCAATCTTGTCATCTCTTAGGGGGAGATAAAACAGCTCAAAGACTGAATTCTTTCAAAAAATTTTTCTTCTAAGATTTTAACAGTATTAAAGAACACTACCTGAACACAGACAACAGAAAACAGCCTTTTTCACAAAGTGAAAATTGATTCAGTTTCACTGTTTCATCAGTCCTCAGATCTGCTCCAGACCACCATCATCTGAGAGGAAAATACATCAGCTTGTGATCTCGCAGGCAAAACACCCACCTAAATATTTGGCTGCTTATTTGCACATATAGGCCTGCAAATAGAACAAATTCTGTTTTAAAAAACTGAAAGTCTGGCTAGAGATTGCCAGTCATATTCTGAATCTGCATTAGGAAGCAGTAAAAGCTTAAACTCAGAGAAACTGTAGGCTGAAATGAGCTCAAGTAATAATGTAGAAATGTATTTCAATCTATTAACTCTACTGTTCCAACTCTCAGGTACCAAGGTTCAGGCAGAGTGCTAAACCTCAGAGTTACAGATATGCATATCAGTTGCAGCATAGGTCTCTAACACTTGTGAACGTCTAAATATTCACACCTCTTTTGCAAATGAGGTTAATACTGTTAATTTGTTACTCACCCAGAAGCCTCAACAGAAATTCATCCAGTACAGTACATGCAGAAACAATTTTGGGTGCTCTATTTATACCCTTTTTTAAAATTTATGTGTTCTAGGACAAATTCTGCACCTCAGATAAAAGTTTACTTCCAAAGGAATCATCATCTTACATCCAAGGCACAGAATTTACATTATAGAAATCCTGCATATAGGTGAAATGCTAGTCTGAGAGGGACTGCAGGGGAATTCTCTACTCAGACTATGTAGTGTCTGTCAACTGGAGCAGGTATATATAGCTGACTGCTACACAGATAGTCTGTTATTTTCCATTTTAATCTTGTGAGGTACAGAGCAAGGATTCAGCTCATCCAGGATAACCGCAAAGAGCAAGCACCAGAATTTGGCAACTGCTGACTGCCATCCTTGTGTACAGTTCACACTACAATTAACAGACACACAGCTCAATCAACATTTCTCATAGCCTTTCTCTAGATCTTTCTCCAATATTTTAAAATGTTAACCTGACAAAAAGTAATAGCACCTTTTCCCTCCCATTCTTAGCATGTCAGTCCCTTGTAGATTTAGATTAGGCATCCCTAAATAGAACCAGCTGGTACCTAGAATACATAATGAGAGTGCTAAAAGAACATTTGCCTTATACAACAGATGCTTCACTTATTAAGCAGCCCATCAAAGACACAGTTGGGTTGTTTTTTTTTTCCCATACAAAAACATCTAATTTTAAAAAATTCTGTATGTCTAGATGGGGCAGCTTGGGCTTCTTTGGGGGGGGGGAGGGGAGGGTGTTGGCTGGTTGGTTTTTTGGCAGGAAACAGAATAAATATCAAACTTATTCTCATCTAAGTCAGTATTTCCAGCTACACAACTTCCAGGGTTCAGACTCTTTTCGGGTCTGCAGATTGTATTTTGAAGGACAGTTCCCAAGCAGCTGATATCAGTATCCACAAGCGTCACTGGCTAGAAGATCTTATCATAGTTACTTCATTTCTGAATTGTTTAGGTTGAACATTATTATTATTTGTATTTCAGCACAGGTAATAAAGGCCAAAACATGACTGGGAAGTGTCTGTTGTGCAGGAATAGCTGTTCTCATTTATATTCAAAGTAAGAGACAGCAGAAGGACAAACCGAAGTTACAAAAACAGTCAAACAAGAAGCCAGTAACAGAATCAGAACTAATGAATCTGGGTTTGCTGAGCAGTCCAGTATTATATCCTTAGATTCATGTCTTTATTACAACAGTCTATGGACTCACGAACACTTTAAATTAGTAAAAGCTGACATTGCCAACAAAGGAAACAGTAGTGCATTCTGCAAGCCTCATTTGTTATTTCTGCCTCTGCAGCAAAAAGGAGGACAAAAAGCAGCTTACAATGTTCATTACACTAGAGCTTTACTCTCCATTCAGGAAGGAAAAAAGGTGTTGAAAACATAATTCTTTAAGTCAAGACTACACAAAAACTTAAGGATTTGGTGTCAGAATTTTGTAGTATCCACTGTCTATGTACTACTAAATCAAGGAGAATGACATGTTTTAAGTTTAAACACTTGGGATAAACAGTGTGTCTTTTCAGATTTGATTCAAACTGCATCAACAAAAAACAAACCCAAACCAGCATCTATTCTTCAGTCACTAATACATGCAGAACTAGTAGAACCACAATATCAGTTCACATTTTATTTTTAACTGCTGGGCAGTTTCACAGAAATCTAGCTTTAATTCAAGTTACTTTCAGCCAGCTCATGCCAATTCACATATCACTTGCGTTTCTGTTCTTCAGCTGAACTTGTATCACAGAATGGTTGGGGTTGGAGGGGACCTTTAAAGATCATCTAATCCAACCCCCCCTGCCATGACAGAAGCGCTGCTCATGTAGACAGGCAGCATGTTAGAGCTACATGCTGAAGGCCACCTTAAGTACTTCAGGCTAATCTGATGTACTATATATCTAAGCAAACAGGATTTTGCATGTCTATGCACAACACACTTCCATCAGATTACAAGGGAAAAGTAAGTCTAGACATGCCAGAACATACTAGAAAAATAGAGGATTACCGAATTTGCCATATACCTCCTTGATTTTGGACTTTCCCAATGTTGCTGTAATAATGTTGAATCACATTACACAGCAAAATTATGTAGAAGTTAATTGCATTCCACTCAGATTTCCTTTTTACATAGCAATCTTATTCCTCATCCATATACAGCCTATACAGAAAAGCAGACGGTTTATTCCAAAAAAAGCAACAAGTTTTGAAAACTGTTTGTCTCAACTGATGAAACAAATCAGAAAACTGCAGAAGAATGCTAAGATTTTCAAGCCATCTAAGATTAATAAGTATGGTACAGAAGTAGATTGTACGTAGCTATGACACTACAGTACCAAATGATCAACTTAGGGGCATTTATTTACTGCATAGATTTATTCCAACTAACGATTTAACTCTCTAGCTCCACCCTTTCCTAAGTTTTCTTGCAGATATATTCACCCAAATGAGAAAGCTGAAGTGTTACTTTTGACAGCATAGGCTTGATGAAGCTGAACATCATCTTTGAAAGCACACGCTACTCAAGACAACAGCTCAACACTATTATGATCACTTGTGTGTATTGTAAAAAATGCTAAGCAATCTAAAAGCAAAGTAAGTAAGAGCTGTCACTGCACTACACAGCATTTAAACTGAGTCATATAAAGAGTTAATTAGGGAATTAAGAACAAACTCAAGTGGGCGTTCTGAACAAGTCTGCAAAGGGATTCCTGAGCTGCAGACCAGCTTTTGTTTAGGTTCAGACCCACTTGCACTGGAATGCTGGAAGTACTGCACAGGCACAATGAAGACTTTCTGCCATTTCTTTGCACTTTGTCCTACGTGCTCACTCTGATAGAGCTCTATGTATAGAAGTATATAATGGGCAATTCTTGTTCAGGAGGCAACAAATTACAATTCAGCATACAAATAAAAGGTAGTTCCCTAGAAATCAGTTTATATGATACAGCAATAACTGGAACATACCATCTCACTTCTGTAGTGCCAGAAAACACACAAATGATGTAATACACCTATTTCACCTCTAAATTTCTGCACTTCTCTTTTTCAAACCTCTTGCAAACCAATTTATGAGAAAGAGCTAGAAAAAAGAATTCTCTGTTGGTGCGATCTGCAGGTCAGAGGCAGGACACAATTTTTGTAATTATTTCTCTTTCTATTGACACACTATAATAGTAGTACTGGGGCAACCTTCCCCAGAACATATGAGCAAGCACATCTTCCCATGCTGAGGAACCACAAGATATGAACTGAACAGCTTGCAGAGTTTAAGACAGGAGAGCTCCAGAGGTGTGCAAAGGCAAGAGAGGGCAGTGGAATGCTAAAGATCCCACTACAGGCCTTCAGTATTCAAGAGATTCATCAGTTAAGAATAATAGCTCTTAGGAAAGGTCCCAGTTTAGCAAAGTACTTCACATGCTTCGTTCCATTGCTAGTGATCACGACACTCAATGCAAGCTTCATTTAGCCAACTGCTTGGGCACTTGTCTAAAGAAACAGGACGCTACTAGAGGCTCAACAGACTTTTGAAAGAATCAAAAAAATCCTGCAACACTGCTGAAAAAACGTGTATGCATTTAACATGTGCATAATAGCAAAACTGTAGTTACTGTTTGCAGGAAGTTAAAAATTTGTCCATTTCCTTTAGATTACCTTTCAATTAAGAATATGCTTTATGGTTATTTTAAAAAAAAAAAAAAAAAAAGAGAAGCCACTGGAATAGTTTATTTCTGAACAGATGGTCCACTTACCTGCATAAATTCAAGAAGAAATATAGAATATTTAGGTACTGACTGCATACAGTGAACCCAAGAAGCACATTTAGATGATGATCAAACATGATGGCTACCTCTACTAGGAAAAATCTAGTACCACTAAATTTATGATAAGATAAAGATAAGAATTAGTGTAATGACAATTAATTATGGATTATATTTTCACAGACAAGCTATTTTTAATACAACTACCATACAAATATATTCAGCCCCTTTAATGCTAGTAAAAAATACACATATCAGTCCAAATTGTAAGCCAGCAGAAAGCTAAATTGATCCCACAACTGCTGACATTTTGCTAAAATTATTAAATTAGTTCCTGTGAGAGCCCAGACAAAAATTCTAGTGTTGTTTACTTCATGACCGTAGGCAGTAAATGAGTATGCATTTCAAACAAATGAGTCCTGTCTTGAATACATGAAGTTCTGATTAAAATCTTGGGCTAAATCAACTTTTTTATTTTAAATGCAACAAACCAGCTCCTCCTCCTTCAGATCTCTCCTGTAGCACAAATTCATCTGCCACAGACATCAGTTACACAATTCCCTCCCTCCTACCCAATCTCCAGTCAACACCTGATGTGCAAAATCACATCTGTAATCTCCAGAGCTTCCCAAGAGCTCATTTTCCTCCACGCAAGCTGTCAACACTCAAAAAAAGCGATAGGTAACAATAGTTATTCTTTGAGCTCTGTATCTCCCAGCTCACTTCAGACAACTTCATGGCACAGAGCCACAACCTGAGGCAGTATAAATCCCGCTCTCATCAACTTCAAGAAAGATTTTCCAAAAGCACTTGAAAGAATCAAGGAAAAATGTTGCAATTGGTTTTGACAGTCTCATCCTATGATACTAATTTACATTTTTTAAATATGTGGCCCAAAATGTTTTGCTTTGAGAAAGAGGTTGGGTTTTCCTTGCTGCCCTTACGGCCTTCATAGCTGCATCCTACAGCAATGCTTCCTCCCAGTTTTCCCAGCATTTAGCATTCCCTCTGGAATATATCTGGTAAAAATTAAAGAATACAATATTTAGGAGCACTTGGTGCTGCTGAATAAAGGAGCCTGGTTGAAAGCCAGAAAACAGTTGATAGGCAACCACACTAGAATCACCCACAAAAAGGATATTGCTAACTTACAGGGCTACAACTGTTTATTTCTTATTAGTATGAATTGCTTTGACAAGAAAAATAATTTTTTTGTCTCATAAAAAGATTTGGCACACCTCACTGCCCTCTTCAGAGGAATTCAGCAGACAAACATTTTCTCTAGCAAAGCTGCATAGACCAAATTCTGTAATTCTTACACATTGTCCTTTCTCCTACAATCCTCCTCCCTCTCAAATCCACTGTTCTTAAGAACATGATTTCAGTCTAAAGACTTTGCTGGTTTAGGATCAATGACCAGCACGAGGTGCTTCAGAGATCTATGGAAATAAAACTTGCAATGCCAGATATGAAAATATATTTCTTTCTTCCTGCTAGATATAATCCTGATCTCTATTAGTTCCTGGATTAAACCCTACAAATGAGCCTTAATTGGGATATGACTGATACCATTTAAGAAATGGCAGATCTCATCTCTACCTACATTCAAGAGCCAGTTCTTGTTGGCCATCTTCTGTCTACCTCTCTTGCAAAGAAAAGTGATACACATTCCTTTTAAATTCCAGTTACCTCTTAAACCACCAAGACTTTAAGACTTCTGTTCCTTTTCTCTCATCTGTGTTTACATGTCTTGTCAGCTTCATTTTTACATGTATTGTTTCCAACCTACATTAATTGCCAAAGGGAGCTACTAGCCACCAAACTACTACCCACTGAAGATATTCCAGCTAATTAAGTCATCTCAGAAAAACATCTCTGCTAACCAGCATTGGGAGGCAGCTAAAAATGCAATGGTCAAATTTAAAAGCGGCAGGTTTGCATTCTTTCAGAAGAGTGCTAACTTTTATTAGCTACATTTTAAAACTAAACCAGATATCCCTTCTTTTCCCCAACAGATAATGGGTAAGAATAAACAAACAGTCTAATATTCGGTTCCCACTGCATTTGGACGTGAAAATCTAAAAGCAGGACCACAGTTTCTGTGTACAGCTGCTTGGTTTTATACTTGAAAATCTGCTTATGCTGGAAATATGTTACTTTTTGAACACACAGACCTTACATTCTCACATATACAATGAAATGTACACAGCCAGAAACACGGATGCATCTGTTGGTTTCTGTAAAGGCATCAATGTTACGATTCTTTGTTAACAAATCATGGATGGTATGCACATCATCTGTGGTTTCAAAAGCAGACAGGCATGTATCTCCAAAAATGCTTATTGATCTTTGAAGACATCTTGAATTTCATCTCTTTAGCAAACCAACAATTGAAACATTTGCTTCCATGAGAGATTCAGCTGAAGATCAGAAGGGATCATAGGCATTTTATGGGAAATGTGCATACCCCACTTAAGCCGCAAGTCAGACAACAATTCAGAGACAGTTTGTTACCGATGCAAACTTGCACTGTTTGAAGGTCTGGTAAATAAGAGTGCTTCTATGTTGTCCTTCCAATCTACCTGTGAATTTTGCCATGTCCCCATTTTTTTGCTATACCATTATTATTTACAGCCACAGAAGACAACATAATCAAGATTCTAATCAGCACATTAGGTGAGGGTACTATTTGTATTTTTCCTTAACTTGGGAGTGGAAGTCAGTTTCCCATCTATTTAAGTGCATCTCAAAAACACTCCAATCATTTATTCAAGTATAAATGTTACCAGTTACATGAAGATACTATGCTGCCTAGTACGTCTTGGGAAGCACTGGTAACATTAGAGTCATGATCTTACGGACACTTTAGCTGCATGGTAAACATAACAATTCGTACTGTGCTTAACACTGAAAAAGCAAGTAGTTCCTTCATGCAAAATAGTTTATAAAACATAGATAAATTTCACCCTCCACTAAAATCACCAAGGAACTAACTGGTTTTAATAGAGAAAAGAGTTTAGAGGTCAGAGGGCTAGCCTAGGTGTCAGTTTAAAACAGCCAAAAAAAGGCTCAGTTTTAATCATATCTTCCTGCATGTTAGAGGGTTTGCTACTAGTAGATGAACACAACACTGTGCTGACAAACAAATAAAAGCAGTTTGAACTTTCCTAAGACTGCAAATGTAAAGTTCATCATGCAAAACCTCCAGTCTAAGAATATGTGATGAGAAAATGTTAGCAATCCTACACATGAATGTCTCTTCCCATGACTCAAATGTCACAGACTGTGTACAAGCAAGGCCATAAGAAAGACTGATTCAGAGATATCCTTATTGTATAAGGCAATATTGAATATTTTAGTTAAGCTTGCTACATTTTTTGCCTTCTAATATCATCTCATTTAATACCCAGCCTATATCAGGTGTCTGCAGTCTCATACATGCCATCAACTACTGGAACAAGTAAAACACAGGCCAGAGTAGTGACACTTTGCTGTTTTTTTGGGGGGGTTGGGTGTCTTTTTGGGTTGTTTTTTTTTGCGAGGGGGTGGGGTGGTATGTGGGTTGGGGGAGATGGGGGTTTTAGGGGTTTTTTTGTGTTGTTTTTTGTTAAATATGCTTCACCCAAACTCTAGTCATCACACCAACTACAGGGGAAAAAAAAAGGGACTGAGGAATATACAAGCACAATTCCCTCAAACAAATTTGAGGAAAGCTAGAAGTCCCATACGAAATCTCTATACAATAAGAGTAAATTGGGAGAAAAAGAAAGTACTTTCAATACCAAACTATTAGATGAAAGGATGGTAACCTTTCACTTACCTATTGTGATGATGTTTGCAGAAAGGAAATGGAAACAGTTTCCATCATGGAGCATGAGTTCTTCTCTTTGTGTCAAATCCCCTGCTACAGATTTTGGAGAAGTCAGAGCCATCTCAAGCTTTCAGAGCAGCCTAGCAACAGTGCTTACTCCAGTTCAAAGTATTTCAGAACAGATATCTGCAGAAAGATTCAGTCAAGATATAAAAGTGTCTGAGAAAAATCAAGAATTTCAGGATGTTGCTGGCTTATGTCAGAAGTCACAGCGAGTGCCTTCTCTGGAATTCCACATTCAGGAGAGTGTCCTGGTTTAATCCTGCTGAGACATATTCCATGCATTGAAGAACAGAATTTATAGCATCAGCGTGGAGAAAGAACTACCACTGAGTTCAGTCTTGACAGAATGGATGTGATGGCTCTTCCCAGGAGCAAAGTAGTTACAAGTATTCAGTGTATCATCCCAGGGTCTCTTGCATGTTGCAAACCTGGAGAAGACAATTTTTTAAATAGTGGAAGTTGTTTTAACTGTTTATTATACAATATTTACTACAGAAACATAGCTAGGCAACATACAATGGACTGATCTCAGCAGTTGCTTATATCCAGAGAGCTCCTCACATAACAGGAGGCACTGACTCTTCTTTCCCTCACTCCAGTATTTTCTATAATCACAGAAAACTATGCTTTTGCCAGCAGCAACTTCTCCAGAAGCCAAACTACTCATGCTGGGTTTTATACATATATACACACACACAGAGACACACACACTTAATCATTCTACATAAGTGAATGTATCAGCTATATTCCCAAAGGACAACTTTGAGAACTACCACCTGCTATGATGTTGTTCATTCAGTTCTGTCTCTTACCTTTTAAAGTTCTTTTCTCCTCTTACGTGCCGTCAACTGTCTCCACACTGTATCTCTTCATCGTTGTCTGGCATTTTCCTTCCCTTTTCTTACCTATCTCCTGCCCACTGGCTACAGAAGACTCACCGTTCCAAAACTTTCAGACAGATACCTTCCTCAGAGAAAGAGGGTCAAAGACTCATTCCAAACCAGCAAATCACACAAGACACAAACCTGGGATCCTACTTTGTGCTGGTAACTGTTTGAATCTATGGGAGTCTCCTTCAGTTTGTAATTACAAGTTGAGCTCTGAAACATTGCCCTAACATGTTTTGTTGTGAAAGCACAGATCCAGTTTGACATTATTTTAAAAGAGAGAGGGCAATGAGGCATCACTATTAACTTAAAGTGAATAGAATTGGGGGGGTGAGGGCGAGACATTTGTAGCAAAAAATGACTAAGAGATGTGCCTGTTACAGCATCTGCCAGTTTGAAGTTGTACCTCTCCTTGTCTTTGGTCCCTCATTCAGCATCTTTGGGAAGTCATTTCTTCTTTGTGACTATCTTTTCACCAAGCCCCACCTTCTCCATTCTCTATCTTGTCAAAATCTCCTCTGTTGAGAGGGAGCATGTCAGTCAATGAAGTAATACCCATACAGAGAGCCAAATGCATAGCAACTTCATATATGGGACAGTAGTGCTTAGCAAAATTAATCCTGCAGAATTTCAGTATCATTAAAATCACTTGTTTCCACATTTAGATAGGAAATATCTCAAAGGGTATCCTGTGGCTCTGAAATAATTTTGTGCATATCAGTGGGTGAAATTCATTTGCCGAATAATATGTTTATTACAAAGCACAGCTAGAGTCACCAAAACCAAAATTATAAACTTAGGACAGATTTCATAAACTGACCTGATTGAAAGGAAAGTAGGTAATAGGTTATCAAAGATACTCCCTGTCCCCACCCCAATATATCCTCATGCATGCTGTCTTCATAATTGTATCCCTTCATCGTTGTCTGACATATACATAATTAAAAGAATACAGTGTTCTGCTTTAGACTGAACAAAAACAGTTCATACATTTCCATGTATTCATTTTGTGCATCCCAAAATAAATGTTTTTTCCTTTAAGTTAATCCTCAAATTAATACCAAAAATATATTTAAATACACACAGAGAACTGACTCGCCAAGGCTCGTTCTAAGCTTTTCTATCCTGTATATACTTTTCCCTAGATCCTTTACAGAGGCGCATTTGTGATTCTGACACTTTTTGAAGTCCAGCCGCAACTCTTCAGCTTATACTTGCTCCTACACATAAGCTGTGTCTTCTATGACACCAGAAAGGAGGTAAGCATTCATAACTCTTTCTTGGCAAGACACACCATTTTAATACTGGAGGTGCACCTCTTGCTGCAGTTCATTTGGGGATATTCTGATGAAACTAAAAGTGTTTCTTTCAGCTTTTATTGATCTGGTAAAAATAAGTTATTACCTCTACAACTTCAATATTCTACCATGAGTATAATAAATGTCATAGCACCCCACTGAAATAATACTATGCATGTCAAGAAGAAGTAGGAACAAGGTACTTAAAGCAAGTGGCTGTCAAACACAGTAGATACTCGACTCAACTCAGCAGCAAGCCCAAGTTATCTGCCAACAGAATCTGGGGGCAGATACCAACTTTTTGCTGCAACTCACTGTACGTGTAACAAGCACCTAATAAAACAGAATACTAATTCACGACCACCCTGTAAAAGCATGTTGATAGATCTATTGATCTCACTCATATTTTCAGATGTAGCTGTCTACATGACAAGACTTGGTTTCCTAGTTATCAATAACTGCTGTCTTATCAGCATTATGGAGTTTGCAAACTGAACCCCACACCCTGGGTTAACTTCTCTATTCCATATAAGGTGACAATATGAGAAACTCATCCTACAGCTACTGCTTGACTTCTGGCTCACTGTATCCGATCCCTACACACATCTTACACCACAGACAACAGAAAATATCACCACCTAGTCATAGTACTTTGCCCTATCCTCTCTTCTCCCATCCAACTCTTAAATGCAGAATTTTTGGAGGACTCTAGAATCCAATGCAGATATTGAAGAGTTAGCCAAAGGGGGAAAAAAAAAAGCAGCATTTTTTTGTGTCTGCCTTTCAGTGTGAAAAGCCATGGGGTAAAGTAGCTTCTGAAATTTAAATATGCCTGTTTCAACTGTGAGTGAACACATATATACATTTTAAAATGGAAGAAAATCTTAAGCAACTTTTGTTTCTAGTTAGTACATGTTCTTCAAATAAGCATGTACCATGCATAACCTGTTCCTTTTATTTTTTTAAAGGAATTAGAGTTCTTCCTTTCTGCTTGTATCTACCCACTGCCTATAAAATCCTACAGCTTAAACATAAGTCTCTTAGGAATAAGATAGTCTTGTTATCTCTATACACAGCACCTAGTACAGGTCTCCCTGAAAGGGTTTGTGCAACTGAAACAATAGTAACATGTTAAAAAAATAGAACTTCAGCAAAGGAATTATCCTAGTTTTTACACACAGAGCAACAGCATTGTAGCAGGGTTCAACCAAAGAAAAAACCTACACAGCCAGAAAACAGTCATTGCACACACTACTCAAACACTTCTGTTTGTCAGTGACTAGAAGATATTCCGCAAATACAGTTGCTGAAACTCAGTATTCAACTGTGCAAACAATTTACCAAGAATCAGAATTCTCACCCGAAGAGAAAGCCTGGTCTGCATTCAGTGTTGATCCTGCTTTCAGCAGAAGATTGTACCAAACAACCTACCTTCTGAGGTCCCCTCGGACTTTAATTATTCTAGAAACTGAAATTAATTTATTACTTGAAGTAGAAGTTGTATGATACTCATCAGGAGAATTAATGACCCTATAACCTACCAGGTCCTTACATGGATTAAAATAAAAAAGAAGTATTTTCGTTAATGGCTTTTGTAGAATTATCAAAGATCCCGAAGTTAACAAAGAGCTGTCAGACTCCTTTAACAGCATCACCTTATTCAGTAGCGATGTCACTAAAGCAAGCAAATGCTGTGACAGTAAAGCTGTTATCAGATGAAGTGAGCAACATTTGCTTAAGACCAAACCTTTCTGTTATTAGATTTGTTGTGGCTGCTATTCGCGTACATCGTTTATACTTTGCATTTATGTAAAACTTTTGCTGAAGACAGAAAATAGGCTGAGACAGAGCATAGCTGAGGAAAGGTCTTAAGATACGATCCCGCCTTGGCACTCTCCCCTGTGGCCTCTCCCTATACCTTCCAAAACCAAAGCCAGGTAACAGATCTTCCTTGTGTAACTTTGCCATCTTACTCAATAAGCACCTCCAGAATTTCCTGAGCATGACAAAATATTAAATGTCAAGAAAGGTAAACTGAATACAAGACATGAAGTAGCTATAGTTAGATAGATAAATGCACATTTGTTAAGTATATTTGCTTTTACTGCACCTGTCCCAATTTACAGCAAATGAGAAAAGACTCAGGAAGGTTTTTTTTAGAACTTTAGAGAACCAAAACTAGACATTAGAAAGCATCTCAGGAGTTAAATCAACTGTCTCCACGGAAAAAGCCAGAACCACACTCAATAGCCCTTCTGGAGCTACTCCATTGCACACTGAGCAAGTAATTCTACATTTGACAGGCACTGTCTTGCAGCAGGTGAGTTATCTGTCTGCTTTGGTCATCTGGGCAACTTCCCCTCCTAACCACAATTTTATAGCCACTAGCCACAAAGCGCCATTTCTGGTACATGTGCATTAAGTGTTTAACCCTGAGATTAATCCAGGAAGCCACAGCTCATAGGACAGATTAAACTGTTTTAACATTGAGACAAGATCTATCCATTTCCTTTTCAGAAAGTTGAACTGGTTGGTAGTTATTTTGCCAGACTCTCTCACCTCTTTGCTTTAGGGGTTTTATGAGAGGTTATTTCCTTTGTAGGAAGTTCAATCACTGTGACTCATTATACACCAAAGAACATATCCATGAGAGTGAGGAAGACTTAACGGGCACAGATGTTCATGCTGGTATATACTGGTGTCATTTCAGTGAAAGCAGATGAGCTGCAATACTTTACATTGTATGAGGATGTGGCTCACTGATTATTGTCTTGAGTCATGTCAAATTCACATTCTTTACTCTCTTTTTCTGATATGAAAGTAAAGCTATTTGACTAAGTTGATCTCTAAATGTCTTCTGTTTTCATGCAAAAGATGTTCTTTCTTCACTCAGTCTCACCTTAGAGCTTCTGACAGGTCCTCAGACTTCCCTCTCTTTCTCCCCCCTTCTATTCAGCCTACCTGTATTGTTTAAAAAAAAAAAAAAAAAAGCGCCCAGCCCCTCTCCCCAAAACAGCAAGCTGAATGTTCCCATAAATCCTAGGCAGCCAACAGAAAAGCACTCAGCTAATCCTTAAAAACTGCAGCAGGATGCAAATTGGTATCTCAGAACAAGATTCAGGGGCCAGACTTCCTGTTAAAGTAAATGAAAGAATCTCAGTTGGCTTCCCTGGAAAATTTCTTCTGAGGATTGTATAATGAAAAATATCAGTTACAGTCTCTGAAAATATTTCACCTCTGTTATATTAGGAAACACTCTGGCTCTGAGAACAGCACTGCTCATTGACAAAAGTCACAAAATAGCCAAAAGAGAGCAACTGTATCTGTTCAGACCACACGAACAAGATTTAAACTCCTCAGGTTAAGAGCCCTACCTAAGTATTATTGTGTGAGGTTCCATACTCCTTTAGAAAACAGGACCTAAAACCCTAGAGGCAGGATAATACCGTGGATGAAACATAAAAAACAAAGTCATCACTTAAACCTGAATAGTTTGATCACGAAGCAGATCAATTGGATAAAAGATCAAATGGGAGAAAAAAACACTTTAAAGCATTTGAGTCTGAGACTTGGGATTTGCTTTTAAACTCTACTGCGGTTCAGTATGACATGCTGTTCATTTTAAGGAATGCAACTCCGTTCACTGGGCAATTCCATTTGAGATAACTTGCACGCCCAGGCATGTTACTTCACATCCAAAGCAACTGCAAAATAAAAGAAGTCTGTTTCAGTACTATGGAACAAGGGGGTAAGCCCACACCTTAGGGTGTGATACAACATTCTTTTTCCCAAGGGACAGAGCGTGCACAGAACAAACTGGCATGTGATACAGAGTTCTCTGGCAAACAATTCAGTTAAAAATATAAGAGGGAGCACAGAAAAGGCAATAAAGAAAAGACAACATCGGAATATCTTTCTGGCAGCCTGATGCATTCACCTTACACCCAGAACACAGTCATCCCACTTAAAAGGAACACTTAACATTTGTCAGCTTTTCTTCACCCACTGCTTACAGCTTGAACTAGAGCTGCACACACAGAAGAGCCCTGCATTTTTGCTGAATGATGTAACTGAATATTCCTTATGCAAGTAAGGGGACTTATTAAATCCAAATACTTTATCTCAGGCTTATATTGACTGTGTCATATGACTTTGGCATTTACAAAACAAAACTTGAAATTTGCAACAATTTCTAAGTATAGGAGATAGATTTGTTTGTAATCCCTTTTCCTATTCCTCCTGGGTAGCCATAAACCCTCTCAGTTTCATCATTACTTGGTGCTAGCCAGTTCCCAGACCTATCTGAAATGACAATGGAAACATAGCACACAGCAGCCTCTTGTTTCTTAAAAGCATTTGAATTTCTTACTAGCAAGGGAGAACTGGAAATTTTTATTAGATGAGCAAAGGGAACTAAGCAAGGCTCTAAATCTCATTCAATAGCTCAGCTCAAAAGTACTTTGAAACTACAAGTTTCATACTATAGACCATGAAAACCAAAAAGCCTCAGAGAAGGAATGGGGAGAGGAAGATCTCCTTGTTAGGAGACAGACAGAAAGGGACTCCTGCTGGAAAACTAAGCTTTTACTGCACATGGGAATTTGTGAGTTATTAAAGAGGAGATGCAGATTATGGGCTCCAATGCCATTTGTAATCAAGAGATCTACAATACTAATGATGTTAATACTCTCAATTACATTAGCAGTCTTGGTCACTCTCCAGAAGCCCAACTTTTTTTTTTTTTCAGCCTCATCTAAAGAGACAGGGATTTCTTTTAAGAATAATGCCTATGACCTTTAATCAAGCTGCTTTAGTTCTGTTCAGCAGTTTATTGCTGTACTGATCAATCTCTTAAGATATTAAAGAAGAACACGCTGGGGGAGTTAGAAAGGAGGTGGCAACACATGTTCTCCTTTTGCAAGTCAGTTTTAAGTGACCATCTTTCGCCTAGCAGGATGAGATACAAAAGCCTAAAGCAGAGGAAGAAGGACAGTAAGAGAGAATAGGAAATAAAATGAATATGTCTTGTTAGCTCAATGGTGAGATAAAATGGTAACAATGTAACTATTGCTAGTGAAATGAGGATATTACCCTAATTAAAAGCAAAGTTTTTTTCACCAGTCTTATTCCAGCCATCTTTCTGCACATATTTATTGTAGTTTTCCACTACTTGTATCATTACTAAGACAAAAAGTTCTGCAGCAGAAATTTATATATAACCTCAAATTGGAACAATATGAAAAGCCAATCAGGGTAAATGAAAACCTTTCAGATACACAAAATAGATCCAGAGCACAGGTTTAACAACACTGATGACTACATTTTCAAATACAAAATGGCCAAAACTTCCAGCAAGGGAAGGTACGTATGTACTACAGCATCTTTGATCTGTGTCCTGATTTCAATTCTCTGTTCTACTATAGGTAACTGGAAAAGGATAAAACTTCAGCTGTGTTTGACACAGCTGAAAGCCTATAAGCAGGCTTCACACCACTGGAGAATATCAATGACATGCATAGACACAAAAAAAAAGAGCTAATTATATGCAGCTTTGGGAGAAGAGTACACAAGCCCATTCAATGAAAACTGGAAAGATAGGACAATCTAGTATTTAAGTTCTGCAAATGGAAGTCAAGACTATTATCTTCAACTACTCGATAGCTCCCTCTTTACAACATTGTGCAAATACTCCATAAATCTACACTACTTCCGAATATTTGTCTTTGCTGAAAGCTTTACACAAAGTAGAAGACAGCCATGAGAGACTTCAAAACTAGAGATAATAGAAGGACACAGAAATAACGAAATGACCTTCAATGACAGGGAGAAAGGTGATGAGCAGAGAGCATGGAATACCAATTCCAAGCACAAAAGAGAGAATGCAGGCTTTGGAAGGATCTCTTACAACTTAGATTTCTTAAAAAATTTCACACCATGGATTTAAATAAGTGTAGATGCCCAACTCACTCTGCAATTTAAAGCAATGTACATGCTCCTTTGAACATCTCAAATCTAATCTATTTTGCATTGTCCTTAGGGTCACATGCTGCTTTTCATTAAGATTAATAATTGATCTATATTTAAGTGGCTTCTATGACAAACAGTTGAGTTGGAGAGCATTGAATTCTCTTGGTTTGCAAATCACACTTCATTTCCAATAAATACTCCTAGAAATGAGTTGATGACAAAACCATGTTGCGTGCACTCTCCTAACGCCATTGTCTATAAAGATCATCTTTCAGACATTTTTGAAAGCTTAGTAAGTCACCATCCTGGACCTAAGGCTGGGCAAAGGTTTTCATCAGGATCTGCACAGCTGGCAACATTTTAATTTACCGCAGTAAGGAACCTGAACAGAATCAAAAGCACAGTCTCTTTTCAAGTGGGACTTTCTTCACACCACCCTACTATAAGACAGAAACCAAGCTGGTGAAAGTGACTGCCACACATGTATACTGCAAACAAGAAAAACATGCTTACACTTGGCAACTTAAAGAGAAAGCTTGCTTTATTTTTTTTCTTAGCCACAAATCCAAACTAGTTTGTTAAATTAATGAATCTCCTTCCCCATTGGCATGAAGGGGTCTGGGAACCACTCAATCCACCTCATTTTGTCAAATAGAGGGCAGTGACATACACAAACACTAACTAATGGACTTGCTACAAGGTAGCAAGTCTTTAGGGCCTAATCCAATAAATGTCAAAGTACAGCTCTGCTTTGTTCACCACCTTACCATGGACTTTAGTACTTTGTTAGTCAATAAATAACATTACTTCAATAACCTTGTCTCATTCAGGATCTGTCTGAACTCACAGGAGGGGAAGAAAGAAGTGGGTTAGGTCACTTTATACTGTAGGAGACAAAAAAACCCTATTAAGTTATTTAACGAAGGACGATCGAAAAACCAAAATCATAGATTGCAATCACACTATCCAAGGCATACAGCACCAAATCCATTAAGTGGTTTCTAAGTGTAAACAAAACACACACCCCAAATCCACACACCAGAGGCCAGCTCTAAGTGGGCATTACAACAATTGGTAAACCCCATCTTTATCAAATACTCACCCCAAAGCCAATGGAGTTTATGCAAGTCTTTCAGGCAATTTCAGCCATCTGACAACCTATCTTCAGCTCCATTCACAGCCAGCTACCTCTGTACAATCCAATGTGGCAACATCCTTGACACACCAAATCAAGTCGAACGTACCTCACTTAGTCCTTGCAGCAATCCCACTAAACAATACCAGCACATAACACATCCCGAAGTTCTCTGGTTTTCACTTTCTCCTCTGCAGGCTATATAGCTTCTAGGCACCCCAACTGCATGCTTCCGTTGTTTCCTCAGGCTCCACTCCTTGCTCTTTTTTTTTTTTTGAATAAATAGAACACGAGTTACATGTTTTCAGTTAAAGGCAGAGAAAACTTCCAGAAAATATGTTCCAGCATCTAAGGGCACTAGGAAATCTGGAATAACAAGCTGGGGGAGGGGGGTACGCTGAAGAGAAGAGGCAGGGAAAAGCTTCTTTTAAGTTATTTTGTAGTAACTAGTCCTTCAAGGACAGCTATGAAGAGACATCCTCTTAACATCAGATTCAACACAAAAAGTGGTATTGCAAGTTTCTGCATAACGGCCTTCGGCAAACAACACCTGGAGGGGATGAGAACTGCATAAGTTTTCACAGCACCTTCAGTCTCTCCCAGGAATGTTAACATGTAAAGCTCCTTCACCTTCCCACCTGATTTCCCTCTTAATTTCTGAGGCAATCCAGAGCTCCCTGACAACTCTAAGATGTAAGAAGATTCCCCAGAAGCCATTCCTTAATTAAATGGAAACAAGTGAGGCTGTGATAAACAATAAAAAATGCAGGGCCAGATCAGAACCAGGTATACAAAAATGAATCTCTAAAGTTGCATGCTGTATTTCTGACTCAAATGAATCTGGGAGCCTCACTCAGCTAATGCTTTCAGGTCCATGGATATGGGGAAACCACATTTCAAAAATTATTTCAGTGTTTATTCTAACATTTACCTCATGCTTGCTTGAAATCCAACCTCAGATGGATCAAACAGCAAGCTCATTAACAAATGAGATCCAAAGGCCTGCAAGCTAGCTTCAAGCAGCTAGAGGCTTAGCAACAAAATTCTTACATAGCTCTTCTCGTCAATAGAGCCCAATGTACTTAACTCAAAGAGTATATTTTATTATGGCCATTTTGCACCTGAGCAAGTTGTTCATGACATAGCCTGAAACATCATCTCCCCATCCAGAACCCTATCCTCTTCATTTTCTCATCTCTTAAGTGAACACTTCAGGACTTTGGTTCAATTCCTATTTGAAAATCAAAGAATTTTTCAAAAGCGGATTCCAGCTACCACTGCTTCTTTGTTAGCCATTATGCCCCTGCAGAACAACAGAAACCAAGATTCACAAAATGCTGAAACGTTAGACCTGCTTGTTTTGATGTCTCCACTCAAAATTTCTATCGGTAATGGACAGGCTCACATGCAGTCTGCCAGACAGTAATGTACAGAAAAACAACAGGAAGGGAAGTCAGAACTTTGCCTAAGCATGTGTAAAGATTTGTCACAGCCTGTAGTTTTACAGGTACCTATCCAATGACTTTACTGTGTACTTACATGTGCTGAAGGCAAGTGCTCCACCCCTACAAAATGGAGGCAGATTAAACAATGAATAAAAGGTTTGGAAATTCCCTACAGATTTAGAGTCTGTGTTCTAAGCAGTAATGTGGAAGTCCAGAACTTCATAATGACTTGCAGGAAATACTGAGCTGAGATGTTCTACAAAGTGGCCACATACATTATGCTTAGTTCAGGGGCCAGGGAGGGAGAATAGCTGTCCCTTTGGAACAGGACGTGGCTCACGTTATACAGGCCTTTTCTTCACTATCATCTGATCCTGAATGCACGATCTGTACCTACAACTCAGTTCGTGTATGCCGTTAAGAATTATTCACAATAAGTGATATACAGGAAGGTTTGCTATCATTTAGCAAGGCTAGCGGTATCAATGGGAGCAGAGGTTAACTCACAAATAGGGCCAAGACAGTGGAAGAAAGTGAAAGGAAATTCAGGCGTGACATTGAAGAATGTATTTCAGCAGTAAGACCAGATTAATTTAAGTCTATCATGGGAAGCAGTGGGTCATTTTATAGATCACTAATGCAGAACTGAGATATCTGGGTGCATAACAAACATATTGCAGTAAATTCAGATGATCCTTAGTAACTGAGAGACTGTCTTCACCAAAAAATGTCTTCAGCCTTATCCTATTACCCACTCAGATTTATTTATACAGTCATTTTCTCAGCTCTGGACAAATTAACAGGACTAACAAGAACAAATTCCAGTGATATTCACAAATAAGTTGGCCCCTTTGAATTATATTTAGGAACTGAGTGCTCTGTACGTTTTATTTTAAAACCAAAGTAAGGTTGTGGTGTTCTGAAACTGTGAACACAGAACTTTAGAAGAACCATACACTCTGTATCTTTTATTCCTAACCAAGATGAAAGATTCTTTTACAAAAAGAATTTCAATCTTTCACCTCTACAGCTTTTTACGATATGTGAATGTTATCAACAAGCTTCCACGGTGGGAAGGACTTCCTGCAGCAACATTCACTTAGATGCTCTCAGACAATTTAGGCTAAGTATGGAGTAGCTTTTAATTCAACATAAATTACAGAAATTGTGAATGCCACATAAGAAGAAAACAAAACCCTTTTCAGATAATGTAAAAGGTGCTTGGCCATAAACTATAAAGTTATCATTTTTGCAAAGCCAGAAGAAAAACCAAGAAAAGCAAGGAATGACTGAAAATTTTGCAGTGGTCTGTCTCTCGGGCATGAATTTAATAGGTTTCACACAAATTTACAGGCAAGACATTCCATTGAAAAGTCTCATTTACTTACCAATGACCAGGCCTGAGTTAACAAACAATCCATGTATCTGTGGCCCTAGAAGACTTGTGGTTCTATAAGATGAGTTGCAAGGACAATCAGAGAAAAAATTAACTTTCCAAGACTAACATAAGGACTAGACAAACTAAACAAAAAAATACTCAGATTATAAGTTCTCCTGGCTTTAGACAGGAAGCCATACCTTAGGCAGGTGATCAGAATGATAAGATTCTTTGCGCTGAGAAGGATCAAAATATGATTCATTAAAGGAACTGATCTTCCTAACAGTCATTAGATATAAGAATCAGCAACTCCTTAGTGTTTCAAGATTCAGTTATACAGGCCTATATTATATAAAGCATGTATGACTGAAGTAGCTCTGGTAAAATATTTTGCTTATTAAATAAAAAAAGCTCACTGTTAACTGGTCTGCCATGTCAAATGTATCTATATCTGGTCATAGTCTCTAGTCGATATATCATCAACCTTCAGCGCCCAGAAGCAGACAATCTAAAACAAGTAGTCCACCTACTGAAGATACTAAAGAGCTCAGAGACAAGTTAGCGTTTATTCATCTGTTCTTCACACACTGGTACTGAGGTCATTAGAATGCAGTAACTATGACACCAAGCAACCTTGCCCGCATTTAGATAACTAGTACATTTCATCAGTAGTCACTGACCTTCCCTCACAACCTCTGTCCTTCATTTGGACTAAACAGTTCCTTCGTAGATCTTACTAGGCAAAAAAAGAATTCTCCCCAGCTCAAGTTTTTTCCCCTCAGTAAGAACAGCAAAATGTCTCTTAATAGACAAAACTTAGACTACTTTCTTTTGAACAATAAAGAAAAAACTTAACTTTGAGCTAGATTCTGAAGATGGCATAAATTTCCCACCTCAAACTTACCAGAGTCAGCAGTGAATCTTAGTCCTATTTTATTTTTTAACAGTTGAACGTACCTCTACCATGAAACAAAACATGATTCTAGAAGTTATTACCCTTAGGATTTGGGGTATGTTTAAGATCTACATCTAAATTCTGGAGCCCAAGGCATTTGAAGCATACACAGCACTAGCAATTTGACCATATCTCTGCAATTGTAACCCACATTTTAATGCCAGGAAAGAACTGAAAATTCCTTCTCCGCAGCCCAAAACAACGACAAAAAAAAAAAGCACCAAACAATGCATATTCTGTCAAAGGGTCATGTATAACTTTCCTTCCAAGTTAAGACTTACTAATGGTTCAGTCACAGAATCAGCCAGGTTATATTACCTAACTGGTATTTTATTTAAATATCAAATTTATTTTACATTCAACTTCTCTTATCCAAGTCAGTTTTAGTTTTGGCTTAGTGTACCTGTAAAAGCTCAAGGCTCAGGTTATCACTTCAGAATGAATGCACTAGTCTCTTGTGTGAAGAAAGCAGTTGTCCAGTTAGAAAAGTTTAAACTTAAATCACAAATGCAGTTTGCTTCATCCCTACAAGCTCAGAGAATCTAAAAACTTAGGACAAACAGAATTCCAAGGTTCCTGAACATTTTCATGAACAAGTGAAAGCATGACCAAAATAAAACAAGCGTTAGATACCATGCTCTTTCCATTCTCTCTCTTCCTTAGGAAAGACAAAAGCAAAAGTAGTAGCAAACTCTGTTGCAATCATAAAGCTATATATATATTCCTGCCGTAGCATATTATAAAATTTGTTGCTAACTTCTAAGAGTAAGCAAAAGTGTTAAAAGTACACGAAAATTATTCCTGAAAGAGAAAGTAGCAAATTAAAATGAAACAACAAAAAAAAAAAACCCACCCACATACCTTTGTCTCTTCTCTCTGGACAGTGCAGACAAGCTGTCCTAGCTTCTTTGCAGGGTGCATCGGAACCTTCATCAGCGTGACAAAAAAAGAAGGGGAGGGAACTGCAAAGTCTGAGAGTGAAGGCTCCGCCCCTGCATTTTACATGTTAAGTGCTCCCAGCTCACTGATCACAAAGCAGCTCTTACAGTCCTTATTCCAACAGTTCAGCTCCAGGGTAACAAGTTCAAAGTGGGAGGAGGCAAAGGGAATCAGAGGGTGGTAACAATCCTGAACAGACATTTCATTTCTTTTACATCTGCAGAACCTGTTCTTCAGGTTGGAAACTGAAACATCTGCCTATTGCCATGTTTGAAAGCTGCACTCAAAACCTCTTCTATACTAACAGGTCTGCAGAGGTAAAATCATATTTAATAACGCACAGACAAGCAACATGTGGGAGGAAAAGTTAATCATTACTGTGCGCCAAGTTTGTTTTACATTTTGGACTTCCTTATGTTAACGTCAGTGAAGCAACTCACTCCCTTATCAGGTCTGTTATAAGGAAAAGCAGAGAAGCATGCAATGGAAATAAAGTCTGCATAGAAATTTGTCTTGCAAAAGCTTAAGTAAAACACAGCAGCTAAACTTTGAGATACAGAAGTTCTATGCAGTTGCCATTATCAATCCAAATACAAAGCGGAAGAAACAGATTTTTCTTGCAGACCGCTGTGTAACAGCTAACATTATTCTTGTCTTGCTGTATGTGATGAAGGGAACAATTAGCCATGTTAATCCCAGGGTGTTTTGCCATGTCACTTCCAGTATCAGCTGAATGTGATGACGTTGGTGAAGGATCACAGTGGGCCAATAATCTATATAATAATTCTCATGATACAGTGTACTCAAGAGACTTCCATCAGGTTACTAGGCAGCATTTGAAAGGTACTAGAGCCTTAGGTCCTTAAGGTACGGCTACCTTGTTTTTTTCAGCTTAATACACTTAACTGCTTAGTATTAGGTTAGGAAAAAGTGCTGGTTTATTATTTTGGGAAACACATTGCACATTTCTTCTCCTTACGAAAACACACTACTTGTACAGTCTGCATTCAGATCAGCCACTTCTCTCATTCTAAATCTTTTAACTGACAATTTTGGTTTTGCCAGAGGATGGAATCTATGAGAGAAGCAGGTTTGGCCCAGATCTACAAAGAATAATCCCAGACCATATGAAATACCTTCCTTTTTTTGGGGGGGGGTGGGAGGGGCAGGGGTAAATAATTCTAATTGTAGAATTTCCCTCTACTGCTCCCCAGTCCGAGCAGTAATTGTGTTAGGAGGTTTTGTAAGGGGGTTGTACATCCCCACACAGGAACGAATACATATTCTTATTTGGTGGATTACATTCCCCATTGTACAAAATACTATTACCTATAAATGTTACAATATTCATTAGCCTAAATTCTATGCATAGCAAATTCTGTAAAGCAAACAGGGAAAAATCTCAGTGTAAAACAACAGAGAGCTACATTCAGAAGATCTAAACTTTCTATATAGTAGAAACATAAAAAAAGAAAAGACAAAGCAAAAGGGAAAAAACAACATTTGCAAATACAGACTGATAAAACTTTCTTCAAGTGAGAGGTGAGCCCCAGCTACACTAACACAGAGAAACACTGCACAGCACTGGAACAGGAACCATCTCATGTCACATTCGTATGACTACAAAGAAAGGATTACTTACAGATCCATTTTCATAGAACAACTCTGCTCTTTCAAAATCATTATTCTCCAAAAAGGAAGTATGCAGAGTTATATGAAGTGATAAAATTGAAGGAAGACATAAGGTATAATTCCTCAGATACTCCACACACTGCAAAATATTTGCCAATTCATTTCTCCTCCCTCAGACTTGAAAGAATTGGCCAGAGCTCCTCACTTCCACATGATCACTGAACAGTATCATCTTTAGCATGTACATGCACAGAACTTGAACTCACTACCAACAAGTTTCAGCCTCACTTCTAATCAGCAGTCACAAGTCATTGTGCAAAGTACCACTTTGTAGTCCTTTTGGTTAATAAGTCAAGCTCCACAAAATAAAAACTAAGACAACTGGTTTTCTCCAGCCTCCTTAGAGAAAGAGAAATTACCTGAAATATGCAGAATGAACACAAGTTTGAGTTTAGACTGACACCTGCAGCACAACACTGGCCCTCAACAGGCAGCGTTTTTTTATTCCCCTGCAAAATCTAGTTTCAGGAAAAGGACTTTCTTCACATGACATATGGCAGCACAACTACCAAGGCACCAACAGGAAGGGCAGAGAGAAAAAAGTGACAGAAAGAATAAATAAGGCAAAAGTGGAAGGCAGACCAAAGAAAGATGTCTCTTTCAGCAGCCAAGTATCCTGAAATTCTCCAAAAGCTTGCGGGATTGAATGTTTAATATTAAGTTATTTCACTTTGTTACTTCTCAACTAACAGTCCTACCTAATACTTCTAATTTTTTTGTTGTTTTAATTTGCCTGTTTTGTGTTTTTCCCTGAATATTCACACTTCTTAACTGTTACTTATTTATGAAGGGCAAAATCACAGACTATGAAACATCGACTTTAATAACTACTAAAAAAGTCTGTCCACTGTAGAACTATCCATAAGAGCAACTTCTTATCAGTAGCGAGGGTCTGTCCTGCAATAACACCTAACTGTCCAGAAGCATATATGAGTAGCCGTAACATGGATACAAACGGTTTCAGGAGGTTTCAGGCATTCAGAACTTGTCAGGTTTAAAAATAAATATATTTAGGTACTCCATTTTTCTTATAAACACCATATTGACATATACACTTAAAAAAAAAAGAGAGCACTTAAAAATATAACCCAATGCTGCATGGGCAAAAAGACCTGCTCCACCAGACAGAACAATGAATTAAAAGTATCTCCAACTCATTAGTTTCTAGGTGTCACATCACCTCTTTGTTTCTCAGTTTATCCCATCTTCTAAGAACAATGACATTGATTTATTACTTATTTTAGTGACAAAAAAAGAAGTATAGAAATACCATCACTGTTATATACACATGCCAATGCAACTTCTCATGTGAAACACAGCAGCTACCTAAACAATTCACAATGCTGGAAATGAAGAAATAAAAAATGTGTTTCATTACTACAATAATTACTTACAACACGAGAGGTGGAAAGAGAGTTCTGTCCCTCTCTTGCAACCTTCAGTGCAAGCAAGCAGCTCACTAAAACAGAGGTCAAATCTCCTCAATGGTATATACATGAAAGCTGTCTACCCCAAATGGAAAGGTTATGTGGCATGATGTCGTCTCCTCAGTTTAAAACAAAAAAGATATTTTGAATTATTTTCTAGATTTGGACAACTCTCCTCCTTTTGAGAGGAGAACATACGTTTATTGCCATACTTGACAAAACCCCCACCCTTCAAAATATCACAAACCAACTTCACTTTTAGAATATAACAAAATCCATTTAATTTGTCAGGAATGGTCACATAAAAAGAAGTTAAACACATGTTTTAACATTTGTGGGAACAGAGTCTTGGCAGCCTGGAACCCTAGGTGATAAGGAACAGTTAATGTGTGAATTCAAAAACATCAGTAAATAGTTAAGAGCTGACCCCATAAAACACCGATGCAAAGAACAGACAATGCACACAAAACTGAAGCAGTTACAATACAGCACTGAAAACTGCTCACAGTTTGGATTTTCAGCTGTTATTACGGTCAGTTTGGGTTTTCTAACACAAAAAGTAGTAAGAGGCCCCATAATCAGTTACACACACTTCTACTGGACCATAAGTTTATTACCTCATTCTTCTTACAGCTTTCAGATACACTTCGACTGTGCTGTTACAAATAACTAACTCCACTAAAAAGAAAAAGTACTATTTACCACACCATCCCCCCAAAATAATAAATTTTTAGGGAATGAAAATCTGACCTTCAGAAGTCTAAACTTATCTTCAGCTTTATAAATGGTTTCCAATCTAATAATTAAGTGCTCATTAGCCAGCATTTCAGCTTTGCAAAAACAGTCTCTTGAGCTCTTCTTTAGTTTCTTGACCTACAAACCAAGAAAACCGTATTTACCCACTTCAATAAATGGCAAGAAACATGTACCCTGCACACTTAGTAAAACATATATATCATACAGAGCACAAATGAGAAATTATACCTAGCACGCTAATCAATTTCTCTAAGATATCACCCTAAGCTAAGTTAGTACCTCTAAAGAAAGTAACACCATTTGCTCCTAGCTCCCCCTAGATTTCTTACATTCCAATTTTCTCAGGTGCAACTGATATAAGAGAGATTAACCTCTTGATTGCTGAAGGAAATCATATGACACAAGACAAAGGAAATACTACCTATCACAGCCAGTAGGAAGATCAAACTATGGTTAGGATGCACTTGTTGCACTGCCTGTGCAATGCTGAAATAGCAACTAAAATTTTTGTGGTGACGATGTTATCAAGCTCTAACTTTGACCACAATCTTTCCATGTTTGGTATTTTTTCTTAACAGTTGAGCTGTTGGACACATGAGATAGCATGGAAATCATATGTCTCACTTTAAACAAAAATCAAAATACATGGGAGTACAAGGTGAACTGGAATTCTGAACAAAATGATCCAAAGATTGGTCAATTGGTTTTAGTTTCACATTTTTAAAAATGCTACAATTTAAGGTAGCAGCTTCAAGTTTCCTAACTTGGGACACATCCCACCGCCATGATGCATCAAGATTTAAGTGGCAAGTGCACGCTAGATCTGAAAATTTCACATTCCATATCCCATTTCTCACAGGATATTTTCTTATGCAGGTGCTCCCCCTACTGTTTTACTAAATAAAATGTTCTAATGTTTTTCCTTGATTGCGTTGATTTTACAGCTACAGATTGAACAATCTGCAATTTCATTTATGTTATACACCCTTCCATACACTAGCAAACAAAAATTTGAGTTGCACCTGGAGCAAGGAGGGAGAGGATAGGAATGCATTACTTAACTGTAAGAGTCATCACGGCTTTACTTATAATTTACAACTTTTGGTACAGTTGAATTAGATCTTTGATGTCACAAGCCGTGCTGCTAATAACAGACTACCGAAAACGAAAGGACTACAGCCATCCTGTTTACTTGTGTTTTTGTTTGTCAGTAGGTAGCCTTTCTTTATTCTTCTCAGCACTGAGCTCTTCCACAGTACTTTCAAGTAAGTCACTGCAATATTTGTTTGTAAACTCATCTAGAAAACATCTATTTTAATCCAAGTGAAAGTAGTTTTGTCAAATAAATCAATTACATTGAAGAACTGTTTAACTTCCCCTTCACTGAAGCTTGTTGCAAACCTGAATTTCTAACTACATGACATTAAAATCTGCTAAGAAAAAAATGTGCTTTGACAAAAATGAATCTATCAGACTTCAAGATGCATATAGGTAGTAAACGTTTTCAGAATGCCGCTACCTTTTTTAAAAAGGCCATTGTTTGTAGGGAGTATACAAGATTTTTTTATTATTATTAAACACTACTCACACCTGCAACAGCCTCATAGTAGGTGATGGGATTCTGGCTGTCTCCATCAAGAGACTAGTAAGGCCTATGAGGAGAATCACTAGACAAGAGTGCACACTCAATTCCCTAAATAAACTAGCAGCTAGACACAACATCGAGCAATTTATCAGGAACGCTGTTGACTACGGTCTTGACACTTATGTTCACTCATCTTTCTCTCTGCAAACCCCCCCTTTTACCAGTGAATTAAGCACAAAAGGAAACCACCCCGCTGACACGCGGTGGCAGACGGATGTTCAGGGACAAGCAGCGCTGTGCTCCGAAAGGCTGGATCCCCTCAGCCTACACAAAGATGCACCTTCCAGCTTGGGCACTGAGGCGGGCTGACATACCGCAGCCAACACTCCCAAGCTTTCCCGCCGGTTCCTGCGGCCCGGGAGAGAGGCTCTCGGCGAGCCCAGACTCCCGCCTTCGCCTGGCCCGTACCATTTACCTCAGCCAGACGCGGCCCGGGCTTCTGGGCCACCGCCCCTTCCCGCCCCTCAGGGCGGAGGTGACAAGCCCGGGCTACCCTGCTCTGCGGCCGCCTTACGAAGCTCGCTGGGGGCGGCAGCGCAGGCGCTGGGCACCCCCCCGCTGCGGGGCCCGAGGGGAGCCCCGCCAGCAGGCGGCCGCCTCCCTGGAGCGAGGCGGCTCCGCAGCCGACGGCGGACAGGCGGCCGCGGCAAGGCCACCGAAAGCGGCGGCGGACCGCAGCGCGTACGGGGCGGAGAGAAGCGGCTCCCGCCCTTTTAGGAGGTGCCTCCTCAGCCGCCCGCCCTCCTCGTGGGAGGTCCGTAATGACGCAACACACCTGCGCGCGCCACAGCCCCGCTTCTGAGGTCAGCGCCGCCTCTGCGCAGAGTGACGTCTCTCTCCGCCCACCATGGCGCCGGCGTCCGCGGGGCCGGCGCAGCTGGTGCGCTGCGGGCAGAAGGACGAACTGTACCGGAGCGGGCTGCGGAGCGGGGCCGGCACCGCGCTGCACGGGCTCGCGGGTAATGCCTGCCGGGGGGGGGGGGGGGGGGGGGGGGGGTGGGGGGT
>JAVKLA010000001.1:2065114-2112343 GCA_034782735.1 Sagittarius serpentarius
CCCCCCCCGCGGGGGGTGGGTGTTCACTCGGCCCCGAGCCCTGCCGAGGGGTTGGGCCGCCGGGCTCGGCGCTGCGGTGGGGCGGGCGGGACCGCGGTGACAACGCCAGTGCTCCGAAATCCGCCGCCGCCCCCCGACTCCCTGCTACCTCATAGCTCTCGGACCGGGTGATGGAGGTGGGCCGATCCGTCGCGGGGGCGTTAATCCAGTGCTGGGGTGCCTGGGAGAAATTCCAGGAGAAGGGCTTAGATCGGCATGGATTTCCTATGAGGTAACTGCTATGATCCCCACCCCTCAGGTGCCAAGAAGTGGCTGGAATGGAGGAAGGAGATTGAACTGCTTTCTGATGTAGCCTACTTCGTCCTTACCACTTTGTCGGGTAACGTGCCTAGTTAACTTCCTATTTAGCATTTTTCCTCACAATGTGAAAAACGAGCCATCTGTCGTGGGTGGCTGCTACTTGTTGGTGACCACCAACTGGAATGAGACTGCTTGACAGTGATGTTCTTTATTGTGGGGGTTGTCTTTGGTTTGTTTTTCTATAAATGCCTTTTATTAAATATGAAACCACTAAATTGTCAGAAGTTTGAGTTCAAATGCAGCAGTTTATCAACCCAGATATATGTTCTTTTAAAAGCAAAAGTTCTTTTTAAAAAAGGGTTGCATGACACCATGAAAAAGTATCCCTGCCTTAAGCCTAAAACCATGGCAGACACTGCTGCTGCAGATGCTGCTGTAAACATAACACTCACCTCAGTCAACACAAAAAAGCGCAACTATTTCTGAAACTCCAAAACCTAATGTGTTCTGGCCTGAGCAGCAGGTCACCACTGCTCAACCGTACCAAGAATAATACTGCAATTGCCATCCTACCCTGTGTGTTTTCTGTTGCACATGTCATTTAGGTTATCAGACTCTGGGTGAAGAGTATGTTAACATTGTTCAAGTTGACTCAACCAAGAAAAGGGTACCTTCTTTTCTTCGACGGGCTGTCTTCGTTTCTCTTCATACTGTAGTACCCTACTGCTTAGAAAAGGGATTACTGCATCTGGAACATGAGTTGCAGATAGAAGCTGACGAGTCCAGAACCTCGCAGAGCAACCGGGCACTTGGCTTATCCAGTAGGACCTTTATACGAAACTGGATACAGAAACAAGTTGGGGAGCTTACAGAACAGCAGAAGAAAAGAGTCTTACAAATTGTGTATGTTCTTAAACAATGCATACCTTTGCTCCATCGACTACATCTGGCAGTATTCTACATGAGTGGCACTTTTTATCACCTGTCTAAAAGAATCACAGGAATCACGTATGTAAGTGGATGTATTTCTTGTTTGAAGATGGTGTCCACTGCAGTATTTTGGCCGCTTTTGGGGTGCCATGTGTGTAAAAGGGATATAGAATTTGGTTGTAGCTGCTTATAATGTGGGTGACAGGGATATTTTTAATACTACGTAGAGGGGTTATGAGTCCCTGCAGTCAAAAGGTTATGGCTAATAAATGTGAATGCACTGTCAGAAGTTAATACCCCACGTAACTTCAGAATACTGTCTAGTCCAGTCTGTCTTCTACAAATACACAAAAGGTGAGAAGTGGCTTAATAAATCCATGGGAAATACTTAAATATAGTTTTGAACAAAAATCAGGACACATTTAGATAGCATTTTTCTATATGTAGAGCTTAATTTCACGTGGTCTTTTTAAGTATCTTTCCAAAAAACATCAGCCACTGGCCCAGAAATGGGTATAGACACAAGACTCCTCAACAGTTCCCAAGGTCAATCTGGAAAAGAGGTGTTTGACTGTTTGCTCAGAGCTACATAACAAAACCAAACCAATTAAAGCAGCAGTTTTGATGGACAGACAGACAACTCAAGACAACTGATCCTTCCACAAACAACAGTTAAGTGTAGCCTGACTGGATGAGATCCATCCAGGACACATTAGACCTCCTGATGAGTCCTAGAAACATGTCAGTTTTTTGGACAGAAATGAGAATCCCAAAAGGGGGGGGGAGAATATGGGGGTGGGGAAGCACAGTTTCATAAAACCACAGTAACAGAACATCTCAATTTCTGTATTGTGTAGCTGCATTTTGGAGGACTGCAAGGAGAAGATCAGAGTATTCGATCAAGTTACAAGTTTCTTGGAGTAATTTCACTCTTCCATCTTCTTCTAACAATTGGTGTTCAGATGTACAGCTTCAAACAGAAGCAGAGAGCAAGGCAGGAATGGAAACTACACCGCAACCTAGCTCATGAGAAGTACGGTGATTTTTACTTACTAGGAAAGAGGTGGGAGCGATGGTGGGAAATGTAATAGCTTTCATGAAGAGGGAGATCACTGGACTGACACTTTGACTTAAGTTAAAACCTGATGTAATGTAATGTTTGATGCATTCCTCACTGTTTTAAGCATCTCTTAGATTTCATGCTTTGCTTTCATGTTTGAGATCTTCACAAAAAGGGTTAATACTTGAAGATGGGATTTACTTTAGGATTGTGTTATCAAAATATTTCTTAACAAGCAGGCTAAATAAAATTAAGTAATATATAACTATGTTAATCAGAAATATGACCAAGGAAGAAACTACTGGGCGTCACTCCCGCTGCACTTTGTGTTTGGAAGAACGGAGACATACAACAGCCACACCTTGTGGCCACCTGTTCTGCTGGGAATGCATCACAGAGTGGTGTAACACCAGAGTAAGTACAGAAGGACAAATGGAGGCTGGAAGGGGTAAACATTATGAAATTTCTACTTGAAAATACCTGTCAGCCTGGGTGTTGAAATAATACCCTTTCTCTCACTAAGGCACCCAAAATCCCCACATGAGGGAGTTCACTAGGACCTATGTATTTTATAGAAACAGAATGACTATGCATTACATAGATGAGGTAAATAAGGTGAGCAGTTTTCTGTCTCAGCCACTGAAATAAAGTTGGACTACTGTGGAAGTCGCACATGGAGATAATTCCTTTATCTACAGAACTAGGCTACAATTCTGACTGCAAAGAAACAACTAAAGTGATAATGTTCTGAAGCCTTCTTCACCTAACTGAGTTAGCTCTTATGCATGGTATTTTAATCTTGGATTTTGCTCTGGATTAATGAAATACAACAGAATTTTCATCCATTAAGGATTTTATAGACATCGTGGAATAAGACGTTGTCCATTTATTTTCTCTAAAGAGTGAGAACTGCTTGCCAGAAAAAAAGGCATCGAGTGTTACAAAGAAAATCTTTGCCACAGAGGCAATGTCTCTGCTATAACTCAGATGTATTACTGCAGCCGTTTTAGAAATGAGAAGTGATGTACTTAAAATAATCTACTTAAATTTTCCTACACAGATATTAGCATGGCTGTGGTGGGACCGAATTAAGCAAATAACTTTTCAGAGAATCATCTTAAGATGCAAAATTGATCTTGACACTGAAATCAGTGTAGCCAAAGGCCTGTATCTAAACGCACCAAGGTTATACTTATGCAAGCTGTTAAGTTCTATGACAGATACACCACTTGGAGACACAAACTAGAACGCAGCTTGCGATGAGCTACTGCCATCCTAACACCACCCTGACACAAATCAGGAAACGTCAAGACTCGCTTCAGATTTGCTTGTAAAGACCTAGCCAGTGTTCATCAGTCTTGCCTGAGTGCTGTCAGGAGCTGTGGTAAAAACTTTCATCTAGCTGCAGGGAAGGAGTGGTAATCTACTGAATTACTCAGATGTGTTTTCCAAGGTTGTGAAAATAGATGCTCTTCTTATTGGGTAGTCAGATTCATTTAATCCTTTAAAAAAACCCAAACCATATAATTTGCCTAACACAAACCATACTACCTGTCCCTCCAGTTAGCATTGTTTGTTTCTGAAAGAGGAATGTAAGGGAGGCAGCAAATGTTACCAATTTTCAGCTGGATGTGCAAGTCCACTACACAGTGATACAGAACTGAAAGCTAGCAGGGGCTTCCCTCAGAAAACTGGCTGGGAATGAGTGTAACTGAAGCATGTACCTAAAGAGGGCCCCTTAAATTGAGACTATCCTGCTAGGCTGTAACAAAATTCCAGACCGTCTTCTTAACCAGACAGCTCTCAGAAGAAATGAGTTATTAGAGGAATAGTTCCCATACACAGATTTCCCATCACTTACAATGTTCAGGATATGATATTTGATGAAAAACATTAAAAGATTATTGAATATCCTTAATGCAACAGCATTAACTCCCAAGTACTGCCGCCTTATGAATCTGAAATTAAAAAACAAAAAACTTAGTCCACTTTAAAATCAAGTACGGGGTGGGGTAGGGAGGGGAGGGAAGGGAAATCACTCAAAGCTGATAATTAGCAAGCAGATGCAAAATGGATTTGTATCTGCCTCCCAAAACTTTAGTTTGGGCTTTTGTAGTTTCTAGTAGGAAGCTGAAGCATCATGAGCTAAAGTTTTCGCACGCATTTTCAAAGTTTGATTAGAATAATTTAGGTAAATGATCCTTTTGCACAGTGGCCTTATTCAAGCTTATTTGGTCCTTTATGTGTTTGGGCATCAATTAAAAAAAGTTATTCTTGTAATCTAGAGTATAGATTAGTCCTCGCTTCCCGTAACACCTCTGACTAGAAAATTAAGGAAGAACTTCAAATGAGTTAGCATTAGAAATTGCACTGCTGACTCCCTTCTTGAAGTATCTTCAAGTAATGTGGAGGCAATAGAAATTTGACTATAACAGAAGTACACTCAGAAGGCTACTGACAATTTCAATTGTTAGTTTTCAGTGTGAGTACTAGCTGGCAATGGAGCTGTCTCTGCTAGAGGACATTTGTTTTAGACCATTTTTTTCCACTGTTGTCAACTCTAAAGCTGTCCCAGATGCACTTATCTGTAGGTAGACAGTATTAAAAATGCATTACACAGTGATATTTCAGATCTGAAAACTTCCATTCACTATAATTGCATCTTTACCTTATTCTTTGCCCTCAAGGCCTAGTAACTAATTTACTACTCCAAGAGCAGTTCAACGTCCATGGTACAGGATTTTTTGTTTCAGATACAGAGACTTAAGCTTTTTTTTTTTTCTCTTAACACTGACAACAATTGTTACCATTTTAGTAACTTTTAGTCTTTTGGAATGTGCTGACCTAATAAATCCTTTGACTCTCCTACTGCATTCACCAGGCAAAAATACAAAAATTTAAGAGCTCTGGGTTAGAGAACTAAGAGTATCTTGTAACACACAGTCAGTATCTTTAAATACTACTTCTAGTGCAGATGAATGTTTCCTCATGCTGGCTTTAACTGTAGTTTTTTCTGATTCCACTTATTAGCAAAATTAACTGAAGAAGCAGTATTATTGCCACCTAGATTAAAGAACAAACACACACCAAAAGAACGGTTAAAAATCCATCCAGTTTTTAAGCACCACCCATATCACCTCAAGTTGCTCTTTAAATTAGGCAAGCTTAGAGTGCTTTACGTGATTAAGCCTGCATCACAAACTGGACTGAAAAAAAAGTTTTTTTAATTATGGATGCTGATTATTTTCTAGAAGTAGCTAAACAGTTATATTTGAAATTTTTTTTAAATACAGCAATTCAGTACATCTATTTAATTTCTTTTTTTGTTGTAGACAGAATGTCCACTGTGCAGAGAGAAGTTTCATCCTCAGAAACTGATCTACCTACGTCACTATCAACTGTGAAGGAAAAATCTATTCTGCTTCATGACGAGGGCCTCAGCTCTCATACCCTTTATAAAAAGTTGTCATACAGCTTGAGTTAGTCCAAGAAAAAGACTTTATTATAAAACTGGTAAATGCCTTTGCAAGGTGGCACTTCATTCCTGTTTTACAGAATAAATCTATTTCTGCCTCTACCCTTGTGTTTCTTCTAAATATGTCTTTCTAAAAAGTGCTTAACACAAATGTAGTAGTTTTCTTCACTTTGGACAATGAAAAATTTAGATTAGATTTTCATTTTCTAAATGTAAGTGCAGATAACAAATCTTCCAACCTTTCATAGCATGCTTAAGGTACTAGTAAAATTCTACAATTTGTAAGACTCCCTTTCTCCTGTAACATAATAATGAATCCATGCTGTAGACTTCAGGGGAAAAGGACAAAACCTGTACACAAAATCCTTAGTTTAACTGTAGTGGAAGTTCTTATGATAAATGTATGTCATAGACCATTCTGTTTTCCTAACAAGGTTAACAATAAAGCAGGTTTCCTTGATTTGACAACCTGTGAATTTCCCTTAGATCAACAGAAGCAACAAATGCAAACCCATAGTAATGCTGACTACTTTGCACACTGATCAATTAACACTCAACTTCCAAACTCAAAGCTCTTCTATCACTATTAGATATCAAGACTTTTCATCAAGTATTCTAGACATTTAGACTATAGCAATGTAACAGGTGGTGTTTCAAAAAACCCTTAGTACGTATACTAATAAAACTAAGCTCAACGATAAAACGTTAGTTTTGTAACACAGCTTAAGTTCTGTCTGTGCGATGTTGTCTACATTCTTAACACATACAGGGAAGAAGCTGACTTCAGCCACAAGGTCCCCTCCGCTCTTTATGCGGGCTGTTTCACCTAAGCCAATATTTTAGCGTATAAAGGAGGAGGGATTCAGCAGCATCACCTCATCAAAGTTTATTCCCGTAAGTTATTATTAGCTCAATTATACAAGTATTTGGAGCAGCAGGGAAAAAGAAGATTGTTAGTGGTCAACATATCTTGTCATTCTTGCACGATAGAAAATGTACAAGATGAATTTATTTGTATTCTTTAAATACAAATGGGGAGAAAAAGCCAGATGATCCACTCAGTGGATTGTGAGTTACAGTTTCAATAAATCCTTCAGAAATGGTACTGAATATGGACTTGGGGTGGCAGGGGGAGATGTGCTACAGTAAGAGCACTTCTTTTAACATGGTTATTTGTACTGCAGAGATCCTGGTTAGCTAGTTAACAATTAAATCTCCAAGTGTTATCATAAAAACCCCAATAAAATTAGTTTAACTTTTCATCGTATCTATAACTGGAATAAAAAATAGTTTCTGGTAACTATGCGAACACAATTCTTCATTACTGTACAAAAGTGATTTTCAGAGCTGCAATACCATCCCTTTCTTACACCAGAAAACTTTCAGGCATCCCTCACCTATTTAAAACTGTCAAGGCAACAGTAGAAGAAAAATGGTCCATATTATGAATCAAAAAATGACTACCTAAGGAAATCACTGCCTGTTCTCCTTACTAAGAGAACAGTAAGGAAAAACATCCAGTTGCACATGAAAACAAATAGGAAGCAATCAATGACTGGAAAGTATCTGTGAAGTTGTCAAGCCAAGTTTTTCATGCATTCTGTAAGGGTAATTTATTTTTAGCACTTTAAGTGATAAAAATAAAGCAAAGTTTAACAAAATGCCATCAAACTTGTCTAGCCATTGCATGCTGAGAGTCAGCTAGGGAACTATACCATTGTCCAAACATCATCTACAATCCGTATTTGAAAACTGTTAGTCCCACTGAATGTAGAGCATCTATGCCTACCTAAGAATGAGAAGGCATGTCAAGCTGCCACTGAAGTTCGAAATTTAAGTGGAGGTAAAAATGTCTCATTTGCAATGGACATCGTTAACACTCTGTTGTTTAATAGACGTCATCCCAGTTGCTAGTTTTAATATTAATAAATACCGTATTTTTCTCCCTGATTTGCCCACATTACTCAGAAACGCCAGCAAACCTGAAGACAGCTTCTCCAAGTCAGGGCTTTCAGATTTTTAGGCAACAAACTGCAAGCATCCATGACTGGTACTTTTATAAGGCCCTTTCTGGATACTGTGTTTCCATAATTTTAAATTTTGGCATTACTAGCTTCCACACTGCTAATAAAACAAACACGCAAACAAAAAAAAAATAGGTCAATGTGAACTAAAACTACCTGTCATTTTCCCAGGATTACTGAAGGCTGAATTCCAGAGCTCTGTAATGACTTCATTTGACAAAATCAGATGAAAGGGTTCCTACATACATTTTTCAATTAGGTGTCGAAGTTGCCACTATTCTCCATTCAGAATCTTCAAAGAGCTAATCTTTTCCTATGTTCTGCAAGTGAATGCTCCCTGAAGAGTTGAAAAAGGCATTGCAGGAAGATAAATTGAGGGTAACCATTATTGAAAAGGAGCCATAAATACTGTTAGATCAATATATGCATATAAAGATAGAGAACAAGTAAAGGGGGACACTGTCTTTTAATAAATTTTGGAATTAAAAAGTCACTTAATAAAACTGCAGTTGTATCACATGAAAAAGTTTACATGCAGGTCATTTATCTCTGATTTTTTTTTTTTCCCCATAGAAAATGAAAAGCTGTGTTAAAACCCACACCGTTTGTCTGCTATGGCCAGTTTGGATATATTCTGAAGGGGCTGCATGAAGTCAGCTTAAATTAATCAAGAAACCCTCAAGTATGAAAGAAACTCCAACTAACAGCAATTAAAATATATATTTTTATAATTCCAGGTCCTCAAATGAAATTGTGGTAAGAGTTTGAACAAAGTTTTGAGTCACCATGATAGAGCCCAATTTTAGCATCTGCTAGGAGATGTAATGGTGAAACTGGCATTAAAACCAAACACAAATGAGTTATTTTAGAAGCTATATGAGGATTTTTTCCCTACTGCAAACCCCATAATTTAGTAGATTTCTTATTCCTATCTATATTTGTTTGGCTGTAGCTCAGTAATACCATGCATTTAGGAAACTGGCTTAAGTTCTGCATCTATCTAGGTTTACTGAATTTTTCTAGGAAAACAGCACACAGCCATGAAGCAGAGAACAGCATCATGTGTGCCATCTTACATTTTTTCCTTCACATGTGTGCACAGCACTTCAGGGTGACACAGAGCAGGAGAACTATGTAAAAGTACCCAACTCTAAGCCATTAATCTCTCCAGTGCAATGGATCCTGAAAGAAATACACTATCCCAAATCCACGGGATTATCCAAAGTTTCTCCAACTTCTTACAAAAGATAAACTCAATGCAATTTGGTTAGAATGCCAGTTTCTTCAAGAAACTGGTATTTCAGGTAAAAATAACAAGATCCTCTTAAAATGAAAATTCAACTACTTTGTCACCACTCTGTTAATCATTTTTTATGAAGAAAAAAGGCATTGTTACAATGGCTCAAAATCGTTCCTTTAGTTAGAAGTAGAATTGGTCAACAGGTTGATTGCATCTTCTAGCTAGCAAAGGTCTTTCCCACATCTTCTTTCCCTTTGTATTTCCTCTTGCCATGTGTGAAGGGTATATATCTGTACTTTATCATGTGCTGTAAAGAGAAAAGATCAATTTTTGAGGCAAGAAACTCACACAGTATTTACAAAAATGTATTATAATACACACTGTAAATTACGAAGTCCTCTAGAAAGACAGTTCTTCAGTACTGTAATGGTAATGAAATAGCAAATCATACACCAGCTTACATCTAACTAGGGGTATAAGCCCAATCTTATAAATCTCAAATTTGGGTATACCCAACAACTTATACAGTACAGTGAGGATTACTGATTGGGGGATCACAGAAAACTGGAGAGAGCATAGAGGTATTAATTCTTTACTACCCTTTAATCTTTCACTTACAACTTTGAATAACCAAACCTATCCAAAATTCTGAATGTCTGGGAAAAAAATTGCTTCTCTTCTTAAAATGCCAACACTGTAAGTAATTTGTTAAAAATGGTCTGAATGACTTGCCTATGTTCTTCTTCCCCTTTTCTCCATCTACCTTCTCGCACCAAGTTGTCAGAACTTCCCTTTTCACCCATCAGTGATCCTACAAGACCTCTTCCTTAAAAATAGCCATAGTTAACTGAAGAAAGGAAGCGGATGAGAAATTATTAACACTCAGAATCCGCATAGAAAACAGATATTGAATTCCAAGATCGAAACCTTTTGAAAGCAAGCATAGAATTTTGTAATGCAGAGTGTTACCAGCTATTTTGTTTCCCATTGTCAATATTTGCTCAAAGCTGCAAATGTTCAAGTGTTAGTTGTTCAAGTTTCTCTAGCAAGAGAAGCATGTGCAATACTTTTATTTAATACCTCTTACGTGCTCAACTGCATGGACAGTTTGGAACAATACTGTAAATTCTGACATCACAAATGCTACTATCCTTGGCAAGTTACCTTGATTTGCCTCTTCATAGTGATACAAAATAGCATAATGAAGTACATCACAAGGATTGGCCAAAAAACAGGAACGTTGAAAGCCTCGAAGAATGTACATGCCATAGCAACCAGGATTCCTTTAGTGGCAGAGTGCCTTAAAAATAATATTAACAATTAATCCTTCAACCCCAGCTACCACTAATTTGATGCACATATTTATATTTTTCAAAAATAGAGCATGGGCAGACAGATCCACTCACCAGAATTTAAACTCTGGGAGCCTTCTAATGAAAGGCCGAAATTCTTCATTTTGCCTTGTGGGTAAGGAAGGACCATCATCTGAAAAAAACAGAAAAAAACCAACCAAACCACAGACCCCCTCACACTCATTTTCCACACTATTCATACTCCAGATTTTTTTCACTTTTTATCTTTTTTTTTTAAAAAAAGAAAATTTTCACTGTTACACATAGATTCCAGTTACAGTGGCTGTTCTAATGTAACTTAACATTGATTTCCCAAAAGAAAATAGGTAACAAATTAGTGCCACGTCACTTGAGTTACTATGGGGAGAACTTAAGTCACATAAACCTTCTTTCAAAACATAGAAAACTAATACAAAATGGAATATGTTCAAGTCATGAAAAAAAAAAAGACAAGTTTTATAGTAACTCCTGATGTCAAGTTTTATAGATTTTTTGCAAGTCTAAAATTACAATGTCATGCTAAAATTCAAAATTATTTCAAAATGAACTATTCATCATACCTGAATCTTCCATTAAAGAGGGGTCTACCTTTGGCGACAAGAAAGCTATGAAGAGATTTAGATGGTAGATTCCCAAGGCATATGTCACAATGTACCAACCCTGAAGCAGGCAGAAAAAAAGAGCTAAGATTAAAGTCTTCCTGAAAACCATTTTCACATACTGATTTTTCAACAAGATTAAGAAATCTGTTTTTTTGCTCCCTTGAGAAGTGCTCTTCTACATCCTCACATTAACACAAAAAGCTTCCTGGACTTGTCAAAAAAATATTAAAAATTCTCACTGTATAAAATAAGCATTCTGACTCTACGAAAAGATGACATCACCTTTATGGAATCTATTTCTTTTATTTGTGTACTGACAGATAAGTTTTCTTACCTGCAGTAAATAAACTCTAATCATGTAGATAAAACTCAGACCCAAAGTTACAATCCATCGCACTGCAGTATATGGAGTAGATTTGTCTAACCAGGATTGGTAGATCTAGGAAGAAACATAAAGCATACATCTGTAAAACGCATGATGCACAATGAACAAAGTTTATTACAGGGTAGCATTAGAAATAGTAAGCATTTGTAAGGAGTATTTTGGGAAGGAGAGTTATGTGAAACACTTGTATTCTTTATTACAAATAAACTGAATTAAACATAAACATACTTACAAGCATTTCAAAATATCTGTATTTTTACAAAGGCAAAACAAAAAAAAATTCCTAATGCTTGGGGCATCGTAAAGCAATTTAAATTTTCAATATTTTATGCAAGTTTACTTTCCTTAAGATGAATCTGACATGAAATCTGAAGCCACTCCTCATTTTTTACAACAACAACATATATTTTCACTGTGCAATGTCACATACACGCACATTAAATATTCCATTAAGCTTTGTATTATAAGATTCATTACGTATTTTCAAAAGGTTTCAAAAGAAATCTCTTGTACAGATTTTAGTATTTCAACAACTCATCCAAAAAGTAATGAGTTTAAGAAGCTGTGTTGAGACCTGCTTCTAATGGAGTCAGAAAAACCCTACAGAAAACCAACCTGTCCAAGTCTTGAGAAAAATCTATAGACCACAGAAGGCTTTCCATGCACAGACTCACCAATACTGTCCCCTTCTGACATGGTTGCTGTGGAAACAAAACATGATACATAGGTAACATTTAAAACAAAAAGTTAAGCTCAGTGAAGCTTTACAGTACATTATCTGAACCAGCATTTACATATGATACTCTTTTGGATTGCCCTGTTCGAAACAAATTATTTTTAATGAAGTATTCTTAAAGAGAGGAAATTTATTCCAAAAGAAATTAATTTCCAAAAGAAATAGTCAAGAAAGCAAAGAACAGGGTATTTTACAAAGGCAAGACAGGATCCAATCCATTTCAGGGAGGGGAAAAGGAAATCCATACAGAAATGCAGGAATGAGCCTTGTTAGACATCTTCACCTTGATAAGGCAGGAGCTGAGTTATAACATCTAAGCATTGAGATATGAACTGCAGCACCACCCTCCTGTCACCTCAGTTTCTAAAGGCAAAGAACAAAACCAAAATAAATATATTTTTAAAAGCTGCTTATGATTTTTAAATACTGAGTAACTAGATAGTGAAGAAGTTTAAGTTCAGGACTCTTTACACCAGTGGTTACAGACAAAAAACTTCTACCTAAGTACCTAAACCAGAACACTGCCCGCTGCTAGAATTATTCAATGAGTTTATCTATCTCTTGAACACGAAGAGCTTAGCAGTCACGGAAAGTTTTATGCATGAGCAAAACTGTGTAGTACAAGCGCCAGGATTCTCAACTCAGGTAAAAAAATTAACAAAGGGCAATATCTTTTAGTACATGCTTCTCCTACCAATTTAAGATCTTTATTTTTCTTTTCAGTTAAGCTCTACTAAGTTTTACAGTTCACTTCAAGATATAAAACAAACAAAATAAAACGGATTCTAAACAGAAACATTTTTGCCACATCACCAAAAGCAATCCCTGACATTACTTCCTGGAGTCCACATCTGTGGGTGGGACTACATAACTCTGGGATAGTGGGAGTACTTTCAGCCCTACATTAGTATCTCAGGAGCCTCAGATGATAATAAAGGTATACAAAACATTACTAAATCAGAAAAATGTAAATTAACTTAGATGCTGCAATACAGTGACTGCTGCAAAAAATTATTTGAGACCAAGGACAATTTGGGGAGGCACAGAAGCTGAGCGCTGTGTATTTTTTTCTGTAAACATCTGAAAACTACATCCTATGGAATAATTAGTAACTAGAAAAAAAGGAGTCCTGTTATACTTCAAAAGATAAGGGGATTCATTATGAGGCTTCAGGAGCTGCAGTCCACCTTAATTCAAGCTATAGCTAAACAGAAAAAAAAATCAAATAGAAACATATAATATAGATATAGAGATTTTCCATTATGGGCAAAAGGAAGTAATTATTATTCTCCCCATTCACTGCACTGCAGAAGAAAGAAGTTACTCAGCATTATTAGCTGAGCATAATTTTGTGCTTTATTTTGGTTTTTTTTGAAATGTCCTGAAGTATAAAGCCGGAACAAAAAAAATACTCAATCTATTGATCAGATAGCAATTCTCTAAAGATCATATACACAAAAACTCTCATATTCTCAAAATTAATTTTACAGATACATCCATAGCAAATATAGGCTATAAGTAGACCTAACATTACAATCTTGTAAATATTAATTTATGCAGATCAAGTGAAGAATCATGTTTGTAAGGCTATTGATGGCTTTATGATAGAGTAGGCATTTTGCTTGGTGTAACAAATTACATTATATGTGATTATGTATGATTGTTTATCATATATACAGTTCTTCCACAGCGGACCAAAAAGTACAATCAGCTAACACTGTTTTTCTGAAAAGAAACCACTCGCTGGCTTGGTTTAAGTAGCATAGACTGAATTATATCACGACATAGTTAAGAATTTAAGTTAATATTTCTTATCACATTAAAACTTTACTGAAAGAACATCTGTAATTAGACGGTTATCAAGAAGAGCGGTATTTGGCATTGCTTTGAAAGCAGTTTACAGTTAAGAACACAAGTCGGATCTGATTGGTTTAAGGGGAATAATTAAATCTACACAGTAGCAGTCTCTTTCATAATGTAACATAAGATTTTACTGTTCAGCATAATGAGTTATAATAACCCTTCAACCATTTCAGTAAAGCCAATAATCAGAAAGATATACAAAGATTAGTATAACAAACAATTGAATAGTTTCCTACTAGCAGAATACAGGCTGCTACTAAAACTAAACCATATTAAAACCCCATACTTTTCTCTGCTGAAAAATACCAAGTAGGTGAATATGTGACCTTCAACAATTATGCTTTTTACCACCACTGTTATGGTAATATCATTACAAATACCACCGCATCGCTGAGTTCTTAAAAATGACAGGGCCTGGGGCACCCAAGACATTTAACTTTCGCCTCGCAGCATCACATACAGAGAGGTACAGAATTTTCAGGCAACTCTCTGATCGTGATATAGATTTTTCTTAAAATACAAGTGAAGCACATAACTAGCAAAAACACATTACTGCTCATACAAGTTTCCTTATCTCATAGAGGAAACATCTTTGAAGAGCAGCACACTAAAGCGATTTATTACTAACAGGGTGAGCGGACAACCAGAGAAAAGTAAGTTATTGGTTGTGCAAGCTGGTTTGTCTTTTTTTTTTTTTTTTTTTAATCCCCTAAAAGGCACTGTTTAACTTTATCCGTTACAAGAGGAGCCTGGCCTGTCAGAAACTCACGGCTGAACACCTGCGCTCCTGGCATTCGCCCGGAAACGTGGGATTCACCTACCCCGAGCACTATCTACGACCACACAAACGCTGCGGGACGAAAGCAATACAGCACCCTTTGGACAAAACCAGAGGGCGGGAAGGCCGGCACCGTTTCGGCACAGAAACCAGAAGGAGAGGCCCTCGAGGAGGGCGCGGGGCCCGCTGAGGTGAGGAGGGCCCGGCAACAGCACCGGCACAGACAGCGCCCGGGCGAGAGGGGAAAACGGGCCCCGCGGCGGGCCCCGGCAGGCCGGCCCAGCGGCAGCCCCGCCGTCCCCGCAGGCGGGAGGCGGCGACCGGCAGCACGGCCCGCAGGAGCGCCTAGGCCGCGGATGCGGCAGCGGCCGCCGAGGCCGCGGAAACCCCCGCGCTCCCGGAGGGGGCCCTCGCTCAAGGCGCCCTCCCGCCCGGGGACTGTCACCGCCTCCGCCCGCCGAGCTGCCTCCACGCCCGCCAGCCCGGAGGCGCAGGCTCCCACCCCTCCCGCCCTCGGCTCCGGCCGGGCCCCCAGCCGCCGACGCGGGGCACCAGCTACTCACGGACGCCCAAGCCGGGTTCTTCCTTCCGTTCCCCCTCCCCCCACTTCCACAAAAACCAATATGGCGTCACTGGCGGGGAGACATTCACTTCCGCCTCCGGGGCAAGAGGGGCGGGATAAAGACTCGGTACTGCCCCGCCATCGCGGGAAGGAGTGGGCGTCGCCGAGCAGCGAGGCGGGAGGTGGGTGGCGGCGGCGGCGCGTGTGAGGACGGGCAGGGCGGGCGGGTGCCGTTACGGTCCCGGCTGCAGCCAGCCGCTGCGCTACCGGTGGGTGAAGCGGGCCCGCAGCCAGCAGGGACCGAGTACGGGGCGGCCCTGCGCGGCCGCTCCGCCCCCCTCCTCCTCCGCTGCGGGCGGTGCCTCGCCCCGCCCCTCCCCTCGCTCCCCCGCAGCCAATGAGCGCCAGGAGGCTGTTGCCGCGCGGGGCGGGGGCGGGTTGCCCTCACGCCATCTTCTCACCTCAGCCCGTTAAGAGGAAGAGGCGCTGAGCTCGCTCTCCTGGGTTTAGGCTGCCGTAAACACGAACGCTTTCCCTCTTATGGGTTTGTTTTTATTTTCTATGCTGGTGTTCTTATTTTACGCAAAAGTGACGTAGTCGCTAACGCCTTAGCTTCTGGCTGTTCCTGTGTAGTCTGTAATGCTTATAACGACCTTCAGATATTTAAGAACGTGGGTTCCCATTACAATGTTAAGTGAGTATAAATAGTAAGCAAAGTACTGAAGTTTTAAAATGGGTATCCCTGAGTAAAAGCACTTTTGCTTTTCTCTCAGTAGTTACTCAGCTTTCAATCTAGTCTTTCTGTAGTGTTTAAAGAATTTCAGTTGTCTTCTCTTAATGTGATGGGTAGGGGGGTGTGTAGAGGCCTCAGGTGGGTCTTATCAGAGGAACTGGTGTCTGTTGGGTGTACTCGGAGCCCTGACATCAGGAGCATAAATGAATTGAATTTGCAACAGTCCTTTTAGTTTTCTTCGGGGTTTTTTTTTTTGAAAAATAAGGTCATTTCTCGTCTTCAAACCTTTTGCATGCTATGAGACAGAACAAGAAGGCAAACAGATCCCCTCTTTTTACACAACACAGTAGATGATCATTACCTGTAAAACTAGCACAGCTCTAGAGCTTGCAGACTGCTGTGAAAATCAGATCCTTGATTTCAAGAGTTTTTGTAACTCTGATGCCATTCCGTTCTATTAGAGCTGATAGGTTAAAATTTGAATTAACAGATTTAGGATTTCTGCCTTATATATGCTCTGTAAATCCCTTCAGTTGGGGTCCGTGTTTAGATGCTGAGATAGTAAGGCTTAAGAAAAGTCTAAAGCATGTGAAAGTGCTAACAATATGAAGATATAAATTTAATCATATAAAAGAGAAAAATAAGAGAAAGTTTCAGCTTTTGAGTTGAAAACAGGGGTGGACATTTGCCTGTTAAAAGGGGTTGGAAGTATTGTTTTGTTTTGTAGGTCAGGACAAGCTGTTCTTTAAAGGTGGAAGTTACTATGAGGGCAAGTCTGTCAATGGAGAAATTATGGGGAATGGATTTTAATACAGGGCATCGACAGGTGAGCCTGTAACTATTACATACCTTTTTTTAAAAAAAAAGTCCCTATCCCCTTAAATTCTGATACGTAAATACATATCATAAGCAGCCGATCTGATTTAGTCCAAGTTGTCAGACTTCGATGATGTTTATTGAAGAGTTGTGGTTTTCATGTTTTCTTGTTGGCCTCTCAGTTTAGGCTGGGTTAACTTTCAGTCACCTCAGAAAGTTAATCACGTCTGTTAATGGTGGAAACTAGAAACTTATTATCGATTTTTGATAAGTCACAGTCCTTCAAAGATACACACGTATGCAGACTTGTGCTCATATGAAGTGCTCCACAAGATCAGGCCAAATATGTTAAAGGATTTAAAGAATTTGAATAAACTATCCATTATGGAGGGACATCTCATGTATGATTTACCAAGGGAACATTTCAATGAGCTCACTCTGTCCTAGCATCCTGAGCAGAAAGAAGTTCTTTGATTAAAGATCTGTCCCAGTAAGTTGCTCCAGAAGAGAATTTCTCCTGTTTCTGTTTATCCCTGTACAGGTAAGTCAGTGACTTCTCCATCTGCCTAACCCCTTTAGTCAATAATCTGTAAAGCTGACAGAAAATAAAGGGTGACCGCATGGAATACAGTGTATTATATAAGTAATTTGGGTAAATATTTGACAGAAAAATTTATAGTTATCTGTCATTCTAAGATCACACATACATCAGGAAATTCACAGTACAGTACTTCTGTGTCAAAGCCTGAAAAATCAGCTGCTTAGCACTAGAAGATTTGAATGAGTACACGCCATCAAAAAGCTGTTAAGGTGACTATGAGATTCAAGTACTTCTTTTACACATTCCTTAACCATAAAAGAACACGCTATGAATCTTTTCTTTTTAACACATTGCTGTCAGTTTTAAGGACCAGAAGGATTATGATTCATTAGTTTTAAAATAAAAAACAAATGAGCGTGTTTATAGTCTTCATTAGACAGCATTAATAATAAAAAAGGTAATTATTAATTATAAAATTCTAGGCTTTTAGAATGTCTTCTATTTGTGCTCTATAAGAAAAATATCACTTATTGGTGAACCTTAAATATATTAAAAAAAGTAAACCATGTTTGACAGTTCTGTTTCTTTCCGTATTTAACTTTCTCATATTTGGTTCAAGGGAACACTTACTCCGGTCAGTTTGTGTTTGGAAAACTCCAGGGACACAAAGCCTTGCAGTATAAAGATGGTGGGAAATATGAAGGAGAGTTCTTCTATGCAATAAGAGAAGGTAAGTTAGACTCTTTCAGTGAGCTTTGCTTAAAATTTACTCTGTCAAGACTAAACAGACCTGTTTATGCTGCATAAATACGATTATTTAATGATTACATTTTTCAAAGACCGCTTTGGTCTACTGAAAGCCAGGAAACAAAGCTCTTGCTATTGCTTTATGTTGACTTAATCTGTGAGAATTAGTTTTTGTTTCAGAAATAAGAGCTATAAAATGCAGAGTAATGTGTGAATAAGTATTTAGAAATAGTAATATTTAGTAAAATTTAGAGATGGAAAAAAAGCTGTTACTGGCTATAATGTACAAGGGTGAAGGCCATACTGATACGATGTTCAGATTCAGAAAACAACTGGCACAGTCACAATTATACAAATAGTTTAGTAACATAGCATGGGAAATGGAACTGTTGCCTTAATGAATTGCCGCGATGCAATTGATTAGTTTTCAAACAGAATGAATTGTTAATCAGGAAAATTTTTATGTCCAGCTCTTGCTTGTAATCACTTTTTCATATTTAGGAATTATAAATGAAAAAGGTTACAAGTGAATTGTGGGACTCTCATATTTTGGCCAAATTCAGAGATGGGACAGTTTGGTTGACTGACTTTGTAACATTTACATCATATGAGAATTTGATACTTTAGCAGCGTTTGTGCTAATTGATTGGCTACAGCATTTGAAATAATTTGAATGAATTTGAGGGCTCCTGAAAGTTGAAGAAATACTATTCTGGTTTTTATTCAGTTTCAGTCTAGCAGGACTAAAACAGTTGGAATCTTGCATGTATTTAAGACAGAGTTCAGGTGCAGTTACTCAGCCTTGTAAATAACTTCTTAAATGACTGAAATGTAACCAGTTTAGTATCCCTGTCAAGCTCCATGTTAAGGTATTTGCACTGAAGTCAAATTACTCAGTGGTGCCAGTGCTTGCAGTGCTACTGAATAGTAAGATATTTGGAGCAGCAATTTCATTGTGTATGCGGTCAGTTGCCTGTTCTGACTTTACTGTAGATGGTCATCATGTATAAAAACTATGTGTGGGTTTTTTTCCTCACGTTTGGAGTATACTTTGCATGGTACCAATCACTATGATTTTTATTGAAGGTAGGTAACTTTCTGCTAATTTAAGCCAACTGTAATTTGGAAAAATCAGAAGGCTCTGACCACAAAGTTGCTGAATACTTACCAGAAGTTATCAGGCTGAAAATGAATGAATAAACAAGATTTTAATTTCCAGCTTGTTGAGGGGCATATCATTCTCTTTCTCCCTGATGAAAGGTTGGAATGCTCTGTTTAGAGAACTGAACTGTGCCATTTCACTCGTTCCTTGAAGTTCAGGGAAAGGACTGTAAGAGCGTGGACTAGATTTGACTGCCGTGGCTTATTGTTACTAGCTCACTTTCTCTGATGGTCTGGTGTATCAGGTCACCAAATCTGTTTTTCTTTAAGAATTTCTTGTTTGTTTTTCACTGTTTTAGGAATGAGGATAATTATGAAGGAGCCTGGATTCTAGGCAAGTGTCAAGGTCATGGATTATTGCTTTGTGCTGTATATGTGATATATAAAGAAGACTTATGAGAAACTGTACTGATTTGTTTGGAAAAGCTCAAAGGATGATGGTAGAGGATCCTTCAGGCAGATAAACACAAAAGGTCTATGTTTAGAACTAGTACTGTTAGTTCATTTAACAAATTCAGTCCCCATCTTTGAGTAACACATGAAGAGATTTCAAATTGGAATTTTTTTTAGGATATTCTAATAGTATCTTGTATAGTTGAACTTCAGATTCAATTTCAGTTTGACTTTTCTTGGATATGTAGTCTACTTGGGAGTTTCCTTGTGATTTAGAGTATTCCTTATTTGTAAAACAGGAGTAAACATAATGGTTTGGGGGTGGGAGAAGATGTATGTGTATATATGTATAAGCACATATGAGTACTCATACTCACTGACACCTACCTCAAGGTACAGAGATCAGGGAATATATGTTCAGTGTGAACTAAACAACAGGATAAGATGTGGTGTGGATTATTTTCCAGTAATTCAGAGAGATGACCTTGATGTTTGGGACTTAAGGACCAAATGTGGTTGTAGCAGGTAAATGAATTACTGAATGACAAATCAAGAATAGGATTCTGTCACTGCAATCACAGTGTCTGAGTGTTAAAAAAAACCACAAACAACCTGAAATTTATTACTGGAATTTTGAGAAACTAAATGACATCAAATCTGTGCTTGTCTTGGGAAAGTTTTTATATTATTTAATTTGACATCATCTCTCTGGTAAGTGTTTGGAGAGAGATATTCTTTGAAGAAGTAGCACTTTATACTTTGGTAGTAACTTTAGGACTTGAAAACAGTAACTTTTAATTGTTGCATACGTACTAAGATTTGGAACAGGCACTTCATAAACTATTTCATTACCCAGTTAAAATGAATTTCAGAAACCCACTGCTGATTTCATCATTTAAGTCTCTTTTCTTTCTGACTTTGATCCTCATTCAGTTTTCTTTCTTGTTGAAAAGAGGGACTCTCCCTAGGTTCAGTGGAAATTTAGAGAAGTACATGTTCAGAGAAGCTAAAAGTTACAGGGAAGGCTTTTCAATATAACTTTACGATGTGTCTCTAGCCAACTGCTGTTTTTTTCCTATGCATATGAAATCACAACCAAAATTCTGAATACTGTTTATGTAGTTAAAATGGAGTAAAGCATTTGGCTATCTTGCAGTTCAGTCTGCCGTTGATATATACATAAGGAGGTATCTTGGCTTTTCAGTTAAGTGTTTTTTTGGTTTGGTTCTTTTTTTGCACCTGTCACCAGCCCCAGGTTTATTTTAATACACATTAGAAGTTTGTAGTTAAATCTGTTAATCTAAATGCAATTATTTAATACAGTTTAAAAATCTTTGTGTATTATTTCATGAACATATGAGAGTTGGGAATTAAAATCAGTAAGACAAGATAAATACTTTTTAGATAAAGAAACATGACAAAAACGTGTACAAATACTGTTATGCATTTGTTTCATTATAACCTAAACACTGTTAAACAAAAATGGTGTTATAATAGCTTCTCATTTCTTGAGACATTGAAGACAGGACTTTTTGTGTTATGTGTGCAGATATGTGCACACACAGTTTTCTACCACTGGGTGGCTCTCTAGCATCTGTTTTGAGACTGAATTATTAAATTCTTCAGGCTTACACTTGTTCAGTAACTGGTTTGTCTGTGTAGGGTTATAAGCGTTTAGTCCTATATTGAAGTTTACAGTGGATGTGTGTTCAAATGTTAAAAGATACTTTGGCCAAGAAAAAAAATATCCTGACAGTACTGACAACAGTATCTTGTTGATTGATTTTAGTATTTATATTATGCAGAAAATAAAAGACAACCACTTAATGCAAGTGTTCACTCAGAATATACTTTCAAATTATACAACTTAACATAAAACACTTAAAGCATATAAATACTTTTTTTCAGGCAAAATAATAGGTTAAAGTTCTTTCTTAACCGGTTAAGATAGAATTATGAAAGAGCTAACAAGCCTTCTGGAAAGAGTCTAAGACATACCTATGACCTACACCTTGCAGGTGAATGATTTAGCCATGTGTTTCTGCAATTTTAGTCTCTTTCAGCATGCTGCTGGTAGAGCTGTTCCCCTGAGTGGTGGTAGTACAAGTATTATTCTCCTTTCTGTCTTTCTGCCCCAAACACTGTCTCGGATCTTCAAGTATTCTATGGCTCTGTCATTCTCTGACAAAATCTATAGTATGCCTGGTCACTTCTTTAATTTCAGATTATAAAGCTGACGATAATATACTTTGAGAATAATAATCATGAATTTAATGGATACAAAATTTTCAATACTGCTTGTTTTTTCAGCAGCCAATTTTGACACAGTACAAGTAACTGGCAGAATCTACCACCTGTTTAAATGATCTGTTGTTGTCAGTGAAAAATGGACAAAAACTATGTCATCGGTTATCCACTAGGTTTGTGTACACAGCATTTATTAAGTTTATACCAGTACATTCTCCACAGACATGGTAATAGATCAGTATACAATGAAGTCCAACAAAAATCAAGCCATAATTCCAGCAAAACATGAGTCTATGTAATATGGAAGTAAACAGGAATTATGTGAAAACTAATTAGAGGAATTATGTATGGGCAGCACAGGGGATACAAACCCAGACATAACAAAAATGCTAAGACTTGGTTCAGTGTCCAAAAAAGGGCAAGTTACTAAAACTCAGGGATATGGAAATTGTGTCCGCTTTGTCCACGTAAACTTTTGCACGTGAGATTTCAGTTTGTTTTGTATGGTTAGATATCTCAGTGAATATCAAAGTTTATTGCTAATCAGTTAGCGTACCCATACTGTATACAAATAGTTCTGTGCTTGTAAATTGTGTGTAACCAGGGATTTTGAAAAAATACAATTTTTTTTTTTCCTTTGCTGAACTAGTACCTTGGACATACTGAAGTAATCTGCTAGAACAAAAAGAACATGGGCAAGTATTTCAAGGTCTAGGGTATTCTAGCATTACTTCTGTGTGGTATAGAATAGCTTGAATAATGGCATGAATGTTGAATTTTTCTATTTTTCTTCTTCAGTTTTAACTGTAATAATGTCAGGGTTAGATTTCTAGACCAATCTTGTGCAAGTGGTAAATTTTTAGTAAGTGGATGCTGTCAGTTAATAGCATATTGTAGTCTGCAAACCTTCAGAGGTTCGGGTCGATTAAATGTCCAGTAAACAAGCAATAATTATATCAACAGAGGAGTCCAATAATAACAAACAACTCTGATTTATGTACTGCTTAACCATAAAACTGATTTCATGTTGGGTAAAAATGTTGTCAAGAGATGCAAGGTAGAAACTATAACTGAACACTAGGGAACATGTAACAAAACAAAGCTCCTGCTGATTTAAAGAAAAAAACAAAACAAAACAAAAAAAAACAAACCACAAAAAAACCCCCTAGTGACCTGTGGTGGCCTGTCTGGTTTTCGTGCATTTGTATGTGCACACATTTGAGAGTGAAAGAAAACAATGACATGTAAATGAAGTTTGCAGAGGTTAATGAAGTAAAACACTCATTTTCTTCATGAAAGTGTTTCCTTTCTGTGATTTCTCATTTCTGGCTGCTGCCTAAGTCCCAGTAAGCAGATGCTGTGTTCCATTCTGTCCCTGTTGCTACTTCTTTGTGTGTTTTGGCTGTGTTCAGTTTGTCTTCTTTCCCAGAGGAAGGCCTGCTGTTTGATACACCTGTTAACCACACTAAACAGGTGGCAAGCCTTATGGGCTTTTTCACCTGCAGGCTTTTGTTCCCCCGTGCCCCCCTCCCCTGCCCCCTCCAAATCCATTTGAGTTACCTGTTTGGAAAAGTCATAGTTTCAGTTCTGATGCAAATTATTTAAATTACTGGAACTTTAATTACTCAGAATCATACTGCATACTAGTGGGTAATACAAAATTTGAAGATACAATGAATTTTCCCGCATCTTTATTATGATTATAATTACAGTATAATAATATATGATATAAAATATAAATAAAACTATTGCTGATACAAAGACCATGAATGAGTCTCCCCACTAGCAAGCGTTGAGCTCTGTTTTAATTGCTTGTGGATAGGACCACTGACTACTGCATCATTTAGAGCTCTAGTAATTTTTAGAAGTTACTGTGTCCTGGTAGTGGCCTGGAAGTGTGCTGAAATGTTTCTGAATGCATAATCTGTGTATTTAATTGCCTTTTTGCGTGTTTTTAGTGATGATAACATAGTTCTGATGCTCGATAATAAGATGTGACAAGAAAAGTGGGAAGATGTAATTAGCAATCTCCATGTAAGAATAAAGACCGGGGGGAAGGAGCAAAACAAAACCAAAACCCCACCAAACTACTATTTCTGTAGTTTATTTAGATTTTGCCATAATATATGGCATTTTTCACTGAGGATTTGTTGAAAATCTTGTATTACAGTAGTCTGTCTTGCTAAAGAGAAACATTGTTGAATGCTTTCTTTACTCAGCCTAACGGAGAAATCATCAGGGCTTCGCTTGTTACCTTCACTGTAGAAGACAGATATTGAAAGGCCTTTAGAGAATGATAAAGTAAGGTTTTGATCAAAATTATCAGACCAGAAATAAACCCATGAAAAAACTAACTGGGGAGGAAACTTGTGTTTCAAATGGGTGCTAAATTGCCTGCAGAATTTGAGGTTTTGGTCTTATTCTGAAGTTTGTGCTGATTTGAGAATAAGGTAGTCTGTCAGATCACACACATTCCTATATAAAAAATGCCAGCAAAACATTGTTCTCTAATGTCTTGATTAAAAATTATATTAATACTTTATATTTATTTCCTTACTCAAGGATCAAAAGCATTGAAAAGTTCCTGTTGTCTTTTATGTATATTAAGCCAGTATATTTTCTTTTATTAAAACTGTGTGAGTGTCAATAGTTTTCTGAAATGTTGTATAGCAACTCTTTGAAGTTTGAGGAGGAAATAAAAGCTTGTGTGTCTTTTGACATAAAACTGATTTACATTTGAGACTATAGTTCTTGGAAGAGACGCAGATTCTCCCAAGTTCTAAAAACAGGACATATAGCGTGAACTTTCTGAACATATTTAGGCAGATAAGTAGTCAGGATATACTGGAGTAACCCTGTGTATTTAAATACAGATGCATTTGTCTAAATTAATGTCAGCTGAGGCTGTATGCTATAATGCCAAATATTTTTATAAAGGAAAGAGTGGTTCAGTCATTACTTGAATCTGTTAAGTAATTTTAACGTGATATTTAAGATCAGGCCCATATGAATAATTTGGCTTCAACCATTCAAAATAATGAAAACAACTGATAAAATTCCGAATTAGAGCATGTGGAAATCATATACTGTTAGAGGTAGGCAAGTTGAGTGTGGAGGCAGGCAAGTTTGAATTTGAATTAAACACAAATAATCGCAATAATAAGTATAATAGCCATTAACTGAAAAATGGAAACCTCATCAATTAACTGGAAATTGCTCCCTGAAATAAAAAAGATGTGCTTCTGACCCATTTACGACATCTTTTTCTATATTCATAAACAGATGTCTTTGAACGCCTTGCCCTGCTACACAATGTTGGGAGTAGCTAACATTAAAAATATTAATTCCTGACTAAAACCTGACAAAATGTGTATCCATCAAAGTTAGTATTTGAAAATCTTGCTTAGTAAGAGACTACCCAAAGTAAAGCTACATGTGAATTTCTGTAGTTAATTTACTACTGTTTAGCTGTTTTCTTAGAACTAGTTGTTTCAAAGTTGTCACCCATGATGAATAAACTCCTAACATCTCAGGTTTTTTAAGCACAAAATGAGTTACACTAACCTATTTAAGTAGACTGTTGCAGAAATTAATTAATATGATAATAGGACCTTGTGAAATTATTACTGTTCATGTACTAAATGTTCTTATTTATTACCCATAACATTTAATTGGGGTTTAAATAAATTACATATAAACATGTTTACTTTAGAAACAATGCACAATTAAATTGTGCAGTTACCAGAATAAATTCCTTATTACTGATACTTAGGATAGGAGGATTTCTGTGGCTGATACCTAGCTGATGATAAACAACTTTGCCTTCTTCAATTACTGTTCTTCATTAACTTCTCTATTTCTGTTTTGGTCTCTTATTAGTAGAATGCAAGGTCTTTGTGTCTGCTACATTGTATGTTTCTGAATCACAGAAAATATAGGACCTTTACTAAAACTCAAGGATTTTGTTTTGTTTAAAGCAGAATTTCCTGTTCTAGTTTAAAAACAAAACCAAACGCGAACAAAAAAACCTCACAGCATAATACAACCCATCACTGGAAGCTTGTAGCTCTTTTTTCCCCCTTCGTTTCCTGTTCTCCTTTGTTTGTGTACTAACTGGTAGCTCTTTTTCTGGAGGCCCCTGTGTCACTCTGGTTGTTCACGCCTTTGTTTCTCTGCATAAATGTGTGATGTATAGATAGTGCTTATGTGGACGTCAGCATTTCCAAACCTTGCATGTGTTGCATTGCTAAGCAACTTTTAGCAACACTTATCTCTCATCCTTATGCCATCTGGAAAAGAGGATTAGACAAGGCAATGTGCCAGAGAGAGACAAAGGCACATCTAAGAAAGAGGTGGCTTAATTACTTAAGAGAATGAGTGACATTAATAGTAGGCAGTCATCAGAATTGATTGAAAGCAAGCACAATGCCTTTACAGGTAGCGATAAGGACCCACTGAGAAAGGTTGCATATTTTATACCTCCCGTTGTTTTTCCTTCCCTAGAGCAGTACACGGCTGAATCCTACTGCATGTTTACATACAATGATGCAAGATGAAGGCCCCTATGATTTCATTACATAATTTAGAAACAATTCCAGTTACAGTGAGTTTTTTCTAGACCTTGTTCCAGTTATGTACATCTAGGAGTATAACTAACTGACTGCTGTTTTAAAGGTCTCTTCCACGAGACAGAGAAGACTGAAAATGCTAGTGGAGCTTGAAGCTTGTGCACATTAGTTACCAAGAGTACTGCTATCATTGGGATAACCGCTGAAGATAGCATCCTGTGCTTTAAAGTGAAGGAAGGAATAGACCAAAGCGAGTAGTATCAAAAGCGTATTGCCAAAGAACTGCTTTGTCTTTGCCTTTTTTCTTCTAGTTTACATCTGTGATTGCTAAAGATGTAAACAAAGTGCTAGAACTTTAGCTGCTAAATCCATCTGGAGTTTCAACTAGGTTCACACACGTTACAATTATAGTAGCACTTTATTTGGTACCTCTGCTGTTATCACACGGAAAGCCAGATATTCAACTTAACAGTAGAATAATCACTTTAGATTTTAAATATTCTTATTCTCTAGTTCCTTATGTACTCTAACATTGAAAGAATGTTGTCTGATAGGTAAACATGATTCAGTATCATGTAAAACAAGTGACATTTGTTACTGAGTTGTATTACTTCCCATACCTGGACTTTTGACTGTACTTTGACCATTGATTATTTCCATATCAGTTTCAACTCTAAGCTCTTCCAATAATATGGAAACAATTCAGACTAATTTTCAGTGTCAGCTCTGTGCTTCAAGATATTTTTCACACATATCTTGGAATAAAAGTGCATACTGCAATATGCAATACTATATTTTCTTCTCACATCTGAAACAGAGACCAGTATTCCTGATTGTGACCTTCTGTGTCTTGCGAGCAAATACCTGTGAAATGTCTGACACATTTTCCTATCCTCCCCTAGTATAGGACCACAGGGAGGTATCTATTGACGCTGCTATCAGTTAATGTTAGTAAAATTGTGACTGTGAACTAATCATCTCCAGATGATGCTATATTGAGTAGGCAGGGGTATGCTAGAAAAACTGGACATATATCATGATGTAATTCTGAATTGCACGATTACGTGTGCAAGTTTAATGTTACTAGAAAGTTTAATTGGCTCATACCTAAGCCTCTGTGGTATTTGGCTTTGCAGCCTTAGGAATCTTTAAACTTTTATGTTAAGTGTACATCTTGAGTGAAATGTCGTACAGATTTAAATAACTGAAGCTTTTTGGGATTGAGTTTGGTACACTATTTCACTTTTCACGATCTTTAGAAAGCAAAATAATGTGTGATACTTTGTGTGACAAAGCAGTTATTCATTCTTGCCATGTAATTTAATGCAATGTAATATATGAACTGAAGGACCTCACATAATAGTATCCCACAGTAACAAACCTTGGGCAAGAAATGTTTGATTCTCCCCCCTTATGCCTTTAGAGAAGTGCCATATAATCCTTGGTAGTTGTGTGGTCTCCTATTCAACTTTTCACACAAATGTTGGAAGGGTATTTATAAAAAGCCTTGAGGACCACCCACTTTGCTATTGAAAATTGGCTGAAATAATCCCTTCTTTATAATTTAGCTGTGGTGTTGTTGAAATCTAAAATCCATGTGTATTTCTGTTTAAAGGGGCAGTGGAGAAATGACATATTCAATGAACAGGGTGCTATAGTTAATTGTTCTGGTGACATCTGTGATGGACTGTGGATCAATGGCTACCCTGCTGGTACGTACATTCATTATGCTCTCCAGTTATTAACAAGTCTTTGACATAATGCTTTGGTTGCCCCTCTTTTGATTGATATGATCTGACTATAGTCAGAGTACTCAGTTGTCCTACAATGTGTAGTTCTCTGGAGCAAGGGGGATAGGTATTTACCTAAGATCTTTCCTGAAGGGAGGGAGCTGTTCCTTCAAATTAAATGCAGAACTACACTGAGGTATCAAATTTTCTTGTAATGGATTTTTATTCTTGCAATGAGGGAGAGTTTTTTGGGTTTAATAATGTGGATTTTTAATTTTAAACTGAAAGTCTATTGGAATTAAGAAGTTGGAAAGATAGCAAAAGAAACAAACTCTGTGTGCATGCTCGGTGTGCATGTGTATGAGAGTAATCCTGGTTAGTTTAAATTGTGTCATTAGAAGTAGTACAGAATTGCTCAGCATGTTATTTGTTAAGTACAGAGCAGAAATGAATCCCATCATAATGCAAAGATATGGACTCAATGGCTTAATAGAAAGCTTTCCTAATGCAATTGACTTCTGCATGAGGGGACTGTTTACACAGAATATGGTAGTTCCAACTTGAGTGCAGCTGGTCAAGAGATGCTTGTAAGTAAATTTTTGTATTGCCTCACTCAGATGTGAATGTATCACCTCAAAGGAAATGATCTGAAGAACTTGAAATGCAGCATATATGCATGTACTCTTGGTGTCAAGCAGCAAAACATACGGAATGGAACTCAGAACAGATCTGTGCAGCATCCCATCTTAAGAATATTTGCATGTCAATCTCTACTGTACAATGTTAACACTCTAAAAATGAAATATTTAATCAAAAAATCAGAAGAATATAATTCACCTGACTGATTTATTTCTACCTTTAATATTAGATGTACTTGTAATGCTAGGTCATATTTTCTGAACCCAGAATGAAAATGTTTATTTTTAGAAGCATTTCCTATAAAGGAATAAGTTTTTTGTAGGTTTCATAAGTCTCACAGTGAAGTGCTGCTTTAATCCAGTCAAAGCTGATAGTAATCAAAATGCATAGCTATGTTCAAACCCTGTAAAATGTTGTGATGGTCTGCTTCATGATTAGTTAGCAGATGTTAACTTTAACAGGCCTTTTTCTCTGGCACTGTAAGCTGAACAATAAGGAATTGAATAGGTCTTGAAGAAATCGTTACACAATCATGGAAGTATTCTCTTCAGATTACTATAAGGATATATTTGAAGAGAGAAAATTTGTACCACTCCTGTTCATTGGGTTCTTAGAAGACTTAATTTTCCCTTTTCTCAGCAGTGCAATCATTTACATTCTGTATTAAGAAAGCATGATACTCCTGTTTACTGCTAAAGCTTAATTGTTTTTTAAATCTTTTTAAAATGCGTTTCTCTGGAAGTTAAGGTTATTTACAAGACTTCAGTTTAAAGTAAATGTCTAGATAAGTATTTCAGGCAGAATGATAGCTTGACTTTTGTGAAGAAACTGCCTTCGTTAAAAGGAGTGAATGATACCTTCTTCCATCCTTCTGGGAAGACAGGTTTTCTTTAATGTCATGATTGTCCAAGCCAAGTACAAATGATACTGTTTGCCCTGTCTTTGTGAGACATTCACCTTCACAAGGATTGGAGACTCTGGATGTCTTGGGCATTTTAACTGTATGTTTTTGCTAGCTTTCTGTTGGAACTTTGCAACAGGTTTATCTACCAAAGCTTCAAGTGATTTTTACCTATATAAGTGAACTGTTTAGTTGTTGAGCTGCATTTGTGTTACTTTGAACACGATTGCTTTCAATTTTACAGTAGTTACATCAGGAGGGAATTAAGATCGTAATTATTTCTCTCACTTTCTCCTGTTCCCTGAAACAACAAAGAGAGAATAAGTTTTACAGGTGCTTAATGCAAGAACCTGCTGTTCTGAGTCCATTCTTAAATAAGCAACATAAAAAATTCTAAGCACAAAAAATTTACCCTTCATGGATTTTTTTTCCCCCTGAATATTTTAGCTGAAGTAACTTTTAATGCTGTATTAGGTTTACATGGCAAGGTTTTGATGATGGGAGGGGGCTGCATGGGTGGCCTCTGTCAGAAGAGGCCAGGGTCTGCCCTGTGCTGGACACAGCTGGTTCCAGCTGGCTCCACAACGGACCTGCAACTGGCCAAAGCTGTGCCCATGAGCAAAGCTGGTGACACCTCTGTGAAAACGTATTTAAGAAAGGGTAAAACTCAGGGGAAGAAAAGTATGAGAAACAATCCTGGGAGACTGAGGTGAGAGAAGGACGTTCACCAGGTGTCAAAGCACATATTTCTCCTGCAGTCTATAGAAGTTTTGCAAGAAACCACGGTGGAGCAGGTGTTTCTGTGTAGCCCATGAAGAGGACAACAGTGGAACAGATATTCACATTGCAGCCCATGGAGGACCCCATGCAAGAGAAGGTGGATGTTTCCTGAAGGAACTGCAGCCCATGGAAAGCTCATGCAGGAGCAGGTTCTCCTGATGGGAACTGTGGCTTGTGGAGGACCTATGCTGAAGCAGGAGAAAAATGGGAGGAAGGAGCAGCAGAGAGGGACTGTTATGCGCTGACCGCAACACCCCATTCCTCATCCCTTCGCTATCCAAGGCTATCTCAATTTGCAGTAAACAATTTTACCTGAGCCTGTTTTGCCCATGGTGGTAATCAGTAAATGATCTCCCCGTCTTTATCTTGACCCATGAGACTTTTCATCTTATTTTCTTCCCACTGTCCTGTTGAGGAGAGGGAGTGAAAAAGCGGTTGGGTGGGCATCTGGCAGCCAGCCAAGGCCAAGCCACAGGTGCTATGAAACCTATAACAGAGTTACAATCCCATTCAGTTGATTCTGATGTAGTTGAGATTTTCTTTCACTGGAGTCAAAATTTTTAACATTCTTAATTTTCCCCTTAGTTGTTGTCATCAGCTATTTACTTTCCTCTATTTAATGCTGCTGGCCAAAATAGAGAGTTCTATTGCCTTTTTGAGTAAGAAGTACAGTAAGAGTGTTTTATACTATGACTTAAACACTTTACCTGAACTTGTAAAGTTGTGACACAGTAACAGTAAAAGATAGTTAATGTACAGTTGTGACTTACTATTTATTTATTTGTTGTTCTTTTGATGATCAGCTGTGAATAGTTCTGGTCTGGAGATCTGGGCTGGCATCAGAAACCATCAAATCCCATCAAGGTCTGCTACCAATTTGAGTTAATTGAAGAAACAAAGAGGAAAACAGTTATCTCCTGTGTATGTAGGGTGGGGAAGAGACAATTTCATTACATATTTCCCTTGATTAATAATACGTGTATGCAGTAATCTAAAACCGGGTAGTTTACCAACTTGATAAATTACAGCAAATGTGCAAGTGTTACACCCTAAAAATAGTAGCAAATACCTTTTTTAGATACTGAGGTGGTTTTGTGATTGTCAAATACACTTTTATAAATATTGTAATATTCAGCCTTTAAAGAGTGCAAGTTGTTTACTGCCCTCCCCTGCCCCCAACTGGTGGCTTCTGACTGTTCAAGAAGGGATTCTCTAATCAAGGAAATACAGCAAGCTCTGTCTTCAAAAAAATAGAACCATAAAAATCAGCCTTCTAAATACTGATTTGCGATCCTAAATTAATAATTGATTTCTGAAGTATTCATAAATCCTCTAAAGTCCCTGGAAACTGCTGAATGCGTTAGTACTTCTAAGAAGCCAAGAACCTTTAAATCTCACTGAAATTTGTTTACAGAAAACTCACCCAGCATTTGATTTCTCTGTATATTTTTACAGAAACAATTTTCTTTTTTTCCCTGTCAAGGATAATAGCTGATGTCAGAATTGTAAATACTCAACAGTAATTATTTGAAGTACAGTACCAGATGAAATAGAATCTACAGTGAAATATTTGTTTGAAGCTGTGAAACTTGATTCTTTGTTTATTAGGGAAGTCACAGTTTTAAGTTTGTGCAGCATTTCAACAGAACTTTGAAAACACAAGGAGTAACCTAAACGAATTATATAATCCCATTTGTTAACTGAACCTCTAGTTTGACAAAATCTGATAAACTTAAGTTGTTGGAGAGGTAGTTCTCAATAGTGTGCTTAATGTTTTCTGCTGTATACCCAGCTGTAAATTTAATATACTGAGTACCTAATGGCTATCATCGTGAATTTATTCGTATATTTGGACTTAATTAAGGTTTAAAAAACTAGCAGCACAAACAAACAAATGTCAAAACTATTCTTTTTCACTAGATTTGACTGTATAAGCTGTCTTTTGACATATGTTGCATCTGGAAGCTGGGAACTGAAATCTACTGTTTCTGTCATTAGCAATTCTGGATTTGTACTGGCTGATTTACCAGTCCGTAAGGGAGATAGAGCCAGAATCTGGATCTGACACCCAATATGGAGCAGGAGGTCCTTCCAGCAGCCAGCATGGTAAGTAAAGATAATGGATTAGTTGACTGCTCAGCTTTTTAGTTGACTGAAAAATGAAAAAGTATCTTTGCATAGCAGCAGAATAACTTGAGGAGTCTAAGAAACTGCCTTTGTAATATAAACAGGCAGTTCTTAAGTGATTTTCTTTTTAGGACAGAGTGCTGAATTTCTCATAATAAATAGAAACAAAATAATTTTATGACGTTGATTCCATTTTGTCAGAGAAACCCTAGGAGGGATAGATTTCTCTTTAGTTATTTTAATCAGGCAAAACATAGTGGTGTGCAGTAAGATCAGAAGAGTTCAAGTAATAATTTCTACAGTCTTAATTCATTTACCAAGAATGAAATAGGGCCTAAAATTTGAATCTGGAGTCCAGATTTTATACCCTTCACTGTTCAGAAATACTGCAAGTACTTCACGTACTTCTAGTAACAACTTTGACTGGCATGTGAAACTGGTCCCATAAATGCAGCAGTGGGAGTGCTGGTTTCAGGAAAAATGAGAAATATTCAGCCATGTAAGCTTTTATGTCCATGCAAAAGCCATTTTACATTGGTATAAAATATGCAAGTGGATGATGCAGGCAGAAATTTTTCATTTTTTTCCTGACTTAATATTGTTCTGTTTCCTGTCATGTCTGATTTGTAATTCTTGGTGAATGAACAGCCAGCAAGCTTTAACCAGTGAATTACTTTGCTGGGGTAACATTCTAGTACTGCTAGTCCAAGCAGTGAGAAGTTGAGAGTTAAAAAAACGCTTTTCCTTCAGAAACACCCATGGCCTGATTTGGCTTATTATATTAAGATTCTAAAGGTGGTGAATTTGGGTTCTATTTATATTGTGAGATTTGAAACACTGGAATAGACAAAGTCTTACTCTGTATCCATAACACTAGAAGATAAAATGCTTTCTCTTGATCCCCTGATTGAAACAAAGAGGTTTAAGAAAAAAACCACAAAATACTCCTGGACATGTAGTAGAATCACGAGTCAGTCACTTTGATTTGAAGTTTCAAATCTGATGCTGGTGAGGAGGCTTTTTGTTGACCACTTGGTAGCTGGGACTGCAAAGGTAACTGTTCAAGCTATGTGTTACTTTGTGATACTCGTTAAAAACAAGCAGTTGCTTTTGCAATCCATGTGCAAATCCTGTCTGTGACTTATGCAATTTAATCAATTAGAAACAAAATATCTTGTGACTCTCTGGATGGGGTACCATATGTTGCAACAGAAAAAGAGCACTTCTAGAGGAGCCATTTCAGTGTTCTTGGAAAGATGACATTGCAGAGGAAATGCAGAAAATGTGTTTTGCTTTAAATATTAGGACTTCAAAACAAAAACCTGTAATTCTTTTACATAGTTCACTGAGCTAAAGATAGTTTTGGGGATTCAAGGCATCCTGTTATTACAGGGAGTCAACCATAGCTTTCTAGTCTTACAGTGTCACTACTTGGGTATGCATGTTTGTGTGCATATGCACATGTACATGTGCTAGTTGATCCATTTTGCTGTGCCTTTTAGGAGGATGGAATAATACATGTACAAATGATTGCTTTGTTTTCCATAATTTTGAAACATTCTTCTGTCGTGGAAAAAGATGGAACAGTAAAGTGACTGCGCAACAGCCACACACAGCGTTAATCCTAGCCATCTTTCTGTCTCCTGCTGTCCCACCCTTATTATTTTGATTCACACTGGCATGCATAATTTGCAAAAAATTACGAGTTCATGCAGTTCTATTTTGTCCATTTTCAGTTGTTTTTTAACTCATCAAAAACACTTACTTAACAACTGAAATATTAAAGACATCCCAAAATTACCAGTATTAAATACATCATCCTTTTGGTCGGCTTATTCCAAGGGCATTTCCTTATCAGATCTTGGGGTCACACATAAAAATAATGTTCTTCCTTTTGTGGGACACTAAACCAGAAAGAGTGGAGGTAGAGTTCGGCACAGTATTTCCAGATGTCATCCTTCCACAAAAATCCTAATCCAGATCAGGTAGATGCTTTGTTCCTGTTGCACTTTGTAAGTGAGAAAAGTAGTAGTAGTATTACTCTGTATTCTCTACTAAGACAATGCAGATTAATTTCTGTGTGTTTTTAAACTTGAAATCTTTCAGATTATTATGTATCTAAGAAATCAACCTTCTATGAGAGGGAGAAGGATTATAAGATCAGGTGCTATTGATCACATGTGAGGTCAGAGAAAGCAAATGTGGACCTTTGGAACATGGTAGTTTTCATTTTTAGGCTTACACACAGGTCAAGTTTGCCCAAAGCAACGTATCTGTTTGTGATGGTCCCTTAATGTGACCATTACTTCAGCAGGACTTCTTGGACCAAAGAATTCTAGTCTAAAATATCCCTCAACCACAAATGTTTTATGTACTTGGGGTTCAGCAATTAGAAAATGTCAGCTGCAGCAAGGTATGAGGACCCCGCTACTCTGTCTGAATTGTATTTAACAGTACAGTGTTTTTATGGTGCTGGGATTTTGAAGAATTGGGCTTTTATTTTTTAATTTTTAAATTTAAGTGTTCTGTTGAAGTCATGTGCAGAGTGATTTCTTCATAAGATAGCATTGTCTTTGAGTGTTCATGGCAGACAAATAGTGGGACTTTTCAGAGTTAATTAATCATCGTTGATTTCAGTGAACAAATTGTGTGTTTGGTCAGGGACACTGCAATAATTGGTACTGGAAGGTAAGTTAGATGATGTGAGGCAGAGGGGGTAAAAAGTGTGGAAAGATGCCTAGGACACTAGAAGAAAGGAAGGAGGGAAGAAAGAAGAGGAAAAAAAGAGAAGAAAGAACACTTGAACAGTTATTGAAAGATTCTTTTCTCTGGCCATTGCTCTACTGCTTTCTCTTCTGATTCTTCTCATCTCTGCTTTTGGAGAAAAATGTTGGCTAACGCTCAAAATACCTTGGGAATAAATTCTGCCAGTGGGTAAATGATGAGATCCTTGAGGCTTTCATGCATCACTGCCTATAGTATGGATATAATCATGCCATGACGGGGAATCATCCAGTTTTTATCCAGTATTGATGAACTGGCAGTGAAAGAGTTCCAAGAGGTTTTGTTGTTTAATAATAACATATATGTAGCTATTGTTTAAATATGGATGTTTTTCCATATTTCACATAGGTAATGAGATCCATGCCCGTGAAAGATGTATTAGATGTAATTTGACTGGAAAGCCTCTTTAGTCACCATTTAGTAACATGTATCTTAGGCTTACAAATTAATTTCTGGTAGTTTCATGATGTTGGCCAAGCAAGTAAGCTTGGTATCAATGCAGCTCTTTGGGGTTTTGGTGTTTTTCTTGCTACTAATGATGTATTTTTAGAACATTTTTTGTTTTGGTATTATGTATTTTTCCAAGACTCTTTTTAGAAAATATAATAATGACTACTTAAAATAGGATTAGATACATTACTAAATGAACTTAGAGAAGCAATGTTATCTTGGTTATTTGTTTGCTACACTAATGGAAGCAATGCGTGCATGTTGAAGAATTTTCTCCTTGATATTCTTGTTTTTATTACAAGACATGACAGTGTAATAAAGAAAGAAATTTCTAGGCACTGATATCAGTGACATAATGTTGCTAGTTGTCCAGATTGTTGTAATCCCTCTGTTTTACATTTGCTTCATATCATCACATTTCTGCTGCATCAGCTAAAATATTTTTCATATTTCTGGATTGAAGAATGTTATTGTGCTACGTCTTTAAATTTAGGGGAATTTACAGGACTGAGTAACAAGCTTTCAATTGAAACCAGGGCTAGGAATGTACAGAGCTTTTTGTATTAAGCCAACTCAAACATATCGGTGGTTCATTGTTTAGAAGAGTGGAGCTGTAAAAAGTTCAAGTTTTGGCTCCTACTGTTTGTAGGTCGCATGTGCTTAGCCTTTAAGTTTTCTGCCATCTGATTCAAGCTTATCACTATTTGACGCTTTTTCTTCCTTCACCCACAAACTCCAAGTTCCACTAGAAGTATATATAATTGAGATACTTTTTTGAAGGTTCATTATGGATGAATGTGTTCCCTTCATATTTTACCATTGTGAATATTCAACTGATAACATTGGATTTGAATGAGGAACAAAACACACTTGGGTGAAGTAGTAACTGATAATTTTAGTTGGTCATTTGAGCCAAAATACCATGATTCAGATAGACCTACATTAAAAAGGCTCCGGGGAGACTTCATTGCGGCCTTCCAATACTTAAAGGGAGCCTGTAAACAGGAGAGGGAGCGACTTTTTACATGGGCAGATAGTGATAGGATGAGGTGGAATGGTTTTAAACTAAAAGATGGGAGATTTAGGTTAGATGTTAGGAGGAAATTCTTTACTCAGGGTGGTGAGGCACTGGAACAGGTTGCCCAGAGAGGTTGTGGATGTCCCATTCCTGGAGGTGTTCAAGGCCAGGTTGGATTCTATGATTCTGTGAAAGCCATTCTATGATTCTATGAAAATTACCAGGTAAGCAGGATACAAGACAAACAAGACTGGATTTCCAAGATTGGAGCTCATGGAATTGTAGACAGTTTGTTTTACAAAAAAGGGAACAAAAAAGAGCTACTCTTCATACCATAATGTCATAGCTCCGAGCTAACAAAAAGTTGACTGTATGCCTAAATTTAATCACATAATAAATGCTTTAATGGATTAAAAAGGAGGGAGAACTTATTTTGTGCAATTCCACTTTTAAAATGTTTTGTTTGTAATAGTGCTAAAGTTTTCTTTATGGCCTTGATAATTCCAGAGAATACATGTTAATCGGTAACAGAAATAATTTAGGCATAAATGTTTTGAGATTGTCCTTTAATTAGCAGTACTTAATTTGATTAATTAAGTTTTAGATTCATCAATACTGAGAAAGTTTATGTGATGAGAGAGATTATCTTTTACAGGAATTTATACATTGAAACTTATGGGGAAAAAAGGGGAGAGTAAATATGATGATTTATCTTTGGAGCATGCAGGAGGGCCAAGCCAAACCTGCATCTTTTTGTATGTAGTTGGATATGTTATAAAGTAAGGATTTGGAGCAGTCTTATAGTTGCTAAAGCAAGGTGCCTGGGAAAAATGTCCTGTTTTCTCCCCACTATTTTTTCATTCAGGAAGCCCTTTTCAGACTATTTGACAAAAGTAAATGTGTAACTTAATGCAGGAACAGCATCAGGTGACATGCAGGCTGTCATATGTTAGTTAAAAAAAAAAAAAGAAAAATAGTTACCATAACAACTGTCTCACCACTTATTTCCAAGACAGGGAGTATCTTAAAAGAAAATGTAATAGGTCACTCACATGCATGTTAGTAGTGTTTTCAGTGAAAAAGCACAAGACATTTTTTCGTGGGGGGCAATAGTAATTTTTTTTTTCCTTACTCAAGTAAGGTTTTGATATTGGAAGTAAAATTATGCTTCTTAGATGATCATATCCATTTCTGGAAGCAGCAACAAGTAAGTATGTTTAAAAAGAAAACAAAAAAACCCCAACCCTGAATACTTGCTTTTTGAATACTTGCTTTCTAATCATATTAGAGAATACTCTGTCTGGACAGCTGACCAGAGAGAATCTGTATTAAACAATGGAATAACAACACTATCAAGTGCCTTTTTTTTTTATTTTTTTTTTTAATCTTGAAGACTCAGAACAATTTATTTACATTTTTGATTCATTGTTGAGGACCTGAATTCTGCTCTTTTGAAGTCAATAGGAGTTTTACCTTTGACATCTGTGTTTGCATGATCAAGCCTTAACATGATGTATTTTGTGTCAGCTTCTCTGAGCTAACTTCAAAGCCCACTTCCAATCCATGTTTCCTACTTCTCCACTAAAGCCCTTAGTGCTAAAACTCTTGACATCATCAATAGAGGTAGCCTGAGGATCATCAAAGGCTTCTTTGAAGACTTGTTAGTAATTTCCACTACAGACACACGTTCTGCTAAAAAAAAGGTTTTGACTCTACCCCCTCTTTCCTGCGGGCAGTGATAAATAAAGAATTTCTGCGAAATCAGATTATTTTAAAGCTGGTATTTCGTATGTTCTCCTGGGTTGGGGGCAAAGGGAAACTGCAGCTATAATTAGGTTTCTCCTCTATTCTGTTATTTAGTTTTGTTCTTATCTGGCCTGCATTTCAGCTAGCAGTTTCTGCTGCTTCTGTCCAATAGATATTTATTGTGATTTTGATCATTTTATCTGGAATTTTCTGTGAAAGCATCACTGTAGTAATTACCATATTTCCAAAGTAAAGAAGCCTGGCTTCTCCACATGTGATGGAAAAAGAAATGCTAGGTTTTGGGCTTGTGTGAATTAGAGTCATCTAAGGAGAAATAATTTTTCATTAGCAATAATATGTAAATTTAGTGTCTAAACTGTCTACAATAACTTTTCTTAAGTTTTTCTTTTAGTTCTCTTAAAGGTCTGAAAAGACACTTATTTGGGTATAGTAAGGAGAACATGTTAGAGCTCACAGTTAAGCATTTCACTGATGTGCATGCAGCCCTTCCCGAGAATCACTGCTTCCCATTGATTTCGCAGCACCACAAGGTGGTCGCTTGAAAGAACGAGTTAGTCTTAGTGTACATAAGTTCTGTGAATTTAAACGTACGTGTTTAACTCCCTTGAGACGAGCATCAGGACAAGAGACCTAATATAATTACATGGCCAGAGCACACTATCTCATGGTTGTCTGTAGTATCTCAAGAGATCTCTGTTGTACTTGCTGGAACGAAGTGTGGTTATGTAGTATTTCACTGTTCGTCTCATGAGATTTTGAAGTAATGCTAGTAACAGAATTATAGCATCCACCTTTTCCACTGCAGTTTCTTTTAATGTTGCTTAAAATGACACTGTTTAGGTTTATAAGTCCACAGATTGACCAATATTAATATTTAAAAAGTAATAGGGGGAATATGCATTCTAAATATCTACATGCATTTTAAATCTACTACTCAAATAATAATGAAAAAGTTATTTTAATGGACTTAAAAGAAACATGTGGGAATGTTTCCTTAGCTGCCTCTGTAGCAGCTGGAATACAATATTACTAATGCTCATCCCAGATCTTTGTTATATTGCCCGGGTTTCATATGAACATTTTCAAACAAATTTGGCATCAGAAGCACTGTTACAGGTACTACAGAAATTACCATGTTTATTTTGAGTTGATTTGCTGTATGTGCACAGTAATCTTTACAAATTCGAGGGATATTTACATAAAACTGTGTGTAATTTTTAAAAAAAATAATATTAGAAGGGAAAAGTTAGAGCAGTACCCTGCATGTTTGGCAAGAACAGGTACGGGGGTACAGTGACTTTGCTGTGCACAACTGTACGTAATCGCAGACTAGAACCACGTCTTATGAGCCCCATACAGGTCTCATACCCTTTTCTTTTACGTATTGAGAATGTTTTGTAGCTTTTATTTGTTCTCTCTTCTCGTGTACCTTTCCAACTGCTGGAAGAACTTGTCATTTCCAGATGTTAAAACAATTATTGTGTATGTCCCTAAAAGTAGGAATAGATATAAAATAAAAACTATCACCACCATCCATAAATATGTTTTGACTTTGAGGAGGAAAAAGACCAATGAGTGAACCTGCTTTATTGACAAATGACCTAACAGGTGATGAAAGGGAAAAAAGAATACTAAAGCTGGGAACTTCAGTTGACCAATACTTTGGGAAAATATTCAGTTCAAAGAAGCAAAGCCATGGTCATCTAAACTTTCATTTTTTAAACCCATGTGGAACTTTAGAACAGTAATTTCGTCAGAGTTCAATAATTTCAAGATTTCAATAGTTCATGTGAATGTGGGTTTATAAAATCCGGTCTCAAGGATTGTCCTCTGGGAGATAGGTACATTTCTGTTGCTATTTCAGTGCAACAGAGTAAGCTTTTTCACTGAACATTAGATACATAGTCACAAAACTGTATAATAAGATTGGTTTATGTTGTAGATTTTTGTTTCTTCTTGCTGGACCACCTTTTTGATTTTTGCTGGACTGTCCCCTGCAGCATTTTCTGATATTAGACAGAGTTCTCTATGCGAGGACTGTACTTTTTGCGCAACGAGTTCCATTGCAATCAAACTTGGATGTATTGATTCCTGAATCTCAGTTCAGCAAAGCCTTTCATAAATGATCCAAGATGTTTTAAAGACAATGAGATTTAAGTATATATATTTTTTTTTACACATTCTGCATGTGGTAGCTTGTGTGGATGAATAATCTCAAATTCATGTTTTACTGAAGGTTTATATTGCAATGAATGTTTAAAAAAAAAAAAAGGAAGAATATGCTAAGCTGGAGTACACTTTCTTGTATTTCTGTGGGGAGAATATTGAAGAAGAACATAAAGCATTTATAGCGGAGGGTGCAGCCTAGCTGGACATAAAATAGTAAGGAAAACAGTTGTTAAATGATTATTTTGCAGATTATAACTTTGAGGGGTTTTGTACTGAGGTTTTTGGAGTCTTCTTCCTCTAAAAGTGATGCAGACTTTGGGTAGGACTGGCATATTCTTACTTTACTGGTGGAAATGAGTATGAATTGTGTCAGGCCTTTCACATACAGAGAATCTAAACCAAAACGGGAACCATTATTGTCTTTTAATTGGTTGAATTATATGTGTTCCTTCCAGTCACTCTCATCTTGCATCTTCCTCTACATCATTGCAGATGTTTTGAGACTTTTGCAATGTAGTACTTAAGCTTATATGTGGAGTGAATAATACCTTTGGTGAACATCTGTCTGCAGATGATTTATTCTTTTATCTGAGCTTCTGAAATAATTAACAATGATGATCTCTGGCCCCTCCCCCCGTTGGTTTTTTGTTTTTGTTTTTGTTTTTTTGCAAATGAGACTAGCTGGATATGTGCATCCATACCCAGAGAGAGTCTACCTTCTTCTGTCTACTACTGTAATTGACCAATCAATGCACTATACACCTGTATGAACAGATATATACATACATATGTGTATATATATATGCAGGGCTTGTTTTGTTTCTTCTAAAGCATCAGAGTTAATTCAGATGGGATTTTACAGTTAGGCCTGACTGAAGAAAATGCAAGACTAATATCTTGCGTTGTGCAGAGTTAGTTTATAAATTGAAAAAGAACCAGAAATGCAATTCATCCTTATTGAAGAGGAATCCCCCTTCTCTTGTGCAGGAAAGCAGGATTTAAATCTCTGATGTAAAACGTACCTGCCTAATAGCCTTTTGTTTTTCAGTACTGAAGAACAGTGCATGCAGTAGTTGAACGGAGGCATTCTGCATGAACACAGGGAAGCTCATGGTTCAGTAGATGTTAACCTTCCCTGTAACCTGTGAAACTACTGGGCGATCACTATGGAATACTTCTAACTTTTATTGTTTCTAACCATTTTTCCATTGGAGGTAATGTCTGGGTAATTACAGCTCTGGAACTGAGAGTTAGCACTTCTTTCCCTTGCATTGCTCATTACTACCCTCATACCTTCTCCCCCCAAATCCCCTTTTTTCCTTAAGGGTTTTGCAGTTAGGTTGCTTCTCATCTGTGTTTTTTGTAATCTTAATATTAATTAAAATATTCATTAAAATAAGTATGCTATAGTATTAGGAAATCTTTGAGAGGGCAGGGGAAGGAAGAGAAGTCCTGTTTGTACTAGAATGTGTATAAAAGTTGGTAACCTGGTTCACCTTTTAGACAAATGTTAGTATACTGGTAGCCTTACAGAAATGTATCTATAAAGAAGTAATTAGGAAAAGCATCGTACAGTACTGTGTTGAAATAGTAGCTAAATCAATTTATTAGATTCCTCGGTATAATCTCTAATACACATCCCTAATCTCATTTCACAACAACGGGGCAACAAAGTGATGATTAACATGTTTACTGATTTTGCAATTAGAAACCTTGGGCTAGTCCTAAACATGCTGATTCTATTAGACTTGCAAGGAGTGCTGGAGATGTTGGACTAATTGTGATAAAAGGGGTCCCAGCATGTGTCAAGCACATCCGCATTAACTCAATTTAATGAGGCATCAATTTGGGGTTAGAATCTAACTGTACTCTTACCTGCTTTGCTTCACTGCAACTTCTATAGCCTATGATATGTTTCCCAGGTAATTATGTTATTCTGAGACTTGTTAATTATTGTTAAAAAAAGATAAATTATTGGGTGGTAAAAGGAATTAAGCTTTCATGTCAAAGTTCTTACTTTGAATTTATCTACATTCAAAGTTCCTATGTGACCATTTATCTTGTCAACAAAGCACACAAAGGACAACTTAGATAAAATTTTAGACTTATCAAGTTTATATTTTTACTGAAGATGCTTCTTGCTGATGTCTGTTATACTTCTGTGTTCTCATCAGATTCAACATTTTGATTTAGTACTTTTAATGAGCAGAATTTATTTGTTTTTGTCTGTTCTGCTTGTATCTTCAGTCTAAATTAAACAAAGCTGTGGTCCCAAGCATTGTGAAAACCGGGATTTTTTTATTGTTTTATTTTTTTTAATTTTCCCTGTTAGCTATGCAGAAGTAGAAGCTGCTTCTGAAAATATAGATGTTGTGATTTAGTGATGACATTTTGAAAAAACTGTTTGTTATTAGAGTTCAGTTGAGTCCAGAAACTTCTAGCATACTTTATTTTGACAACTAAAATATTTCCCTCTGTAAATCATGCAATAAAATAATATGGGATTTTGAATCTGACTATATAAAAGGATCATTCTGAGCCCTAAATAAGAGTGGTGTTCATTTTGGTGGTAAGCTTAAGAAAGAAAAAAAATTAATACAAAACACTTTGCTTTCTCTGGGTTTTTGGTTTGTTTTGTTTTAACCTTTCAGATTGACTGCTCGGCATTTTGCTTAAAAGAAAAGCGAAGCTCACACATATGGAAGATTGCCAGATACTCTAAACCCTATTTTGGTTAAATTACAGTACCCAGATTTCGGTAACAAAGCGCATTGATTTTATATTCAAAAAGATTTTTATATTTAGTCTGTTAACCTTTTGTAATTCCTACCCACAGCTTTAAACTGCAGAACATTTTTATGCTAATTGTTGTCAGTAGGGTATCTGCCATGGCCCCTTGGTAATTTAAATCCATTGAATTGTAATGCAGGTGCCGATAATTGCAGAACCGTTATTGTCTGACTGGCTGCAGCATATATGTCTCGAACAATTCTTTTCAAATTGGGCTTGAGAACACTTCAAAAAAACCTCCCGTATTTGAAGATAACCTTGCATCATATTTACAACAAGGAAAAATTTGGAAGAATTTTTCCTCTCATTTCTAAGACAGTTTTACATACCTGCAGTTTTAAAACAGTCTTCACTGTGGCAGATTCTAAGGTTCAACAGCTATTGTGTAGTTTTTAAAATGTCTGTTAAATCCTTTGGGTTTGGATGTTTGTAGGAATTTTTGGTAGTTTCTGAAAATATGGTTTTTTGGTGTAACATTATAATCCAATGAATATGACATGGGAGTGGGAGGAAAAAGAGGGTTTGTGTTCTGAGCCCAGATCATATGAGTGATATTGGACAGATTACTTCCACCTAGACTTGCTTTTCTCAGTATAGAATAATGACATTGCTTTTCCTTTAAACATCTCAAAACATTGCGTCTAATCTGAACTGTTATAGCCAACAAAAAGCTGTCCTATAATCTTCACAGGCATATGTGTATGTGTTTTATCTCCGTAAGAAAACTCAATATTCTTTATTTTACTGGATCTTCATTATATCCTTCATAAGATCTACGTAATGCAGAGTTAATGATTATGCAATAGCACTTTGTTTGGAATACACAATATGCTAAAGTGCTGCCTGGGAAAATATTTTAAATACAGAGTAGTCATTACTTTTATTAAATGATTATAATTTCAGTGGCTTTGAACCCTCCCTCTGAGTGAAGTCTTTGTTTCCACAGAATGCTTTAATATGGATGAGAGTCTTTCTCATGAGAAATCTTTGGTTAACTGAAGGTACTATACAGAGAAAGAAGGCAAATTTAGGGTCAAAAATAGAAGCTTTTTGTAGTCTTTACTGTAAGATCTTTTTTTTTTTTTTTAATTAAAAACACTCGAATTCAATATTAATTTCCAAAGCTGAAATTAAAAAGGTGTTCTAGCAGTTAAAAGGCAGTGACCAATAGTAGTGAAAAATAATTGCTGGAAGCTGGAGTTCCAGGTTCCTAACTGGGAGCATGGCTTTCTCAGCAGAACAGGTTTCAGGATTCAGGATGGGCTGGCTGGTTTTGGCTCTGTTGTCGCTTGCTATAAAAGTTTTGTTGTGGAGATGTAGTTATGTAACTGTTGCAGTATCTAGTTGTGGTAATCGTGATTAACTCCAGTGGGTTTGCATTAAGATACAAAATGCAAGATTCACTGCTGTTTCCTCATGCCCTTTTATAACTATTTGTCTGGACCTAGTTGCTGAAGTTCTAGGGATCTGGACACTTTTTTTCATGTAGCTTCACCTTGGAATAGTTAATTTGGCTTATTTTGAAGAAAAATTAATTAATATTGCAAATACAAGAACAAATTCTGTGGGGGTTAAATTACCTGAAGTGTAATATTTCACATCTTTTAGTGAATATTTAGATTTAATTGGCTAAAAACTTCAGTTGTGAATAGCTGATTGGAGTAGAGCTCCTGCTCTGCCTAGGAGTTGCTGTTCCTACTGGAAGACTGTCCATTTAATTCTTTTCAGGTCCTGTTGAACATTTATATAACAAAACTGTTCTTAAATGATTAAACCAAACTTGTCTGAGGATCTTTTGAACTAGAGACTTTTTTGTACTGCTGGTGGATAGGTTTATTATCTTTAATGTCTTACTCATGTAAATACGATAGTATGAGCCTATTGAGATAAATGGGTGCAACTTTTATTCATATAAACCTACATTCTAACTCATATGGTACTTTAAATCCCTTCTACTGCATGTTGTCTGTGTATGAAAACTTAAATGCAGCCATTAAGATTATTTTGAGGAGTAAACCCTGACTGGAGGCTACCTACTTAGAATTCTTGTTGACTCAGCCTCCTCGGTTCAGCATTTTGGGGATTCTGTTTACCTATGCTACAATTATACTGGTGGTAGTAACAGTTCTTTTTCTTACTTCTCAAAGTGTTATAGTGCATGAGTGTGTTGAATAAGGTCTTTACCCTGTGGCTAGACAACTCAGGCTCAACAGCATAAACTAAGGATAATATAGAACACTTAGCTCTTAAATGCTTTGGGTTTTGTCAAATTAACCTAAAACATTGCTCTGACAAACTATTGGGGTTTTTTGTTAATTGACGCTAGCTTTGCAAGATAGTAATGGAACAGAATTTTCTCAGTTAACAGTTGATTTCAATCTCTGTGCCTTCATGGTTTCATGTTTTTCAACCAGCAGTGAAAACAAACTATTTGTTAAATGTGTTGTCTATGGTTTACATTAAGGAAGTTTGGGTTTTGCTATTGGAAACATGCAATGTGTTTTCCTTATGGAAACTGGTAGTCTAGCTGTGTGTGGTTTATTTTTATTATAGGTAATTCGAACACCATTTTCTAACATTGGCTGTATTTTTAAAGCAGCACTGAGAGATAAATTCACCTACTGATTGTTTTACAGTGTGTGTGTATGTGTGTTTAAAAAATGGGGGTTTGATATAGTAGAATACCTGTTTTGGAATGTTAGTAGCTTCCCAGACAGGATTTATGATGGAAAAGAACAAAACTAAGGAGTATCAACAGGCAAGGCGTAGATTCCCACTAAATATACTGTTATAATACTACCTGTGCAATTTACACCTGATGGAGCCCTTTCAAATAACAGAAAAGGACACTGATTTATCTACTAGGTGTGCCAGGCATAAATTTTATTCTGGTGGCATCATATTAGATTGATCTAAAGTGTTGTCTAGAAATAGGCTTGTCATTCTGAAAGGTTATGCTAACAAACTTGGTCACCAAGTATCAGTTACCAGTCCCAAGGGTAATCTACAGCTGAACTGTGACTGGGATTTTGTCGTTCCAAAAACACTGGCAAAATGTAGTGTTCTTTTAAAAAAAAGTTTGAACCCAAATGACAACAGCCTCTCGTGTTAGCAGCCAGGTGTAGCCACAGACACTGTTTAACATTAGTTTAAGAAGGAATATTTTTATAAAATATGAATATAAACATATGTTTGTAATTAACAATAATGACATAACTATATTATTGCATATGTTGTAATAGAGCTTTTAGTGTAAGACCTATTGAAATGTAGTCCTAAGGAAAAAGAAGTTTTGAATGGAATTAGAAGACCTAAAGCCCATATTATCACAAGTTGATGCTTACTTCTGTTGGAAGGAGAAAAAATAAATTCTTTGCTTAATTCTAACAGTCATGATGTTTGCTATGGAAATACAGTTTTATAGTTTCTCAGTTTTACTGTGTTTTGCCCATTATCTGAGCATTGATAAATGGAATTGGGCAGTTGTCGTGGTTTAACCCCAGCCAGCAACACAGCCCCACGCAGCCGCTCACTCGCTCCCCCCCCACCCAGTGGGATGGG
>JAVKLA010000001.1:2112443-2182382 GCA_034782735.1 Sagittarius serpentarius
TCTAAACAGGACTGAGCAACAGACGAAAACATCAGGGTGTTATCAACATTCTTCTCATACTACACTGAAAACACAGCACTGTACCAGCTGCTAGGAAGACAATTAACTCTATCCCAGCCGAAACCAGGACAGCAGTAGAGCTAAATTACCTCTTTGAAAATGGCTGGCAATACAAGTATTCCCAATGATCACCAGAGGTTGTATCTTAGAGAAAAGTATACATATGACAGAGATGTGATTATATCTGCTTTTGTGTAATGCTCATATGGTGTGTGACAATCTAAACTGAAGTTTCTGTATCTTACCCTGGCTTGCCTTGAAAGGTCCAAAGTAGGTCACACGAGGTACTGAGAACTCAGTAGTCCTTAGCTGTAATAGAAAGTGAGGGTGGCTGTCAACTTTTGTCATACTACATGGAGAAGACTATGTAAATTGGTTGTTCTCCTTAGGTGTTGATAATTCTGTAATGTGATTTAATAATCTTTCTTGGTTTTAACGTTTTATTTTATAGCAAGGATTTATTTTATAGCAACAGTTCCATAGCAAATGTTGGTTCCATTTGCAATCATAGTACTTAGAGTACTAAAGCTTCATAAAATCCAGCCTGGATTTGTAATGATTGGGTGGCTAAAGGCACCAATATTTGTTCATGGAGGTATTCCTTCTGACTACACCACAAAGCAATACTTCTTGCATTATTTTTATGTTGATTCCTACTGTGTCCCGGATTGAAGAGGTTTACCAGCAAAATGCATTTCTCAAGGAAATTCAGTTGATATTACAACTCTCTATGGGAAATGGACACAAACATCAGTAGTCTATTAAAGCAGCAGAAAAAAGCATTAAGTGTAGAAAGTCTTTTGGAATAGAAAGTACTAGTGACAGGCTGAGGTGTAGTACTGAATGTACGAACCTGTCTCAAAACAAGTCTCAAATAGGAGAATGTCTTTTAATAGGGACACTTACAGACCAGACACTTGACCAATGTTGGTTACATTGCTTAGGACACTAGGGAAGAATTTTTAGGTACTGCAGCAGTGATTCTGGTGTAAGAACCTATATAGAATAGGGAAAACTAGAAGAGAAATTCCAGTAGGATGTTCTTTCATGCATTCATGAGTCTGCAGGTGGAACTTTGGAAAGGAAAAGTGCTTTTCTTTCAGAATACTTTTTAAAGAGCACGGAGCAAAGACAAACCTGTCCTTTAGAAACAGCACACTGTTAATGTTACAGAACAGGGAGGGGAAAAAAATCCACATTGGCTTCTCTGTTTTGCTGTAGTACAAGTTTTTAATTTGAATTTGCAGAGTTAACATCTATTTTGTATGAGCCTCCTCTTCGCAAAGCACTTGGGAAGATTTGGAAGAGTTATGTACCTAGCCTCTTTGAAACTTTATTTGCACTCTTGAATGATACGGAACACCCTGACTATGAATGCCCTAAAATCCTAAGAGATCCTAACACCCTAAAAGATTAGACCCTGTGTGCTGTACCTTGAATGCATGGTGTATCATATTTTTTTAGTTACAGCAGTTAATCTGTGGTCCATAATGGAATTTTCAAAGCTCTCTTTTTTTAGGAATGTAAGTGCTAATGCCTTTCAGTATGCTATCTACAAAGAAATTGAAGGTGTCCCTGTAGCATAGGTATGTGTTCTAGCCTTAATGAGGCTGTATTAAAAATTATAGTAATAAAGATGGATCAGAGTAGGCTAATAAACCGGCAGTGTTCCTTGTAAATTCTTTCAACTTATGCCCAAGTCTCTCTCTGCTATTCTTACCATACTGACTAGGGAGACTACAGTTTTCTGCTACAAAGAGATTGTCAATTATACTATGGCCATACTGTGAGAGTTTTAGCATCACAACTACTTTTAAGTGCTTAATGTGTGCAACTGTGTGGTGAAAATATTTTTGTATGCTTTAAATTCTGTCCATCAAGACTGCTAAAAGGAGCAGTCTTGCCTTGCTGTTTCAGATATAGACTAGATAACTTTTTTCTTTCAGGTTCTGTTATCTATGCTGAACTAAATGGTGCAAGACTCATTTAACAGCAGTTCATGTGAGAAGAGATCCTTTTAATGTACTCCTTTCTGCCATTTTATTTCATGAATGCTATAAACAAAATAGATTCACATTTTGGTTTTGTTTGCATACGTGTTTTGCATATACTAATGTGTTTATACATGCACTCATATGTTTTTGAAGTTTGGCCTCTGTAGCAAGACTAATGTGATCATAAATTAATACATATTTGCTCATATAGTAATATTCTGCTGAGTGCATTATTGTAGATATATCGCACTTGATAATTTTCTTTGGGATCAGTATAGTAGTGAAATATTAACTCAAGTTACTGAGGGCTATTAGTTTATTTAGCAAAAGTTAAATATATTTTGCTTTCTGCTGAATAGACCATCTTTCCTCTTTTTTTTGCTTAATGAACAAAGCTCTTTGGTGAATTGACTCTGACATTAAAGACTAATGCAGTGTGTCTGGTCACCTTTAAATGAAACGTCTATTACCCCTAGGACCAATAACTCTTTAAAGAAGTTCAGTTAAATGAGGATGATGTTATGGCATTTAGCCTGCTACAAACAGGTAATAACAACTGTTTGCATGGTGTTAACAAAAGTTACATCTGCAACTGTAGGGTTACTGTGTTGTCATCCTTTCTGAGGGTTGTTCACTGCCAATATTTTTTCCTTCCTTTCCCCAACCACCCTCCCGCCCCCAACTTCTGGCTTGATGTCCTATACAAGTGATTAGTGTGCTGTAATTGAATTGGCTGTAAAAAGATAATTAATTGATATTTTACTCCCAGAGAGGTCAAGCTGCCCTATCTTGAATGGTTGTTATGAAAGTAGTCATCCTGCTGCTGCTTATCCCTCGAAGGTGGCACATGATCTTTGTCTTGCTGATAGTAATAATTATAATTAAAATTAACATGAAGGGAGTATTTAAGGAGTGATTCTCTGATTTGGATGCTTTAGCTTCTCTTTGAAAGCATTTGAAACTAGAATTTATAAACCATATTAGGTAGCTGTCTGGGTAGTGTGTTTTTAATGCCCGGCACAATACTATCTTATTTACTGTCTAAACCTTCTTTGTGCTGTGTTACCAGTAATGTGGGACAACAGAAATATGACTATAGATGTCTAAGGTTTCTGAGGTGACTAATGTGAAATCCTGTCAGGCACCTTGAAACCATTGACCTTAAACACCTTTCTTTGAATGGCTGCTTATTTTGAGATTATTTCGGCTAAAGATTGGCATGAAGAATTTTTTAATAAATGGATTATCTGCATGTAGGATGTCCACTGATGTTTAAGAGGCCGTTAAATAAACAAGGGAGCAAAATTCTACAAGTGACTCTGTTGGAAAAGGTGGGAAGACTTTATGAATAAAAGTGGGAGTTGAGTTCACTGACCCCTATGAAAGGCGTATTTAATTATTTACCTTATGTACTTACAACTGTATTAGAGGAGGATTAGGTGATGCGGTAAGTCTTCTGTAGGCCTAACAGCTGTGGCACTTTCTCTTTTCAAAGACTGTTCACAACTGTAGACTTAATGACAATTAAATAATTCTGCTATTCCTAGTGAGCCAGGTATGTACTGTTAACTTCCCTGTGCATCAGTGTAGGGTGACTTTCTCAAGGTCATACGGTCAATCAGGGTGTGAATTCAAGAGTTCTTTTTCCCTAGTGCTTCCTCAGATCACATGACTGTATCAACTGTAGTCTTTACTTGTTACTCTAAGTATCTTGACATTCACTGTGTGAATAAATACATTATGGGCAAACCTCTTGAAGGCTTGTGTCACAGGAGAACATTTGCACTAGAAATGTTCATCTCTTTCTTCCCTAAAGGGTGACTGATGTTCCTTCTCTGCACTGTTAAAGAAGAAAAGTTGAATGGGGTCCCCCTTTTTTTTTTTTTTTTAAACTTTTTTGAACTTGATTTCCCATCCCTGATGACTGTTATACTAGCCTTGTGACTATAGTGCACTGCTAAAAGTATCTTCTCAGCGTTAAACATTTCCTTCACAACTGTGTGGCACAAGAGCTATCAATTAATAATAATAATTTTTAAGCAGAGGAACCTTTCCAAAACTGTTGGTGCATTAAGAACCTGGAGTTACTCTGTAAGCAGTATGGTTCTCATTCATTGCCCAGAGAATAAATACTGCTACTACAGCAAAAGCTAATGGAGAGAAAGATGTTATTTAATGTCCTTGCAGCGGCAAAGACTTAACTTTTATCTTGCCATATAATGATAAAGTTATGGCACTGTGGAGATAACTGCAGCATTCACATTAGAAATTTCTTGGCTTGAACAAAGTTTTACAGTTAGAATATTATCTTTCTTTCATACTTCACCCCACAGAATTTGAGACAAACACTACTATTTGGTTTTGTCCTGAATTACTCAGCAACAGCTTTCCAACACAAAATATTCCTGCCAGGATGAGAAATTACCTACCAAAGCGTTCTCCTGTCTTCTGGTTCGTATTATCAAATGCTTCAAGTTTTCATTCATTAAGAACATGACCAAAACAGCCTTCTTGCAGGTTTTGCAGCGAACAGAAGTTATTTAATTGTGAAATTTGAGTTCCTGCAGGATGGGTTGGTATAAAATTATCTTGAGTAATTGCAGTATTATGTATTGTTTGTTATGTTGGTTGTGACAAAACCCACACAAGATGGCATCGGTTCTGTTACACCTGAATGAAAAGAGGAAAAAAGCCCTCCTGTTTTGTGTAGTGCTGTCAACATAATTTCTCAGGCTTTGCAGTACTTCTTTTGGTGGGATCCTGAAGAATATTTCAGAAAAGGAAGAAAAGTAAAAGCCATTAAACTTCTATCTCTGCTAACCATAATGTAAAATACTGTTTTTGCATGGATATGATACATTAAAATGAAGAAAACAATGGTGTAGGCATTTAAAAATTCAAGGAAGTAGTCCAGAAAAAAACTTGGTCTACTAACTGAAGGCTTGAAACTGTATTGGGAAAATTCTAGGGAAAAGTCAAGATACCATTGTTTGAACTGAGAAAGTGAGATGTGCCCATTCTGAAAGTTCAGGTATAGATAAGATAACTACTTACTTCACTCCCAGTAAGATTTTAGTTCTAAAAAGGAAAAGCAGATAAGAGTTTCAGATCAGACAATTTGATACAACTTCTGGTTTCAAATTCTTTTGACTGTTGAGTTGTACCTTGTGGCTTTTATCGTTTTTATGATTTGGCTTGAGTTACTGTAGGGGATACTAATAGTTTAGTGACCAGGATCCAATTTTGTTTACAGAAATAAATAATAGGAATTCATGAGAAAATCTTAATGTATGTAAATCAAAATCCACCATATTCAAGTGCTGATGATTTTGCATTTGTTCTTAACTTATGAATGCAAAGGAAAACACTAGCACATCATAAATTACACCATTTTTGGCACTTTCCTTAGGCACTACAGAAATACTTCTTTTTTTCTTTTTTTTCTGTAGAAAGGAGGCAAAAAGCCAAGTGGCAGGATATCTGCTGAGAAAGCTGAGAAGATGACAGTCTTGCAGGAGAAAATGGAAGACAGCAGGTAAGTGTGAATCAGTATTCCTACTGCTCAGCTGGAGAATGCTGTCTGCCGAAGGCAGTTTTTCTCTTTGCAATACACCACTTTTGATTGGTGTTATTCTCTTGGACAAAAGGCCCTGTCTTTTTCTCAGGTGACCACTGTAATATAATACTGCCTGTCACGTTTTATGCCAATACGTCTTTTACTTCCATATAACCTGGGCTTGTTCTTGCAAGAACAGTATTTCTCAGTCCTTCAATTTGGAGATTGTTTGGTGTTGGAGTTTTCTGGTGTTTGGGGCGTTGTTTTAAGTGCTTTTCTTGTTTTTAGAGCTTTTTTTTCCCCTCTTTCAAATGAAGTAGGTGTGGGAGGCTTCGCTACACCTTTAAAATTGCCATCAGATCTATGACCTGATTTTTCAGCTAAGTTTTGGAGTCTGCTCTGATTTCTGTGTTGCTGTGATTACACTGAGTAATTACATCTAACCTTGCTAAAACTGGTGTGTTTAAATGAAACTCCGTAATTGCATTACATATGATGTAGATAGTTGAAAAGAATTGTGTAGGGAAGAAAAACTTTTCTGCTTAGTAGATTAGTCAAGGTTTGCAAGGGTGATTTGAACAACTTGGCAACGTAAAAATTATAGTCTATTTAAGTGCAGAAAATGCCTGCTCTCTAGGGGAGCAGGGAAACAAAACCAAAACCCACTAGTTTGAGTTTACTGAAAATCTGGAATGGAATTAGTTGAAGAAAGTGTATTATGACCCTTTGTGGTGTTGAGATCTCAGAAGTAAACTCCAGCTGTAGATTTTCAGTGCATGTTTGGCATGCTTTCTGTGCTTTTACTGTTTGAAAACAAAACAACACTGGCATTCTATTTTTCTCCTTGGTAGGAAAGAATTATCTTGCACTGTTTCGTAATTACAGGGTCAGGAAGGTATAGGTATTTTATTTTGCATATACTCTGTAGTTTCATATTATGTTCCATGTTGAGATTCATGGAGAATATTAAAATGGAAGTATCAAAATTCTCTTTGAACATGTACCATCAATTGTGGATGGACAAACGGCAAATTCCTTTATGCAGGTACCAGGTAGAATTATCATTATCATAAAAAGGAATTAGGAAGTAATCAAAAAATGCACCTGAAGTTGCATCCTTATGGGTTAAAAAGAGAAAAGTTATTTCTAACTTCCATCAGTGCAATTACATACAAATTGCAGACTGTCTAGATATTGTTCTACTTTTGCCTATCGGAATTCAAATCAGCTGTAGAAAAGTGTGTGATTTGTTTCATAAAAACTTTTGTGACATCTTTCAGGTAGCTTCCTGTTTCAATCCCCCCAAAGTCATACTGACTTTGTACACTGACAATGGGGAAGTTTTGTTGTTATGTTTTAATCGAGACAATCTGTGTAAACTAATGATTTTTTTAATGCTGCAAATAGAAGCTACAAATCCATTTCCAACTCTGCAACTCAAACTTAACTACAGTCTGCAAAATCTTACCTGGAGTAAGCTTTCCTTGCCTGGTGTCAAGGTCTAGGTGAACTTTTAAATCTTACCCTGTTGTAGGGAAGAATAAGGTGTCTGCAGAAGCCCAACTTGGGCAAAGTGTTAGGTGTCCTTTATCATACTGGAACACTTAAAATGTAAAATTCTGTCTCTGGCTGATGGTCCTTTTAGCTGTTACCTGCTTTAGATACTAGTCACAAACTTTCAAATCCTATTCCTTTAATTCCAGTTGGAAAAATGGAAGACGCTCGTTTTGTAATTTTGCTAATGCAAGGGTATTGGCAGGCAGGCAACTAAATAGCAGGAGGCTTTTTAAAAAGTCAAGGTAGCTTTGAATAGCCTGGAAGAGGAATAGAACTTGTAAATGTCGGAGTACTGATTTAGATAAATTCTACCTTTCAACAAAGAGAACATGACATCTATTGCTTTCTTAGATTGAGGTGATCTACCCTGATACAACTCATTAGTGGAGTAGCACCAAAGCTAAATCTGGCTCAGCATGTGTAAATTGCTTCATATGTGTATTAAAAAGAAATAGTAGAAATATTTTTTGAACAGCATTATTTCCTCAAAACAAAAAGTAATCAGTTTCTTTCATGATACAGCTTAGATGTGAATTAAAAATACATTTTTAGCTTTTGGATAACCTTATGGCTTTTCAGTTCCTTTCTGAGAGAATGCATGTGCAGGTAGACCTCCTAGTCCTACTTTTTATGTTCAGTATTCTCATACAGATATTTTTGCTAGGTGACTAACTGGAAGAATAAACTGTCATTTCAAGTACAGTGAATAAACCTTCCTTTTCATAAGTACCATATGAGAACATAGTAAGTAAAAACTCTGATTTCTTGAAACCGTTTAATCGATACGCAACTCTGAAAGCAATATTGAATCTTTTCTGTGATCCAGTCACAGATGTGCTTGCATTAAGGCTGTGGTATGAGATGACAGTAAATGAAATTGCAGCTACAGCAGCAAGTATTAGGGGGAAATGAAAATTCCTGACTCAGAGGAGCAGGGCAATGACAGAAAGACTCCTCATTATAGATCTTTTCATATGGAGAAGAATGACTGGTAAATGAGGTTTCTGTGACACAAAGAGGATGGAAATACAGTTGGACGTTCATGCAGAAATTGTGCTCACTGTACAAAACAAATAGAAGAATAGGGGATATCTAATTTGCATTTCTTAACTGACAAAATGAGTATGGAGATATCTTCCGAGACAGATGACAGTTGAAACAGTTAAGAGGAAGGTATTGTTTAACTTTCTCATTATTTGGGTTGTTATGAAAGTGACTTTTGCTATAGCCTGCTTATTGGTAACTTTTCCAGTGTTTGCTTTAATTTATTTACTGTACAATAGGTTACAGGCTTTTTAAAATACTGACTTGAGCAAATCTGCCATGATGACTAATTCTCCACCTTTTTTACTAGTTCGGCTAATAGCAAAACATAAAATAATTATAATGGGACTTGCTGACATGAGCAGGCGTAGTGATTCCAGTGTCTAATCAGGTTGGTCCCACTGATTTGCAGTAACTTCTCTGTAGCAGACAAGGTATTTTTTCATCTTTAACCAATATGAGAAGTCATGTTTATGTCAAAATAGACAGGACAATGTGTACTGGCTAATAATAGAAATCAGAAGTACCTAACTATTTAAAGCACTTTCACAAATGCTTCGTTTACCACATGCAGCAACTGTCTCCCTCATTCTTGCAGTGTGACCAGGGAATTTAGTGTAGACTGGGTTTCTTGTTTTGTTGTGTTTTTTCTTAAATGGCTTCACTTGGCTGTGTTCCAACTGCTTAGTCTGAACCTATTCTGCTTTATCCTATTAAGTGGCCTAGAGAGTTGCAAATTCCCAGATTTATGGATCTAAAATAGCTGGAGGTGCCTTCACATAGGATGCCATCTGTCTTCTGTGGTCTGTCTTTGGGCGTAAGATACCTTAATATTTTTTTTTTAAATACTTGAAGAAATAAAAAAAGAAAGAGAAGGCTGTCTTTCAGTCAAGCTTAGTTGGACTTTTATACTATGATGTGAAGGGTATGTACTTGTGTGCTGAGAAGGGGATCTACCTTTTCAAGTACTTGAGAGGTACTTGAAATGCTTGACTTGGTCTTAAATATTTTATACAATCAGAGATCAGGAATAAGCTGTATAATCAATGCCTGTAGAAAAAAGACAATGCTGAAGTTTCAGACAGGTCACTTAATGTACTTGCAGCTGTCTCGTACATTGATCTTCACCACTGTCTAGTAATTCCTTCAAACCTATTGTAAGTCATACACTGTGAGTCATTAATTAGCTTCACCTAGAAGTCAATCTTTGCCTGCAGTGGCAGCCACTCCATTATCATCTGGTGTATTTCAAACAATAGAAATGATTGAAACAGGAACTCCTACATTTCTTTGAAGATTAAGAATGGCACACCAGCCTGTAATTTAGATACTTGTGCAAATTTTCATTTGCATTAGCAGAATAGTGCAGATCGTGTTGAATTATTCCATAAAAATATCTCCAGGTTTTAAAAGATTTACTGTACCATATGTATGTTGTTAACTTCGGAGTGGTCTAGTTTGGTGGTGATGGATTTTGTGGTTGTTTTAAACGTATGTCTTCAAATGAAGATGAAACTAAGATTCATTAATTCTTTAGAAGCCTAGAGAGTGGCACATTTCAGTCTCAGTGCTGGTTTTAAGCCTTGAGAGCTACCTTAAAACTCTGAATTACATTTATAGAATAACTGAATTTAATTTTAAATCTATCAGTCAATTCCATTTCCTTTATTAGTAAAATGAACTTCTGTCATATGTAACACTGACAGTTATTGCAAGCAGAAATCTGTTGTCACATGTTTTTGTTTTCTTCAGTTATGTGGTAAGTAGGGTCAAGTTTGTGTTATAATTAAATCAAACTAATTGAAATTTGTATTTACTTGAAATCTGGATGAAGCTGGCTGATGTAGCTTTACATATATTTTTCAGTGACTTGCATGACTTTGAATGGTTTAGACAGGATAGTACTTAATCATGCCAAAAGTGTAATTGGATGTTACATAAGCACGACTTAAGATTGTTTTAATCTTTTTTTTTTTTTTTGTCCCTTTAGCTTCTCCATCCATATTCTGAGCACTGTTTTTAATCAACTGGGTACGCTTTAAAGCAACACATTTTATGTTCACAGGAGGATGTCCATTTTCAGTGTCACTGCAGAGATCTTTTTTTTTTATCAGGATTGTTGGTCAGAATACTTCTGTTTAGGAAAAAGAGGCAACAGTAATTGAAGAAACTTACTCAGTACTAAAACTTGATTCCATGATTTTAGAAGAACTGGAACTTACTTGGCACCTTATTCTGCAACTGTAACTCATATCAGTGCAGCATATTTGAATTCAAGATTTTGAAGGAAAGTAATGCTTACAGAATTGGGTATTTGTTGGTAATAGCAGCAGGGCTATACAAACTTCTTTTTTTTCCCCTGTTAAGACATATTTAGTTTTAGTTTTAGAAAAAAACATTGTTTTATACACAAGATAGTGTGTTGTCATCTGGGATACACAAAATTGTTGCAGCTAGTGATATGGCAGACTTACTGTGGCTGCAAATAATATTTTCTAGAAATTTCAGGACAGCAGTCAGCAAAATATTTTGTGTGTTACAATTTATACTTTGGACTTCAACATTTTATATGCAACGTTTCATCAAAAAGTGTGGGTCCTATATATGAGTTACATGCAAGTGGAAAGTTGTTTTATCTAATCTCAAGGCGCACTTTTTTATTCCATTACTCATTTTAATACATTGTTTAAATAGATTAGTCTCAGCTGTTGAGGTAGAAGCAGCTTGTTATTTTTCCATAGCAAAGGTCACTATGCATCAGGGTAGTCAGGTGGCTGGCAAATAAAACTTAAAATAAGTTTTATACTGCCATCTTGCTTTACTTGAAAAGGATTCTTATAATTGCCTGGTCATTTTACTCATGCAGGAAAAATTCCTTGCATATTACAGAATTTCACTGTGTGACGGAGATCCCTGTCAATTCATGAAGAATATTGAATAGCTGAGGAGGACAGGCTTGATTTAATGTGTATATGGGACTTTACCCAACACGTATGAAAGTTGTATATGAATCTGACTGGGTTGGCTGGTGCAAAGATGGAAGAGGAAATGTCAGCTTCCTTTACTATTTATTCTGAGCAATATTAATTACCTGTTTTGTGGTTGGAAAAAAAGCAGCCGCATGCAGAACCTAGCCAAGCACCAAGCCCTAATCCAATCAGTCTGATGTATGCAGAAAGTTTACAGAATGACCTTGTGCATAATTACTCATTTGATGGCTGTTAGTAAATGGCACAAATGGAATCTGACATACATTATAACACATTAATGATTGCCTTCCTCCCTCCATCCTCTTCTGTACAGAAAAATGATTTTAATTAAGACTTCCGTGATTAGTCATTTAATCAGTCATTAGGCCAATACAGATGGAGTCAATTAATTTTTTTACACTTGAATAGAGACTTGATGCCACTGCAAACTGTACAATCTACTTTTTTTTTAAAACATTGTATCATGGGCAATTGCCTTGATGTCTGTCTAGTAAGCGTACATCACTCTTCCAAAAACTGGATAGCATTTACAGCACATCAGTATTATAGCAACTATAGGTATGTTTTATTAAATGCTATCTGAATTTTAATGAGTCGGTTCAGTTTTGAATTCAGACTGATGGTTGTTCTTGTTATGGAGTATCCTCTATTTTTTTTAAAGGGTAGTGGGGCGGCGTTGCCTTTTAAAGCAAATGTATTCAGCATCTCGTAATGTATTTTGTTATTCCAAATGATAATACTTTGTGTTTCAGTGCTATATGTCATGCAAGAATTTCAAATGTTTTATGAACTTAAGGGCCTGTTTCATTTGGTGTGGGAAGACTAGCTACTTGGCAGATTCAAAAAATGAGGTATATATAGCTACGAAATTACTTGCTAAAAATCGTAAGAGGAGTTGTGATCACCATCCATCTTAGATCAGCAATATTTGAAATCACTCATTGGCTGTAGATCAAAGTCATTGGTCATTTACAGGATAAGAAGAGAACAGAAGTCATCTTTTAGTTTTTTTAGTCTTTTAGAACTACTTTGGAATAGGTCTTCACCTATTGTTGTCGTTGGCCGATATATCTTCTCTTTAAAAGATAGCACTCCAAAACAATATCAAAGCTTGTTTAAAAAAGACAAAGCAACTTTCATTTCTCTTCTATGAGCAATTAAATACAGAGAAAATTAATGAACTGATGAAACTTCCATGATGTTTTTATTGACTGCTGTATGTTGGCTCATAAAGCAGCACTGGTTGTTTCTAGCATTATGCATTCGTTGAGATCTTATTGCCCTGTTTAAAAAAAATGTAAAACCTCCGGATTTGCTTCTTGAGGATACGTTGTGGATAAACTACGTAAATATGATAAATATGATAAAAATGATTAAAAGAAGTGTTGTCTTAAATCCACACTCTTGCTACTCTTGCCAAACTAAGTTCAAAAATGAACTAAATCTGGGAGGACAAAAGAAAGTACTTACTGGTAGAATGGGGTGTAAATGGATCCCATCTGAAGATATCCATGAGAAAGGAGCAAGAATTGTAATTCTAAGTTTCTAAAGCAGTATTGCTATTACGGAAATCTGGAATGGTAGATTTATGGATTTGAAAACAGCAGTACTGTATTCTTTAATCTTCAAGGAATTATTTATACTGTTTACAGTGCTACTTTTCACAAGAAAGAAGGATTTAGCATATTGAAAAGGACCAAAGTGTATCATGCTTTCTATTGAACATGTTTGCATATCTGGGAATACTAGTCAGAGGAAGATAAGCGTTAACATCTGCAGTCTGTATTTCATAGATCTACTCTTGTCCTGAACAAGAAATTGCTATGTTCCTCCTTTGAATTGGTTCTTCATAGTATTCCCTTGCAGAATTCATGCCCATTGGCCATTATAGTTTCATGCAGACAAAATGCTGTGGGTGGAGTCATGCAAAGTGCAGAGGAAGCCTCCAAAGTGGTAAAGAAAATCTGCTTGGAAATTGTTAGTTTTAAAGTGAGATTTTCAGGGATGGCATGCTGTGAAGACAGGCAAAAAGTAGCTTACATCCTGAAAATACTGGTTTTTGTGGCTTTAGCAGACCTATGGAAGGTGTAGGGTGGGAGCAGTGAAAATCTTCAGTAGTACAGGAAACATACAGAAAATAATTTCAGTAGGTTTTGTTTATATTCAGGAGTGTAGAACAAAAATGTCTGTATTCTGCGCTTAATGTTTAAGCAGTATTACAACTCCATCTGCCTGCTCCATCATGTTCCATCCGTATTTTCACTTGCCAAGAAAGCAAGATGTATTCAAGGCTAAAATTTTCAAAAGCAGCTCTGTTTTCTCATTGGCTTCTGCTGTCACCTGTATGTCTCTGTGGTCCATTGTGCTTTCTGGTGCTCATGCTTATTTAAAGCATAGTGCTTGGCGAGCCAGATAGTCCAGATAGTCTTAAGTCCAGCTACTGTGGATATCCTTCCTGATCATCAGGTTGCAAAGAAGGGAAGAAGCAGAATGCCTCCCCCGTAACAACTGAATGAATTGCAAACAAGATACAAGTTTGCTCCATCAAATAATAATCTAGTATGCTAGTTATATGCAATGAACAACTGCAAATGGGAAAGTGTTTGTGCAGTAAGTACAAGGAGGTCTGGTTCATTTGGTTTGCATTTTAAATGTGACTGAATAATTACTGTTGAGCAGTTAATTAGAAAGATTCTAATGTAAGACTAGCCCATGACACGAGGGAAGATTGCAAAAAGAATGACTCATCACTCATGGGTCCCTGTCTGGAAAAATTACTTGATAAAAAAGGCCAATCAAATGCTGAGGCACTGTGATCTAATAGAGAATAGGAAAGCAATTCAGCTGGGCTGCCAACAAACAGGCTCTGTGGAACGGTAGCTTGAAATAAGTACAAGTGGAGATCCCGCTGCATAAAGTAGTACATGAACTAGTTTGTGAATTCACTGCCACCCAAGCCTCTTGAGTCCATTTCCAATGTAAATTAAAAACAAGGCAATGGAAATCTGTGAGAGTAGATGGGGTTAAGAGTCTACGCTAACAGTGACTTTCTGTAGTTGGTGTTTCTGCTCCATTTTGCGATGTCACCATGCTGGGAGATAAGAGGGAGCTGTCCAGCCTGAGTGGCTTCCCGTTAGGTCAGATCCTCACCGTGTCAGTGGTTTGATTTACTGTTGTCTTGGAGGGCTTATTGCAGAGGCAAAAGGGAAAGGAATAGATTGATTTGTGTCTGTCTTAAGAAAGATTGAGAAATGAGCCCTGTCTTGTCTAGCCCAGGAATAATAAATAAAAGCAGGTGTGAGGTGTTGGAATTGAAAACAGCTGGATATGACGGATGTGATCTGACTTCTCTAGAGCTTCAGTCTTTAATCCCTGTGGCTCAGCGTGAATATTTCCCTCCTGATGCAATGCAGAAATAATAAATAGAATACAGCATATGGAATGGTTCCTAGACGGAGAAAGGAGGAGGGAACGAACCACAGTTAACTCTCTTTGTGCTCACTTTTCCTTGTATATATATACCTCAGCAACTTTTCTTACTGCATTCTACTAATCCTTATAGTCTGTTTCTTGGTGTTTGCAGTAAGGCATGTCATGCCAAGATGAAAAAGTCAGAAGCCTTTGGAAATTTGTGTTACAACTGGAATCTACCTTAATTCAGAGCTATGTTTTTGAAGATGTATAATGATCCCCTCCCCATTTCTGATGTAGCTTTTGCACATAAATGCTTCTTCCCAATTGAAGTAAACACTGAACCATCACTATAAACTGCAGTGAAATGCCTCTCTGTACCACTAAAATGATCTGATATTCAATTATAGTATAGAGTCATCCAGCCTTATTTTGTAGCTTGAATTTTGTCAAATCCTGACCCGTGTAGTCTGCCAGAGGATGCGTTTGTCCACTGGAAAAACTCTGCCATCTGCTTTAGAGAGTTCCATACAAGGAATGGATAGGAAGAGCAATTCAGTTGATTAGAGCTAACGTGGTATTTGAGATTACATCAAATGATTCATTACACTTGTCTGAGACAGCGGGATTCAAAAATAGTCGTTGTGCAATTCTATCCTACCCAATAATATTTTTTATTTAACCTGGGTTTAAATTGCTTTGTATGCTGGAATGAATACTTTGGCATGGATATGAAGTAGTATGTAAAAGAAACAAAGAAATGTCTGCTGAAGTAAATGATATGTGAGTTCTTTCTTTCATGTTTTATTCTATTCCAAGAGTAATGATAAGATTCATCAGGGTCACACTTGGTAGCTGTCTTGCAAAGTAGATCATTTAGAAGAACGTTTTGGCACCCTGCTGTTTTGTCATATATTCCAAGCTGGTTGTGCCAAAAGAGAATTGTAGAAACTGCTGTCATAGAGTACAAAATCATTGGATTTATAATAGGGAGCCAGTGGCGAGAATTCATTATACATTCACACCTGCAGATAAAGAGCATCTAAAACTGGAAGTTTTATTCCACTCATCTTTGATCCTGATATTATTAGATGATATTAGCATCATCCTACACTAGATTCTGGAATTGGAGCAGATATGAATTCTATCCATTAATTTTTTCATATAAGTAATTCTTTCTGTACAGCAACTGTACCCTGTATTTAGAGCAGTAGTTCTGGATACTGAGACTCTTGGTTTCTGTTGTTACATTGTATGGTCCTAGTCTCCAATATGCAATTTACCATTTGTAAACTAACAATGTAAAAATCGCTCAACTCAAATTGTTTTACGATCCTGAATAGAAACTTCTTCATACGTCCAGAGTATTTGGAATCATTTCATCAAGTTCTAGACATAAAGTGATATCTTTACATAGAATTTGATAATTTAGGCTCTTTATATTTGTTAATACATAGCTCTGTGTCAAAATACCACTTAAACAGTAACACATACTAAGAGTAGGAATTCTCCTTAATATCAGCCTAACTTTGGGAGCCCAGATTCTCTGTTTCGGCTGAATAATCATGATTTTAGTATCCCAATTCACATCTTCCTGCCCAGTTTTAGAGATTGAACCTGAAATTCTACATGTGCTGGTTCCTTTCCTTATCTTGCAACAGATAAATTATTAATTTATGCTTGTACATGTTCATACAGAGCTTTTTCAAACAGAACTACGGAATTTGGCCCAAATTTTGTATCTTGTGTAAAATAGCCTAGTCATATTGAAATTACTGATTTGTAACAGCTGAGTATTTCACCAGATGAGTCTAGTTAAAGATGAAAATTATTTGCTATGAAGAATGATCACAGCCGATCAATTCTGCATTTCTAGCTGTTTGAGAGCTAAATTTTCAGAGCTTGTACAGAGAATTTTTGCACAGCTCCTGTTCCCTGCGTAATGGCTGGATATACTTAAGTGTTTCAGTAGCCATCATCTGTGACAACCTGCATTGCCATTAAGAGAGTTTATAGCAAAATAAAGTAAAGATCTGCCACCTGAAAGTTTTAATTTGTACCCTGGGGAAAGTTAAAACAGGAATGCAGATTTTTGTCTATTGTTGTAAGGGAATTGTTAGTTTACTCAGATGAATTAAGGCAATATTATCTAAAGCTTTTTAGTCCAATACTGAACAAACATTGTGAATGCAATTAAATATCTAATAGCAGTCCAATTAAGTTATTTTTATGACTAGATGATGAGTTACTGGTAGTTTATTTGTAGGCAGCCATTTAAGTAAATCCTAAAGGTTACATACTGCACAAAAGAATCTAAATAATTCAAGGTCCTGAACACCTCTTGTAAATAATCGTTCAGTCTGGACTGTATTCAGACTCTGTATTCAGCTAAGAAATCATCAGTGCATTGAATTTTTCTGATTTTAATTGATGGGGGAAAATGGAATATGAGTTAATTATCCAGAATTAATTCCACTTGATATAAAAAGTCTACTTCCACAAGAGTGTGTAGATTTACTTGTGTAGTCCACGTTAGTATTAGTTTGTGATTTTCATCCTGAAAACTTAGAAAAATTAAACCATGAATTTCATGCTTTTCAAGTAGACTATAAAATAAAACTAGTAGTGTAGCACTAAGGTAACAGCCAAAGTTGAAAGCGGAATAGCAGTTTGTAATGGGTCATGCAAACTTACCATTGTCTTTCTTTCCCAAAAGTCATGATACTGACAGAACAGTAGAAAGAGTGGTAGAATGCACATCTGTAGAGTGTGGAGATGCCCCTGCATTTCTGAGAGAGATTGATAGGAAATCATTAATGCAGTTTATGAAAAGAAGGCAATTCAATTGGTAGAGAGATTCACCTCTATCGGAGGGATCAGACTGGCTATCCCTAGAACTAAAAGAGACACTGTATGAAATGTAAGGTTTTCCAAATACGTAATTTTGGATTTGTACAAGGAGAAAACAATGTTAAAAATAGGATTTCATAGGGCCACAGATCAAATTACTTGGCTTCAAAATCCTGTTCACCAACAAGGAGCCCTCCTGGAATTTATAGAACGGCATGTCTTTCACAGTGTATTGGACACATTTATCATTTTATCTGCTTGTGGAATATCTTCTGGTAGACTGATTTATTTTTTTTTCCATATACATTAAATGACTGGCAAGATTCAGTCATTTCTACAGTATATTCTTTGGCAGATATTTGCTGGACTCTTTTCCAGCAAATACTTGTATTAAATAGTTTGTTGTTAGGAGAGGTATATGCCCAGCTGTAGTTAACTCATTGAAAATCTTACAGAAAGTGGAACAATTTTTGTTTGCTGGTTTACTCTGTGTGTAGAGAGGGACTTGAAGCCGTAGTGACCCTGTCCCCTGAACTTCAGTCTTATGGCAGAGTCCACCGAGAAGTAAAGCACTCCCTTCTGAGACCTTTCCTAAGCAGTAGTGATTTAGAGTGGTACAGGTGGAATATACCTGTTTTCTCTCCCTTCTTAAGTGCTCATTTGTACAACTTTGACTAACTATGAAGACTTTTAAATCAAACTAGATGGCAGATTCTGCAACCCCTCCCATGATATATTTGATCCATGGCTGCTGAAGTTCTAACAAAGAAGAGAGAAAATGATACTCCATTTCTAATTAAAGAAGTAATTTTCCTTTGCAAATAGACTTTTTATCTCAGCTACAGTGTTAAGGATCAATGGGTTGTCACATGTATGTCTTTTTAGTAAATGCCAGCTGAGATGACATTAAAGTGATAGACTGATCACTGTAATCAATGCAATTCAAAATTGCTTTGTGTCTTAAATGAACTTGGTTCCTTTCTGCGATTCTCCTACAGTTAACATTGTCTGAGCAATGAAGTACAAGGTTACATCTTAGTTTGAAGTAAAAAGCAATGATGATATGGAATTACAATTTTTTTACATAGGTGCCGGTTTTGCAGTTTTAACTCCTGTTTTTATGCAATTCAAAAGACCTCACTATATATTCTTATTGCCAAAAAAAAAAAAAAAAAGGAAAAAAAAATTAAAGTAGAAGAAAATAATGTGAAGCTTCCCCTTTCTTCCCCCATGCACTACCCCACTCTCATAAAAAGAGTGAGTGGCCAAGGCTTACTAAGATTATTTGCTTAGTTGTCTTATGTTAAGCCATAAATATTGACACTCCAAACTGCAGAAATTACTCAACTCAAAGGCAATCAGAATGGGCATTTAAGTATGAACATGTGGTTCAGCTTGAAAAAAATAAGTAACTGTGTGTATGTTGTGCAGTGCCTGTACATTTAATGCCAAACATAGGCTTATCTATACTACTTAAAATGATACTGATATGTTTTGATCTCCCATAAGCACATCTTCCCTGGCTTCTGGCAAGGCGATGCATCTGTGAAAAAAGACAGCCCTACTGATGATGCAGTTGGTGGTGATACAGGAGGGCAAACATAGCACCAGAGAACAGTCTAATTTTGAACTAAAGGAATCCTTCCAGACCATTATTCTCACAGTCTAATCAATGTCTTCAAAATCTATTTATGTGGAATACTTCAGAACCTTTTTCTTGTTCTGGTTTTATTTTTTCAAAACCCTAGAGGTTCTGTAAAAACTCTCAGGATCCTTGTAATTATTTCTCTTAAAGTTGGCAGACTGACAGGCTTTAGTTTTGCTTAGTGCTAAATTATTTATCTTCCTTTTCCCTCCTAGCCTTGACTTCTGAATCTTTAACTTGACTCTTGGGATGTATATTTTTTTCCCTTTCACCCCACCGCCTTTAAAGTGAAGCTGTTTTTATCTTTTGTCTTAGTGTTTTACCATAAAAAAAAGCACATGTAAAATTTGAATGTATGTTTAAGATACAGTATCTGATTTTTTTGTAATTGTAATTCTATCTGTAACAAGATAACTAGGTTGTATAAACCCTTGTATATGATTCTTACTCATTACCTGCATTCAGTAGTGGAACTCAAGCTGATTTATATTTTTAAAAAATACCATTCCTATACTGTCTCATATCATGTTATAGAACAGTCTTGAGGCTTTCTCCTCTAGGATCAAAATCTCTTCATTGCCAAGAGTTTTTCAACGAAGATGTTGAAATGCTGTTAAATAAAAAGTTAAGCACATAATCTGCTTTAAATCCAGCTCCCTGTAAAGTACAATGTAGTGTCACTATATCAGTCTGGTTTTTACGGGACATAAGCACACAATTAAATACCTTCCTAATAATCATTCTGTTGTGTGCTTTAAGTTATGTATGTCCTAGTAACTTTCAAGTAGGAAAGAAGTGAATAAATGGTAGAAGAAGAGATAAGCTTTTTCATTTTCATTGGTCAGCAGTAGTGAGAAGTGTTTATTTTTACAAAATGCAAGGATAACTACTTAAATACTAACTTTTTTTCAATACATTTTAAGCTTTCTTATGTACAAGAAGTTTCATACACTAAAGTATCAACATGTATACTATAAAATGTGAATAATATGCTATTTTAATACAAGTGGCTTTGTATTCTACAGTGTAAGATGGTTGTGACTGTGACTTGGGTAGTACTTGTTAGACACAATTTTTGAAGTATAATTTTTTTTACGTGACATGTTTATACCTTTTTATAGAGTTACATCAATTGGTTATATTGCTTATTTTGACAAAGAAGGCAACATAGCTTCAGGATACTGAAAGCTTTTGAAAATCCAGCCTAAAGGATCTGAAGCTTGTTACTACATTGTTTTGAAAGCGGCCAAGTATTTCACATTAAAGTGAACAGTACAAATTTTACAGGAGGAAGAGTCTGGAACTGTCTTATGAGCTAATAACACCAAGCTCTCATCAACATGTAAGTAAGCATCATTATTGGTAGTAACAATATATTTATTCTAATCTTTAGATCTCATGTGACATCCAAAGAATACAAGCTACAAAAGGATCAGCACCTCACAAAGAACTCCAAGACATTACAAGGTAAAGATCTTTTTTCTTCCCTGTCTGTATTATCATATTCATCAACTGAAAAGCTGTAGAAGATGGTTTATAGTATAATTTCAGGACTGAATGTATTGATCATGAAGATTATGTCAATTCTTAAATTACTTCTAGGATTAGTAAAGAAAGCCAGTCAAATTTTCCTAGAACTTTTTCTTCTGAAACATTTATCTTTAGTGTCTTGATTAAGTGTCTAATATGTCATATATCTGACAATTTTGTGTCCTACTTTTAATTAGGATTCCGTTGCTTCTGATATTCTCTAAAACCATTATATTTATCTTGTACATGATTATAAACATGGGACCTTTGGTCTCCTACTGTTAGGACATCAAAAAGCAAAGTCACATATGGAAGAAAGCTTTTGTTGAAGTTTACTTTGAAAATAAATATGTGGCAATAGCATGAGAAAGTGAATAAATGCTTGTTTTAAAGGCTACAGAGGAATAGGAGAAGCAGTGCTATCCCCCGGGTTCAGATCATCAGTTCATGTCAAATAATTTCACTGGGTTATGCTAGTGAGCTAGTATCTACTTTTTTAAGTCATAGAATTGGCAGTTACTGTCCAAGGGGAAATAATATTATCTCCTGACTGGAGGAAAAAGATTAACCCCCACACACACACACACTTTTCATTTCTTTAAAATGGATGGTGTATACTTGATTCTTGTGCTGTAGCAAGTTTATTAGTCATTTTAAAAAGGCAGATGTTTGCTGTTTCTTTAAAAACATCACTGACAAAAACAAAGGCCATTGTTATTGTAGGAGTCATGCTTCCGTGATATTTTTGTTACTGTGAGCTTGAAGCATCCCATGCATACAGCATAAGAGTAATGGGATGGAAGATCAGCTTGCTTTGTTGTTGTCAAATGCACGTTCTTTACAATAACCTTTTTTGGAACATGTTTCCAAGGGGCATGATAGATTTCTCCATCAATTGGTATCTATAAGCCCTGATCCTAACTTTCCCTTCTAGCTTAAAGCTATGAACCTGCATACATGTGAATTTAAAATACTCAGTGTTCAAAACGCATCTTACTCATCTTGAATATTCTAGTGTTGTCTTTCTTCATTCCAAGCTGTTGACAAGGTAGACTTCCTTATCTTGTTTTATGAGACTGTTCAAATTGTCATGCATGATACTTGCTATAATACTTCTGTTTCATTTTTACTCACACTAGTATTAAACAGTAACTTTCTATTCTATTTTTGAAGTTGGTGACCTCTGAAGGATTTGGAACTCTGAAAGTTTCATTGGAGGAAAAATATCTGATATCATATTCTGGAAAGCCTATGGCTCATTAACTTATGTCTATTAATGGCTGCAAAATTCATAAACCTTTACATAATGATTTTCTTTAACTGTAGTGCTATTAATTTTTATGGTAATTTTGGTGTTATTTATGATCGTCAAAAGAGTTTGTTGGAAAAAGAGATAATTACACAGAGCTTCTAATTTGTAGATCCTCCATGCCTTATAGTAATTGTTGCAGGCTCTATTAAAGATTAAGGAGGTTACAAGCTTTGACTTCATAAGGTGAAAGTAATTCTTTGAAGGGAAAGTTATATTAATATGTGATTAGAACTGATTACTCAAAGAGCTATAGTAATTCATTCATGAATTCCATTCAGTTTTACTTCTTTAAAGGTTTAAAACGTTTCTGTCTAATCTGAGGGATCCTAATTTCTTTTTGTCTGTCTGCTTACCGGTTATAGGAGCTTTTACACTCTTAAAAAAACCACAGACACACACAAGCAAGCAAAAAAAACAACAACCCTGTAATTAGAAACGGTTCAGATTAAAAAGTTAAATTACTTTGTTGGCTTTAAAAAATACTGGAGAAAAAACAATCTGCACTTCTGTTTCTCTCCAGAATATACAGAATGTATGGTAGTTCAAGATGTATACTGTACATGGCATACAGGTGTTTAAAAAGACTATCATCTGGATAATGTAATACACAAGAAATAGAGCAGCTAGCAGATACTTTCCATAAGGTGCATAGTAAATACCCTATATTTTGATCCTTTTTACATGCACAGGGTAAAGCAAAGAAACATGTAATACAGGCTGGAGGTGTTAAATTGTTTTGCTTGACATCCTGCAGATTCATATGTTCCTATAAGAAATGCCTTTTCTAGTCATAATTCGGAACTAGCACCAAAAGCTGCAGCCTGAAGTCTCATTAAAGATTTGCATGTGAAGAAACTTCAGGGTCAGAGATTGATCGATCTGTAAGTTAGGATTTTTTTTCCTAGTGTCATTGCAATGTATGTAGTGTCTTTAAAATATTTCTTTCAGAGAGGTTACACTATTTCTTGTTTTTAAATCTCATTCTGTGGGGGAAAGCAATATTCCTTTAAAATTATTTCCATTGTGTAGTATCTACTTTGATTTACAGACTCTCCAGCTATGGCCCTTTACACTACCCAACCATCATGCATTTCTATTATTTGAGTTTAGCCTTCCATCTGCTAAGGCAGAGCAATGATTGTTGTCTTGTCTGTCAGTGTTTTGAAGGCTGTCATTATTTTCTAGATTTTGAACTCGTACATCTGGTATGCATGGATACTACAGAGCCTAGGGCCATTTTTGTAAGAGTCCTCAGTTGAACTTCCTCTGTTCACTACTTTTCTTCTTATTACAAATCTTGTAGTGGATTGGTGGCCTGTTTGTGTTAGTCTTGCGCAGTCATGGCAGCTTTTCATGGGAGTTGTATATATATATTGGTACTTATCCAGTTTTACCTATATGAATAGTCCCATTGGAGCTATTAATACTGTTCATATGCATAAAGTACATTTATACATGTTTATGGGGCTTGGCCTGTTGTTTATTATGGCCTGTTTATTACCTGAGAGCTTTTGATAGAAAGTATCCTACAGATACACCAGCTATTATTAAAATCCTATATTATCAGAAATCACTGTTTAAATTACCATTGAGGTGTCTTTGCTATTTTAACTGTATATTGTCTTGGGAGATTATTGTATAGCTAATAAATGATAGTCCTGATTGGTAGCACGAATTGTCATGCTGTCTACTCAATGATTACTGTTGTCTTCTGTTTGTGATTTAGCAGATATAACAGCATTTGGCTTTGGAATTGTGCACTTTTTTCATATGTTGTTTTAATACTTATGATTGTAAATTTTTTTCCTGTGACTTCTCCGTGTTTGTGTACTGAAACTGTTTTGTTTAGGAAAGGTTTTGCTTTACTCTTTCCCTGTTTGAAATGTTTAATTCCCAACTTTCCTTTATCTTTTTCAGGCCACTATGTGCTTAAGGTCCATGAAGTGACCGTGCCCCATTCTTGGGCCAGGCTCTCCCACCTGCCTTCAAACTCTTGAATTTTTCCAGAGAAAACCAAAACCGAGAACAAAGATTCTTTGAAAGTCACCAGCCAAGTAAAAAGGATCAAACCCCACAGCCAGGGCTCTTATCCAAGGCACACTGAAGTCAATGGAATTTTTCCCATTGAATGCAGTGGAAGTTGGATTTAGTCTTTGCATCCCAGCCACCTTTGGAAGGTTTTTCATGCAGGAATGGGGCTTCAGTTTTGAAAATTAGTCTTCTAATAACCAAGAAAATAGACTCTGGAGGTCCATGTTGTGGTTGTCTTCTTACTATTAACATTCTAGAAGAAAAAAAGAGATATTCTCTGTAGAGATTTGAGGTTCAGAGTAAAAATTTTTATCAGTTCTGTTTTTCAGAATATGTTTGGGGGTCTGTTTGTTTTGAAGGCTTTTGATCAAATAGTATAGTAAATTAATTTTTGTGACAATTGTAATTATACCTCTAATAACATGTTGAGATTGTTTCATGCAATTCTTGTTCACAGTTACCTCTATTGCGTGAGGACAACCAAGTAACTCTCCTCAAACTGATAGAGAATCTACCAGCTTCAGCCAGTTTTCAAAATAATTATTTATCACCTTTAAATCTTACTGATTTTTGTGCAAATTTATCTAATGATTGTAAGCAACAGAGGACACTTTCATTAGGAAAATTATGCTTATTTACTTATCTGCTCATATACGTTAATGCTCGTGTATTCACTGTACGAAGAAATTTTCACTTGAACAAGGCAGGAGTTCTCTAAAAGCCTCCAAATTAAGTCCAGTGCCTTTGCATGTGGATCAGAGGTTGATGATATCTGTAAAGGGGAGCGCTGGAGTTAATTCACATCACTGAATCAAAATGCATAACTAGGCCTTATCTTCTGTTTGCTTCAACAGCAGACATCTAGAAATCCAAAGTAAAAGCAGATAAAGCGCCTCAAAGTTCTCCCTCGAGAGCCTCTTAGGGTAGAAATCAGCTTTGGAAAGGCAGATGTGACATTGCAAGGCATGCCCATGGCATTCCGTAACTTGTAATATCTTGACTCTTTTACCTTCTTCTCCTTCTTTGGAGATGAAATTTACTGTTTCCTTCACATTTTCTTACACTGCAATCATTTTGTTGGAATAGTATTAGTAGTTACAAGTAACAGCAGTATTTGGCACTTTTCCTCAGTCTTCATTCAAGAATCTCAGACCTTCTGTTCTTTGAAATTATGGACAAAATTTCACACCAAGATCCTCTGGTTCACTGTGAGGTCCCAGGTTTGATGCAGCTGCTTTATACATGACTCAGTTATCACAGTGGCTCTTTCAGGCCTTACTCTAATGACCTGAATGAAGGATAAAGGAGATCAGTTGAATTACCTAGCATTTTACCACCTGCTTAGTGCTTACTGTGATTCAGGTGATTACTGTTAATCAGTTGTGATGATAACCAGTAAGTTCTTGATAACCCCGTGATAACTTCTCTCTCTGAAGTTAAGCCTTTCATCTCCCTGTAAGGATGGCTTTGTAGTTCTACAGGTGGAGAAACAGAAACTTGGTTATGTGCAAGGGATCACACACCTTGGCAGTAGAACCCAGAAATCTCGACTTTTGTAGTCCTCTGCAATGTAACTGAAGGATAGTTCTGTTATTCTACATCTCATTTTCATGAGATCTTCATTGATTATGAACATTATTGCATGCTTTTTTTAACTGTAAGAAAAAGCCCCTCACTATGAAAAAAGTGATTTATGTGCAAGTATTGTAAGCGTATGAGCTCCTTAGTATCATAGGTGCCTTGCTGCTTTGTCCCCAAGTAAATATACAGTTGTCAAATTCTTTATTATTAGCCAGAACTAAGAAGTATTGTGTCCTTTATCAAATACATGATCAATTGCTATGTATTGACCAAAAGATACTTCAAATCCTGTAATCAAAAAGGCTTCATCCTTCTTTGGTCTTTTCAGATTTTCTCTCTTCATTTGCCCTCTGAAATATACTTTTTAATGAGCTGAAGGCCTGGAGTACGAAGTCTTTGTACCAGTGGACCTTGTTAACTAGCCATTTGTGAATTCTTTTTAGACTCCAGAACAATGAGCTACATTTCCTATTGATGTAATGGTAGCTTTCACTGTGAAGAATCAGTCTTGTGCTTTCAGTTCACTTAATCAAGTTTTAACAGTAGGCCTTTTCTAGGTTAGCTAATTTTGAACAACTGCATACTCTAACATCGTGTCTCTTGGGACAATGAGAACTACACAAACTATGTCTCTCAGAAAAGCAGGATTCTCTTTTTCTTAGGCTATCGGTTTAGAAGTCTGATTTTCAAATATGTTATTTAACCTGGCTAGATCACTATCCCTTTCCCTGCTACTGTGCAGACACAAGCTCAGTAAAACAAAGAAAAATTCCTGAAAATTCTTTCCCCAGTGACATTTGTTGGGTCATGTGTTAGGATTAGGGAGACTGTATATAAGGGCCAAGATCTCAAAACATAACAACAAATGAGATGTTTGATATTTTGTAGTATTTCCATGTGGGTTTCCTCCTTGTGGAAACTGCATGCTGCTATGTGTTAAGTTTGAACACATAGTTTGAGAGTATAGGGGGAGTAACAGTAAGTTCTACAAGATGAGAATATTTAGTAGCTTGGCCTTTCATGTACTAATTTATGATGCGGCATTCTGTAAAATCCCCTTTTTGAAAATTGCCAACATGCAGACAACTTTAGTGACAAGATTTGGGTTTTGTTTTCATGTAAAGCTTAGGCACTTTGCTTAGAGCAGTGTCCCAAGAGAGTCCCTGGTGTGAAGCAATTGCTAGTTGTTAGTCCTATATCAAGACACATTTTTAAATTTACATTTCTGAATCTCCTGCTGACTACCATTTTTCTCAAGACTGACAGTACTTACAAGTAGCCAGTCTCTCCTTAGCGTGGTAGATGTGCAGAATGGATTGTTATCACACAGGATGGATCATTATCACACAGTATACTTTAAGGCTCAGTATGAAACAGGAGAAAGAACTTGAATATTACTAGTGAAGATAAGTAGGAGACACAGCTACATCACATTTTAAAATGTCCTTTAGAGCATCATAATGCAAACAGTCAATGTGTCTCTTAGCGTCAATATACAATTTTTTACGTACAACTAAGTATTGTTTTTATTCCTGCTTTATTTAGTTAGTCATAATTGAATGCAAAGTTGGGGCTGGGGAGGTTATACAACAAATAATCTGTGATCTTTAAAAAATGAGTGACCTTCCTATTTTATAGTGATTTTATAGGATTACAGAATGTGCAGTCGAAGCCAAAGCCCCCTTTTATGTACACACCCCAGTGGTGGCAAAATAACAGACCACAACTAATGAGAGAATCGTTTATTCTAATCTTGTAAAACGCTCATGGGCTGTGGTGGTCCAGAAATCATAGGTTGTATTAGCTGCATTTTTATACCTTTAAAGTTTATTACATTGTCTAGTGTATTTGATATAAATTCACCAGACAATGATTGCTGTGTGAACTGTACTGCAGGTTTATAGTTTATTAAAATGTACTGGGCCAAATCCTGATGTCAATGAAATCTGTTAAATTCCTCCCAGATATATTTTTTTAAATAGGTAATATAAGACAGCTGCTTTCTAAGTAATCTGTTTCTCATGTCATTAATCATATTTGTATAGACATAGGTGAAATCTTAAATATGCAGTCCTCAAGGAGCTAGCATATTTTTAGAGACAACTTAAATGACCTGTCATCTCGTTGTTTTTGCTTTTTGTTCGTTATCTACCTAGTTCCCCACTTGGAATTCTGTATTTCTATATATGATTATGCTACTTAACATGGGATCTTCATTCTTAATTTGAGTCTCTAAATGCTACAGTATTACAAACAGTGTTTGACTGTTTCACTGTTTCTAACTTTTACTGGTTTTACCAACGTAAATTGTACTCTTAACGTGAAGAGCGCTCTTCAGTGTACTTGAATGTAGCTCTGTTCCCATTCTATCCCACAAACACTCCTCATAGATGACTTTTCAAAGATTTTTAAGAGAATTTGTAATTTCAGTGTGCACACTTTGAACCAGATACTTATTGTGATAAATTTTTACAAAATTGCCTATATATTCTAAATTGATCAAATATTGAAGTTGGCATAAGGAATTATGGTTTCAGAATGCACATGCTTCCGCAGTGGATTAAACTGATAGAATTTTCCTGAAGTTAATGACATTGTATAAAATCTTTCATATTTGGAACGAGGATTTTGCTCTTGTTCACATGTAATAAGTTACTAGTGTATGGTATTTAGTGGAACTACAGTAGTTTACATCTTCTGAGGATCTGTCCTACCTATCTTAAATTCATGTAACATCCATTTTCTTTAACTCAGAAATACTTTTTCAACTTCAGATGAAAAAACAGACTTATTTTTTTGATGGATAAAAACATAAAAATGGTAAAACTGAAACAGATAGATATAAGGGTGCTTTTGGGTTTGTTTGGTTTTTTTTTTTTTTTTTTACCATTTTCCAGTTCTATTTCTAGAACGTTTAATTTCATTTTCTTGTATCTTTATCTTTTTTGATTGTTTTTCTTCAGTAGGGTTGAAATTGGCTCCATTTTGTGTTCTTAGCACAAAGATTGTTCTGTTAAGCAAACAGAAAGTCAAGGAATTATGGCACAGTGCTGGAAGTTGTCCAAGCTAATCCATACCAGATAGTGGATATTTTCTCAATTCCAGCAAAGCTAGTACCAGTTCACTAATAGAAATACTCTGTGGGGCATGCAATAACCTTATGTTTAAGATTAAAGTAAAACAGTAACTAGCCGTATGTGTGTACTTTATATATTGCAATTTGGTTGGTCTGTCTGCTATTTTAAAATACTATTTAGAAATCAGTCACATCTAGGATAGCATTGCTTTGTCCTTTATAATTTTTAGTGGTAATTGTGTAGATTTGCAACAAAAGAAGAAAGAGGGATTCTAGCAGGAAATTGTGATGAAGATGACCTTGAATTTGAAGTCTTTCTGCATTTTTATAAGCTTTTTCCCCATCACTATGGGGCTTAGGCGTGGAGAAGAAAAATGAAGGTACTAAGAAAGAAGCAGTTCTCTTTGTTTTCCTGTGTACATGTGTTGTAAAGAAGGTGAACCCAGAAAGCTATGTTTAATATTTTCCTGGCTTCTTCCAGATGTTGGTCTTTACTCTTTCAAACCAAACTTCTGTGGAGAAATGTCCTTATTTTATTACAGATATGTACAATTTACCCCCTAGCTATCAAAGTGACCAATTCTAATATGTTTAGAATTCCAGTTGGTTTGATCCCATCTGATTCTTCAGTCTTTGAAAAGGCCAGCAGGTAACATTGTTCAGGTTTTATACAAGATTTTGATTTAAGGTTTTCTTAGTAGTTTAATGACATACAGTTATTTTTCGTCCATAAATGTATTCCGTAGCCAGTCCTCCCTAACTGTAGATTCCAGCAGGGACATATGGAACAGATGACATGGTTTGGCTTGCATGATAAATCATGGCTAGGAGTATGAAAATACCTAAATAAGAGACCTCATTTGATAAGCAATCACTGAGTTTCAAAAGTAGACTGTTAGCCTACAAATGGATTTTCAATGGCCCAGTGTGGGGGCTGACTGGGAGATGATTCCATCTGTAGCTCTGCAGTCAATGACTAGAAATCTCAAATGAGTTAGTTTGGAAAGTAGAAGGAGTTTAAGAGTGTGCAGATACCTGTCTTTCCTGGCCATGTGGGTAAGACACAGTGGCAACTCGAGATAGCACTTCAAGCCATCAGGTCAGAGGAGATAAAATTAACCAATACATCTGTCGTGGAAGAAGGGAAAATTAATAACTTAGTCTGAAGATCTTGATCAAGGTAGGAGTCAGATGGCAGTTAATTCATGAAATTAAGCCAATGAAAATCTGAATCCTTACAAAAATGGTTTAAAAAAACAAGAGGCCATTTTTTCTTCTGGCAAAACATTTCATTCAGTGATTTCCACAGTATTTCAATAAAACTTTTGCCTCTTCCCTCCCCTTGGCAGCCGTAGGCTGCTGAGAATGTGACGCCAATGAGCAGTTTATCTGCTACTTGGACACTTTTTGAAGGATAAAGTCTTAATTTAAATGTCTCTCTCGAGACATTCCCTTAATATTGCATCAGAGGTCTTCTGCACATTGTTAACATATGGTATCAGAAGCAATCCTCTTTTTTGCCCAAGAAAAACTTAGGACCAGAAGAACCCCAGCTCCTTTCTTTACAGTCCCAGAGCCAGAGGGAAGAGCATGCAAGCCAAGAAATGACATAATCTTTTCTGTGAAGCTATTTTTTCTCTGAATGTCCATGCATCTTCCCTGTCGTCTTTGGACCTGACACTGTCATTTCAGAATAAAATACTGTTTTATCCATGAGCTTCATTATGGTAGTAAAGTCTGTAAAAGAGAGCTTAACTCTTCCTCAGTCTTCTTTAGTCCTGCAGATTTATTGAATACTGAGAGTCCTATAGTAGTATCTAGAAGACAGATATCCATATATGATAAGATGGTTGTTGATTTGAGAATCTTACATTCCAGCAGGATGGTGTAGTAAACAATGATACAGTCCACAGTTTTTGAAGTGACTGACAGCATCTGTGTACCCATTCACAATGTGCATATAATCCAGAAAGATAATAGGAAGCACAGACATTGTAATTGCCTCTTTATCCCTTTAAGGCACACAGAATTGGAAGATATTTTTGAAGAGCTGGAGTGAAACCTTTAGCTAAGAAGTACTGGTGCATTGCACTCGCAGAATAAGGTTTTGTACAATGCCATTGAATTAGAACATAATATAATTATTGGTTAAGGCTCAGGAACCAGTGTATTAAGTCTGGTAATTTTTCCTTTCATAGACATAAATAAGTTGGGATGTTCTGTTTTGGTGCTACCTAAATGCTGGAGTCCTCCATTACTTAGAGATGAGCATGAATAGTTATTTGGGTGCTACTATGTGTGGGAGACATGGTGTCTTAATCCATTCTGGTGCTTGTAGAAGCTGTCAGACTCAGAGATTTTTTTTTTTTTTTTTTTTTAATGAAATCCCAATGATCTCAGTGGAATAATGGAAAATAAAAATCAGGAGTGAATAGGTGGTACTGACTGAATGGTACTAGCTGAAAGCAGTGTAGCTGGTTTTTGTTGTTTTATCAGGCACCCATTTATGAAGCATAGAATCTTTCAATTGAAACTGAGATTGTTCATCCTTAAATTTCTTATGGGCTGTAAAAGACAGTGTTAGCATTCTACTGTTCTCCTGCAATAGCCTAAGCTATGTTAATCAATTGAAATGTATAGGGAAGTTTTAGCATGCTGTTTGAATTACAGCCAGCCGTCACAGGTAAGAAGCAAGAGGGGAACAAAGGTACAGTGGAGCAGGACAATCAAAGGAGAGTTACTAGTGGGCAGACACGTTCTCTGTCTCAGTTTTATCATCAAAGAGGAGTTGGTAAAGTATTTGGGTGCTGAATCTGCCAAGACACTTAGTGACAGGATTGCCTCCTTTTATTCTTCCACCTTTGGTTGCAGTCAACAGTAGGATTCTAGAAGCTGGGGCAAAGTCTGGAATGACATTTGTGATTGTGATTTTGCTGCAAGGATATACTCTGCCCCAGAAGAGCTTCTGTCTCACCCAGATCACAAGGTAAATCCCTGATGGGGAAATTTTCACTGTCTTTTGGCTGTTTAATTGAATGGAATTTTTCATCCATAGGGTTTTGTGAATGTTTTCTGAATTTCAAGTACTTACCTAAATAATAACTTATTCAGAAGTCTTGAAGAATGTAAGGAAATACAATGAATTTGGTGACTTTTGATCTATTTAATTCCAGGTGGGAAAAAATACCAAAGTTCTGTCTTGTTCACCAAATTCTGACATCCAGAACTACATAATACTATGAACCTGAATGTCAAATATTTAGAGACATCTCAGATTAGAAAAGCAGAATTCTAAAAAAACCTGAGGTTAAAACAACCTAATAGAAGAAATTAGGAAAACAGCTGAAGATCAATGTCCAGCACTGCAGCTGATTACATTGGCATAGTTCAGCTCACCTTAGCAGAGATGAGGCTATAGCACAAAAGTTTCAAAATACAATCTTCTCTTATTTATTAGGCTTCCTAGTACAGATAACCTTGTTAATTCAAATTTGAAAGTTATATATGATTGGAATACTTGGCTTGCCAAATGGAAACCACCATCCTTTCTTTTCTGATTCTTTTCTGCTTCTATGAAGAAAATAAAAATAAGAGAGAAACATGTAACAGAGAAAAGCAGTAAATAATGTTCCGTAATGATCAATGATGAGGAGGAATATGTGCTTGGAAACTGGGAAACAAATTGTTCCGGAACCATGATTTGGCACTCGTTAGTGCTTTTCTATAAGGCAATGCTTTTTGTCTCAGTGGTAGCACACGGGTGCTGTGGTTGCCATGGTAAGGTACATGTTTTGTTACAAATGCTATAAATAGTCATGTCATTGGCCAAAAGCATAAGTGAAGATCCTGCTCTGGTCATGTTTATTGTGAGTTTTGATCATGGTCAGAAAGGCTTATGTGATGATTTACATGGTAAATTAAATGGGCATAAAGACAACCATCTTTCTTTGCTTCTGTGATGGAAGTATCTGCCACATACGTAGTCATTCTCTCATAAATCATAAGTACTTCTGAACTTCTAACTTTAAGTGACTGTGACTGAGATTTGGTATTGTCTTTCCAACATTCTGTCTCACAGACTGTATCCCTGACCTAAGTAGAATAGACTGCTGGGTAGACATACGCAGACCAGAACTGAAATTTAGAATATATGACCTTTGTACCTAGATCTGCTGTTGAGTAATTCTCTATATTTGAGAAGCAAAAGCAGTAGAAAGAGGTAAAATATCTCCTGTATTGAGATGGAAAAGCTTTGTCTTCAATATTTCTGAGCATTTTGAGATCTTTGGGTGAATGCAAAACATTACTATGACACTTCTTGACATGTGTTTGGACTGTCCTTGTCATTGTGTACAAGTCAGGTTTTACAGTAGTATGAATATAAGGGTTAAAACAGGATTTTTTCGAAGTTGGGTGGAAGTTGAACTGCATTTTAGAAGGAACTGTTGTCAGAGTAATTCCAAATCCGCTCATGTTAACAAATACCACATAACACTGCAGTTTGATTGCTCTAAGGAACGGCAGAATTGCAGAATGAGCCTTTCACAACACTGCTACATTGCCTTATGCTATAGCCACACTCCTTTGATTATAAAGAATTGTATCAGTTTTCCTGTGTAATTCAGTCAGTTTTTTAAAACTTGGCATCATCTCAACCTAGTGGGAGGAATTTTTCAGGACTGAGAAAGTATGATGGTAAAAAATAAAAACATTTTTTAAAACCCACTCCCATCCCAACCTTCTGTTCCCCAGTTAGAGCTTTTACAATCTGAATTTTCCTATGTCATTTGGAAACATGGCAGACCTGGATTTTCTGTCTGTTATGTCAGTGCTACAACATCTGTAGGAAAGTCTATAAATGTTTGTTATGGAAACATTTGCCTAATCATCCCTGTAAAATTTTTGAAAAGCTAAGAAAACAGCCTGCCACTTTATGCATGACATGGCGATACAGAGAGTCACACCAGGAGAGTTATCCTGTTCTCAGTAATTGAATTTCTTGTACAAAACACGTGCTTACTAGAAAACGCACGTGGAAAGATTATGTCCTTTTTGAGTCCTAGTGAACTTGGTGTAAAATTAACCCTTTGTGATGATTTGTGGGCTACTTTGGAAAACCTGGGGGAAAAAAATTCCTAAATACACATCTTTTCTCAATTACGCCACCTTTAATTCCGGAGTAACTCCTTTGTCTGTTGGTCTGTCATTTAGTATCAGAGAGCACAGTCCACAGTTGTAAGAAATCTTTCTCCATTACTGTGAAGGGAAGTTGCATATAAAACAATTCCCTGTGATTCAGTGTAATAATTTCTAAAAAATAAAAGCCCTCCTCACAAGCTGTCATTTGCTGGGTTCTCAAAGTAGAGCTTGAGTGATAAGCTAAGGCTGAAGAGATCTTTGCATTCCTATAGGAGCATAGTATCTTGCCTTACAATTACAAAACAGGGTATTTGTACAGAGTTAAGGAAAATGGAACTGTGTGTGATTCCCGGGGACCTTGCTGAAGTAAAAGGGTGAGATAATTAACAGCTAAATCAGAAAAACCTTGCTGAGGCCAGAGCAGCACAGATGTAAAAAGGTTCTGAAGCATTCATCAGCACTCACTTTCTAGCCTAGTGAAATTTTCTGGTGATATTTTTCATTCTGATATGCCATGCTGAAAATTTGCCTGTAGTGAGAGGAGTTTTTACACTTCATTACAATGGTGGAGAGTTTACTGAGAAAATAAGATGGATGGACAGAATAATTCCTTATGGAAATAGGTGCATAGATCTGACATCGTTAGCAGCTTTGTAATTTTATGCTGTGGCAATAGTGTATGTAAAGATAATGATCCCCAAATGGTAGTCTTTCTTATTTTTCTCTTTGGTGCTGTGTGTAGCAATGAGGTAAGTGACTTTTTCTTATTTGTCAAAGTATTTGGTATTGTTTCCCACACTGTGTTCAGATTATTGCTTTACTAATTTCCTTGGCTTCCTTTCAATTTATTTCAAAATAAACCAACACCAAGTGAAACTTTTGATGTTTATAGCAATACAGAAAATGAATCAACATTTTTCAACTACATGGACTTAGCCTGAAAAAGCTGAAAGCACAGGAAACAATTGCAATACGAATACACACATCTGTTCACAGAAACTGGCTTAATTGTTTATGGATTTGTAATTGCAGGAGTGCTCAGCAGTGTAACATGATGCACGTTTTCGGGCAATGCTTGAGTGACAGCTCTGGACACTGTTTCATGAGATATTTCAAGAGCAGAAGCAGAATAAACTTCTTTCCATCTTGGAAAGTTCACTTTGCTTTTGCTGTTGAGATTGCTAGCCAAACTGCCTACCAGTGCCAGTATGGTATAAACACCTCTTAATTAGCAGCTGGGTTGAGTTTTCCAAATCACTGTAAACAATCCACTGAATATCCAGCAGAAGCCAATCAGTTTCATTTGTTACTGAATTTCTTCAGTTAACCAGCAGCAATACCCGTTATACAATTCTTTTAGTCCTTTGGCTAGTAGGATCGCAGTCAACTTTCTGTCTCCTTTAATTCTGTCTCTGTCAATAGCAGTCCCCTTTCTAACACAGGTGGAAGGAATGCATAGGAATTACAGTTTTACGAGCTTCATAATCCTGAGCCATCATCCTTCTGCCACAGATATTACTCTGTCCCATGTCCCCCTTTTTCTGTCATATGGCAAGAAAGAGTGTATCCTGTAGAAAAGGCCATAGCTGAAGGCTTTCTGGTCTAGAATGAGATTTATGTAGCTCTCTAGCTACTAAGCTAGGGAATGAGGAGGATTGGGAAATGTTACAACTGTGATACTAGTATTTTGAGAAGTGCAGTGAAAGCTTTATCCATAACACTTTAAATATTGCCACTGTTAATATATTCTGAGGGAGAGCTGAAAGCAGATAGAAAAAGTTTCTTGGGTATACAGCAGTAGAAATGCTGTATCTGTCTTTTTCATTTTTTTGCAGACAGGACAAGCAGTTGCTAAAGCAGTTGCTTTTAAAAAATGAGTTAACAGTCAGCCTATCTGGAATATATTTTTCAAAAGTTTGGAGTGTTTCCATTGGTATGCAAGTACCAAGAAATATATCATAAAAGCCAGTTGGCCTCACAAACTTTGAATCTAATACCAGTTAATTGTATCAAGTTGCAGTTTTAATGTTTTCTATGTAAGGGGTCAGAGTTCCAGCAAACATGTTTCTGGAGTTGTTGGCAGCTAAAAGAGAGAGGCTGCTTTATTGCTCTTTCATAACTGTTCTGATTTCCATAGCCAAGAAAGCACCATTAGAGTTTTTATTATTTTTAATTTAAAAAATGCTTTAGAAAATACATTATACAAGGACACCTGCAGGAGCAGAAAAGTTCTGAAGTTTTGGAAGCTAATTCTGCTTTGGAAAGAGACGTTTTCTTTTGTATGCTAAAGAAAACACAAAATTTCGAAACCTTTATTTGTGGCTTTGTAGCAGTGCTAAACTTTACTTAATAAGCCATCTTTCTGCTTAATATCATCTGGTCACATCTTCATTGTACTTTTAAACCAGGACCAATCTTTGCTTTCATTGCATCTTCACTCCTGTTTATGGCTTTTAGGAAGTATTGTTAACCCAAATTTGATACACGCCTTCAAGTCCTAATACACATGTGATGTTTTCCCCTTATATGTAGATGTAACTGTCAGCTCCTCTGGTCCCATATCAAGATGAAATTACATAATCACAGAAATCAGAGATGGAAAAAATCTGTTAGGTCATCTTGTCCATCTTTTCTGCCAGTTCATAATGACTGCTTTCAGTATGTTCTCCAATGAGTTGTTTAGCTTAGTTCTGGACAGTTCTTTTGAAAGGACTGTAAAGCTTTTCTTAATGATTCTCAGTATCTTTCACTTGTCTGTTTTCAGTCTTGTATGATAGGGCCAGATTGTATCCATCTTACTCCTGTAATGCAAATACAAGAGCAATTGGCATTTTTGTTGAACAAATTATTTGGGTTTTAGGACCAAGCCTGCATCTTCGAGTTTTGGTAACTGGCTGAGGAAGTAAATGGCAGCTAAGAATTTCTGCAGTAAATTTCCCCTGCTCTTGTATCTTCTACAAATAGTTCAAGACTTCTGCATATTTACTGGCAATTTGCTGAATTGTTTCTAGGAATAGTTCTTGGTCTATGGTTCTTTCACAAGCAATTTCAAGTGACCCAGAACTGAAATGACAACTGGTTTGGTTAAGTACTGAACATGTGACATTTTATATGCCCTGATAGGTTAAAATTAACCTAGTTCAAGTGACAAACATGGCAGCAGGGAAAGAGCGTGTCTGGCAACTAATGCAGGAGGCAAGTCTCCTTTTTAACCCTGGCCACAGTATTGAATCATAAGTAATTTCATCTCTTTGTGCCTCAGCTTTTGCAGCATGTATGTACTGGAGGATGAAATGACAGTGAAGTTACCTTTCTCAGTAAGCCTTTGTGAAGGTATAGGAGACTGAAATTCCTGGAGGGATGGTGCTAAAGAAGAACAGTGATCATCACCATTGTCTGTAAGGATTATTCAATAACTTAAACTCAATTGAATTTGAAAATTTCATCTCCACATTCCACTCTGCTGCTTAAGTGCCAGAGGAAAAATTTTATAATAGGTTGCATGCGTACTGCTGCTCCCCAGACTGACAAGTGGTAGTTACTCATTATGTAAATGTTCCCTTGTACTGAACTGCCTCTCTTTGCCTTCACATTAAGCAACACGTTTGCATTATTGTATTGTGTTGACCACGTAGAGGTCAGAGAGCAGAGTATAGAATTGCACAGTCCCTCCCACCTGCTGGAAGGGAAAGCAAGAGTGTGAGAGGAGGTCAGCAAAGGACTGCAGTGCAAACAGCTAGACTTTGTTAAATCAAACTTTGCAATACTTGACAGCTCTCCTTACAAATAGATAGGGCACCGCACTCAAACAAGAACCGATGAAATTTTGTAGAGCTTGGTTCCAGTGTAGCAATTGCATATTAGTAGCAAGCAGACTGTGTGAGAAGACTCCAATGTAGCAGATTTCTGTAAGACATGGAGGAGCTGGGTTTTGTGACTTGGAGAAAACAGGCCTATGAATTCCCTTGTTTCAATCTGCAGCCATATGTTAATTTTCACATATTCTGTGAGTAGGGCAGAAATGCCTTTTCCATAGGGTATGCTAATTTGCTTCCTAGGGATCTTTGTGCATCACTTCTGTGAATGTAGGGCTCATCTGTCAGAATTTTTCAGAGAGGAAAAAAAATACGGCTTATGCTTTTGAGAGGCAATGGACACAAACTAAAATACTTTTATGTTTAAGTAGGATTTCTTGTATTTTTACTGTGACTGTCATTGAACAGTTGGCCCAGGGAGCTTGCTTATGAAGCCTCTGTCCTTGGAGATACTGAAAATATGACTGGACAAGGCCCTGAGCAACCTTTCCTGTTTGATCCTGCTTTGAGCAGGGAGGTTGGACAAGAACTCCAGAGGTCTTTTCCAACCACAATGTTCCTGTGATTTTGTGATTATCAGAAAGGCCCCAAACTTGGAAAAATAGGGATTTGTCTGTTGGAAAGGGACAGAATTATTCAGATTTAAGACAGCTATCTTCAACTTTTGAATCTTCTGTGTCTGTCTTTCAGAAAAATATTCTGGCTAAGTCCTCGATTAAAATTCGGGATTTCAAATAGAATGACACCCTCGTTACACTGTTTTTACTCTTCAGTCTCATCATGAAACCCAGTCATTGCCACTCCTGATCTTGATTTCATAAGTTTCCTTTAAATTTCTACACAACAGAAACAGGCACTGCCCACACAGGGCTGCAGTGAACCTCAGTTATCCCTGTATCGGCTACTCATTTCTCAAGAAGGCCCTCAGGATTGCTGAGTAATTGTTAATCTACAGGAGCCTGCTCTCCTCTCTGAGGTCCAACCAGTCATGAGAGATCGCAATCAGCATTGCCTTTCTTTCCATGAAACCACACGTACATAGTAAGAAAGTGAGGGAGGAGGAAAGTCTCTGGTAAATCCAAACCCATGCTGCTGCTCAGCAGCAACTGCATTTTCATAAAGCTTGTATGTCCATTATAGGATACTTTAGCATCTTGCAGAATGCAAAGCAATATATAAAGCAAATATTTATTTCATTACAAATCCTTTATGTTGTCATTAAGCAGTCATTTTGAAGTAGTAAATTATGAGATTTAGAAGGTTTTGAGAGGCATAGAGTAATAATGTCATACAGTCTTCATGGTCTGTTGGAAAGAATTTCACTGGAGGAAAAAAAAATAAGACACTGCTATATGGCGTTGTGCAATGATAAATAAGTAGGTGAGAACTTGCTCCAGGAGGTTAGCTTAGCTTAGCTTCTGGTTGGGCTTAATGTCAGTGCAATAGTCTCTGCAACAGGAAACAAGTTTTTCCCATAATGAACATTTTTCCAGTAGGAAGAAAATAAGAAAAGTCTCGATCTTATCAACGCATGTAGACTTTTATGACCAGACTGCTTTAATTTTTTTCCCTTTCCTTTCTTTTCCCTAAATATCTAATTTAAGTAGCATTATTCTGATAGGTAGTAAAGTACAAATGTCATGAATAGAAGAACTCTAAATGAGCACTGGTAGCTCACCCCCAGGGAAATGAACAGCTGGTTTACTTTGGCAATTTTCCAAAACCCAGAAAGAGTTAAATCGAATTAACTAACTTTACAAAGAACTAACATTTGTCTTCACTGTGACTGCAGTGTCTGTGGATTTTGAGATACCTCTGGATCTCAATCAAGGACACTACCCTAAGAAGGTTATAAGGAAGAAATTGCATGGGAATTGTGGAGAAAAATAGGTGATTCTGCATCTTCCTAATATAACTTTAATTCTGATCTATTTATATGTTTACCTAATAATGCAAATCATAACGGATAGAAAGAATTGATGGGGTTAAACTGGAAATGCTCTAATTACTGCCTGGAGGGGGAAGGAGGATAGACAAGTGTGAGTGTGTGTGAGCTATCTGGCATTTGGCTGCACCCCAACATGGAGAGAGGGTAGGAGGCTCTCGCTGTGTTTCCTGCCTAGGGTGGGGTCACCTCACATGCCTTCTCTCTCTTCCACTTTCCCTTCGTGTCTTGAAATTGCTTTTGGTTAGCATCTGGAACTTTTTTTTTCCTAATCAACATCATTTCCTTAGCTAGAGCAGAGCACTTCCGTGATTGGGGGTTTCGTGCGGTTTGAGACCAGCCAGAAAAAAGAGAGGTTTTGGCTTCACTTCCTTCTCTCTCTTTTTTCTAACATGTGAAGAAGTGTGCGTGAAATTTGTGCAATGCTTAGTCTTACTCCACTGAAAAATTTAAAATTCCTTAAAAGAAATACAGCAAGTTCAAGGTTTTACTTAGAAACCTTTCTTTATCTTTGGGACTCTAAAAGCTATTACACTGTACAGTCTTAGGGACACCGTAATGTAGTTTAGTGTCTGTACCAATTCAGATCTGAAAACATGAAGCATGTTGTGAACTCCGCTTATGAGTCACAACTCCTCTAGGAAAGTGTGTGAGAGGTATGCAGGGAACATCCGCCACTGAAGGGGAAGGCAAATGCTTTTAACTTCAAACACAAATGTTTACAACAGAGTGAAGAGTCTGTGGGCTTTGGAATTTCCCTGGGAATGTAGGAAATGGAATATGTTTGTTACATTTGGAATTGAATACTGAGCTGGAAACCCAAACTTTTTGTGCTGTCACTTCTTTAATAAAATCAAGTGGTAATTAAATTTCTGTTCTTTGTTGCACCCAGAAGGAAGCCTTTCTTAACCTAAGTTCCTGTGAGTATGGCATACCACAGCGAGAAAGAGCAGCCTCTGTTTAAAATAAACTATGTCTTGTTCAGTCTAAACAGTTTTGGTGCCTTCTCTGCTAGATGGAAGCCAGTGTTCCATTACTCGTGGTTACTCAGTTGTTATTTTCAGAGTGCAACATACTATCCTGATTCTTTATAACAATCTGTTTCATGCTACCTTTTGGTGCAGTCCTCAAGTGTTTGTTCTTTCCACACCGGAAAATTTTTGCTGCCCCAGACTCAATTTTGTTGCAATTTTGCCCTCTTTGTGGTTGGCATATGAAGTTCTTGGAATGTAGATGGCACAGAACTCTGAATATTTCTGAAAATTATGTTTGGGGATTCTTAGCCATCATAATATTCCTGGAAAGAGAGGACGGTCTGAGATGTATAACTGGGTTTCACTGATAAGGAAGGAATAGCCTTATTGGAAATGTCTCAAGTAGAGAAGAGACATCAGCAACTGCTCATCTCCCTCAGAACAGTATTTTTAAGAATGTGTCTCTGCTCACCCAATTTTCCCTCTATTTCTTTAGCTAGTAATTTTCTTTGTAGCTGTGCTGCTTAAAGCTCTGTAGCTATGAGATGCTGGGAAGTTTACACTATTACTTGGCTTATTCTGGGAGCAGAAGATGCTAGACTCTGCAGCTGCCTAATAAAAATCAATTAAAAGAGATCTGCAGTGATACTCCATCCCATACTACCTTTTCTTCAGCTTTGAGATAGTTATGTGGAAGTATTGAGATACAGACCAATTTTGTATGGGATCTGTTTTCTTGTGTGAGCTTTTTTGAAGTCATTACATTATTTTAACTAATCCTTGACTAGTACCTTGAAAAATCTATTGCTGTCAGTTTCTCCTTCACCTACATGCACATACACTTTTAAAATGTGGTGTTCACAATTTTAGCAACCTACAAAAAGCACATTATATACAGTCAGCTTGGAGACAAAGTTAAATACAGTTAGGGAACTGCTCCACATAGTATTTTGCTCCACCTTGAAGTTGCACTTGTTATCATCAGTGCACTATTGGTACAATAAACTATTTGAGTCTATATAAAGGAATATTACATGGCTCTTATAAACACGAAAACAGCACAGGAGATGCAACATGGTGTGTCCGAGGCCGCAGAGGGAGTTAGTAGCAGAGCTGGTGCTGGAGTTCAGAGATTATTTCAAATGTTAGGAACTTCAGCATAGATTTGCCACATCATACAAGAAGATTGGGAGTGTCAGTCAGGCATTCCATTGTGGTGACTTTTATGTAAACCATCTCATGTCTTTGCTGTCTGTGAATAACACTAGCTGTAGTACCAATGGGGGTATTAGTACACTTGTTATTGTTTCTGAGTGACCCTATTCTGTTTGACTTGATACTTGTTAGTACTTGTCTTGATACTGTAAGTACTTTGACGCTCTAAATCTTACAAGTAACTTAATAAATACTGCACACTTCCAAAAGGAATTCAAATTCCTCTCGCTTCAATGATCTATTTCCTGAGAGTGAAATGATCTTAACATTTCTTTCCAAATGTTTTTTAGACTCTGTTCCTCCCTGGCTTTCCTTCATTGTGAAAAGCTGGTTTGGGTTTCTTGGCCTGATTTTTCACTCAGTTAATCTTCCTCTGGCTTCTGATAAGCTGCCAAGTGTTTAAAATCTGCTTTGGTATTCCCTTGTAAAAGAGGTTGGATTTACCAGAGTTCATCATTGTAAGCTACTTCTGAATTTTCAGTGTTTATTTTGCTATAAGATCTTTCTAGCAAACAAATGAACAAACACACACCCCCCCCCCCCCATTTTACTGGTTTCTCATTGTCAGGAATATGAACTGTCATTGCACTTCTAATGAATTCCATCCTTTCCTCTAGCACAAACATTGCTCTCCTCATTTGTAATGATTTCGTCCAGACTCAGTGGGACTCCTGTCTCTGAGCTGTTGCAGCTATTGGCTGTTTTTGTAGTTCTTCAGATGTTGTTAGACAGGCTACATGCTTTATGTAGATCATTCTGGAAACACTTCAAATGAGCTTGCTTTATATCTCAGTCAGCAAACTCTGCTCTTAACTTCAGACTAATATTCAGAATTTCTTTACTGGAAGAGGTGGTTTCTACTTCTTTTACTGTGCTGTGGCAGTGCTCGTACATTGCAGACATAGTTTATCCACTGTACATTAATTAGTACCTTGCCTTTTGCTGTAGTAAATGTGGCTCTTGAAACTCAGATTTATAGATCTGTACCTACAGGACACATTTATCATCATCTGGTCTGACTTTCTGCAAAGCACAGGCTAGAGATTTATACCTAGGTACAGAATCGATTAGGAAGATACTTGATGAATAGGAATCTGGGCAAGAGGTGTAGATATTTTCATCAGATTTCATTAAAAAGCTGGTCATTTCTCGCTTGTCATTTTGCAATAGTACTGATTTATAGGTGGGAAATACTCATGTTGGGATAATAGATTTTTGGGTGTTCTTTGTGAATGATAAGGCTTTCCTGAAGCGTATTCATCAGTATGCTAGGTGAATATAGAGTACTGTGAGAGTGTTGGTGCCCATGATACTTTCTGCATGTTTCTTATATAGGCTAAAAGATCTGACTACCAAGTCAGGAAGTGGTCATTCTTATCCTGTACCTGAATATTCCCATGATCATTTTATTCCCATTTAATTTTATAGTTCTTTGTGAAAAGCTTTCTTACTATGTTCAGATGCATGGTCTTGCACTTGCAGAATAAGATCCTGTTGCTGTTGGTTAATTTTTCTTGCATCGTATACGCGTTTGTGCAAATGGGAATTTGCTCAGCCTCTGTGTCTGCCAATGTATCCTGCCTCCTGTGGTGGTGACCACCTCTAACAACCAGCAGTACACATGCATGTGTAATTCGCCTGGACAGCAACTTGGCAATGCAATGATACAGTCCTTCTCTATACGTACAAAATCTTTCATAACTGGCGTTGCGAAGTTACAGTCGTACTTGCAAAACACCTTTTTCACAATGATAGGCTTCACTAGTTCCTACTGAGCAGCTGTTTATTCCGTAGGCAAATTTATTAGAATAATTACACCATTTGGGGAATATTCAGAGTTTTGTGAAACCTCTGGGGTACTTCTTTTTTTTAAAGTGGCAAGCATTTGCAAATATTTTTAGCGTATTATTTTTAACTTCAGTTTAACTTAAATTATTTAATTTGTGAAACAATGCTTTTTAGAAACCCAAATCTAATTATAATAGAAGCCTGTGCTATGCTATCAATAAGATGTCTAGTTGGAATGCCACTGCTGATTGTCTCCTAAGGAAGTCCTATATTTTGTGAAACAAACATATAGCAGGGAGCCTCCCACAATGTCTTTAGTCACTGCAAATTACACTTTGAAACTTGATACTTTACATTTCTTTCCAAATCCTCTTTTCAGAGGCTTTCTAAATCTACAGCCTGTTAATTTACCTTTATTCTCTGCAGTAGTATTTTCTGTTTGAAAATGTTGCATGTTTCTACATCTTTGCTGTCATATTTTTGTAATACAACATGTATGACTCTTTACCATCACAACAGGTCAGTGCTGCTGTGCTAATGTAAATTGAAATTGTATACACAGAAATGGAGAACAGGCTCGGAAATGAAGATCTGTGAACTAGGTTTGGCATACAGTTACAGGTTGGATGAGAAGCGGACTAGAAATAGTTTTTCATTAGGAACTCGTCCTGCTCATGTGCAATTACCCATGTGAATAAAGGCTACTTAAATGAGTTTGCATTGTGAATCTGGGCTTTGTGATAGCACAGGTTGGCCTGAATGGATAAGCTAGAAAAGCAAGAAGTTCCCCTCCACTGCTTAAGGAGCATGTCTGTAGTAATACTGCTCTGTTGGTTACTCGGAGGTCTTTGCCTCCTTACTGTCTGTGGCAATAAGCTGCCTGCCTTTGCCAAAGCAATTATGATTCATGAGTCTAATTAGTTTTCATTTTTTCTCTTCTTGGAATTATTTTCTGTAAGATCATGTAAGGAAACACACAGTCGACCAGTCAAGTGCATAATTCATTTTTATTTGGAGAATACCAAAGTTGGAATAAACTACATAAAATTAAATGTCCTTCATGGCTCCACAGGCATTGCTGCCTTCTCCAACAGCAAAGGTTTGACATGCAAGTTACCATGGGATAGACTATAACTAAATTTGTGGGCAGTTATTATGGGTAATAAACAAATAAGCTCATGTCCGATTTACTTTCAGTAATTTAGGTTATTGATCCTAAGAACTGAAAAGCAAAATGCCTGCACCAGAACTGGTGTAATTGGTTTCGTTTCAGCCTAGGACCCTGAGTGAGATCAGGACCCATTCTCTTAGGCACTGGAAAATTGCATAATAAGAAAGAGTTTTCTTGCGTTTCTCCATGAACATGATACAAAGAAGAAACTAGATACTGTACATCATTAAATGAGGTTTCAGTGAAGTAATATTCCCTTAGAATAATGAGTAAATATTTGCAGAAAAAACAGGAGTAATGCACCTTTCTGGGCACCCAGTAAGTATCCTGGCTCCTTCAGGTTATCCCGGAAGACTTTTACTTGCTCTTTTAGAATGAAGGCGTTACCCTCCTTAAACTGTCATGGATGTAAAATTTTTGTTTGTGTGTGGATGTATAAACCGTGCACAGTACATCTGACTCTTGCCTTTATTTATTTGCACACAACACAATCCCAACTTCTTTAAGTATTTTCTAGGCACTTACAAAAACTGAGAAAGTATCTGCTCTGTCCTCAGCATTGTCCATGGGCTGTATATGTTCATATATGGAGAAAGTGCGACGTTTACTTGCTCAGTGCCTCTCTGGTATCTTTAACCTTTCATTCTCAGGAAGACAGTCTGTACCGTGTTTCAAATATCCCCACGTTATCTCCCTATGTAACTGTGATGATACATCCTCTGGTTTTCATTAGCAACATAATTCACTTACTAACTATTGTTTCTAATGTTTTGAAATGGCCTAGATTGATGTTTATGATTAAGGCCTGCAAATATTGTTCAGCTCAATGCTATTCTTTATTGCAAAAGAAAAGCAAGCGGTTTCATTTGGGAGTTCAGATTTCATGCACATTCAAAAGCATGTTTTTAAAGTTTGTGTTTGAAGTTTTTTTGTCTTTCATGGCACGTTTCCTTTCCTTTCCTTTCCTCTTTATTTAGAATATTAGCTTTATTGGAAAGTTAAAGTTTTTAAAGTGCCTTTTTGAACTGTCTGGGACCCAGTTGTCAGTAAACAGTTCAGGTTCTGGTTTAAAATGTCTTTTGCTTCTGGGCTGAGGGAATAAAAGAAAAATTAATGATATTCTCAGAATTCATACTGCCAAAGCCAGCTGTTAGTGAATTTTTAACATTCCTTGTTTGGTTCTGAAATGTATAGTCATCCAGTGTCTAAGATCCTTTTTACCTGTTAGTTCGTGAAGTAGCATTCTGAAAAGGCTTAGAGCAAAAAGAGAGCTGTGTGTAGGTAGGAAAAAACCTGCTGTTTGCTTGTAGCAACATTTTAGGAACAGCCACCTAGCATTTCTTCTGTGATGTTGCTTTTCAGTGTTCTTTGTGTGAGTCTTTCACATAGCAACAGGATGATAAAAACATTTTTAATAGGCAAATGCAAATGTAAAATAATAAACTCCAGTTTCATCACCTGGTGCCAAATTAGACTATTTATTTCATTCAGACTTGAATACTGACAAATGTCAAATCAATATTGCTCATTTTAATTTTGAAAATATTTAGTTGATATTCTGTTTGACTTTTGCACATACGGAAGTCATGTGGCCCTAGAAGCTAAAAATTAATATCTTCTGGGAAAGTATAGTCATAAGACAAAAACAAGAAATACAGAAAATAACACTGAAGATGACAGACAATCAGGAAAATGAAAGAAAAATCAAGATCTCAGGATTTTTATTTGATTAAACCTGTAAGGCTTTTGAAGTTTATATAGCTGTAATTATACTGCATACTTACGAAAACAGTTTCTGCCACTAACAAATGTTTTTTCACCAAGCACTTGATCCATGAGGTATGTCCATTTTGCTGTCTAACAAGAAATAAGTGCTTATTGAGGGAATCTGCAAGATCCACCAAAGTATGGAAAAGTTAACAGATGCATACGGTATTGTGTTGATTCTTATACATAGATGTCAGATTCAATCCATGACCTTTTTTATTACCAATAATCTAAATTGCTAACAGGAAAAATAGAACCCATGCAACAGTTTCCTCATTTATTTATGATTTAAGAACAGTTTTATCAAATAGCCATGCCTCAAAATAAAAAACATCTGGTTGGCAGAAGTGCCTTGTCAGCAGACAGCAGCAATTACACTGAGGCCAAACAACATCATAATTAGTTACAAGGCAGGCCAACTAACAAAGAGAGGAGCTGTTCAAAGCTAAATAAGCCTGTGGCTAAATTCATCCTTTTATTTAATGTAGCCTTGCCTGCCCCCCCCCCCTTTTTTTTTTTTTTTTAATCTCAGACAAGAAGGGGTTTCACCAGAAGTGAAATCAAGGCTAAACTCTTGACTAACAGAGTGGGCTCCAACAGGAAGTGTTTATCTGTATTAACATTTTTGTTTTTAATTTAACTTGCCATAACATATGCAGTCAGCCCCAAGCTATTTGAATGAATTTTGATGAGGGGCACTGATGGGATGACAAATGAGAGTATTCAAGTAAAAGGCTACTTACTTAGCCTGACAGTCTTTCAATTTTCCTTTACTGGCAATACCTAATACTTGTGGAAGAACTTTCAGGCTTGTTTGACTCTTTCTCCAACTTGATACTACCACAGCTATGTATACCTATAGTCTAACTGCCATTGTGTCAGAACACTATTATGTCTGAGATGGCTTTTTTCTTTGTTATGTCCCTGTCAGGACTCACCAAGTGGCTTCCACAAAGTCACTCAGGATGTCTGTGACAGAAGCATATTTTCTGACCCACAAGCTAGCATGCAAACCAAAGTACAGTCCCCTCTCTTCATGGGGTGGTATAACCTTATTCTGTTATTATATATATAAAATATCATATATGTGTCAAAAATTAAAAGACCCAGAGGGGCTTGACACATTTGTACCCATTGCCAAATTTCATTGTCAACAAAACCAATGGGATTATTGTAATAAATTGCACAAACAACGTATAGTGGTTTGCCAGGCACTATGTCTGTTTTGTTGCTGATGCAGAGTCACAGATTTTATAGTTAGTATTGACTTCCTCTTTGGTTTTGCTTCATCCAGTAAGGGAGTCTTGAAAGCTGTGGGAGTTTCTTCTCCTCTGGGACTTGTTACACGTTCTGTATTTTCTATTAGTAATCAGGACCTTTGCCAGTCAGATAGTGAGTATAGTATTTTGTTTGTGTTGCTAAGGCCCACATTATTATAATAATTCAGGTATCTATTGCATAGAAATTTCAATTCATATTAAGATCTAAAAAGCATTAAAATTTTGGATCTGCATCCTCTTTATAACAAATACAGATGAAAACAACCTGTTGTTAGATGATTGTTATGAAGATAATAAAAGGAATCATTTAACGTTTGAGAAGATCAAGTTAGCATCTATTTTTAGAATCAAAATCAAGATTTTTATCTCATATCTTGTGTCACCTTACATACTTGTACAGTGCCAAATAATATAGGCTTTGGGGGTTTTTTTGTTTGTTTAGGCAGCATTGCAACTGTAGAGACAATAATCTAGAACCTGAATTCCATGCATATCCTGAAGTGCAGCCTCTTTCTTCCAATCCATAAGACAAAAGCAATGCCGTTTATCTTATTCTCTGTGTATATGTGTTGTTGTGTGTCCTCCCCCCGCCCCTTTTTTTTAATTGTGTAGGAAGGGCAGGAACATAGCTTTTATTTTACATTTCAAAATATACAGGAAAAAATGAATGAGATGTAGATATTGAGAGCACTGTTGCCAAAGTGGCCAAAATGAGCTGGAGGATGCAAGGAAACTGCATTCTGTTTCTGATGTTGCTGATGATTTCCTGCCCTTACCAGTGCTCTGATTTCCCCTTTAATTCTGGAGAAAGAGAGATGTGACCCTGAAAAATGAAGCCTGACTTGCTCAGATCTGTAGGGAAAGTATGGAGTCTTGCCAGACTCTCCCAACTCAAACTCAAAGCCAAGGAACTGGGTGCCTTATATTAGTGTCCTGATCCGTTTTTGCCTCATGGACAGTGAGGGCAAGAAGCGAAGCTAAAATGTGGAGTGAGTTCAGGTGTACTTGATTTCTTCAGAATCATGTATGGCCCAGTTCCTGCAGGGACACAACTTTTTTATCCTATTCTCTTCCTGTTTCATTCCACACCATTGTAAGATGGTGGAAATGTGGTTGTAGGGAGAAAAGAGAAACTGACATTAAATACAGAGAACTTCTAGCACAACTTTCATTCAGCTGTGTGCTTTCTTCTGTGCATTGCTCAAGCATTTGTAGAATCCAGACTTGAGTAAAACACGCCTTCCTTGACATGTACATCGTAGTTCATTCTCTATTAGTGTACCCAGCATCCCACAGTACAGTGCAGCCCATTTATCTCATGAAGAACAGTGAAGATGACCCAGCCACAGGCATGTTGCCTAGTTTTTGGATTCTGTTTCGGAGCCATTGATGTTATGGTTGGGGCAGTGTTACATGGATGCAAAGTAAGTGTGTTTCAATTGTTTGAACATGTGTGCCCAATGAGGAAGGTGCAGGGAGAGAGATCAGAAGTTGGTGATGAGACTATGGAAAGCATGGGAGCCATCAGGAGATGCTTGGCCATGTAATGAGTTTCAGTTTTTTACTTTTCCAAGTAGAAAACAAGTGCCATTTGAGGCTTTCTCTTTCTGAATGAATAAAAAAAGATTTTTCTCCTTTGATGTTTCTTTGGGGATTTCAGCTGAGGAAATGGTAGTGGGAGGAAGTTTGAATGTAAGCCTGGATACACAAGCAAGCATGAGCCATCAGCCAAGTGCTGAATCCTTACTATAATGAAGGTCTTACCCAGTAGGAAAGTCTGTCAGGCTCAGGGAGCAGGTAAAAGACTGAAGAAAGTAACAATCTATATTTCAGCATTCAACTTGGGAGAAACGTGTATCTCGGTAAGAGGTAAGCTCCTACGGGCTTAATCCAAACACTGTATTTCAAATTTTGAATTTTTCTGGCTTCAGCTTACAGCCATTGCTCCTTCCTAGGCACAACAGTCATCTGACGCCTAATCTTTTCATCTTGCATGCTGTATTTAAGTCACCTGTCAATCTTTTTGATATATTAAATAGCTTTCTTAGTCTAATAATTATCTTAGTGCAAGCTATTTTCTCCAGACCTCAAATAATTTCATCCCGTGTTCTTTGTGTTGTTTCTAATTTTTCAGATATGGTTATTGGGAAGTTTTGTAAGATATGCTAGTATTACCAGTGCTCCATGTGAAGTTAAAATCATCTTTCTCCTGCCTGTTTCTGTATTTACACATGCAATAATCCCGTTAGCTGTGTTTGCTAATGTTTTGTTAGAGTAAAAAAACAGAGACACGAGAAAGGACTGAAAAGGGAAGTGCAACAACTATTTTCCATTTAATCTTTATCAACGTGTCTTGAGAAATGGAATTTTAAATTTTATTTAATACTTTTTGCAGAACATATTCATCACTTATAAGCCACTGTAATATTAAACTTAGTAAGTCCCTGTTGTCTTCACTTATCCATGCATTCAGTTATATAGAACCCTTAACTGGCTTCACTGGACATGCTAGTGGGACAGACCTACAAATGGCTGGAATCTGGACTGTCCAGAGGCTCTGTAATTGTCTTCAGTCTCTGTAATGCAAAAATTCATCAGAAGTGATATGAAGAAACTAGATCTGCTTTCTAATTCTGCTGATTCCAGCATGTATAGAATGTAATATAGGGACAGTTAGAAAGTGTGTAGTCATGCGTTTCTTAGGATAATATCGCATGCTAAAGGAAGCCTAGTTCTCTAATAACAATGTAAAGCATCCCTCCCTGTAATGCATACATGTATCTGCTTGTGTTCCAAGTGTCACTGGGTGGGGCCATAAGGAAAACCAAGAGCAGCTGTGGTGGTGAAACAGGGTGAATAAAAGTTTGAATTATTGTTAACATATGTACCACTGCAATAAACCCCCAATTTGATCACTTACGTGAACACAGCATATTGCTGAATAAACCCCCTCTGGATACGTTTGTATTCCAAAGCATGTCATAAGGAAAGATTACCAGTTTTGGAAGGGGATCTTTTCCTTGGGATGAAGATCTCGTTTCCTTGCTTGATACTCTTGGAAGCCTTTCAAAAAGCTGAAAGCAAAATAAAAAAATCATAAGATAGTGTGTTAAAACCTGACCAATGTCTTGTTTAACTAGCTAACTAGCATAGCAATCAAGGCCAAGGGAGCAAACTGCAAGCAAGGCATAAGGTCGTGGTCTTGGGAAGGACAATTTTTCTCTGTGAAATAGGATAAAAAAATTTAGGAGTTATTGTACTTTGGTAAGTTTGCAGTCTTTAAAAAAAAAAAAAGCTTAAGTCTTCTAAGAAAATTTTTTCTCTGCCATAAGGAAATGTTATAAAACAATTTTCTCGAAATAAAGGTATTTGTTTCTGTTATACAGAATTGCAAGAATTTCACTTCTGCCTTCTGCCCTTTTATTGCAGTCCCTAGAGAAATGTTTAGGTCTTTCTGGTTTCACCTCTCAGTCATATCCCACTGTCCAAATCCTACCCCAACACTCATATCTTGCAAGTCATGAAGACAAATCTGCATCTAAGGACAATAGTCTGAATAATTTCAAGAGATGAATAAATGAGAACAACTTACATCAGTGGGACTGCATGGGTTTTTTTATGCCAACTGAAAATAAAGTTTAATCAGTTTGTCAGAAGGATGTTTGAGACCCCAGTATGATCTGTTCATTGAACCATATTGCTCTACAGTTCTTCGTTACTTACAAATCAAATAATCACCTTCTCATCTACCTCATTCTCACTAAAGCATAAGAAGAGCAAAGGTAAATTACCGTTGTGGACTAGTTCTATAGAATGAACTGTAGCCAGAGGAATAAAATGCAAAGTTAATTACTGTCTTACAGTCAAGCTGGTTTTCAAGGGCTCTTACAATGCTCCTACCAACCATAGTATAACCATGAACAATGCAGGAGAGATGTTTTCTTGTGAGTGGGCTTACTACAGCATGCTACATTTCAGATGCGTGACGTGGTATAAAAAAAACAAAGTGCTATGCTTAATTGCCATTAGAACTGAAGTATTGCATTAACCCTGATCCAGAACATGGTGAAGCTCAGCAGATTTTAGGCAGCCTTTTGAATGATAAAGGCTGAAGAATACACTAAATGGACTAGCAGAGGGGATTTGGGTAGGCATGCTTGAACGCTAGCGCTATTTGTGTACGTAGCTTGTCCCATTTTCCAGTAATGATGCAGCTGCACTTTTGCTAGCAGCAGCATAGTCGGGCTAGCTACCTCGTAATTAATAGATATATGAATTTTAAGACCAGAAAAGACTGTTGTCATCATCTAATATGATCTGTTGTGTAATTTCTCTCTATTCGTTCCTGCCTCAGATTTGGTAGTGGTGCTGGAAGTGAAATGTGGTATTGCATTAAGAGCTCATCTTTTGCTGTTTCTCATTGTTTCCAAATATGTAAGCTTGTGCTTGAAGACAATAAAAAATATTTTTTTCTGTATAAACCTTACAGAGCAACTCATATTTTTTTCTTATAGGTGATAAGTACTGTTCATTATTTGCCTTGTTTCCTTTTGTTTCTGTTCTAAATTGTCTATACTTTCTAACTCTTAATTTATAGTTGCTGTCAATGTCTCTTATTTCATCTATGCTTTTTGTAGAAAAAAGCTGTATGATTACTTTTGCATCCCTAGTGTTTTCTAAATGATTTTATCTGGTTTTAACTAACTTAACCTTCTTTACTGTTAGTGAGATTGCGTTTTTTTCCCAATAAGTAAATGCTCATATATAGCTTGCAAATATTATTCACATTTTTCTTTTATTTCTTCTAGGCTTTTTTTCTTGGTTTTGTCATAGTGAAATTGTCCACTTTAAAGCAGCAAGTATGTGTATTACTGATTCAGACTTTATTTTCTCAAAACAAATACAATCAAATAATATTCCAACACTACTAATTTTTCATTATTGAATACATTTCTTTTAATTTCTCAAAAATTCCACTATGGCAGATACAATAGTTTTTGAGGGAGAAAATGATTGGTGTTATTTGTAAACAGGAATAATTTTTTGTTTGTGTTTCTGGCAGCGTGAAACCTTCAGCAGACAGTACAAAGATTGAAATCACTCGCTGTAGTACAATGTCCTGCCCGTTTCAAACAAATGTTTAAGAAGTGGACATTTATTTCTCTGGTGTGAGGAACTGTGCGTTCTCTAGAATGGGGAAATATGATATATGGGGTAACAATTCAAATACAATATGATGAGAAGGCAATGCTAGCTTGATGGAAATCAGTGATGGGATCCTGTATAACAGCTCCTCCCTTGGGTCATATATGGGATTGAGCTCTTCAGCTTCAGAGCTGAAAACCTAAATCCTTACCTCATGAATTAAAGAACTCTTGCCTCCATTATCAGTAGCAAAATCTTACCCCCCATCAGCAAAGTAACAGTAAGGTAACTACAGGATGCACGTTGTACTAGAGCAGGTAGCATTTATACAATCAGGAGTGTTATGCAAGAGTAGAAAATAAGAATCCGTTCAAAACATACGAGCGAATCAAAACTGAAAGATGAAATTGAGAAACGAAAAAGGGGAAAGACAAAGGAACGCACAATGTGTATTATTTGTCATATAAGTAACTACTCAGAGCAGGCATGTTCACATAAGCAGACTTACTCTTAGTTACGTCCAAAGTGGGCAACAGAGGAAGCGGGGGTAACAGTAGAGAAGCACTTCAGGATGAGTGTAGGAGCTGGCAATTGCTGTGGTAAAAGACAGGAAGATGGTATGAAAATGTGAGTTCAGAATTGGCTTCACAGCAGATAAGCCTTGAAATATGACTTACTAGCTATGGGCAGGATAATACTCTAAACGGAGAAAGTATATCAGTGGCTTCTGAATTTTGTCCAATATCCTTTAAAGTACCATACAAGAAAAGAGTCAGCCATATCACATGTTTGAAATGTGTATGATTTGTTCATCACCTCACTGTCAAACACAGGCTACTTATAAAGGTGCCGTCAGCATTCAGCTGGATAATTTCTTTTCGTTTATCACTGCTCAGAATGATCTCAGTCAAGAACTGTTTGTATATAGCTGCAGACACAGTATGTCTTTTGTTTTCTGTATATCACAGCTGAATGCTGTACTTGTGGATAATTGGTTCATTTCCATAACTTACTGTATGTTCTTATAAAAGAGAAACATATATGACCACTCTCCTACAAAGTGCTACTGGGATCTCTCTGGATACTCTGTCTACTTTATTGTCATTATTTTTCTTATAGTCTAAACTAAGATATTTTGAATTGAAAAATGTGTATTTTGTTTTTTGTTATGGAGGGAAGCAAGTGGTCCAGTTACAAGGGAGGAAAGAGTCTTACGTTTTCTTTGGATGGCTGTGGTATTTGCATGTGATACAGCAGAAATTCTCCTGTTCATGGCCTTAAATCTCCTTCCCCGTGTGTACTCACTTAAATTGCACTTGCAGTCTGCAAGACACCTTCCTGCTGTCTCCAGGGACTGACCTCAGTGCTACTCCCATCAGGCTGGTCCTGAAGGACCTCAGTAAAATCACAGCTCTTTTCTGCTTTACAGCCTACCCTGTCATGAAGACATTACTTCTGTAGGCATGATAAGCAGATAGGTATCCTAAAGAAGGGGACTAAGGCATTTCATGTTAAAGAGACAGCTACTAGGTAAAGTTGCCTGGAATGGAAAACTTCTGCTGCGTTTTCTCTTTGTTCCTTTGTTTGTTTGAAATGGGGCTTAGCTGGTGGAGACAGGTGAACGTAATGAATAAAGGAAGAAGGAGCACACTGAAGAATGTAAGCAGGAAACAGGAGAAAAAGAGAATAGCAAGAGCTACTGCAAGAATAAGGATGAGGTGAAGAAGTAGCAGTAGGGGAGGGTAACACATGGCTAATCTGTAGGCTAGTCAAGCATGCATTGTGTGCTGCTACATGAGCACTGAACTGTCCCTGTGCTTGGAAACAGCTCAGTGTGTTTAAAATAGAAAAAGAAAAAGAGATCATAGGCTGGCCAATAGCTGATAAAACAGTGTCTGTATTGGTTTTGTACCATTCTGAAGAGCAGTTTGTTTATTCTCTTGAAATAAAAAAGAAACAGCCTTTTTATTGACTGTAGTTCTGTGTGAACAGCAGCTCTTCTCCTACACTTGGTTTTCTCAGAATAATTTATGCTAGAGGCTGTAGTGAAATGTAAACACTCAATGTGCTTGTAAATAAGTGAGTTTAGGTATTGGAAAACATCTAGCCACATGACCACCAAGCTCCACGTGGGTTAATTTTCCTCACTTCTCAATGCTGTGCTTGTACACTGAATTCAAAGTGTGCTCTTTTGCAGCACTGACACACTCTTAGGAGTGAAATTCATCCATTTTTTGGGTGCAGTGTATTTCCTAATCAGCAGCCGTAATGTCCTGAAATGAGAATTGGAAACGGGTGATACTCTTCCATCCAAGTGTATAAAGTAGTCAATGCCCTAACAAATTTGGGGGGAGTTTGTGGCAGGCTGGTATATAGTATAACTGAGTGCTGTTAAAAGGTTCTGCCTTCTGCCCCAGAGGTGACTAAGTATCAGTAATGGGAGAAATGAAACCTCAAGTTCATATAGCACGGGATCTTCTTTTGGGATCAAAAAAGCAGTGATATTCAATGCTCTTTCTTGGTATTTTTTTTCTTTTGATATTCTATCTATTTCCATGTATACTCATCCCTCTCTTCTAGCACTCTCAATTGTTAGTGAGCTATTTACCTGTCTGTCTATATATCTTTCTGCAGGGTACCAAAGGTTTAGAATGTCCTTTACAACACTGACCTTCCTGAAGGGGCTGTGGATGTTTTACTAGGATTCTTTGAATCAGAACCTTGTGAGACAAGGAAGAGACAGCAAGCAGAAGCTTTCATGTGTCTCACAGCTGCCTTCCTATCAGAGTCAAGATCTGATTTCATTCCTGAAAGGTCCTATTGTTTTCAGTAAGGACTGTGAAATAGTTACTTGTTGAGTGACAGTGAATGGAAGGGCAGCTGGGCAAGCAGGCATGGTTCTCCCTGAACAACTCACAGCTGTGCACTACAATGGCAGATGTGAGGATCTGACACCCCCTTTCCCCCCAGGAAAGAGTATGGGAAGCTGCTGGTTTCAGCCTAGATGAGACTTTGCATGGCAAATACCTTTCCAGATCTGAATAACCTCCACTTTCTCAAAAAGATAGTCTGGTGCTCTTTTATACAAGTTGTTTCCAAAAGGAATTTACATCAGATTTTTGATCCAGGTTATTTACTAAAAAGAAAAATGTTATATAACCTGGACATAATGCAGACAGTTGTGGCTGAGAAAGTATGCACAAATCAGAGAGTTTTGATAAGCAAACAGCTGGTAGCACATGTAACTTCTACTTGTTTTTCTTGACTCTAGGAACCACACAGCATCTTCAGCCTGTTTTTATGAAAGTAACTTCTGCACACAGCTATAAGATTTCTAGCATTTATTAGTTTGTCCATAGTTGTTCAAGTGACTAGTTCTTTGTCCTTTCAAATAGGAGACTATTCTACTAACTTCAAATACATTATTCCCAGTAGTCATACTGAGATTTCATATTGCTTTGTTTCATTTAATTGCTCCTTAATATATCCTGTTATATTTTCACTGAGCAATACCACTCCCTTTTTTTTAAGGCATTACACACTTACTAAGTTTATATCTTACTGTTTGTTTTCACGTCTCTCCCATTATTTATTGGTTGGCTGAACAGTGAGCCACAAGTTAAAGTTTGGGGCTTTCTGAGATTTTGCATGATTAGTGGGAGAATAAATATGTTAATCCACTAAGTAAAAGAGCTTCAAATATCACTCAAAACTCCTGCAACAAATAAGGAATAAATTTTAAGGGAACAGTTCAAAGTTCCAAGGTCTCACAATCAAAATTTAGAGACAGACAAGTCAGGAATAGAAAGAAGAGAGACCAAAATTTATTTCAAATCTATTCAGGGAATGAGCAAAGTCGTAGACAGCTGAGAACTTCCTTAAGTTGCACTTCGTATTTTTCTGGAGTTGGAGTTTGTGGGAAAACAAGAGTTTGAATTTGAGCAGCTGCTAATGTTGACCAAGGGCCTTTTGTCATGGTCATCATGTTATACTGTATTGAGGGGTCTAGTGTTAGAAAAAGTGAGGAGTGAAAATTGCATTGCACATTATAGGACAGTCTTTCTGTTGTCCCCAAGCAAGTGGACATACCTCATGCAGTGTGTGGCTTGAGAATGTAACACCTTCACCTACAGGAGCTTCACAATTCAGTGACCACACAGCTTGTTACAGCCATAAATAGGGGTACAGTTCCAGACAGTGACTGACCACAAGCTCCATACTTGAAAGAATCTTAATAGTTCTGACTAAAGTGTGGAGGCCTACCACTGCAGAGTCAGAGGTAGAGGCGGATCCTGGAACTTACGTGACACTGTGCTCTGTTGTGAACAGAGCTATCTTTCTCTGTCATTTATAATTCAGGTGTACATACATGCACTGTAGTCAGTACAGTATGTAATAGCAATAGCGTTCTTCTGTAGCTTTTTGAGTTCAAGTATGTCAAAGTAGTAAACATGATGTTGCACAAGTCTCTTTCCCACCACAGTAAATCTTTACCCGTTTGACAGATGGGGTAATTTTGTTGAACAAAGATAAAAAACTTTTCATGTTCTACAGCACCTGGGCAGCAGACATGACAGAAGAATACAGATTCTCTGTGCTTTACTACTACACTTTATGCTCTATACTCTGCCCTCTGCTAAGCAATAGAACATCCTATGATTTCTGAGGCAAAGCTATTTTCTAGTAAACTTTCTCAGCTTAAACTGGTAAGAAGAAAAATAAGGTTGGTGCAAGAGAATAGATGGTTTTAACATTAAGTTAAGCTGTGGGGCTCACGGTGGGAAGATGATCAAATCTTTCCTGTAACGGCATGTTCTTACACTTCAACAACACGGTATTTGAGAAATGGTCTAAAGCAAAAAACTCCAGCTGCTCTCTCCTAGACAGAGGAATGCTCCAGAAATACAGCCAGTGGGTGGCCCAGATTCTGTCACTTATGATACTGATGTTTTCAAGCAAGCAGGCTATGGCTAGCGCCTACTGTGGGGATTCATATATTGCTAGGTATATAAAGACACCACAAACAGCAAGCGGCAGTCTCTAGACCTTGGGGGTTCAAGGAGAACTGGTCGGAGCAGCACAAGCTGTCATTTGGCTGGGAGTGGGAACAATTGCATTTCCTGAAAGCTGCTCTTAGTTTTAGAGGGTGGGAGTTCCTGTTGGGAATGAATGCCATTTGCATGCTACTTTACCCTGGCCGTCAACAGCCTATGGTTATTTGAAGTCTATAAATAAAACAGGACAAAAGCAGCTACCTGCATGGAGTCTGTAAGTGATTTTAGGAAGGAGAGTAATTTGTCCTCTAGGCAGCCAGACCTAACATGAGTATTCATCACCCCATCCCTATTCCAAAAGCCCTTGAGTCAAATTATCCTCAGATTCCCTGCCATAGTCCCAAGAGAGTTCTTGAAATCAGGGGGTTTAGAGAGACTGAGGTTACGACAGGGCCAGACCTAGCTGTTCCTTTGAAATCAATGCTGAACTGCTTCCAGCAGTTTATCTCTCTTCCTGGGCCTACAATAAGGGACATCAACTCCTATGGACCAAGTAGTCAATTAGTTCAATGGCAGAACTTGAAGATCAGGTGTAGAATAAGTGTCCATCAAAAACCAAAAACCCTTTAACAGATACAGTTCTACATGTACATGCACATGCACACACTTCAAAATACTTGCCCTTACATAAAACTACATGCAGCCATAATGCTAATTTTGCCCAAATAAAACCAAGTACATATCTGTAAATGAACATACACCAACACACACAGCACTGTGTAAACACATACCTGATTCCAGGCTCTCAGTCCACATCCTCATTTGCTTTCTGCAAAGCCACCTCCAGCACACAAATAACCAAAGCGCAAGATGACACTCAAACATGTGTGTTCATGTCAACAAAAATACTTCCACAAATAAACTATATGGGCACATTCATATATTGCAACAAAAATGCTCTTCAGCATATTTACACATACAAAATCTTACTGCTTGCAGGAACAAAAAAACACACAAGCAGCGCATACATACACGCACATACACAAAAGACAGGAATCACTCAGCAGCTATAGTGTTTATGCTGGCAGGAGAATGTCAGTCACTGAGCAGCCTGCCTCCAAACAGATGTTTGATTGTTTTTGAGTTGCGGTTTAATTGTTGGATAGTGTTCCAGCACTCAGAGGGGATCGAAAATACTCCAGGTCTGCAGCTGCAGCAAATGCCAGCCTTAAAACAAGGCGGATTCTGAAATCATTGCTCGGGGGGAAACTGCTTGCACAGGAAACCTTAGCCAAGCTCTGCATTAATACTACTTTGAAGTCAGAAAATTAATCTCTGCCATTTAAAAAAGTGCTGTTTTTTCAGGGTCTTTTGTAAGTTTATCTAAGACAAGCCAATTCCTTCTGGGCAACTGTGACAGTTTATTGACTTGCCCAGGCTTAGAGACTTTATTGGGTCTCTCTTCATTTTCCAGAAAATCTTTCCTGGATTCTGTCCTGCACTTCAAGGCTCCTGGTGGAAGTGAGAAGCAACTTATTAGTCAGTCTCTTAGTTGCTAGTCAGTTTTTATTTCATTAAAAGACTTACTCAAAATAATCGACCTTTGTCAAGAAGAATGAGTGTTGCAAGACTGCATCTCTACTTCTCCAGCCACATAAAGTAGCAGGTTGCATTATCTGACTGTGCCACTGGAAATAGACACTGGGACTTTAAGATTGGTGGTAGATGAAGGAGTCTATGGGACAGATGCTCCACATTTAGCTTAGGTTTGTGGGAAGAAATAAACAGAAGGGAGCGTGTAGCTGTTCTCTTGAGGACTAGAAATGAGAGACATTTGAGGAACTCAGTGATGGGTAAGGAGATATTCAGAGGATCCCTTGAAGAAAACTTTACTGAGGATAATCAAAATAAAAATCAGGAGTTAATTTGACCAAGGATTTTGGATTCATTTAAAAGGATAGTTGCATCACTGACTCTCTTGACTCATAATATTCCTTGGAACAGTTTCTTTGAAGTACACAGGACAGTGTTGGACCTGTCGTTTAAGAAGATCCTATGATTGCCTGCTGCAAGAAAAGCACGTGGGATCTGTATCCAGTAAGTGCTACGTCTTGCAAGTAGCTTGGTATTCGGAATGTTGTATAAGATCTCTGTTATCTACAGTGCAAATGTAGAGCAGGTAACTATGATTTCCTTTGGAATGAGAGACACTAAATACTTGCAAGTTCTTGTGACTATGGTAAATAGGAATGAATCCTCTATGTGGCCTTTCAATAATATAAACATTGTAGAATTAAATATTTTTTCTCTGTTCTTTCAAAATTAAGAGGGATGTTTCCTGCAACGCTGCAGAGGAAAAGTATAGGCCCAAGCCTGGAAACCAGCTTTCCTAGTTTCATCTGGCATTAAACAGTACATAGAGGACAGACAGTAAATCATCCCTTTGGTTCTCTAAACCAATCCTAGAATATGCATAGAAAATGTATCCTGAAAAGACAGCCAAGAAAAGAGAGCAAAGAACTTCTGTGCAGGGTCTGTCTCAGTCCCAAAAATCCACATGGATTCTGTTAGTGTCCAATGCAGTGCTACCCTGACAACTCCAAATGCAAAAGCTGTAGATTTAATAGGTGTCAGGAGCAAGGACTGGAGCAACAAACTTAATTTAATGGCCCATCAGAGCAAAATATGACATCATGGAAGTTGCTTGGTCAGCCCTAGGTTAGGTAAGCCTCAGCACAGCTGTCTCAACTAGATTCTCCATTGCAGACTTCCTCAGCTCTGAATTTTGGGCCCTCTATGGTTTTTTTCACTGACATTTTTCCATTTCCATTCCCCTCCTTCCCTTGGAAAAAAAGAACAACTATAATTCCAATGTTTGCTCCAGTTTCTGTAAACTACCACTCCTGCTGAATTGACCTGTCCAGATGGTGTTCCTTTCAGCTCACACATACTAGTCAGAAAAGTGAAAAATCTGAAGCTTAAACACATTAAAAAATCTGTATCATGCGGTTTGGGGGACAGATGAAAGCAGTGGTGGGCCTTCCTCAGAGCCGTGTTATTTTCCTGCTGGATTTCTACTATAGCTTGTTTTGTCTTCCTGTACTCTGATATTAGATGATAGTTTTTTAATATTTTCTGAGGCAAAACCAATTTTCTTGTCATATGTATGCACACTACCAAACACAGTGATATATTCACTTCCAGACTGTTAGAATACAAAATAAATAGTTTTTTAAATCTCTTTCCACTTCATCCAACATTCTTTCCAGGCCTCATGACTCTCCCAAATCTTATTCTTGACCTCTGTGTTAAATCTTTGTTCTCTTTCTTTTCCCACAGCTTTTCAACTAGGTTACTGAGTGTCTTCTTATTAGCATCCATTTGCTACCTAAAATCAGTTTCAAGATTTTCAGCAGAATGCTGAAGGCTCCTTGCTTGTTTCTTTCTCCTCAAACTGTTTTCCATGTTGTGTTAATTCTTCTCTGCCTTTCTGAAACCCTTCCGGAACTACTCTACCATACTATTTAAAAGTCTCCTAAACCTTACTCCTCTAACAGTCACATTCTATGTAAATCTTCTAGTTTTACAAAACTAGAATTAATCCATAAAAAAATCTTTCACTGATTTAGTTCGTATGTCATGAGCTACCCTGGAATCACTCCAGTTTAGACGGCAGGCTTCTTGGAGCAGAGACTACATTTTCTTTACTGCATTGTGTTGAACAGAACCCCCAATACAGTAATAATTTGAACAAAAATGAAGTTGCTCCAGTCTAAAAACAAGAGTCTTCAACTTTGTACTAAATAAAAAGGCAGTCAAGCAAAAAACTCTCATACACCCCAATTTTCTGTGGTGAAATTCAAAGTACACATATATGTACTGATAACAGTGGGTTACACTCACTTCAGACCATGACTAAGCTATGTAGGTAGGTGCAACTGCCAAAGAAAGATCTGAAGTAACAAAGGTGTAAAACCAAACACAGTAGAGCAGTCAAGTTATCTTAGCAGTCTTACTGGAAAACTTATGTAATGCAGAGATGGAAAGTCAGAGGAAAGATAATCGGTAACCAGGTAGAGTTAGTTCTCTGCATGCGACAGAAGATACTTGCAAGCTTTATGAAAAATCAAAGAGCTTTTCTAATCAAAAAGCTTTCCTGTTCTGCAGGAAAGCCCCAACAACAATCCAAGAAGCCAGTTTCTCAATTATTTTTAAATTTACCCTTAACAGTTTAATGGTGCCAAAACCCAGCAACAGATAAAACTCAAAATGGAAATTTCTTGGCGTGAGAATAATAATTTATTATCTACTTTGTACATTTTCTGAGAGATTTCAAAACGAAAATGAGCAGTGGAGGAAAGGCTAGTCCTATTGCATTGTCCCTCCTTGTGGGAAGAACAGAATGATTCACTAATCTAGGACTCCAGCAGAACAGAAGTCAGTTGGGTCTCAGCCCTGTTACCAGTATATTTTGTAATCACCTGCAAAAATACTATCGCTTCCTCTGTGGCTTTTCAGTCAGGCAATGTCCAAATACTGTGTAATAAAAGCAAGTAGATAGATAGATAGCTGGGTAGATAAAGGTTGAATGGTCTGCTAAGGTCCAGCTTCCCTCCTTCTCCCGTTCTTCCAGACGGAAGTAGGTGGAAGGAATCTGCTAATGCTGAGCCTGATCTGTGTTCAGAAGCTTCCCAAGGTTTTCAGTCTGTCACTTGTAGCAAAGTTTTAAAGCCTGTCTAATTAGGAAAAAAGTTGAAGGAGTTAGTACAGTTTACCTAATTTAGTTCTATTCCACCTCTTGAGCTGAGATAAAGATGCTAAACTATGATCCTAAGGTTGTTCAAGTGTTGGCTTTTTTTTTAGTTAAACAAGTTCAAATGAGCTATAATTCTTAAAAAACCCACCTTTTTCCTAGTCTAGACAAAACCTAAGAGCTTTAAAAACCAAGCACAAAAGGACCAAGTTAAGACAGGACCAAGTTAAGGCAGGACAGCTATTATTCAGACATAACTACTGTGCTTCCAGCTGCCTTCCTTAGAGCATGTCTTAAGACTAATAATGAAAAAAAGTCAAAAACTTATGTGAGAATTCTGCTCTTTGCCTTTTCATGTGGCTGATTGTTTGAAAGGAAAGGAGAAATAGGAACCGCATTCTTTCCCGCACAAACTCTCTACAGGTAGTTTTCCAGGAGCAAGTATGTTTTCTAAACAATTACTTCTAATCCTAGACTTGCTTTATGCTCTGAGAACCCATTTCAAACATGATTCCCTACATAACCAGGATGTTTCTCCCCCCTCCCACTTTCTCCCTCCCTCCCCTCCGCTACCTAGTTCAGCCGTGCAGCACTGTTCTTTCAAAGTTTTCTTGAGGGAGTATCCTGCATCATCTTGCCAAGCGATGCTCTGCTGTGGTAACATGATGGAGCATTAACGTGATCTGCCGTTCATGCCAAAGTCTCATCCAGAAGGGAGGTGTTGTGCATGTGCTGGCTGCAAGAGAATTCAGGGAGGGGAAGAGCTGAATAATTTATGCCTTTTGCTTTACAGCCCTTTCCGAGGCCCTTTTAATTCTTTCCTGTTTGTTTTTCTCCCTCCTGTGGCAGCATTTAGTCATCTCCTCACAGTGTGTCTTCAAGAAGGGAAGGGAAGGGGGAAGGGGGAAGGGAGGAAGGGGAAATTGAGTGTTTTCTAGGAAGACATATCATTCTTCCCAAAGTGGGTTGTACAAATTACAGTTTAAGCAGATCAAACCCATAGGTCTGGGCTACTGAGAATGTTGCTTACAACAAATGCTGCTATAAGGGAAGGGATAAAGTCAGAGCTAATCTCTCAGATGTTTTTCAGGAAATACAGTGTCAGCACATGTAATTCTTTACTCCTTTGAGACATGTTTCCTTCATTTTATTTGAAATTGACTTGAGACAAAGTAGTAATGCACAGAAATTTGGAGAACTGGATGTAAACTGTAAAGAAAAGGAATAGGCATGATGTAAACTGTAAAGAAAGGAGTAGGCATGAAGTAAACTTGGAACAGACTAGCAATTAATCCAAGCATTCATCCTGTCTTTAAAAAAATCACAACCACCCAGGAAAGGGTGCTATGTGCAGTTCTTACTGGTATTGACTTCTGCCAATAATACTAAGTCATATTCCTACTGTAATGTAGGGTCTGATCCTGCTTCTACTGATGTAAAGATTCCCCTTGATATTTTAGTGTCCTTGAGCTGAGGGCTTCATCCAAACCTAATAAAAAATAGCTACAGATTGTGCTGGGATTCCGTTTCCAATCACTTTTCTCCAACTCTTCTTATGCCATCCATGCCAGAAAACCCAGTGCATCTAGCACCCATGATGGTTCAGACTTGCTTTAAAGCCACATAAGTAAAACACAGTCTTTAGGGGAGATTAGTAAAACATTTTTTAAAAATAAACAAGAAATGTTCTCACTGATCTAAGATATAATTAACTGTGTTTGCATTGATACAAACATTCTGTCAGATTTAAACAAATATAAATGGTTGTTCAAAAATAAAGGAAAGGATTTTTTTTTTAAGAGCATAGTCTGCTCTAATGGGATCTAATAACTCTTAATAGTCCTCCATAAAAGTAATAGTGTACTTAAATCTCCACTTGGCAATAATCGGGGGCAGAAAAAAAGTGCATTTTAAAAATGGGAACAGCTCAAGGCTGCACGTTCCCAGCCAGCAACGACAAGCTGAAACAATACAAGGAATCCAGATAATGAAGCACATATGTCTTTCCAGTACCATGCAAGTCAACAGCTTCCTCATTTACGCTATCGAAAGGGGAGAAACAGTCTCCCATTAATCCCAGCACCTGAGGTGAAGGGGTGAGGAATGTAAAACTAAATAAGCCCTCGTATCAGTGTTGACTGAGATTTACATAAGTGAACTCACTTTGTGCTTTGATTTCTTTTCTCTTTTTCCTTCCCCTTTATTTCTTCCTGGTACATACATTTTCAAACCTAGGGACTCTGGGAAAGCAGATTAAAGCTGGCCCTAGAGGTTTATATAAACTAAATGAGGCACATGGCAAGATGCCTGGCATGAAACATAGGGCCCGATTCAAAAACCAGTTCAAAAGCATACATATAAAGTTTAAAATGGGGGGGGTCTCTTGGCCATAGATTGTAGCAGTTTCTCAATAGAGTGCAGGCTGCTGAAAGAAGCCCTGGAGGCTTCAATTTACAAGGCAAATGTCACATTTTACACAGCTAGAAACTGAGGCCTAAGTGACAGTGTACTATATTGAGCAGTCAATGTAATGTGCCTAGAAAACAGAAGGAACCTGTACCAGTGGTTCTTTCAATACTTTGAAGAAACTCCCTCTAGGTCGTTTGTATTGATAGTGCCAACTATAGGGCTCAGACCTTTTGGCTCATGGCATCTAACTATAGCCATTGAAGTGTGATATATTGCACCAGTATAAAGGTTTGATCTTTGCCTACTGTTACAAATGGCTATAAGACTGCATTTTCATTTGCTAGCTGTCTGCCACACTACACAATACCTTTCTTAACCCTGGATAGAGAGGGAAGAGGTAAAAGCAAAAAAATTGGGGGGAAAAAAAGGTATTTCTTTTCAGGATGTACTTGAATGAAAATCAGCACATTTTTCATTTTGAGCTTTAAAGTCATCTTTCATCTGTAATCAGCTCAAAACACTCCTGAATCTACCAGTCTAAAACAAAAGAATGGCAACTTGTGGTCGTATATTTAGGAAAATGAATTCCATTTGAATTCAGAGTGATTTTTTTTTCATAATGGGAGTAAGAATTCCCCCCAGACTGACTAATAGCAGATCCCATTAACTGCAAAGGCCAAAGGGGAAATTGACAAGTGAATGATTTGGCTATGAAATGAGGTGAACTAATTTGCAGAGGAATGAGTATTTCTGAGCATCTGGTGGCTGGCCTGCCTATGATAGCATGGATATACTGCACGCAAAAATGAGTATTTGGCTTGCTTGATAGTAGACAGCAATGGCCCCAGAACTCTCTAGTGATTTGGAGCTTACAGAAATTCTCTGCATTACCAAAGGTTTTCTTTTTTCTTAACTAAGCGCTTCTTTCCTATCCAGATGTGTTCATAGCTCTGTTCAAAGTAGCAGTGAACAAAGACTATTTAGGCACACAGTCACAGATGTTTCCCCCCTTTGTGTGATCTACATGAAGTAGATATTATTCCATGCTATGTTATCTCAGAGATTAATGATGGACAAGTTTCAAAAGGTTTGAAATTTGCAAATAATTGACTTGGAGGAACTCCCACAACAGTGAAGCTTCTTTGGATCTTATCAAAACTCTCTGTACATAGTGGATCTGTACTAACAGCCAAAGATGACTGAAACAGCAAAGGGAGCCCTCAACCCCCTGCCAGAGCAGAAGGGATACAAGTTAGTCAAGCACGTAATGAAAAGGAAATCACTTCTCTGACTTCTGTGGAGGGAAACTGTTGCAGAGAATTATGTTCTCTAGGAACATGTGCTCTTTTTCCAGAATCAGTTTGGTTCTGATTTAGGGAATAAAAAATTGCAATTTAATCTTTTAAAAGTTGTCATTTTATTACCTGAAGTAGACTTGGACAACCACAGGATTTTTCAGGTGAGTGAAGAAAAAAAAAAAAGTCAGGAAAAATCTCTCTTTTCTGTTGAGAAGATACCAGTAAATTGACTGGAAATTTTGATACTTTTTTATTAAAAATCCTTCTTCGGAAAACTAACATTGTTTTTTTAACCAGTAATTTTAAAGTAAGTATGTACAATACACCTGCTGAAGACCTTTTCCTACTATCAGGGAATAAAACACATTTGAAAGTAATAAAACCATATGGAAAGTGAAGTTTACATAGTGACAAATATGTAAAGAAGTGAACTGTGCATGATACTTGCATATTTTTTAATCAGTAAGTGCTTTGCATCATCAACAGGGAAGATGCTATTTTAGTTTGTTTCTGTGTCAGGCTCTAGCCTCACAAACAAAGAAAACTAGTGACTTTGGCAACTCTCCCTCTCTTCTTGCATGTTGACAGATCCTGGTTTTGAAACCTTTCAAAAGGGACCTTCTCTCCAAAAGTGGGAAATTATTTCCCTCTATTTTGTGAAAATATCTGAAGGCCCTCCCCACCGCTGATCCTTTTACCCACAGCTAAAGGAGGTCCTTTCAGTATTCTGTGAGAACAGTCAGGGAGCGCATACCTCAGTTTCCGTGTAGCTGTACAACAGATGAGTTGATGACACTCAACACAAAGAGTTGTTATGTGATGACTCAAGGACAAGTTGAGAGAGAATTAGGGATAATATTGCTGAGTGGCTCAATTTCTGTGGCCATTACACAAGAGTTGGGGTTTATAAGAATGAAGCCACAACAACATTGAGATTGTTAGTTGTGAACAGACTGATGGCAACGTTTCTTTCTGATTCTTTGCAACTCTCCATACCCTGACCTATTATTTAGATTATGTGCTAAATTCCGCTACGAAGACAAGGGCAATTTCTCAAATAACAGGTAGATATTCACCCTCTGTGCTCATGGGGATTATTCCTTGCAGAACTTTAAAGTACATGTCTGGACTTGAGGAGGAGGGTAAAATTGTAACAGCAGAAGCTCTCCCAGAGGAGTCTTTTAGAGATGTCCCTGGAATTAACAAGGATGACACAGAGCCTGCTAATTACTTATACTGAAATGTTCTTCCTACATATTTTTGTTTTTGGAAAAGCAATGGAGTGGAATTATGAAATGTGTAGTCTTGTTTGCTAGAATCAGCTGCCTTCTTTCTGAAAGCATTTTATGAGAGAAGGGTTGAAGAACATGAGAAATAACAGGCTTTACTCCGGGAGTGTTAATTGCCATTTCTCATTTGTTGCTATTCTCCTTCTAAATCAGCTTGCATACATAAAATCATAAAATCCACAATTTTAAAAGTTGTTGCCATTAACTTCTTGTTTTGTGGAGGTAGCTAAACAGCAAAAGATAGAATTCCGAGATAGCTGTTAAAAGAGAGAAGCAAGGTCTTTAAGGAGAGCTATGTTTTATAGACCAAGTATTACAGTCAGAGAAGCAGCCAAGTGATTTGGTACAAGAGGATAGAGAACTGATTTGGTATTTGTATAAAATGGCAAAAAGGGGAGCCAGAGCAACTTCTCAAAGTGATGTAAAGCTGGAATAAACCTTTTGAGGCCAAGGAAGGTACAGTAAAATGGAGATGAGAATGTAGACCATAGGATGTTATATCTCAGCCAGTTTCATTCATTATCACATACTTTTAGCTCTTCTTTCCATTAGAAGAGACTATTTTCTTTGTCTTTCATGATTATAGAGGACACATTGCTTGCTCAAACCCCTTTTTTGCCTCCACTCTCCATTGCTCTCCTGCTGTGTAATCTGTACAGTACTGGGTTGTGCTGCTGAACAGCATTGTTGGTGTTGGAGTGCTCTAAGGTGTTTTTTCCCCTTCTTATTCTCAGTTGCATTGTAAGCTGCACTCTGGAACCATGACAGAGAGAATTGCCGATTGCATGATTGCTTTCTCCTTTCACCAGTGAAACTGTGTGACACTCGGTCTTACCTCACCCAAATCTTGTATGCAACATCAGTATCTACCAGCCCCCATGCAAATCCTCTTTTTTTTCCTACAGCTAAGAATCAGATTCTCCAGTTCATCCACCCAGCTTCATCCACCTCTTTGCAGGCAACCAGTTGGATGAAAAAGTGGATCTTTCACTGTCAGTAATCTTGATTACCAGTGTACCAACAGGAAGAATGAGTTAAATAACTGAAAATGCATTTCCAAAGACCAAATGTATTAGGAAAATTAGTTTGTTTTTTTCAGCTGCTGTCATGAAGGAAAGCACTGTGTAGGAGGACAGGCAATGTTTTTGGAAACTGTTCAGCCTATTTATGGCCCCTGTCAAAGTCAGATTAATGATTTTATATCAAAACTATACACTTTCAATAATTTTTTATTATCCTTGTAGTTCGGTTAGAAATAATAACCATATCAAGCCCTGGGTTTGCATATCCTGGGGCCTTCGAAGGGAATAGTGGCATCTCAGTGCCATGAGAGCTTTAGTAAAGCTTCATGGATTTAATCAAATGCTATGTTATAATTTTACAGTGCATTTAAACTACTAAGTTTCACAAAAATGCAGACCTCTAATCCCACTAATTCAAAAATGAAGAACTTTTTTTATGGCATATCTTGTATAGTTCTATTTTTTAGTCAAAGTAAATGCAAAATGCTACTTCTAATATGAACTCACATTTTTATTATTAATTTCTTATATCCCTTTAGTGCAATTGAAAATGATGAAACAAATTGTATGGCAAAATACTGTGCAACCACCTATTTGTGCCAGCCCAACAAAGCAGATCTGCTGATTTCGCAAGCCCATGGAGAGCTATGTGCTGTGAAGAGTTCCATGCTATGTCAGGCAGCCTCTCCCACATGAGTAAAAGACTAGTGGTACACGCACAGTGATGCTCTGTCTCACCTGAAGAAGTTTCTGAATGTGTTTAAGAATCACCAGCCTGAGAACCCTACCACACAATTTTAACATAAATTGCAGTGAAAATAACAACCACCTAAAATCCCATTGTATCCCCAATATTGGCTTGAGTCCTACAAGATTAGTGATCCTGGACTCCCACAGTGTCTCTCAGATACGAGGGAAAGAGCCGCTCCTCTTAATGGCTTCACTCCTTGTGTTCTTGGCAGCGGCATTGTTCAGGAAATTGTAACAAACCAGAGACATAACATAGACATTGCAAGAAGAACTGTTTACATGCCTGCAAAGAAAGCTGCAGCAAAAACTGTCAGGACCACTGGATAGGATACTACAGAGCTCCTACATTTAAATTTTTGCTTGTCTCATTTCATGCAGACATCACGTGCTGCTGTTGTGATGCTTAGGTGCTCTCAGTTCAAGCATCCTAAGTGATGGATCCTTTCCCAGTGGACAAGGGAAAAGCTACAGATGTCATCTATCTGGACTTCTGTAAGGCCTTTGACACAGTTCCCCACAACATCCTTCTCTCTAAATTGGAGAGGTAT
>JAVKLA010000001.1:2182482-2219626 GCA_034782735.1 Sagittarius serpentarius
TGCCCAGAGAGGTGGTAGAAACCCCATCCCTGGGAACATTCAAGGCCAGGCTGGACGGGGCTCTGAGCAACCTGACCGAGTTGAAGGTGTCCCTGCTCACCGCAGGGGGGATGGACTAGATGACCTTTGGTGGTCCCTTCCAGCCCAAGCCATTCTATGATTCTATGATTCTATGATTCTATGCCTTTTCACTGTTAAAGTCTGGATACGTTCCAGACTTCTCAAGTTTTACGGGGCTCAAGTCAGACTTTGGAGTTTAGATTGGTATCTTCTAGAACTGGAGCCATCTAAGCTAGGAAGAAAATTCTCGAGACAAAAGCTAATTGAGGCTATGTCTGACTGTCATGTGATTTTACATGCTGTACTTTTTATATATAGGAGAAGGTATATGTCATCAGCTGTATGCATCTCAAAAGTCTGATGGGACTGTATCTTAGAAAAGAGCGTGGGATGTTATGTTTGTTATTTTTTATCAAAGATGGTATTTTAAATGGGAAGGAGCATACACTACAGAGAATTGTGAGATTTCTACTTGCCTTTCAGTATACCAAATATAACTGTTCAGTTTCAGAATTTTGTAGGGCCTATGATTGCTTCAGAATCATCCATGAAATACAGTGTTAGGAATTGTGTTTCCAAGAGGCAGATTTCTGGGCTACAAAGTACAGTATAGAGAACTTTTGAAAGAACTCTCATCCCGCAAGTATTTTACTTACACATCTCAAGTACCTTGCAGAAGGTCTGGTGGGCCATGGCTATACATGTTGCTTAGGAAAAAAGTGGGGAGTTCTATATTCTCAGCATGGTTAGGTGTCCCTGTTTGCAGTGTAAAGTGGCTGGTGATCCGTTTTTAATAGTCCCTAGATGGCATGGTTCCCAACTGTAAATACATGGGTACAGACTTTACCGGTAGTGATTAAAGGCCGTGCCATACCTCTTTGCTGAGAGGCAAACTTCTCATTTACCCATACACAGGCAAGGACTGTTCTAAAAAACATTCCCAGAGCTGTGAACAGCAAAAGTGGTGTGACATGCATGTGATAACATCCTCGTCTTTCAGCCTGAGACTTTGCATAGGTCGTCACGTGGGAGGGATGTGTACATTCATGGAGCCAGGCTACAGGTGTGACATGTCATAGCTGCATCAACAGGCTACATCCAGCAAGGACTCTCTGAATGCAACTCCCCACGAGTTAGCACAATGTGAAATTGTTCCTTCATTACACCACAGCATTTATCCTGCGCGGTAAGCTCTCCTGTCAGGTGCAACTGCCCATCAGGTTTAAGACAGGCTAAGTATTTGTCTCTGGTGAATGAGATTACAGCAGGAGCGTGGTCATGGCACTGTCTTGCAGACGTAGGAAATACAGGTGACTATAACAGTGGGATGTGATGTGTGGGCTAAATGAATGTTGTGTAGAGGATGTATAATGTGTTTGTAAGGTGTTTCAGTGGGTCTGACCATGTCAGAATCTGCACTGGAATGCTTCGATCTCACACAGATACAAATGCGATATAGAGGCCAGAACATCACCTATTGTGTGCCTATGAAGCTCTGTTAAAATGCCACACAGTCTTCTCAATTTACAGCACCTAAGGATTTCATATTCTGTCTAGAAATCAGGTTCAGTTGTCCAAGGCTGGAAACAAATGCTTCAGGTCATGGTGCCAGTCGCAGCAAATGAACTGCAACTTACAAAAGTCAGTAGTTATAGTAGTAATACCACTAAGCTGAAAGAAAATGGGATCTCTGAAGATCCATTTAGTGTCAAACAAAATCAAAAAGTTTTTTTAATCAACTTCTATTAATCCAGCTCAAAGTCAAATGTTTTTAGCAATAGATCACCTTTTAATCTTGACGTACTTGTGTTTTGTACTTTATTTTCCTTCCTAGATTTCTTTATTTCCTCTAAGTTTTGCAAATTGTATGTAGATGTGAAGGCTTCCCATCCTCCATTGTCTCAGAAAGAGACAGAAGGGTTTTAATGGATAAAATCATGTTAGAAATTTTTTATAACTAAGGTATAACAATTGGTGTGCTCATGGAAGTTCCCCTAAGCAATCTTTGTGGGAGTTTTACCATAGACATTAGTTGAAAAGGCTCAAAATCAAACTTGCAAGACTTGAACCTTAATTTTGTATTAAAATTAATTTGATTTTATATTTTTATTCAAATTCTTGCAGTATCTGGAAGTTTAAGCTAAAGAACAATTACTCAGGTTTTTTTGTGAATTACAGGTATGGATTAGATATATAGAGATGTATAATGCGTATTACAAGGAGGGCAGTCCATCAAGGACTACTTCTATGAGTAGGTACAACATAAAGCATCACTTTCAACTGCTTTGTAATTTTTTTGTTTGCACTGTTAGCTTCTACCTGTTTATCCAAGATATGGTGGAGACAGTAAAGAGGTTAAACTGAAATTGTGAGGAAATTCTGTCCTGGTTGCTGATGCCTGTACATCACATATAATCAGAGTAAAAATTTTAAAGCAGTGAAAATTAGTACCGTATAACTTACAGACTGCACCAAGTCTGTAACCTTGTTGTACTTATATAAAGTAATTTCATTTTGATTGCCTATTGAATAAGTCTGATTATTCTTTAAGAGTCACTTTGGAATGGAGCCTGAAGGTACAATATAAAATAATTGAACTGAGTGTAAAGTTCCAGCTGGTAACCTTGTCAGTAATTTGAACAAAGATCTTGTATCTGTAATTTAGAGAGCTGTAGATGTGAATGTGAAGTGGATTCTACTAATACTTACAAAATTTACCCCCTCCTTTTTCCTCCCACCAGTGTAACTTCTGTTCTTACCAACAAGCTCATTTTTATCGAATTAACATACCAGTTGACGGCAGCACACTGGAATTAGAACTGTATGGTTGGCTCGGATTTATTTCATGCTATATCACAGTATGAACTTGAAGAATGATTTCCAGGAGACTAATTATCACATTATACTGAACTGCACCGTAAGTACAATAAGTAGAGCGACAGGGTTCTTTTTTATCTTTTCTAAGCTATTTGTTGCAATTTTTGAGCCCCTTAGTGAAGCTTTAAAAAAGAGGAATCCTAGAGCTGTAGCCAAATGTTCTTTAAGAAGTGACAAAAAATACTGCCACTGAGGTCCTGGAGTATAAAACCCAGGCCCTCAGTACTTCTGAAAGTGGACTTGAATGTGTTCATAATTTGAGTTTTGATCATTGCTGTCCCTGGGCCAGATTCTGTGCCGCTCTGTAATGAAGGTGCGATCATGAAAAGTATAGGGCAGTGGACTGACTGCAAGACAGTTCAAGTTTGTCTTGCCTGTAAATTTAATTCAGGGGCTCTTCCACAGTTGGCGATACTAGCCCTTCAGACTTGTCCTCACAATACCCTCTCACTTTACAGGTGGTGTATTAAATCTGGACAAATTGGCCTCCAAGGACACAGGCAGGAGTTCAAGAGCTCTTCTATTTATTAGGACAGCCTGTTTATTTCAAAGTGAAACTAAAGATGAAATCACCTGGATGCTAACTGTTATCCAGTATTTTCTCACCATTTTACTTTGTGCATACATGAATGAGAAATTTCTCTTGCAAATCCAAGCAGCTTCCTTTTCAAATTCTAAATTATTAATAACTGCAATAGTTATCTCATGGAGAAAATGAAATACTGAGGAATTGATATTTAATGCCATTTGGGATATGAAAATCATGCACAATTTGGTTTGTGTTGCTTAAAATCTGCACTGAGCTAGAAATAAGTTTATCAATCTTTTTTCAAAATTTAGGATGTACTTTTTTTGTTGCAGAGGCAGCTTCCTTAGTTAAACAAATCCAAATGTGGAAATCAACTTTTTGCAAGCATCAGGATAAATGGTATGTTACTATGGCATTTTGGATGCCTTCTTATTTACTAAGCTTTTTAGCCCTGTGTTGCTAAGATGCAAGGCTGATGCACAAAACAATAGGCTGTCCTAGTCTTCAGATAATAAGGTCAAAGTACAAAGTCAGTAGGATGTAATTTTCCACAAATGGAATGTGTTCTAATTAGAAAGATTTGATTTTTTAAATATCATTTTAATTAAATGCTTTCTGATCTAAATAGGAGACTAGTTATTAATAAAATCTAATTCACTATTTTGTTTTAATAACTGGTAAATTTGCCAACTTGAAACATGCTAAAAACATACACGTGTGTGTGTGTCTTCTGTACACTCCTTGGCCACCTGCCATGAGCCATAGCTAGTGACACCAACACCTTGGTTTACTGTCTCCGAACAGCTATGTCTCATTTCATGAAATCCTTTAAAGAAATGGTGCCAACCATTCCATGATGCTGTTATAACTCCCTCCTCTTTTGATAGCTCCCTTCTTATGGCCCAGCTGGTATTCCTTGGAGCTTTGCCTTTGGTAAACTGCCATGTATTCTTTGCAAATATGCCACAGCTATTCACTTTTCCTTCTACAAATGACTCGCATTAGCTTCTATTGTTGTTGCATGTCAGTGAGAATATAGTTCCTTCAACTCACTAGCTGCTATTATTTTTCTCTAGCTATTTTCCATTAAGATGCATTTCCTCCCAAATGTTATGAAAATATATTTTTTTTTTTCATTTACTTAAGAGTTTGTAAAGCTTTTCCCATAGATAAATATCTCCCACAGGATTGACTATAGAGAATGTGAGAGGTTGTTGTTGTTCTTTTCCATCTGCAATGCATTTTCGCCCCCTAAATTTATGTACGTGCTTGCCTCCTCTTAATGGATACATGTGGGAAGTAACTTACAGGGAAAAAAGGAGTGTCTAGTGATAGATACATATGTGTTTGCAGAGAGAAGGGATAGTTTTGGGAATATCTGTGGCCAATGCATTGTGGAGAAAGATTTGCCTGTGTATATGAGCAACGGGAGTAGGTAAAAGCATGTGTGTACCCATCGATTCTGATCTATACCAATCGAAGTCTTATCCCAGTTAATATCTATACCCTGTATACAGTCATACAGGTTTCATTAATTTACTTTGTGCTTTGCAACAATGCTTCTTTTTTTATGTCACTGTGGAATTTCAAATATCAGTGGAGATGTATTTTAAATCTCCAGTAAGTCAGAGGTGTCTTTTCATCAGTGTGAGAGGACAAGCGTTCTCACAGGATCTTGTCCAGTTTGGCATAGCGTCTATACATCTGGATTGTGATGTGAATTATTTAACCCCTTTAGGTGTGCAAAACTGGAAATTTTACAAAACAAAATTGCCTTAGAAGAGTCGTAAGTTTTCTTTTTAACAAAGTCCACAGATGTATCTATAAACTCGTATTTCTCAGAGGATTTAAACTTTTCTGTCTTAGCAAACAGATATAAGGTATATCCCAGCCATTTCACAGTGTGAAAAATAGGGTAGCTTGGATCTGGGTCTACAGAAGCATAAAGGGGTTTTTTTGCCCAGCTAGTTGCCGTGTCTTTGTGACTGATGATCACTTTATGAGTGTTAACAGCTTAAAGAGGTTGGGCAGTAAAAAATGAAGACCAGAGTTGATAGCTCAACAGCTGGGATACAATTTAGTGGAAGATCTGTTCATATTGTCTCCATCTAGCACTACTGAGAATTAGGGATAGTTAAGGAAAAAAAAAATAGTTGAAAGTATTTTTAAAATGTAAGTATATCTTCCCAACTATAACTTTTTTCTTTAACATTTTCCATAAATTACATTTTAATGATGCATAATTTTGCTGCTTTCTTTTTGTCAATAAACATGACTAAATAAAAATATCTTTTTTTTTTAGCTTTCCGTTTTTCTTTCTGTTGTACCCTAGACTTCTTTGAAGGAATTTTACTTGAGTATGGATTGCAGTGTTTGTCCTGCAGCATTTACGCTGTACTTTTATAATTGTATTCCAAGTTCTACAAGTTTAGAATTTAGACCATGGTACCAAAACCAGAGTGGGAGATAGTAGATATCAAATAGTACCACGATATAGATACATAACTGCGGCACTCTAATTGGGTGATAATCCGACCCTCCCTTCTGCATAGCAAAGTCCTAAAAGTCTTAGCATTAATCTCTTCTGTAGTATAAACAGACACACTAGGAGTTTTTTCTTTAAGATTTGATTAAGAGTAATCCAGCCAGTTCTGCTAAAGATAAAAATTCCTTCTGAGGCAGTTGGAGAGGTGAGTTCCACACAGTGAAGGACTCTCAGGATTTCTTTCAAGCTGCAGGAAATAGACGGTAACCACATTAAAGCTCATGATTGTTTTCTGCACTGTGTGCTATCTGAGGTCTGTCAGAAGAGCTCTGATCCTCTGCTGATAACAGTAATACAGAAAACAAACCTCACACAAGAGTATGTTCTGAGGTAGTGAATCAAGTGAGAGTTTTCAGAGGCAACTTATCTTAAGACTAAGAATAGTATATGCCTTTTACCCACGTACGAATAAACAAGGATATAACGTATGTGCCGTAACTTGGGCATAGTTTGTTGGTTTAAAAACACATGCTTTTCACAAGGCTTATGAAAACATTTGCATTTTGGAGGAAAGATAATTTTGTAGAGTGTTTTGCTGGAACCTAGGAACTCTTAGTTTCAACTTCAGTTCTGGCACATACTACCACTAGTAATGTATCAGTCTGCAGTAGCAGTACAGCTTGTCTTTTGTATTTCATTCAAAGTAGAGGGAAGATATGATAGAAATAGAAGAGTCGCTCTAGAAAGACTTTCACGCACTGAGATAGCAGAAACAGTGTGAAATCAGTATATCAAGTGAGATTTCTGCCATTCGGAGCCCCAAATTTTTTCACATTGCTTCACAGCAAATCACTGCTGGTTGAACACTAGCCCTCAGAAAAGGTGTTGTAGCCAAAACTGGCCTTTATAGCATAGCCTTGAATAGGGAGCAGCACATGCAGTGCACTTGCGGCATACAAATTCTACTGCAGTTTTGGCTGCATTGATTACTTGTGCTTGTGCTATGAGTCACCTAACTTTATGTTGTCGCAGCAGTATGTATATTTTTAGGATGTGGAAAAAAATAAGAGCAAATATTTTATACAAAAGCATGATTTCAATTCCTGTCTTGAATATTTGATTATTACATTGCTCAGGTAAGAGGCATTGTTATTGCAGCTGAACTGTAAGGATAAAGTAGACCTACTGGTAATGTAGCAAAAAAGATGCGTTCTCTACTTAGATTAAGCAGGCACAAATTGGAAGGGAGGGAGATGGAATGATTTTTCACATAACCATAATTGTGTGCTAATTATATCATGGAATGAAAGCAATTGCCCAATTATAAGACAATGTATCACTCTATCACAGGCAGTGCTTTGAAGGTTTATGTACTTTAAATTACTGTGACATTCCCATGGCTCCTCTGTTTACACATTTGTCTCAACATCTTCTAGCAACAGCAGTACTACGACTAAAGCCATTAATTCGTATATTCCCTGTGTCTTTGCAGAAGTTAGAGAGTCCTGTTTAGAATGAATTTATGCTGTTTTGCAAAGCAGCTTGATTTTCCTATTACACTGCTAATTGCTAGTGACCACTCTAGGTTGATAACTGAGGGTAGGTGAGGTAGGTTTTCTCCTCTACTCTCCTTGCAAACATTTTTCTGTCAGTGCGCCCTCTGTATTACTGAATTTTTGTTCCTCTGAATTTTAATATGATTCTACTCCTTCTGCCATGACAGTAGATTCTCCAGTCATGACATTATTACTTTCTTGACAATCATAATGAGTGAGAGGAAAATCCTGACCAGTAAATCTATTTTCTTCTTTCTTACCATCAGTGGGAGAATACATTGTATGTTGACCAGTATTACCATTTTATTTTCTGTTAGTTATCAAGAGATTGCAGGCAGGTAAAATTGTATTACACACTAGTCCATAACAACATTAATCAAGCTAGACTGAGTAACAACCACTGTGAGCATTCAGTGACAGAGACTTCAGCGTTGTCTGTAAGAACCTGACAAGAACCGCAAGTGTGTGGTCAGATAGCTCTACGGTACAGAAGCTCAAGTGTTTGCATCTTCCCAACTATTGTTGCTTATCCTTGCAAGATTAAACCTGTTGTAAAACTACCTGTAAAACTTAAATAGGAGTCAAGCCTTTATTTGCCATTAACCATTTGTTCATTAAATAGACAACAAAAAGCTGTCCGCAGAGCACTGGGATTTAGATTCTTTTTCATCCTTACCATGACAAGATCGCATCCTTATCCGTCACTTGAAATACATCCCACTGGTTAAGTCATGTTGTATCTGCTAATACACCTTTCCTGTACAGTAACCTCTGAGCCTCAAAGCATAGAAAATCAGTGAGGGCATAGCAGCACTGCTTCTTCATACACTTTCATGCACCTTCTAATAACTAACCATATGATGAGTTAAACCTTACTCTGCTAGGCATTGCAGCATGCCTAATAGGTCATCTGATACCTATTACTTCATACCTTGGAAGAGGATGGATCCTTCCAGGGAATGGTCACCCCCAGAGCACCCATATCTGTAGCAGCAGTGTATGAAGAGGCAGGATCTCTCAAGCAAATGGATATGAGATTTTTCTGCACATGATTGGTTAAAACCAAATTGTCAAACCCCACATATAAATCAGTAGGCTGTCAACATAGATCTTGGCGTGCTAGGAACCAGTTAATAAACAGGCTGCCGCATTCTACACCAGCTTCAGTTCACAGATAGATTTAAGGTGCAGCCCCAAGTACAGCACACTGCAATATGCCTTGCTGTCAAAGGAAAAACTAGGGAGTGTTGACTTATTCAGCAGTTTCACACAAGGACAGGCATGACAGGTGGCACCAGAATGTGAGGTCTGTTTCAGATTCTTTCATTAATTTTTTGCAAACTTTAGTGGCTTTTGAAAGGAACCATATTGATAACACTAGAGGCTGCACTCTTCCATTTATCTGTAAAATATAAATGGGAAGGCGTAGTGCAAGCTTACCTGTTTGCTAATTTTCCTGACTGAAAAGCATTAGCTCTTCCCTATGATGTTTCATGGGAGTGAGAATGCAACTGTCTCATTCAGGAGGATATGTGTACAGAGCCATGAAAGGTAAAATGACCTTTTCCAGCCTGTAAGTGTTTCAGTGAGATGTAATGGACTATGTGTCTCCGTCACTGACCGCCCTGCTAGGGACCCAGGCAGGGCCAATATATTTTTTTCATATAGGAACGCTTCCGCACAGAGAAGTGGGCTGAGACTGAAAAAAGTTATTTCAAAACCAGCAGAGAGCACTGCTCATAATTTTTGGTAACTGAATACCAGCTACCTTTGCCCTTCTTTAAAGGGGACAAAGAAACAAACTGAGGCCTGATGATCACTTTGCTCCTGAAACAACTGCCCAAATGCTCCAAAAACATCCCAGTTAGAGACTCCTGATTTGGTTGAGGACATTGAGATGCTCATCGCAGTTAAATAATACCACAGTCTACAAAACTGGGTTAGAACATGAACGGAAATTAGTCTTTGCTGGCTGCAGAAATCACAGGAGAAGCCTTCTTCTCAGGCTGTTACAGTCATTACGTGTCCAGGGTTCACAGAAGTCAACTGAACCCGTTGAAAAACTCCTGTGGTCTTAAAGGGGTTTAGAATCAAGCCTTAATATGGATTACCAGAAAATGCAGAGGCAGCTTCAAAAGGGCCAGTTGACACGACCAGCACTTGTTCAATTTTCTGATATTCTCTTCAAATTATTTTCTCTGGTTAGAGATTCATTAGGGATTTCTGAACTGTTTCCTCTTATTAAAATACAAAAGGAGTCTCAGATGATAATATCTAGCATCTTCATTGGAACTGCTTGTCAGCTGTATGGCATCACTTCGTTCCACTTTTTTTCTTGTTTTATTTTTAAAAGGTATTTGCCTTGGTTTATAGTTATTTATTTTGGATGTTTATCAAAGGCTATTGGTATCTTGCTATGTTTGCCATTCTTTGTGAAACAGTATTAAATTAATGGCTGTCTGGATCACAAAAGTCACCATTCAAAGTGCTGGTAATTGGCACCTCAACATACGTTCCCAGCAGAGGCCAAAGACCAGGTAGTTTCAGAGATGGAATGACCATCTGCCTCTTCTTGGTGGTTTCTCAGGGTTGACTGAGCAATGTCAGGAAAGCTTGTCTGCTTTACCTTTTTTGGGGACAAGTCAAGGTTTTCTCTACTACCCATCTGGTACCCGATCCTGGCATTAAAGTCTTTATTATATTTAAGATAATTTGTCTTCCTCCCTCCTCTCCCCCATGGCAAAGCATTTTAATCCCCTCGCACTCATTTTTTTAAGTGGCACCTTAGACCGTGGAGACAAATACATGACTTGCTGTCCCCTATGTTTTGCTTCCACAGGTGATGCTAGTGGATAGCCTAGTTCCCTGATGCAGTGCAGCCTAGGTGTTTGGCATCTCTAAGTACCCAAGAACTTGGTATCTTCCTTTCCTGCACTGTTCTGATATTAATGCTTTGGCACATAAAAAATGCCAACAGATGCCATCAAGTGTAAAGAGACAGGTGGTGTCAATGCGTCAGAGGAGGGACTTCCTCCAGAAAGATGGCACTTGCTGAGTTATGTAGGCTGCCCATGCAAATCCTTACCCATGTGACATCCATCTCCTTGTGAGACAGTCCTAATGTCCTTGTGAGCCGGCACAATGCCATTCGCAGCCCATGAATAGAAACGTATTGTAGGTACTTTATAAAAAACAGATTTTACGTGGTAGATTTGTAAGTGATGTTTCATGCTGCATCTGTGTATCACATAGAAATCAGTATGACACAGTGGACTGGGTAAAAGCCTGGGAGCTAGGTAACAGTTTAGTCTTTGTCACTGCTGTATGCATTTGGTAAACTGGCTGCATCTTCAAGTTACCATCTGTAAAAAGTGTCGTGGCCAGATTTCATAAAGCCTTTGGTTTTTGTATTATGCAGCTGCAGGGACACTGTATGGTGTCAGAATATCAAGTAAGAACACTAAAGACTTTATGCATACAAGTTTACTGTTCTCCTACAATCTTTTTCACTCTTGCCTTCATGCCAGTGGTTTTCTGTATTTCCTCTTACCTCTTCCATATTTTGCTTTCCAGTCATATGATGACTAGATGAGCTATGAGCCCAGGCTTTATTTTTTGGCATCAAAATCCTTCAACAGATAATAGGCTTAATTCTCTAATATGGGCAGACAGCTTAATGAAATATCTAATCCCCAGACAATGAAAAAAATATTTTGTCTGTTTTTTTGTTTTATGTCACTACTGACCTTTTATATATCTCACCATTATATCATCATTCCTGTATGTTAGTTCAGGGTTCTGGAATCCAAGGTGGAAGATATGGTTTTCTGTCTTTTGTCTCCCTTATGGGTCAAGTGGACCAAATGTCATCCTTTTAACAAAGCAATGCAAATGTAGTTGACCATATTTCCATTCAATACCTATAAGTTATTACTGTATGGCTATATTCTGTCATCTAGAGACCTCTTTCAGGATCAGGACTCTGTTATTGAAAACACAGGAACATCCTTGCTTCTGAAGAGCTCACAGTCTAAAATGTATGACCTACTGAAAATAGTTGGGAGAAGGCTAAAATCAAATAGCTTTGCTTTTACACAAATATTTGCCTTTCTAAAAATACTTTAAGGTGCCACTAAGCTCACCAGTCTGTCCGGTCGTGATTAATTTTCTGACAGGATATATCAAGGGTGCCGGTACTGTGACCTGCCAAATCAGTCCTTGCATGTCCCATTATGCCTGCTAACTGAAATGCATCTTTTTGTAGGGTAGAGAGTTTATGACTTTGATTCCAGATATATGAGCTTCTAGTAATATGACAGCAAAGGGTTGTGGGCTGTGGGCCATGGTTTACTTCCCTTTTGTACTTCCATAAGAGAGCTGTCCTGCCAGATATTTAGATACCAGTGGGTTGGTATCTAAACAGAATTAATTATTTACACCCTGCCATAACTGAGTGCTCAAATATCGGTCTGCATAGTCTGTTTGGAAGCCAGTCTGCTCACAATCTAATCCCACTTTGTCTTTTCTGAGTGCGAGGAGCAAACTCTGTGCTCAGTTTTTACATTCTTTCTTTACAACTACTGATTGCTTAAAGCTAAGGGGGAGCTTGCAGGAAATATAATTAAAGGCAGAACTTGCCGGCTGTAGCTTTTCAGGGAGATAAAGGGCACTCCTCCTCTCCAGAAGGTCTCTGTTCCTTTCCCAGTGATGCTGTAATCTGTTGCTAAGGCAGTGGCTGTGCTGTAACATAGTGTTCTCTCTCTCATTGTGTTTATGAGCAGGTGGAGCAGAAACGGCTTCGTTTCTACACAAATAGCTATAGAACAAATGTACCAAAGGAAATGAGGGGTGGGTGGAGAAGATCCACAACATGATTAATATGAAAATAAAAGATGTGAGAACATGCCATATTTGAATAGTAAATTTATAAATAAAGTTAATCGTTGAGCACCTTCTCAGTGTGAGGCAGTCCAATTCATAGAGGATCAGACTAAACATCAGGAAATCATAATTTTATTCTTAGCTCTTCCGCTAGCCTGCTGAATGGTTTTAGCCAAGATATTTTCTGATCCTGTGCTTCAGTTTTTCCATCCTTATAGAGCGTTGCTTACTCTTTGTAAAGACATATGGAAGCTGGTGTAGAAAAATACTGGTTGACATCTGGACTTTACTGTCACAAGAAGTAGGAATTTGGTGAAGTACTAGGAAGGGCTGTTGCTAAAGATGAGTTCAGAAGGACACTAGAAAAAAAAAAAAGTATGCACCAAAGATAAATGATTCGGTAGGGAAGCTGTTTGTATTCCTGTTTTGTATAATTTTACAAGGCCAAAGAAGTGGAATCCAAACCCTCTCAAGTCCATTTACATCACTGTGCTGTATCTGCAGACGTCGTTACCTTGACATTAATGTATAACCATTCACAGTGCTGGCGTTAGCACAGCACGTTTTGCCGTGTATCAGACACATTGCGCTGCAGAGGAAAACAAAGGCAGATGAAGTGAGAAGTGGGAGTCATGAATCATTTAAAAAGAAATAGCACAGACAGAGCCCACTGTAAAAAGAATGACAGCGTCACCATTCGGAGTGCTGCCAGCCGGTGAGAGTGCAGCCACCACAGCTCAGGGTGGGGGGAGAGGGAAGAAGGCATGTGCTTTCTGAAGTTGAGACAGGCACCTTCTTTCACTAACCGTCCTCATAACTTGAAATTAGGACTTCTGTAACGTATTCAGTTAATTTCTACCCACACCCTTCACAGATGCTGGGTTTGTACAGGTACACTTGCATATGCACACACAGACTTGTAACGCTCTACTCCTATGTACCCCGCGCTGGAGCCACCCACAGTGCTCCCAGGAGGTGGAGAGAATCCTCTTTTGTTAATGTTTTGTATCTGCTTTGCATATTCTCTGGAGGCCTGATTCTTACTTCACCCTCATGAGTTTTACACTGGTATGACGTTGGTGATTTGCACGGTTGTCACCGTCATTCTGAAAGGGGGATAAACTGTTTAAGGCATGGTGACAGGTAGCATAGTTGCATGCGCAGCTCTGAAACGCTTTGTCGGCCCCAAGAGCACTAGCAGCCCCTGACCAGCCTCCTCTGGGGCCTCCACCTGCACCCCTCACCCCTCTGCCCACGAGCCTGGAGGCCCCATTCAAGCACGGGGCCAGGCACCCAGCCCATGCTCGAGTTACAGTGTAGGGGTACCTGGTTTTAGCTGTGCCACAGCTATGCCTGGCTATGGACCCACACATACCCTCATGTGTCCTGACTTCCTATCAGCTTCCTGGCTTAATCTCAGACCTGCCTCATCACCGTGAACCTGCCATCCTTGGGCCTGCCACGCTTCCTTGCTCGTGCACTGTGGGACCGGCCCTGGCTGGTGAGGCCCCTTGCCCTTGCAGGCTTGTCATTGTCCTTGGCTTCCAAACCCGTAGGGAGCAGCGGGCTCTCATTGCTCTCGGGCACTCTCACTTACTGGTAGCACAGGATTAGTTAGCGGTTTTCTCTTTCAGATCTATACTCCACTTGCTCTTTAGAAGAATTGCCATTGTCCCATATTGCTTTGGTTTTGAACAAATAAGCAAGCTTTTATCCTGGAAACATAGTGGTGCAATTCACAGATGCACTAATGGCTTTAGATGATTACGTAGTAGTCATCGTGCTCTGGGCTGGATGAAATAGTGAGTCCTGATAAAAATGGGTCACTAAAATCAGTGGTTCTGTGACTCTCTCCTTTTGAAAGCTTAGGATATTAAAAGCTAATTCTTTCATCTATCCTTAATGAAAGAATTTAAAGTTCTTGATAGTCTGGGTTTCTGAACTTTCTGAACTGAAGTATGTCCTGGAGTTCCTGTTCATAGTATGGCAGCCTATACAGGCTTTCTTCTCACATAAATGCCTTCTCCTGAATGCTGAGTTACTCAAACTTTGCAGGTGATTGTAAAGCATTTTCTTGCTCTTTATTAGCAGGGGGTTAACTCCAATTACAAATTTTGAATAGTTGCTGCTTTTCTATTGTAGCCTATCTGATATTTGCTCAGGTACTGAACAAATTGTGAATTTTGTGGAATTCACACCATATTAGCTTCTGTAGAAATAATCATTTGGTACAACCCTAGTCCACGTAGGACTCTTTCACCAGAACTGGTGAATGTGCAGTTGAAATTATGAATCAAGCACTGTTTTAGTTAGGAACAGTCTGGGCCATCAGAGAAAGCAATTCAGTGATTTTTTAGAGGGTTTAGAGCATATAGTGAGTATTCTTGCATGATAAGTAGATTGTAAAGCTTTAGTCATTTACTGATTGTAGTGAGTGAAAAGGTAAATTGGTGAAAGATCATTTAAAAGAACCTGACTTGAGTCATTACAGAGGACCCTTATCTCACAGACTAGAGTCTAGGGGAACTCTTAGCCTCACATCTTTCATGCTCAGTAAATAAAAGATCCATCTATCTTGCTTTTGTTTTTAAACCCACTTTAAAACAATTTACTATATTTTACCTGTGATCACTGCAAGTTTCAGCAAAAACCATGCTGAGTTTTGCAGAGTTTATATAGTTAAAATAAAATTACCCTGAACTCATAGGTTAAGTGTTGAGTTTTATTTGAAGTGAAAGAAAAAAAGTAGGTTTCATTACTAAAATGATCCAGTTTCCTTGACATAATGTAGAAGCAAATAGAAAAAAATCAAGTCACTTAATGCAAAAAAAAAAAAACCCAACAACTGCCAAGACAACATTTTTAACACGTACACCAGACAAACTGTTGGATTTCAAATTGGCAAACAGTCTGTTATGACAGTCCTTTGATGGAGCAATTCATAGAAAGAAAACTATCAGGAAAACTCCACTCTAAGCAAGTGGGGCTTCTAATCAAGAAGATGGTGCCACTCACATCTAGATCAAAAAAGAGTCACAGAAATGAAAGACTTAATTCCACAGTGAAGTTTGTGTGGGTAGAACCAATTGCAGGGTAGAATGCTAAAGGTAGCTGTGATGATGCAAAACAGTACGCGCTGTGTGTGCCATCAGTTACACATTTTTATTGGCTCTTGGCTGCTGCATTTTAGCACTATGCAACCTCAGTTCTCTTAACAATGGTGGGAATACAGTCATTTTAAGCAACCTTTGTTTTCTACCAGAATGATCCATCCAGTGTTCTAGAACCCAGAGGACTTATTTGGGTAGCTTTGAATAGTTGCTTAACTTAAAGTAGCCCAAAGTAATAAGCATCACACAGAACCGCTGAAGGCTTCTACTCCTTCTTGGTGCTACATTTATATGCCTTTCACTTAAAAGAATCTGTGGCTTTGCTCCTGAATCTGTGGACAACGGACTCTGTAGTGCAAGAGTTAGGGGAAGAATCCTGTCATCCATTGCTTTCAAGCTTTCCCTTCACTTAAAATGCCTTCAGGTTTTTCAGGATTTGGGCTTTTTTTAAGTTCAGTATTGCCAATCTTATACTAATAAAGGCATAAGCCTGTACTTCAAAATCATGAGTGGCATAATTATGACTTTAAAAATAGAACACTTTTTCATAAAGGCTGAGGTATTCAGATGACATTCAAGCAGCTGCATCTTCAAGAGAAATAGCACATATTATGATATTGCTAATAAAATTGTAAGTACTGGCAACACAGTACTTCATGTAATCACAGTCTTCAGAGTTTGTATTTACTACTTGAATTACTTTGAACTGGCACATCACATTGCATGCAAGTACATCTAACACACAAAGTTTGTGACCTGGGGGCTACCTAGTGATTATGGCACTAGGCTCCAGTTTAGATCTGGCTTTAGTTTTTGTCATGGACATTTGGTGTTACCTTGAGGAAAATCAGCATTGAACCTCAACTGTAGAACACATGGAAACTGGGAGGTATGTCTTGATTCTTCAGTTAGATCAGGGTTATGGACAGAATGTGCCATATCTCCCGCTACACTGCCTGCTAGGGGCATGAAGAAACTTTCCTAAATTACCCAAAATTAAACAGATTCAGGTACTGTACTTCACAGCCGCAGCTTTAAAATAGGAGTAACAGCACTGCCTTGTATCCCAGAAATGTTCAGAAAATTAAAGACTTTGAAGCACTTTGAGATCTAATCAGAAGTGCTACAAAGTGTTGTTAATTATGGTTAATTTGTTCTTTGACTGGCTGTACATAATTTTTAGCATGAGGTTCTCTGATACAATGATAATGAGGACTAAACAGGTATCTTAATATGATTTTCTGTGATTGTCAATATGAAATTCACTTGCCATGTATTTCCAGCAAAGTGTGCATAAAATTAACTATCACAGCAAAGAATATTCAGCTAGACATATTGGAACAAAAGCTTGAATGCTTATAATCATGGTATTTTCTTAATGAGTGACAGGTGCTCTTGTTTATGTGCCATTCTCACAAACCCTCCTTTTTCATTCAAGTAGGTTGATTCACAAAAACGTGCACTTTTTGTGTAATCAAACAAGTGGTTTAAGAAAAAAAGAACTTTCCAAATTCCTGTTGGGCTCTACTTTTCTCTTTAAACATTTTTGTTGCTGAACAGCAGCAAGACTGCTTAAATTTTAAATCACTTAAATGGATGTGTTACACCTACAGCTGAATGAATAATTCAGTTCCTAGTCACTGTCTGAATTTGATAGGAAGAAAAGGGGAGGGTCCCTAAGGGTCTGAATGTGTGAGCAGAGGGGGAAGGGGAAGGCTAATTAATTACACATTTACAGGAGGGAATACTTGAAAAAAATCCACTTAAGTACTGTTTTTTTGTTACATATTGCTGATCACAGCTGAGAGCAAAATACCAAGGCAACCATATTCTTGAAAACTTAACTCTTTGAGGGCTGTTAACAACACATTGAAATGAAGAAAAAAAAAAGCCGAATCCCAAACACCAAGGTTATGTTTCATTAGATAAATGCTTCACCTAAAGAATGATTCATCACCTGCTGATGTCGAATTCATTACTGATGCAAGTGCAATGTGAATTTCTTTTCTTCTCCATGTTATTTTCAGAGGTTTTCTTTCTGAAAGCGGTGCTGAGCTGGCTGCATCTCCTGGAGCGTTAAGGCAACATGGTAGTATTACCATTGACACCAGGGATGCAAATTATTTTTCTCTTGGCACTAGGAAGATTTTTGCTGCCAAGAGAACTATCTCTAGATTAAGCTTTTTTTAAATACTGTAAACTATTTTGGTAGCAGCAAATTACTGTTACTTGGTGGTACGTGATCTCTGACTATTTTTAATGCCCCCATGACAGAACTGCAACATGCTTTCCAGTGTACTTGTATGGTCATTTTCTGAAGGAATCAAGGCCCCTTTTATAGCTAGACCATTTCCATTCTCTGCACAACAAACAAGAACTGCAAGTGGAATTGATTTTTTTCAAATAGCTCTGGAATTCTTTCTCTCTATCAAAAACCTACCAATTCAGAAGCAATTTTTAATGACTGCTTTTGTTTCATGTTCCCATGTGCGTTTATTATTCTTTGTCATTTTCTTCTCTGAAAATTGAACAGACTTTGATCCTCCATTGCTCTGTATCTTTAGTAAAGGAATGTGCTTTCTCAAAACCTGTTTTATTTCATTCCAAATTTGGTCATGACATAGTATGTGCTTGGGAAGATGGTGATTATTGAATGTTTGTGCATTTTGAGGCATTCCTGTATCCAGCAGGCAAAACCAGTTGGAAATTTACTGCCATTGGTCTGCTTCCTTTATACCAACAGTTGCCATGAGTATTTCCACAGATAGTTCAATGCAGTACAGCCACCTAACAAGGGTGTCGCCTGCTATACTTGATCCATGTTAGTTCATTATGGAATCATTTCCTTTCATAGTAAATGACAGAAGAAGACTGAAGGGTTGAAGTACTAGAACTTACCACTACTGCCTGCTATCTACGAATATGGAGATGTGGTATTTCTCATATCATCTCCCATTCTGTCTCCCAGGGTGGGGTCAGCAGTTAGTAATATGTTTCAGAGTACTTTGAGTGAAAAGTTCAAATGTTTTGGTTTGGGTCCTCCAGTTCAACTGCGTGATATTTATTGTAGGCATCAGGGGGAAGGAAAAGTCTAGGCCTTTAAAACTTGTAGGAAAAAAGTCCACCTAAAGCACGTCTGTTGCCAAACTTTTCTGTCCCCCTGAGACTTCTTTGTCTTCTTTGTAGCATATCACATTCCTGTTGTACTCTTCTTGTTGGAAAACCATTCCCGCCCATACTCCTGCTTTACTCTCCCACCTTGTAAAAGGCAAAGCACAAGCAGTATAGAGCCTGGTACAGCACCTTACACTGAAAGGAAGACCTGCCTGTTAAATACAACAAAGTTTAATAAACAATATTCAAAAAGGAAACCCACTTTTTCCAGCAAAAGATTCCTTGCAAATTAGAACTCTTCTGGAAGGAGTAGTACTATGAGACCTTTTCAATTTAGCCTGAGTTCTATCATCAGGAAAAACTAAAGCATTATCAGCACATCCCCTAAACTTGCTTACCAACTCGAGCAACAGGTGGAGTAGAACAGAACATTATGCTCTAGCATTAGTTGCTTCTGGAAAGAAATGGCGTCTTTCTTGCAGACAGCTGTTTCATAAAAGGGTCGGCTCTGTTTACCCTTTTCCCCGGTATGTTCCATATTTACCACTCTGAATGACAATCTTCTATATCCAGCAACTCAGGAAAACTGGTGTCTAAAATCAAGAAAATTATTTCCACACTTTTAGCAATCCCTTTTTTTGAAACATTTCAGGACTTTTCAACCTGTTAATCTTTATATCAAACCTGAATACTGGAGTTTAATGGCTAGCTTTTGGAAAGTGATACAGTCTTTTTAGACAATGCATTCCTTCGCACTCTTTCTCCAGAGTACAAAGATGTCTCAATTTAACATGGCTCTTCACTTAATTGTCCATCCTTTTTCATCCTCAGTTATCAGTTGCATAATAATACCAGTGAAACTGGTGAATGAAAAATTCTGATTTGGTGGCACGTAACACAGATGTATAACATCTGTTTCCCTCTTCTGCCTTGTCTTTTTATGGAACACTGAAAAAATTATTCCACCCTCTGACTTGGTTTCCCCATCTGTAAAATGGAGTCAATAGCACTTATTCAATACTGTTACCTTATTTTTAATTATCTGGTGTGACAGGGTACTACTCTGCTGCAGTACAAAGTAATCAAAGTTGAGGATAATTATTAACTAACTGGAGAACCACATCTATAAACTGAATTACAGGGTAGGGGTCTTTTTTGTTTCTCACATGAAATCTTTGCTCATTTAAATAAGCATCTAAAAACTGGGAGAAAGTAGCTGTTTGCTGAAGGCACAAGGCTGAGACTGAGGAAATCTGGACTCTTCCTGATACTGTCACTGACTCTGTGATCTTGGGCAAATCTTCATGGATAATCATCCTTCTGGCTGTTTTAACTTAAGTGAGAACAGTATTTGTTAGTCGTGTCAACTGAAGTTTTAGGATGTGCTGTAACAAAAGTTTATAAGAATGTTCAGAGTAATTTAGTTCTGGATTAAAATACAGCTGGCAGGAGAGATGGGCAATTACCTACTCTTTAATATAGATAGGGAATGTATTCTTCCTCCCAGCTATTATTGTCCATACCTATTATTTCAGAACTACTGGACAGGATCATGCCTCACTGTGGCGCAGCTTCCACAATGAGGTCACCTGCAGCTTGGAAGTACAGCTGTTTCCCTTGCCTTCATTTTTAATTCATAGGCTTGTTGTGGGTGTTGGTTTTTTTTATCTGCTGTTTATTCTGCAAGCCCCTTTTGGGCACATTGATGCCTCCAGCAAGCTTTGTATGCCAGGGAATTATGGGTCCAGAGATTCTGCAAATCTGCATCCCAGCCAAAGCTTTTGAAAGCTGCTTCTTTTGAATGCCATGCATTTGGCTCGCACCCCTCCTTTCCTCTCTGTCTCTCTCCCTCGCTCTCTTCCTCCCTTTCCCCATCTTCCTTCCCTTCCCTCCTCATTGTCTCCCTCTCTCCCCCTCTTACTCCTCCTTTTCCCCTTTCTCCCTTCGCCCTCTCTCTCCTGTCCCCGTCCCCCTTTTTCCTCCTGCCCTCCCCCCCTTTCTCTTTCTCTCTTTCTCACCTAGTGATTGCCTCAGTAATGATGGGAAACTGCACTGCATGGTGCACAACTTGGCTGGGAGGAGTAAAAGGGTGCTTTTCACTTCCTAAAAGATAAGCTAGAAGGCTTTCTACATAATGACTGAGACTATTCATTGCAGTCTGTATGTGGACTAATGTCTGTAAGATTGCTCATGCTCCATAAATTCCCACCTGAGCACCCCCAATATGTCAGACAGCTTGGGAAGGTGTTCTGGGATTCAGCTCCTCCATCACAAACCCTATGATGTCTTTCTCACTGCTCCATCAATAGGGATAACATCCTTTCCCTTCTAGTTCTTTTTTCCGGACTCTATTTTATTTTTAAATATTAAAGTGCTCTGGGTTTCCCTAGTAAATCAGTGTGTGTGTATGAAGTGCTGGTTACTTGTAGCTGGAGGCTGTTTTCCCCCTCTGATGGACTGCAAGCATTTTTGCTAAAACCGTTTCTTCTTTTCATCACTCCTCCTGTCCCCTCCTCCCCCGCCCAAGCCTCAGCAAGCTCAGCTGCACATAATGACATCCAATCTGTTCAGGAAAAGAAAAAAACAGGAGGGGGAGAATATTTCCCTTTGATTTATACAGAAGCTGAGTTGGCAGAGAACTCAGCTCAGGGGTGGGTGGAAGGGGAACCAAAAAGCAAATTTGTGATGCATGGGCATACTCTCCCCTGGGGTGGTGCCAGTCAGCACAGCAGCCAAAGCCGACAGAGAAGCTTTGCAGGTTTCATGTGTGCGCCCAAGGCATCCTCCTTCCCAACGTATTACTATCGCCATGCAAACACACCCCCACAGTCTGGGGTTAATTTAATTTTAAAATGACATTAGAGATAACACAGGCCGGCTCATTAGCACTAGACAAAACACATAGATCCCTGTGTAAAGACAGACTCAGGAAGAGGAAGAGGTCAGCAACCAAGTGCTTTTCTCATTCCAGCAGTCAGTCTTTGAGCCAGGGTCAATTCTTAAATGAGAAGGACATGGCTAGGTTTGGAGTGAAAGGATAATGAAAAAAAGGAAGGAGAATCTTGTGCTGCAGTTCAGGCATTGGAGTGGGATCTTCTGGCAAAAATCATAATGTCAGGTCAATGAAATCATATTGATGTATATCATAGAGGATGTTCCCTGGCATTTTATGCCCACATTTTTCATTCATATAAGACAACATACAAAAAGAAATTGAAAGAGGCCCTAGTTTTATGTTTGATTGCTTTGGGAGTGATTATGAGTGGAAGGGACAGCAAGAGGTGGATGCAGGATATATGGGCTGGTTCCATCAAGTCCTAATCGAGTATGCAGAATCTTCTATCTCCATTTTGAGCTACCACACAATTCTTCTGAAACACTTCAGCTCTGGTCTGTTATATCATTATTACTCCATTCAAAATCTGCCTTAAACTCACACATACAGAACTTTATGAATGCACACAGATTTTGACCTGCAGCAGTCCTGCACTTCCATGCTTGTACACAGATGCTGCTAGGTTTGCATCACAGATCTAATCATCTGCTTTTCCACTATTTGTGCCCCTTCCTGGCCTTCCCATTGACTTAAGTCATCTTGTCCAGCTATTTTCAGCCTTCATCCCTGGCTGGAGTATTTCCTGCTGTTCTAGACCTTGGATCTGTTTTGACTGAAACCTGTTAATTACTTTGAAGTGTGGTGATTTCTGTTCTAGACAGTATTATTATGTGACAGCTAACTACCAGGACCAAACCACAGAATTCATGGGTGCCTCCAAAACGAAATTACTTTAGTCCATTGGATAAACTGATATCTGTGCACCATTTCATTAACAATACTGGATGTATCTCATGAACAGAACAGAAGAAACTTAACGAATGCAGCAATAATTTGCCATGCATGACTCTTTAGTGAAACTGATACTGGCTTACCATTTAGTTAAGTTTTGCAACACGGCAGGATGTGTGGTACAGAGAATAGAAAGCGCTGCAGACCCCAACTATAAATGAGAATGGGTGTCTATTTTATGGGGCAGTATCCATCGATTCTGATTGATTGTATACATTCCAGCTAAAATGATAATTCGGCCTAGTCTGAGGGCCATGGGGAGTGATAAACACTGGCAAGTGAACTTGATGTCAACAGCAGAATCCAGATTGCCGTAGAAATTAACCATGTGTGTCTGTTATTAGAGATTTAACCAGATAACCTGACAATAATTAATGGGGACCTAAATTGAGAAGGTCTGTCTCCCTTTGGAGAACCATCCCTGAAACCTAGCTATTCTCACCGAGTATACATATCCTGCATACCCTACACAGGAGAGAGTGTTTGCACTCCTTGCGTTTAATACCCAAACTGATGTGGGAACTTGGTGGAGTGTGACTTCATGTCTGCCCAGAGATGGTATCCAGGGAAAGAGTAGGAATGCATATGTTCCAGGGAACGATATGCATTGCAAGGTCATTTGTGACCAACTGTAAAGAGGTAATGCCAGAACAGTCTCATTGGCTGGGCTTTTCCTTGGCTTAGACCCACCTGGAGACACAGAGCCAAGCAAAAGCCAGGGCTGTCAGCTTGTTACAGGCTCGTCTGTCCATGGTCACTGTTGAGTTTCCAGGTTAAAAGACTTTGTGCTGAACTGGTCAGCAGTGGCTGCTCTGGCACAGGAACACAGTTCCTCTTGCATGCATAATCCTGATGTTTGTGTTCTCAGTGCCTTTGCTCCAAAGGACTCAGAAGATTCCACTGCATTTCAATAATTTAATTCATAATCTCTAGAAAAATAGGTTAGCATTCTTGTTCTCTAGATAGGTCACCAAGGCATCCAAAGGATATGGTTTACCTAGGGCATAAAAGACACAGAGTATGGAATAGAAGCCTGACCTCGTGTCTTCCAGTGATGTTCAGAAATACCTATTCAATTCATTGTAATTTTAATGGCATTTGTTCAGCTCTGGATCAGGCCCCAAGAACTTGGTGACTCTGCAGGTAAACATAGCTGAGCAGATGTTGTGTATTTAGTTCTGGACAGTTCTGGGCATTAAATTCTGTTTTACTGCACGGTGGGGCAGGGGATCACACATGACAGATATGAATCCATAGACTGATACTGAATAATTGAGCCAACCCCATTATATACATTTAATTGTTAACAATATTAGAATATAAACTAAGGACCCCAAAAAGTAAAAACTGCTGTGGTGCCAAGTGTTAAACACACAGTGAAAGGCAGTCCCAGCCTCAACAAATTTGCAGTCTAACTAAACATACAGTAGCTCTGCCCCAAGAAAATGGAACCAGGCTTCTCTGGGTCTCTAGCCAGGACCACATGGCTTCTCAGCTTCCCTTTAATATTCTCCTTTTTGTTTGTCTCTTTTCTCTAGCACAGTTTTGTTGGATCAGGGTGGTCTGGGAAAGGACATGGCTATAAGCCTGGCTTGCTTTTGAGAGAAGAGTAGTCTGCAGGTTTAGTACTTAGTCACAGTTGTTCAATTTCTGAATACCTCGGTTCCCATTTATGCCACAGTGGGCTGACACCTGTCCTGGGGACACTTTAGTTGTCATCTGCAATGTCCTGTGGGGACTCAAGCCAATCACAGCCAGATGGCCTGCGGCCAGAATTGCTGGAAAACTGAATCCCTAAGACAATGCCCTTCTATTTTACTCCTCACAACAGGTATCTAGTCTCAGCACCCATCTGGATGATCATTAAAACCCTGGTCCTAAACTCTCCCCTCTACTCTCTCACAGCTCTTCCCCTGAATAAGATTTCAGTCTTCAGCTATCCCCTTCAGTTGCAGGGTAAGAACAAATTAGTTTCCAGTTTTCTATGTAGGCTTGTGTGTGTGTGTGTGTGCACATGTCTATAAATAAACAGACCAATATTCTGGTAACTGAATTGCTACCCTCCCCTTCCCGGCCTCAGGAGCATCTTGTTCCCATCTCCCTCCAGCAGAATAGTGAGCCAGAATGAAATGCCTCATTCCTAGTAAGTACTGTCAGCACAGCAGCTGGAGAGAAGAATATCTGAGGGAAATGCACAAGTGCACTGGCATTTATTTATTTCCTGGGGATATTTATATAGCACAGACCTCAGAGCACAAGTGCACTTGATGCTTCTGTCAACGAAGGAAAGGAAATGAGACTGTAACACAGGCTGTACTGTGCATTTTTTGCTCACAGAGCCCCCATTAACTGCCATGGAGGGACCCCAAGGCTCTGAAGGCTACTATGACTGAATCATCATGTCTGACTGCTGCTTGTAGGAGGCAAACAACCCCGCAAGGTTGACACTGTAGAATGAGATTAACTGCAATCACTGATTTGATTATTGTGCTAGTTCTCAGGTCCATAAGTCTTGAGGACCACTTAGCTCATTAAGCCCTAATTCTATAACTGAGAAAAGATTAATAAGCAGCTTACCACAAACTACTACCCTTCCCCCTCTCTCCCTGCAGTGTGCACAACCCTTTGAAGATGACAAGCATGGGGGAAGCAGTGTGGTGTTCTGCTAAGACAAGGCAATTACCATTCTTGGCTCTGTTCAGAACTGCCACTGGTTCTTTTCATAGCCTTTAGTAAGTCACTTAGGGCCTTCAGCCTACCCCAGATGTGCTTTATGTGAGGTAATGAACACTGGAAAACCTCTAAGGTATAGAGAAGCCTACCAAGAAGCCCTTGTTTCCTTGTGCCTTTAACAGACTGTGTGTTATCAACACAAAGTCCAATTCTGATAGATGCTCAGAATCTCCTAATCACTGTCTGAATGACTCTCTGTAATTGGTTTTATTGCAGATTGCTACTTACACTTTCTAGGACCCTGCATTTTTTGTCCCACTTGTTTATATCCGGACTGAATTTCTTATGCTGTTTCATATGTTGGATCTAAACCAGAACCACACAGTTAATGTCAACTTAATATTCCCATAATCTAGTAAATAGGATCTTTATCTGAACTGGCTTTTCTTTTATTCTGCAAAGCAAGTTTACAGCTGATGAAGTTTTGCATGAAATCAGCAGCCCAGTTTTACTTAGTCTGCTGCCATACTATAGTTCCTCTATGGATAGCTAGCTTGTCTGATGAAAATTTACCATGCTGGGATCACTCAGATATCTGCACCATCCTTCTGTTCCCCTGTTAGGATTATCAAAACTTGCCAGTGGTAGCCCAGGATTACATATGAAAAGTTGAATATTGTTTAGCTGGTTATACACAAATGGCAGGGACTCTGGTTATTCTAAATGCTTGGTTTCTATAATGTTTCCTCCTTAAGGAATTAACACACAGTTCCCAGAAAATGAAATTTGTGTTTCCACCACCAGATGCAAACACCAAACCAGTGAAGCTTCTTTTGTTTCCAGTGATAAAAAAAGGTTCCATTACTAACTAACATGCAGAAGTTAGGACACCTAGCTTTTTGTGGGGCCTTGGGGAAGTCATAGCACGTTGGTGCCTCAGTTTCTCTCTGCAGAATGCACAATAACCTCTCAGAAAACATTATTATTATTCACAGTGTGCTTTCCTCCTCTAGGAAAATTCCTTGCAAAAAGGTAGTGTCACCATTTGTCAAAGGTATAGTTCTTTCTTCTTTACTAAGGCAGATTCACCTTGACTTCTCTGGGAAGTTTGCCTGAGCAAACAGTGAAGAAAGCCTAAATCCGGTTTTAATCGTCCATGACTTGCAGTTTCTGGATTTTCCCAGCTCATTCCTCCCTAAACACTAAACATCCCCATACTCCCATTTTCTGTAAACTTTTCACAGATTCTTTTTCCACTTAAACGTCCTATGTTCTAAAGAGTAAAGGTCCAGTGTTCAGAACTGGGTACATAACAGCAGCATGGATCCCACGATGCCTGGCCCTGCACTCATGGGGCTAAGGACAACTGCTACTGTACAACATTTCTACAGGATATGAGCACCTGTGTCTGTCATCCTGTCTCATTCTTGGTTCACACAGAAACCAAGCCTAATCCTACAGAGACCTCCCGATGGCTGCTGTCTGAGACACTGACTGCAGCTATTTCCTCTGTGTACGCACCTGGGCCCATGAACTCAGCATCCGTCTGCTGTGGGGAAAGAGGAAGAGGGAGGAAGAGGGAGGAAGGGCTGGGTTAGTGGTCATGCAAGAGGCTGGTTTGCTTCTAAACGTGCTGCCTTCATCAAAGTGATGTGCTGAGTAATTAACAGCCCCTTTCCTTCCACACTGGCAACACCAGACAGGGGAGATCTTTGTTTCTGTTTGGAGGGCGAGAGCTACAGGACAAATCAGGAAACACGGAGGTGAGAGCAATTTGGCATTGTTCCACCAGTACACACTGTTTTATTAATAGGATTTGCACATGTTTCTGAGCGATGGAGCCAGCCAGACACTGCATCATCATCATCAGCAAGCCCGGACTGTCTACTTACTGCTGTCACGCAGTAACTTACCACCAGTGCACAAGGCAAGTTGATGCCCTTCTATGAGAATGTAATGGAAGTGAAAAAGGAACAACAGTCAGCAGTTGTTCCAAGCAGGAATTTATTTACTAAGAACTGGTCTTTTAGAGTAGCTATTTCCTAAAGCTGTACTGACTTCAGTGGAGTTCTAGGCAGATGATTTGTCCCTGAGTTCATTTGCATAGTTGTAGCTGAGTCAGCTGTTATTTCTACCAGTGAAGTACATATGATCTCTATTGACTTTGAAGCTCCAGAAGCAAAAATATTAGCCAATTGTGAAAAACTTCTGATATGTGAAATCGGACTTCTCAGACTTTTTACCGCAAGCACTTTCTCTTTGGTGGCATTAGAGCACAGAATGCTGGACTCCCATAACTTTATTCTACCATTTCTTTAGTACGTGCTCTCAAGCAACTAATACACCCAGCCCATGTCAGGGGCTTTCATGATCCTCACCACTATAGTGCCTGACTGTCTCACAATCTATAAAGTATTTACCCACTCCTTATCCTTGTTAAATAGGAGAGAATTGTTCTTTCAGCATTTTAGATAGGAATCTGACACCCTGGAAAGCTAAATTAGTTGGCAGAGCTCATATGGAAGATCTGTGTTGAAAAATGAGAGTGAATACAGCTCTCCCAGCTGCTGCATTAGTGTTGTAATCATTGCACCCGCCTTCACTGTGCTTTTCTAAGCAGCTCTCACACTTCGCAGCAGAGATCCAAATTTAAAAAATATTTTATGCTTTTTCAATGCTTCAGTTTGTCCATGCAACATTCTTCATAGGTGGTAATTTACAGCAAATACGGTATCTATACATACTGTTAATTATTTTTCAGTTACGTCAGCTTCTTTTTCACAAATAAGTTTCATTTATATCAGAGGTTTTTTTCCCAGTAGGCTTTATTCTTCTACCTTTAGGTAGGTATTCAGATAGCCAGTCAATTGTTAAAAGGAAGCAAGCTCATCTTGCTTCATTTGTCTTTTTTTCCTATCTGCTTTTTAGAAAAAGTTATGATAGGTAGGACTGCTAACAGTATCCCTGTCTAATTTAGGTTAATTCTGTGCCTTTTATGCATGCAGACAAGTTCAAAGGAGAAAAAGCCATCAGTAGCCCCCTTTATTTAGTAAGGTTTTATCTTACTGATTAGTAGAAAAAACAGGGACATCCCTATGTTATTAAATTGCTCAGTATTCCTTCTTCCATTTAGGAGCTGCTGTTGTGGAAACAGCACTCCAAATCCTACTTGTTTTTTCTTCACAGCTGATGTGCACCAAATTGTTTCTGTAATTGACATAATCTGTATTCTATTCTCGTTAGATTATTCCCACCTACAAGTATTCTTCATAGGTCTTCATCCATGAAATGACCTGCTATAATACTGGCTGTCCCAGTGAGCCGACTGGAACTGGTACTTCCACGAGTAAGGCTTATAGCACTTAATCCCAAGCTATTTAGACTTTAGTCACTCAGCTACTGTGTAGTCCTACAGGGAGGCAGGATGGCTGTATACAACAGAGCAAGCTAGGAACATTTGATTCACCATCACAGATTCTTTTGCCAATGTCTGCCTATTTGATTTAAAAATATATACATGCCAAGGGGCTTGATATGTCTCTTGTGCCCCATTTAGCATCTGCTGAGCATCCCAGAGCAGCCTGCAGTGTAACACAAGTCACTGGAGGATAGATTTGATAGAGGGAAAAAACAAAGCAATTGATACCCTCAGGCTCCAGAAGTCTTCAAAATGATTCTTGCTGACTACAGGCAACAAAGCAATTTATGGCAACGTGGTTGAAAGTTCTTTTTATTTCAAAGCTGCTAAACCCTCCCTGGCACTTAAAGTCACTTTTCATAAGGCAAACCCAGTGAGCTTGCTGGGTTCCTAAGATCTCAGCCCCAGGAAGCTTTTAACAGGAGTCAAAAGAGACGTTAAGCACTGGGGAGGAATCAGGGAGACATAAAACAGAAATTAGGGTTTAACACAGGGCCATGAGGAGCTCAGTAAAGAAGAGGCAATTTTTCTCATGTTATTTCCTTTCTATGGCATTTCCCTTTTGGTCAGACCCTCAGTATAGCTTTTTCTGTGGAAGTGGCCCATTTTGTCCAATGAATGAAGTGCACTCTGCAGATGGAAGCTGGGGTGTTTGGAAGAGGGTGTTTGGAAAGTGGTAGCCAGATTATTTTATTTTAAGGCTCTATTGCAGCAAAAGGCAGGAAAACAGACAGGGGGAGAGTAGTGAGTGGTTCACTGGCACCGATTGTCTACCACAGCAGGTTCAGCACTTAAATTTGAGTGACTTCTCTCTCCAGATGGTTGGTGGGAGCTGACTACCCAGATCTTTGCATAGCATGCTCCATAATGAAAACGTATGGCATCACTTGCTGTCTTTTAAATGCTTTTTTCTTCAACCCAAGTATAGCTTACTGTATTATGGATCCCATCTTTGCCTGATGCAGAAAAAATGGGTATCTGTCATACGCCTAACCAGGGACTCTGATCTAGGAGTTCCTTTATTTCAAGACAGACTAGCTCATGCTTTTACAACTGCATAATCCTACAATAATGTTAAGTGTAGTCTTTCTGTCCTTTTGATACTGCCACTGCTGCTGTCTTCACTTCCACTTTCACTGAGGCTTGTTACTCTCCTAAGTCATGCCATAAAATTATTCTGAAAAATGCAGAGGATTTACACTGATTAAAAAACCTGTTTTCTTAACATCCAACTATACTGATTCTCTGAAAACAATAAAAAATGTAGGAAGATTTACTAATTAGAAGTACCCCCAAGAAAAACATGTCACAGAGAAATTGATAGAATGCCCTTAATTTTACATACTATGTTGTCAGTTTGCATGCTTTTGTCTGACCTAAATATTCAGTATAACAGGTGATTCATACACAGTCACTGATTCTATGAGAACTGAGAAATTCAAGTAATCTAAAGAATGTATCTTTGTATCCTCTCACAAAGCAACAGTTATTTTATGGAAGGTAAACAGACTTACAGAGGTGTCATCTTCAGAAATGCTGGATAGACAGTATTTCCAGTTATTACAGGGTGCATACCAGTGTCTGGCTTTTCTAGAAGTGCAGTATAATGTTTCTTGTCCAATAGTACTGAGTGGTTTTGCTTGAATGAGGAACAGAACCATATTCTTCTGAGTTCTGGTGCCCAAACCAAACTACTTCCCTCAATATTGTAAAACAGAGAAAAAAGTCAAACAGGTTTTGCTCCAAATAAACTACAAGCTGTAATTCATTGTAACTCAGGTTCAGATAAAATTATCCTGTACACAGCTTTATATGTATCAGTTCTCAGTGACATCTTGACTAGTATCTTGTCTGAACCACCCAGGTCACTAAGCTCATGTTCGATATAAAACTATTTCCACGTTCTATAACTTCATTTTCTGGATACGAAAAAACGCAAATCTGCCCTCTTTAATATGTCCCCAGAGTCTATGGAGTAATCCAGTGACCCTGTTTATTTGAGTGTGTTTTTCCTCAATGGTGTCAGGATTTTGCATCTAAGTCATTAGACGAACGTGTGTTGGGTTGGATTCTACTGACTTCTTCCCAGGCAAAAGTAAGTCTAAGTTCCTAGACAGCCATTCTCATGCTCCGGTTAACCTCAACTTAAGTGTTACACATGATATGTGTGACGCACTGGATTCCCTTTGATTCCCCCACCATCTGAGACATGGCGTGAACTGGGAAATGCAATCAATGAGAAGAATATACAGGAAGTAGAAGCCATAAACAAAAGACTGGTTAAGTCTCAGTGAGGTCTGGAGTACAGTTGTTGAAACAAACCGCTGGTGACCCAGAAAGATCTGAAGCTAAACAGAATGCTTTCAAGATGAAAATGTGGAACAAAGATGGCATAGATGAGTTGGTAATGGTCTCATCTTTTCTTTTGTAGGCTCTATTCCAGATGTAGCTTTAAAATAATAGCGGCATGTTGGACCCACAAAAGGGCAAGCCTGAGAGTTAGGAAACCTTCACCTATTGTGAGACTCACATTGTGACTTTGCCTTTCTAAACCTGGAGAACTACCTATTAAAAGATCCCAATAGTCAGAGCTGGAGGCACATTATCAGAATAATTCAGCTTCCATTTCAGGACTTGTAAATACATACATACATTTACAGTCTATTTGTGGGACATATAAAAAGAAGAATATACCTGATGCTAATATCTGAGATGTGCTACACAAGAGAGACTGTTCTTCCCAGCCTTAAAAATCTAGAAGCCTGTGTAAGTGTCCAGATATTCAGCAACTAGAAGCTTCAGGCTTTATCCATTAGCACAAGGTGAACAGGGAAATTGTATTATTCTCAAGAAACAGCAGGCAATGAGGGGATATTATATGTCGTTCTCAATGGGAGTTACTTGGTTTTGAACTCTGGAAAATCTGGATGCTTCTCACAGATGTTAAAAAGAAACCATAGGGGTTTGGATTCTGACTTATGGTGTAAATGCTAAGCCAGCTTGAAAATTTTGGCATCGGTTATCTCAGGTTTTAAACAAGAGCTAATGAGATTTCTCCTCTTTTTCTGAGGCTAAATGTCACTAAATGCCAAAGTTCACTACACCTAGTTAAAATAAAAGTTTATTATTTAAGCAATAAAGGCAACAACTAGAACACCTTCATTGTCTCATGCTGGCCTAACTGTACAGAAAAAGTTACCAAGCAGGTTTTTGTCATTTGCAGGCAGTTTGAAGCAGCCATACATTACACTGACGGTGTGTCTTCCAGGGTTTGTGTGACAGTGCTCCTAAGATCTGTTCACAGTTCTGCCTTTCATTTTGCTGTTTGATCTTTGGCAAGTTACATCACTTTTCTGCCTCCATCTTCACAGCAGTGAAATGCAAAGTGTACATTTGTATCTGTGAGGATATCTGGGATCTGTGAGGCCTAAAATTAAATCAGCAAAGGGCTCTGATGATTATGATAGTATTCCAGAGTAGGATACTATATACAGAGACAGTGCCAAGTTTCAGTTATTTTCTTTAAGTAATAGAGAGCATAATGGTATGCTAAACTGGCATGGATTGAAAACTGGCTGAATGGCTGGACCTGGAGGATTCTTGTCAGTAGCACGAAGTCCAGTTGCAGCCAAATCAGTAGTGATGTACCCCAGCAGTTGATACTGGGGCCAACAGTATTTAGCATCTTCATTAATAACCTGGATGATGGGGCAGACTGCACCCTCAATAACTTTGCAGATGATAACTAGGAACGACTGGCACACCAGATGGTTGTGCTGCCACTCAGAAGGACCTTGACAGGCTGCAGAATTAGGCGAAGAACAACCTCATGAAGCTCGACAAAAGGAGGTGCAAGGTCTTGCACCCAGGGAGGAGTAACCTCAGGCACCAGTACATGCTGTGGGCTGACTGGCTGGAAAGCAGCTTTGCAGAGAAGGATCTTGGGGTCTCAGTGGACAACAAACTGACCATAAGCCAGCAATGCATCCTCACAGGAACAAAGACCAACATCATCCTGGGCTACACTAGGAGAAGCATTGCCGGCAGTTCAAGGAAGGTGATCCTTTCCCTCTACTCAGCACTGGTGAGGCCACATCTGGAGTACTGTGTCCAGGTCTGGGCTCCCTAGTACAAGGAAGAAATGGACTTCTTGTGTTCAGTCTAGACACAAGAAAAAGCTTTTTACTAAGAGGGTGGTCAAACACTGGAACAGATTGCTCAGGCAGGTTGTGAAGTCTCCATCCTTGGATATATTCAAAATCCAACTGGACGGGGTGCTGAGCAAACTACTCTAGCAGACCCTGCTGGAGCAGGGTGGTTGGACTAGACAATCTCAACCTCCATGATCCTGTGATAAACTGCATCCTTGTTTGTGTCATTATGAGTCCTCATATGTGACTCAAAAACCTTTTCATTCTAGGGTTTTAGAGTCTTAACATTAATTTAAATGGGAGTGAGATCAGGTTCCAAGATGTCAGAACAGCAGAAAGCTCTTTATCTAATAAAGCTCCTGGGCACCTTTTACTGGAATTAACTCTGGGCTTTTTTCCCCTTCAGATATTCTCCAGCCCTTGCAAAGGAAACTGCAGTAACAAATCAGATTCTGCAGTAACACATTTTAAGTCCTGAAGCAAAATTCAGCAGTTTTAGAGGGACAGCATAAAAGGGAATGGGGTGGGGGAAGTGGGGTGGGAAGTACTTATAATCTCTTTAATATTTTAAAATTTAATTATTTCCAAATTGGGTTAGTGAGACTGACAAGAATACTGCATCTAAAGCATGGAGCCCAGAGGCAGCATTGGAAAATGAGAGGAGAAATTAATAATAAAAAAACCCCTATTGCTTCAAGGCAGCAGACTGGAACACTGACATTCCATTACTCCGTCTGTCTGCTGAATTCATTTAGCATCTGTGGCCTAAATAGGCTAGTTTTAAAGAGGCATGCTCCAGTTCTTATGTTGGAAGGGGGTGGGGGTTGTCAGAGGATTTTTCTTCATTTAAATCTGTCTCAAGAAGGCACATCAGATCGTAGTTAACAGGGCAGAGTAATGCTAACCTCTTAGCAGTGGTAGTTAAAATAACATCTTGGAGTGTTTTGTAATGCCTTACAGACTGGGGTCTGCATGTAGCATTTCGGCCGTTGCAGTTAGATTTCTGAGGGCAAAGCTGGAGCAATAACGTAGGGTATATAATTGAAGCAGTAGGTCTAAATCTGTAAAGGCATGACATCAGCCATCACTAAAGTACAGCCATTTCCAACATCTCTGTACTGAAGGTATTAAAAGTGCAGATTGTCCAAATGCTCCCCTTACCTCTTCTCTGAAAAACACAGTATTGCCCAGCAGCACAGCATTCCTTGACTCAAACTGTTCTCTTTCAGGAGTGCCACCCCAGACATTATGGCTGCACTTGCTGCAACACAGTTTCTTCCTCAGGATGCTCCCTTTCAACTGCTAACTCCGTCCACCTTTGCATGGCTTTTGTAAGATCTAAGATCAAAAGCCTGAGGCAGGCTGTCTGCAGTATTACAGGGAACTTAAATGCATGTACTGGAGGCTAGATAAATGGCTTGACAGCAGGCTGGAAGGGAAAGGAGAGAATGATTCTCCACTTTATTTCCTAGAAACCTACAAGTGTTTCACTTCTGGGTATTTTCTGAAACATCTGGATGCCACAAGGATAAAAGGTACCCGTGTAACCTCCCAGTAAGATCAATTGTTTAAAGCTTTCTGTGTATTTCCAGTCTTCTTTGGCTTCCTTCCCAAGATTATAGAAACAGGTCTGTGAATTTCCTTGGAGTAGAATATAATGTATTCTGTATAGTTCTATTTTTTCTGTTTCCATTTTATGCAAATAATCTTTGATTCCCTTTCCCCTAATTTATCATCTTCAAGGTCTTTGTGTAAATTATGCAGAAAGGAAAACCATGGATTTTATGGGAAGTCATATACAAGCTGCTAAAATTGGCCTTTTCTCCTCCTCCTCACTGTTCTTTGCTCTCAGTGTGGATTTTATCCAAAGTTTTCATCAAGTTTAATGGAGATTACCCAACAGACAGAAGGCATGACAAAAAATTTTACCGATGCAGTCTACCATGAAACACGGCCGTGCTTTTTGATTTCAAGCATATAGGGTCTTATCCAGCAAGATTCTTAGAGCTACCTACAAAGTCCAAGTCTTCAACTCTCATTAGCTAAGTGAATCCCTGTGAGCTCTTGGACCCTATAACTGTCAGCTGGTAGAGAATGACTTTGTCCAGTCTTGAAGGAAAGAGGAAAGGCTAGGCCCTCTGATTTCTTTAGGTAGTGTGCTGGGAGTAAGACCTCATGAACTGCCCATAGTTGCTATCTAGTTTGCTGTCAAGGAGATACTGCTGGCTGATTTCTGAGAAAATTTAATCTGGCTAATATTTTGGATCTGAGGAGAATCTTGCCTATTATCATCCAGCCATAATCAACACCAACACAGGAATCCTCCAGCAAAACACCTCCTGCCCTAAAAATGTATTCACAGTTTTATTCCTTTCACTGGCATTTTTTTTCATCACTGAATACCATCATTGGCTCCTCCTTTGGTCATCTTCTGCTTGATTCTGCAAAGACTGAAGTCAGAGCTAAATTGGTTTAAGAATGTAGTTGTAAGAATGTGCTGTAAAGATTGCATTAATGCTTCTTGATATCTTCCACTTACAGCTCTATCTTGGCTGCTACTCAAACCGTGTACTCTGTAAACTTTTTTGCTTTGTCCTGAACTAGTTATTTATGCTTCCAGAAGGGCTATCCTCTTTTTTTTTGCATTTCAACAGAATTTAAAATAAATACCTGGCTTGCATCTTCCCAAGCATGTGTGCTGCAGGGAAGTCTTACTAAAGGGAGCCAGCCTCTGGAGAGTTGCTTTAAAATTGTATTATTCCTTCTTTCTCCCATTAGGCAGCAGTCCAGCCAAATCCACCTTTGCTTTTACTTAAACATATTTCTTTTCTGTTCTTTCTATACAGCAACAGTCTGGCCTTAGGCAAATCTCCTGGGAGCCTTGGTTAAAATGCACCTGTGCTACACAGGCAAACATATATTACAAAGTTGAAGTTGCTCTCTCTTGGCTATAACAGTAATATTTCACTATGGCTCATGCTCCTCCTCACAGTTCTTAAGGGATTCATCTCCATCACAAAGGAAATGTCCTGTAGTGTTGAAAGAGGACTTAATTTCAGTTATCATTATTTCACAGAATGAGAACTGTACAGTTATAAAACACCAGAGAATTTTCTGCAGCTTTCATTGAATTCTTTCTGCTTTGGGCTCACAACTACTTCTTCCAGCTCACAGCCTTTTCTACTAAGCTTCCTTCTTTCTTTAGCCTCTCACCTCTGCCTTTCCTTTTTCTCCATGTAGATAAATAACTCCCAGTTAGACCCATGCTCAAAATTATCCAAGGTTGTTCCCTTTGCTTACATATCTTAATGGCAGTATCTGCCTTGTCTATGTTGATAACAAACAATTCTGTAATCGTATCAAAACTAGCACAAGAACACCTATTTTTGTTGAGCATGTGCATTTTACTATTAGAGTTCTGATTATTAATAGTAATAATAAATCATTAGTTGCAGTGATTTCACTGACTTGTATTTAATTTGTATTTGACAGGTTCCATCTCTTTAAGAACTTTCCTTTAGGGAGTAGCTTAGCTAATTTTTCTGAAAAGAAGCAACGCCCACCCCCAGGTTGTTTCTTGACTGAAGTAATTGCTGTGACTGCTCAGGTCCCAGACAACCAACAGATAATTAGTTCCAATTAAGTTCTCTCACAGGTGCTTATGAAATTGCCATTTGGAAGCAGCAGTTTCTCCTGAAAGGTGAGCTGACTAGCAGGGAAGGGAACACCAAAGATAGAGCAAGATGCGAAACAGTAAAAGCTCAATCCTGGTATGGTGTTGCTTTTTGTTTAAGCAGGGGTATGTATGAGGTTTTGGGTTTTTTTTTTTTACTTTTAAAGGTGTGACTGCTCAGTGTGGGTCCTTGTTGGGCTTCTCTTCCTGTTTAAAAAAAAAAGGGGGGGGGGGGGCAGGCAAGAAGTAACCTTAGAGTAACCACTGTGTGTAAGCTATATTGAAGAGAAGCCCAGCGAGTAGACTGCACTTCAGTTTTACCATTAAGTAAGCCAGGCAGGATCAGTCCTAGTAGGTTACTGACCTCACCTGGCTCACCTCGTAGCAAGTCTGAAGTGATGTGTTTTACTTGCAGAGAGTTTGTGTGTGTTAGGTGAGTTGAGCTTGAGTTGCCTAAGAACTTCTAAGTAAAGCAGAGGGTCTGACCTTTTCTTATGTTGGCTTTTTACTGATGTAACTGTTGTGTTTGTCAAAGCTGCTTCTCATCCTTATCCAATGAAGAGAAGGATTGTGTCCTTAACTAGCTTTAGCCTGTTGCTTTATGTGGGAGGCAGGAGGGAGTTATAGAACCTATATTTAAGGAGAAAAAGTATCTATAAACCTGACATGTGACTAAAAGCACAAAAAAAGCTGCAGGTTTTAATCCCTTTCCCAATTGTTGTTGTTTCTGTTTGTCTGCCCATAGTGGTGATGTTTGTTATGCTTTCCCC
>JAVKLA010000001.1:2225086-2312531 GCA_034782735.1 Sagittarius serpentarius
CACGGGGCGGGCACCGCCCGCCAGGGGGCGCCGCCGCGGCTCTTAAAGGGGCCGTCCCTCCTCGCGGTCGGAGAGGGACGAGACCCCTGGGCTGGGGCACGTCCGAGGGCAGCGGCTCGGCTCCTCCGCCCGCGCCTTGCCCTCGGCGGGACCCCCGGCTGCGGCAGCGCACGGGGCCGGGCTCTTCAGGCGCGGGAACGCCCGGCGGCTGAGGCGGCGCGAGCGCCGGCGGCCGCCATCTCGCCGCGGGCGGAGGGCAAGGCTGGGGATCGGGTTCCACACAAGTCGGTGTTCGTCGAAGGCCGCGGCGGGGCACAGGCCCCCGTTGTCCGCTGCTGCGGCGAGGCCTCTCCCCTGCAGGGCTGGGCCCGCCTGCGCCCCGCACCGGGGCGGTGCTGGAGGAGCGGCGTTTCCAGTGCTGCGCTTGGCGCTCTTGCCAGGAGCAGCGTCGCGTTCTTGTCTGCTGAGGATTTCGTCTTGCTGCTGCTGAGGGGCGCGAAGGTGGAGGAAAGACGGCAGCTGTGTTTGGAAACTGATTGTGTATGGGAAGCTGTATGAAAAGAAAGTAGCTGAGCGGTTAAAAAGGCTGTTCCCTGGGAGGGAATCTCAGTCAGGCTTGGCGTTCGGTTGAGAGCCGAGAGAAGCCTACTGCAATGCAGAGGCCTTCCTTCTCTGAAAAACCTGCCGTCTGTGGTGCCGGGTTGAGATGGAAGCACCGCTGAAGTGCCAGTGGCCCCTGCACCTGCTCTTGCTGTCCCCCCAAGCAGGCGGTACGCTGAGGAATCCATCTCAGGGTAGTGCTTTGACCCGTTTTTCCTCCTCAGGGCAGTTCATGGAAGTTTTCATCGTAAGAGGAGGAAGTGAATCAAAGAGGTGAGGTTGACTGGAAGTATACTGTTAGAATCTACGTTTGGGTTGTTTTAGAGGCAGGCAGTGGGTTTTTAATGTCTAGAGCAAGAGATGGCCCAGCAGTTCTCCAGCCACTTGTATTTTCCCCTAAACCAGAGGTTGCCCATGTACTCAAAGATCAGACATAGTCTGTAAAGCATGACATAGCTCTCAGTTTATCATCTTACCTCAGTATGTGGATGTTGAACCTTTTAAGCAAGCTATCCAACATCAGTCCTCTATGTCCCTATCTCATTATCCTCCTAGGTCTTTCCTAGATGTTCAGGTTCCAGAAAAACAAACATCTCTCAATCCCTAGGAGCTTGTTGCTGGGAGAGGAAGAAGACGTCTGGGTTTCTTAAGGTGGCAGTCCTGGGGACAACATTAGATGCCATTGAGCAAGTTGCCTTTGTCAGTGGATTGTGCTCTTCTCTAGGTCATGTCTGAGGTCAAGATTTGACCTGGAATAAAAACACCCTGTGTTTGGGTAAAGCTGCAAGCAGGATCTGCAGGCGGGCAGTTTCCTGATGAGGATTCTCATCTGTTCTTGAAATATAGCCTGCTCCTTCAAAGTAGCTCAAGTTTTGTGAAACTTAGAGATGCACTTTCAGGTCCATGTTTCCTGACGGTTTTATTGTCTCTTTGCTCATTTTGCAGTCGGAATTGATTACTGTTCTACCTTGGATTTTGTAATCATCATATGGCTCTCTCAAAGATGCTCAGCTTTAGTAATACAATACTTTGCATTTAAATCTGACGTAAATATGCTGGAATTTAAATAACAATCTACCATATTTTTCTTCAGAATGTTCTGAAGTCAGTTAGCATTGGTCTAACATGTATTCACTTTCAGGTTTTTCACTTTCTTCTTTCCACCACCTCAGCTTTTAATTATGATTGTCAAATAGATTACAAGCCAGACATGCCATTTAGCAACCTAATTCTACCATCCTTTTTTTCCGTTTCCTTTCCTATAGGCATCCACAAATGCCTATACCAGTGGGTACCTCTGACATTTCCAAATTGCAATTTGACAGTGTCAGAAAGGTTCTTGAATTATTAAAATGTCTCAGCATCATAGAGGTTGGAAAATTACATACAATTTGACAAAACAAGCACACACAGAAAAAGAAAACCCCACCCAGGCATTCCCAAATCAAGAGAGCACCTTTAAAACTTTCCTTTGAATTTGCTTAAAAGGCTTGAATAGTAGGAGAGATGCATGAGTCATTCTCTCTCTGTCTCTCTCTAGAACAGGAAAGCTAGCAGAGGGTGGAGGCATGTCAGCACATAGTGTGGTACACTTTAAAATACCAGCTGAAATGACTAGGCTGCAGAAGTGGGAGGACTGATATTAGTCACGCTATTACACAGTTTAGAAGATGAAGGCGGAAGGAATTACCGGACAGGCATATGCCACTTGGCCCAACCTTTTAGAACGTGTATCTTGACTTCAGATCTCTTCATTCTTTCTTCAGAATGCCTCTGTTTGCCTTGCATTGTGAGTGGGATTCATGAACTTGGCCACACAGAGAACAGCTGACTGTTCTTAAGCTGAGATGTTGGAAAAATGGTCGAGTTTACCACATAGACAGTATCAGCACCTTACATCCACGATCATTTTGCTCAAGCCTTTTGTTCCTTGTCCCACTGGACAAGCACAGGAGCTGTTGCCATCTTCCAGCTCCATGAGCATTAGTAGGGAGGATGAGGATCTGTGTAGGAGGCACCAAGATCGCGGTGAGATCTTTGATACGATTTCCTGCCCTGCTGCAAGCAGTTCTGTGTTAGCCGTCTGCACAGTGAAGTTATACGTTCTCCGTTTCTCAGGCCCTGTACCTTCACCATTCTTGGCATTTACAACATTATGCAGAGTTGGCCTACCTTGCAGAGAAATAGACTGTATTTTTCTGGGTGACCACAATACATAGGCCAAGAACTTGGATGTAAGCACTACATCAGGCTTTGTGATTGCAGTAGTAACAGAAATTAATTTGGTTCAAGGAAAGGGGCAGTGTATCCTTTGGATGTGTGCATTTCCCAGTTATAATGGAAAAAAGATTTGTGAACACCGGAATCTTTCTAACGTGTTGAATATTTACTTTTCCTCAGTGTCTGCAGCTGAAGGAATTTGAAGCACTTTACAACCTCAGTTTACCTCTGTGTGCTCATCTTGCTCTCTCAACGCATCTGAAACTATTACTTAAATCTACTTTATATGCAGAAATCAGAGTGACCAGTCAAATTTTGCGAGAAACAGCTGACATCACAGCCATAAATTGAGCTCAGGAGCTACCTTTTCTAGTTTGTGTAAACTGCTTGTCCATGTTAGCTTTCGATATACTGCAGAAGTCTTGAAGCCAAATAAATAATAGAAATGCAGATTAGACTGCATAACATCTTGTCTTGTCCTGGGTTGAGTGTGGATACTTCCAAACTGAACTACGAGGCTCTGCATGTCCCGTCTTTCCCATGCTATCTTGGGATTTTGAGAGTTTTTAAGTCTAGGCCATGTGCCTGGTGTAAGGCAATTAGTTGTCCTGAGTAGGTCTGGAAGTCAATCTTTCTTGAGCCGAGTCATAAACTGCCTTTGGTAGTAAGAGAGAGGGGTGGTCCCTGCTTTACCCAGGTCTTAGTGTAGTATTTCCTTCTTCTTACCCGTTTTATCCAAAGATGCGAAGAGGTTTGTGCTTAGATAAACTTATCAATAAATACAAACAACAGATTGCTGGTCAGACCCTCTCTTTGGGCTTGTAGAGATTTACAGGATACAGCCCTTTTATGTAGCTGAATTTTTAACAGGAGGTGTTTCATTAAATAGCCCAGATCTTGTCTCTGTTCTATACTGCTTTATCTTGCTGCAGTACATCTGATAATCTTATATATCACGTTTAACCAGGCCAAAAATAAAACCTGCAACAGACCTTCCTAGTTGTCTGTGACTGTCTTGAGAAGTACTTCCATCACTCCTGTGAACCACTGGGGATTTGTTCTTGCCCAGATTTTAGCATGTTTGCCATGTGCAAATATTTCCTTAGTACCACTCCTCAGGAAGTATTTTAGATGTCAGATATAATACCTTTTACCTTAAAAGAAAAAAAGTTCATTATAATTTTCTCTAATTTTCTGACAAATTCTGAAATTACTGGAATTGTATCATTCCTCTGCCCCAACTGGATAGCTGGAAAGTGTCTTAACAGCTGTCAAGAATTCTCAAGTAAAATACATGCTAAAACTTATGAAAGTTTTTATAAGTGAGCTATACTAGCTGATGTTATTAAATCACTTCATTCGTTAGAACATCCAGACTAGTTTACTCTTCCCTCTGATTAACGTGCTCTGTAGGCTGGGCACAGCCTTTTTTATGGCATACATTGAAATCTCCTTCCCAGAACCATTATTTTAAGGATAATAAGGGCAATAGCAGGCAAATAAAAAAGACCCTCTTGCCTTTCATGGTGAAACTTGGCCTTCTTAGTGCATTTGTTTGCTTTTTTGATTTATTTTCTTTTGATCAGAACCATCTGACCCTTGTGTTTAAAGGAACATTCTTTGCAGTTTTGAAGTCTGCCCATTATAACATCAGTTCTGCAACCTGCGGCAAAAGGAGCAGGCGGATGCATACTCAGCTGGTACTTAACAAATCTGTCTCTCTTGGCATGCAGAATCCACACCTGGAGCATATCAGCAGTGTCTTTGGTCCCTATACAGGGGTGAAAATTCAGGTTGCAAAGTTATAGATTCCCTCAGTTTGTCAGAATTTTCTTACGTGTGCAAAATAGTGTACACAGTTTTCTTGCGTGAACCTTTCCTCTTAGTGTTTGGAATGGTAGCTTTCTTGTTCAGTTTGAAATACATTTTCCTCTCCTCGGCACGAAAAATATTCCCAGCCTCTCCATTACGCATGCTGTTTTTAAAGTCAAAACCAAAAATATTGGATGCTAAGAGAAGTGCACCCAGCAGCATAAGAAAAATGTGCTAACGAGTCAGCCAGTATACACCTGTTTCATGCACAGAACCAAGATCAATGCTTTAGCAGTGAGATCATGCAGGCTTCGGGAGGAAACAAAGAGAACTGAGATGGGGATTGCTGTGATATGTGGGCTCCGTATTTTATGTTCCTAAGATCTCTACTGTCAGCACAGAGCAGTAGACAGTTTGTGTTTAGTTTAATATGGAATGTCAGAGTAGAGAGAGTAGTAGTTCCTTTCCTGGGGCCATGTTTCTTGTTCTTTGAGGGTGCAAGTTCGTTTGTCAGTCAAGCTGGTCTAAGTTGGCTTTGCCTCCAAATTATATCATTTTGCCCCTTTCCTTTCGCAGGCAGTCATGATTGTGCAGTTGGTCATTGAGATGAGTAGGCTCAAATCTAAAGCTTTTTTGTTAAACGTGAGCATGATTGTGTGTTTAGCAAGTTTCTAACACAAACTTGTGCAGGCAGTACTAGAGAGGGCTGTGCTAACTACGCAGAGATTTTGCTGCAGTCGGTGACCAGGTACTTCTCTGGAAACGATTCCTAGCATCTTCTTTCATTATCAGACGTAAAATAGGTCACTTTGTGGCTTTGAATTCTGTAGTGAATCTGTTCAGGTGACCTCACAGCAGCATCCTACAATACGGCGTGGAGGGTTGCAGCAGCAACAATTTCTTCACAGCATGAACCTGCCACCGCCCTTCCTGGTTTTTCTTTGAAGTAGGTCAAATCTATGAACTGCTAGGACTCTGTGGACCCCTTATTTTACCATTCTAGCTTCCAGCATGCAGAGTAGCGAGATCACCTACTTCGTTCTGTCTGAGCACTTGCAGCTTAGGTGCAGAAAACGCAGGTAGTGCATACTAGGCCTGAATCAGAAAGGCTTTCAGTAGCATCACACCTGAGCTTGAAAAGGATAATCTGCAAAGGGAAGCTGTTAAGAGTGGTGTCCATTCAATTCACAAATGATTCTTTTCATCCCTGTTCTCTAACTTTCCTTTGGTTTTCTGGAAGTGTTACTGTTGTATTATCTGTTTGAATAGATTATGTAAGTTGCATAACCACATTTAAGGTTTTACTTGGGGCTATCTCAGTCTGTACAGCTTCAGGAGAAACCCTTGTATCAAGGAGAGTCGTCTGGGACACCACACTCAGAGAGGGCCTGCTCGGAGCACAGAGGTGCCATTGGAATCGTGTTGAGGGAGAGGGGGGCAAGATACAGGGAGACTATTCCAGTACATTTTGGTCATGGGTGGACAAATCCTGTAAAGACTTGAATAATGAAAATATCTCTGGCTTCATCTGCATGTTTCTAACTGGGATACGGCATGTCCAACATCTCCTTGCTAACTGACTTGGGTGTTCTAGAACTGCCTAGTATTTGTCTCATTGCAGTCTCACTTGAACCTGAGGATGTTAGAAATGAATTCCAGTTACCTGAACTTTACAGATTTTCCCATAAATATCTAGCTTGTATGTGTGGCAAACTTCCATTCTGGGCATCATAAAAACATGGTTTTCAAAAGCAAATTATTTTTAGTAAACAGCAGTATCATTATTTAACCCAGTTAAACAAAACAATATAGATAATTTTTTTTTCCTTACCAATGAGAAATACAGGGTGCAGGTAAGATCTTTATTAAATGTATTTGAGTGACCCATTTGAAATGCTGAGGGTCCTTTGAGCATGTCTCTGTTGTATGTTTGTGCAGCATCTAACACAATGACCTGTAAATTGTATGTCTTCTACCAGAACAAAGTAACAACTACTATATGGACCTCTACCTACCTTCCTCAAAAACTCATTAAAGCAAACTGTTCTTCCTCAGGACTTCCCTGAGTTTTACCCATCGTGCAGTGAAATGCTCGAGTCTGGCTTTTGACTTAGTGGTTCATTTAGTAAATTGCTGACATTTGAGGAGGGTTGGATATGAGCTTTGTTTTTTACATTTTTTTTTTTCCACATTCATCTTCTAAATTTGCACTTTAGCTTTTTGCACTGTAACGTGTCATCTGCATCTTGGGTTTTTAGTTTAGTTGTTTGATAGCCTAGGTTCTGTCTAGATGGTCAGGATGGTCATCCCTGGGCAGGAACAAATGGATAGTCAAGCTGTGCCCATAGATAGGATATGCTGTGCTCATTCTTATCTTCAGTTTCAATTAATTTTTGGATGAAGTCATGTTTTTCAAATTATTACTGTACATCTGTGAACTTATACTTACTCAGAACTTTAAACAATAAAATTGGAATACTCTTTTCTCCTTTATAGATATTTCTAATTGGTTTCACTGCTGTCTTCAAACAATTTAAACATACAGTGTTTTATTCCCCTTTCAGCTATTTAGTGGTGGATCGTTCTGAAATTTTGTGGCAACGGTGGCCACGAGGGTAAAAATACATTCGTTCTGCTCTATTTTTGAATTGTTCTCTAAAATTAAAGAAAGATAAATGTTGTTAATAGTGCATCTTGATAAGACAAAACCCTTGTTTATTACTTTTAATTATGGATTAGTCGTGGAGGACAACACGCTTTCATTAACTAAGCCGATCAAATAACCCACATGATTAAGTATTCATAACAAAATGGTACACTCTTGTTGCTACTTCAGGAACAACTTTGCCCTCTTCTTAGGAAAAATGTCAAGAATTTTGTTCCTGCATACTATGTTAGAATTAGTTTATAATTCACTACGCTTGATCGCCATCTAATAGTGAAAAATTCCTGTCTAAACTGCAGGAAGCCTGACAGCAGCTGCTGTTGTCTTCTGCAGCCTTTGATAGGTCAGCGATAGAATCATCTTTAGGTACCAAGAGGCTGAATGTATATGACAGTCTTAGTTGCAGGCAGAATAGAAATTATAATGGAAATACATTTCATCTATATGTTTTGGCATAATGCTGTCAGTTGATGTAATTTTTATTTTAAGTTAATAAATATTGGGCCTTTTATGTTTGTGTCTGCATGTGTGTGCACACACAGGTTTTGATCTCAAGCATATTGTTTGGGGAAATACGAGAACTTTCAGCAAAAAATTGCTCAGATGCACTCCAAATAATAGACAGAATTTGAATTAGGGCTTATGTTAGCGGTGATACTCTGTCTCTTACATCTGGCAGGCTCAATCCTTAACCCTGACCCCAACACCTATTTGTACTTTGTACGTGTATTTCTCACATAGTGATCATCTTCCTGTATAACTGTTTTCTATTGTCCTGACATGTATGGGTTCACACATAACACAAGGCTTTAGTAGTATTATGTACAATTATTTGAAATCATTGCCTATGTGTCCAAAAGAAGACCTAGCAGAAATAAAAATGCAGTAGATTTTTTTTCTTCTCTGTTTCCTTGATGTTTCATGGTTTGGCTAAGACCTTTCTATTTTTTCCCTTGAGTTGCTACCATACAGCTTTTTATGTAGACCTCTTCAGAACTGTTCTTTGATGTCTAGGCTATTTAAGCCAAAATTCTGTTCATTTTTTCCTGGCAGCAGCTACTTCACAGCAAGTACATTAATTAAAATTTGTGCTTGTCAAAGACTGTCCCTCCAGTTTTTTTGCCTTAGCAGAATGAATCTTTTCTTTAGCCCAACTAGACTATCACAGTACAGCCATAGAGACAGTGTGGATTCTGAGATGTGAAGAACAAAGTATCACCCTGGGAGCAACAATTTAAGCCTTATCATGCTTCCATGCCCTCATATGGGCACCTGATTGTAATTGTGCTGTTCACCAACATCTGCCATATTGAACAGATCTGAGAAATTATTATTTTACGCTCTCGATGGTACACATACAAATAGCTGCCAGAATTGGCCAAGTCATTTGCTATCAGTCTGACACAGGAACTGCTTCTTTGTGCTAAAAGATAGTTGGGATGGAAAAGGGGGGAACATTCTGCTGCCCTCATGTTGATGATTGTCCTATCCCACCACCAAACTTTTCAAAATCCTCACTTGCCTTTTTTTAATCTCTTTTTATACTGTTTCTTTTAAAGATCCTGCTTAATACAAGCATTATTTCACCTTTTCAAGCAGGTGACCCAAGGAGATCTGCAAGCAGTCTACAGAGTTACTTTTAGAGCAAAACCCAGATGATATTTAACAAAAAATCCATGTGTAATTAAGTCTTAGGGCCTTACTGGAGTGTCTGTCATTGAGTTCTGGGGTTTTTTTATTTCCTTCTTAAATAAGGATTTTCTTTTCACATCTTTTGAGTTGGATTTACAAGCTGGTAAAAACAAGTACAAAATGTTACCACTGTTTTGTCTCATTTTTTATTCACAGCAAGGGAAAGCAAAGTTTCCCATTAGAACAGGTACTCTCAAGTTTCACTAGTGAGTATTGGATGAGAAACCTAAAGCAAACGTGTAACTTTGTCATTGATATGGATGGGAATATGTCCCAAGATACTTGGCAGCTGGTCTCCTCCTTTATTAATGATATTGCACAATTAGCTGTTACATAAAGGTTTGTCATTAAATGCATTTCTGAGGAAAGTATATATAATTTTCCCCATTTTACTGACTGAGGAAGTTAAGGTCTAGAGAAAGAAAGTGATTATTCACAGAGCCTGGAGAGGAAATTGAGTCCAGAATTCTGTATAATAGACTGTGTAAACAATGTAACATATGCCCTAAAAGAACCATCGCATTTCAGATATGCCTGTGTTGCTCTGCATTACAAAACCATAAAATATCTGTTGCTCTTCTTTTTAACCAGCTATCCCTCTTTCTTTCTTTTTTCCAGCTGATATCTTGGAGCCAGGATGTGAAAACACAGATGACTTGTGCCCAGCAAAATTTTTGGTAAGTCAATTAAATTTCAGACTTGGAACAACAGGAGTGTGATCAGTGATCCTGCTGTAAGGCTTTACTTACTAGTCAATTAGTTGCAGTAGAGCAGGAAGCATACAGCTGTTCAGTTGGACATTACTACTAACGTGCTTGTGACAACAGGTGAAATTGCGGCTTTCAGCAGGCTAGTAGGTAAGACTTAGCCCACTGCAAGCAAGGTGGCGAGGAGGAAACAGTGCTGGGAAAATGGTGTCGGTGGAGCCGGGAATGCAGAAACCCCTTTATTTCCTCTGTGACTTCAGCTCTCAGCCCAGCTCTTTGAAGCTGCCACTGTCAGTACTCAGCAGAAGAGTAATAGTGTGTTGCCACAACAGCATTGTGTGTCTCTGTTCATGTCCTTGTACAAAACACAAATCTTAAAACAGCTTGGCTCAGAGTAGCTAAATGAATTCAGTCTCCTCTGAAAGCTCTTGCCTCTGTGGGGCCCTCACACAGCATGGAGACACTGAACTAGATGCTGACAGGTCTCTTGTTGTGCACAGTTTGTGTCTCTCTTGTTTATCTGCCATGAGTGAAGTCAATGGTCCTGGTCTTGTTCTTGTCAGACTAATCCCGTCTGTGATGGGTATTCTCTGAGGTCAAGGGGAGTTGCCTGTGCCTAGTGGCCTTCAAAGCTTAGTCCGCTCAATTCAGGGAGGTCTTTGCCTGGAATCAGGAGCTACAGCCTGATTTTGTTTACTGCTGTAGTTAAATCTGAGTAGGGAATCCCCATATTCATTCATTCTTTCAGTCCATGGGTACTAAAGCAGGCAGCATCAGCTGCAAAGCATTGGTTAAAAAGAAGACTTCCCATTGGCTGTAAATCAAGATTGCCATGGTCAGTTAAAGTCAGAAAATGGGATGGTTGGAGCAGGGTGGGGGGAGAGGAGGAGGGCTTGCAGGGTCTTGCAGCTGTTTTCACATCCTCTCTCAAATATAATTTCTTCAATTAGTAGCAAGGATTTTATGCAGGAAAACTTGGAGGAAATCAGGTTGCACAAATGCTTCTTTTTCCATGAGCTGCCATAAGTTGCATTACTGCATGTTATTTTATTCCTCTTTTTCTGTCTCTATGGAACTGCAAAAGTGACGGTGCTTTAAATGGAAAGATTTGCAGCAAGCCATCAGTCATTGTGCATGGAGGATATATCTCCTGGTTTAGTCTTGCTTGTGCTTCCATAAATCAGCATAGCTAAAATATTTGTGGTTGTCTGTAGGAGATTTATGCAGGTGGGAGATTAGAGTCAGTCTGTCATTTTTGTGGGGGAAGTGAGAGATGGAACGGGCTGGGGAATGCTGGCTTGCAGGAAGGAAGGATTTATGATAATGTCGGTGGATATTTAGGGGTTCCATAGAGACAATTAGCAAAGAGTCTGTGTGTGTCTGTTTGTGTACATGTGTACACATCTCCCTGATTTGGAAACAGGCTGTTGTTTCCCTGCATCATTTTTCAGTTTGACTAGTCAGAGAGAGACATTATATGGAAGCATTCCTTTTCTCAGATCTGCCTTCAGACTTGGTTTTCTTTTTTCTTTTTTTTTTTTCTCCTCAGGTCCAAAGTGTTCTGTATATGGGTTATGCCTTACTTTTGCTGGCGTATGCCTATCTTGCAAATTGGCTGTATGAGTAATTGTGTCAGGTTAAAAAGGTCTTGTAGACTGCCTTAAATCACACAGTTGCTGAATGTAGGCTTAGGTACCTTTGCTAATAATCATGACTATGTAAGTTCATCTGAGCAGGGGATGAAGAGGAAGGAGGGGCATGAGAAATATGTATTCTAATATTGGCAGCAAAATCCAGGTCACGTTTTCAATTGCTGTAACATTGCACGACTCCACTGACCCTAATGTTTCATTAGTTCATAGCAGCTGTGAACATGGCCCCTGACTTCAGTGGAGATACAGTGATTTACGCTAGCTGATACCATTTTTGTGCGACAGAAGCGGCCCACCGGGAGCCCTAAGGATGGAATATCTGTAAGAGTCCTCTAGGCCTCTGCCAGTTAATCTTCCCTTTGCAGTCTCAGGCAAAGGCCAGGACTAAGCTGTGTGAAGGTCATCACTGTAGCTTCTCTTTTGCCTCATTACTGACGAGATCAACCTTGTTCCTAAGTGCTTCCTAGTTTTGGCAAGGTTCAGCAGGCAATGGAGGAGCCTGCAAAGCCCCGAAAGCTTGTAAATACATTTTGGAAAGCTTTTAAAGAAGTGCTGCATAAAATATGATACTCAAAAGTTCTCTAGCCTTCTTTCTCCTTTTCTCCAATAGTGGGTTTCTGATTTTCCAAATAACTCTGTTTTGTACCCTCTGATTATTTTTTTTTTTTCCCCCCTGATTTTACTTCAGACTGAGCTGTAATATGATACAACCAGTCAGCAGCAGCCAGCCTGCCTTCAGAGCATAGCCTAGGGAGTCCTGCGTAATTCCAGCAGACAAGTCTGCATAGTCTTGTCCTGAATACTTTTCTTTAGGATTTGAGGAAGGGGCAACTCCACCTACAGGACTCCCAGAATCAACCCACTGACCAGTGGTACCAGGACCTGACTAGGTGAAAAATTACCCCCTAGTTAGTTAAGCCAAAATTAAAGTCTCCAGTGCTTTACTAATAGAGGAGAAATGCTTTGCCAGTACTATTTAGGGTTAAAAAAAATCATTGAAGGAAGTATTAACAGCTTTGTTGAAGTAGCATTGCTGTGCTGTGTCACTATTATGTATTCTATTAAACTTAAGTAAAAATAGTTTCCAGGGATGTGTGTAATATGAAGGGACATACTAGTCTTAAATCAGTTTTTTTTTTTTTCTGTTTTCCATCTTTGCCAAGTCCCTATAAATCTTTGCAGTTGTAGAGACAGCCTAAAAAGCTGCTAACATTTTCAACTACAGAGCATAACACTGAATAAGGATAGTTGAAAAATTTCTGTCAAAACTGTGTTTAATGGAAAATAAGAGTTTTGATAAAATAGCATTTTCACTGAAAATAGCTGCTTTCCATGGAGAATGTTAGTTTTTCACTGCAATATTTTGACAGAAATTTTAAAATCTTGGGCTGAAATATGTACAGCTGTTCAAGTCCGTCTAGTGCCACTCATATTTCTTCACCTCCTCAAATTTGAGGTGTTTTGCCAACTCTTTGGTTTTTAACATTGTGATACTTGGGAGTTTTTGTCAAGCCCACCTCTAGATTCATGTCATAGGACTATTAGCTTCATGTTTAAAAAGCCGAGTTTCTATGGCTTTTGAAGTTGGAGAAAAAACCTCTTGACAATGCTATCCAAGTACATGAGGAATTAGAAATCAAAGGAAGCAAATGAAAATTTTGCTTTCTTGTTTCAAATAACTCTGAAGATTTTAAAGCCATTTAAAAATATTTCTATATAGAAAGTGTTTCATGGTCTGATTAATTATTTTGAATACATTTCTCTGATAGTGCTTTTTTGCATAAGTTCCAAGTGTATGATTTGTTAACCAAATTATGTAAGGAATGTTAAAAAAAAACCCACAGGAAAAACACAAAACCAAAACCACCTTAATTTTCTGCTGTGAAGTAAGTGATAATGATGTCTCCCTTACCAGGCTGTGGTAAAATTTATTGGAAGTATGTAAAACATCATGTGATCTTAATATGTCTATGTATTGGTTGTGTTTTATAGCACAGATATGCAAGCATCCAAGAGCTTGGTTCCAGCAGATCTAGATTAATTGCAGGGGTGGCATAGCAGGAGTTGGCATACAGACCCATTGTGAGGGGGACAACACACAGGATACTTATTCTCTTCGGTAGGCTCTGAGGAAGCCTGTGATACCAGCTCCTTACCACTGTTTCTGTCCATGCTGGCTAAATTAAATCAACATGAAAACAGATATACAGTGTCAGGCAAAAGATTTGTCTGGCCTAATATCCTTCCTCAGAGAATTGCTCATGTCATATGCCCAACAAAGAGTAGAACAACAGGGCAAATGTATCATGATACCTACCCAGTACAGACTTCCAAGCTCCATGTTTCAAGGTCGCAAGCCAAAAATACTGGTTTTTTATGTAGGGTTTGTTGATGTTTCTTCTGTTTGTCGAATTGCTTTTTGAATTTTAGCAGCAGCAACATGCTGTGGCAAGGAGTTGCAGTTTACTTAACTGCTGTCTGCATGGAAATTGTTCTGTGTCTTCACCTATCCTTTGCTCCATTTTCTGTACCGTTTCCAGTTCTACTGTTTTCTTTTTTTAAAATGGGGGGAAAGAGGGCAGTACTGGATCCAAATGTGGGCATACTCATAAATTTACCTAGTGATGTAAAAATGCTCTCTGTTTTTTTCTCCTTTTCTAGTGATTCCTCACATTCTATTTGCCTTCCTGAACGTCATTGAGTATTATGCTGTTTTCATAGAGCTTTTTGTTACAACCTGAAGATGTAGTTGCATGGCAGCTAGAATTGGATTCTCTGTCTGTGTTAAAATGACACCTTTGTTGTACTGATCAAAAGGGAGTAAGAGGGTGAAGGAGGTGAAAGGGAGGAAAAGGGAAGCCTCAGAGACTTGTGGGCAGGAACCATTGTTTTGTTTGTGCCTTCACTAGCAGACGCACACCTCAACGTTTCTCATTATAGCCGGTATTGATTGGTGCTTTGAGATCCCTTTTTAGTTCCAAAATTAAGATCATCTGCCAGTGGTGTTTGAGTTGAATCTGCAAGACGTCTGTCTAAAGTACTGTTGTCATTGTTTTTTCCAAGACAATAACAGAGTGAGGGTGTAGAATAAAGGTCTAATGAGCATATGGCTTTCTGGCAAGTGCTGAATGGTGCTTGTTCCAAAGTGGACCTGGAATCCCGTTCGGGAAGTATTGTTAACTGTAATATTAATTTCTGCCATAGTAAAGCCTTTATTTTTTTGTTTCGCATGGGTTCTCTGTTCAGAAGATAGTGTCCAAGTAGCAGAACTTTATTCTAGTAAGCAACTGGAAATCTTAGGCTGTGTCCATACCAGTAAAATCAAGGATGCCTGGGAATGTTCCCAGGAATGTTCCTCAAACGTGGAACATGATACTGTACTACTGAAGTGCTGGAATGTTTCTTGGCAGAATTGTGGCCCATGCCAGCTAGTATTTTTCTAAACTGTTCCCAGGTACAGTTTGAAGTTGGAGACCGTTCCCAATAAGTAGTTTATATGGAGTCACCCTGTTTCAGAGACTTAAGAGAGATTTCTAATACAGGTGTGAGCCGTTCTCTGTCAGCTGCCCTTAATGTCTGGAAACATTCCTATGTACATTTAATTTACTAGTGTAAGTATCTTTTACACAAAGTTAAAATCTGGCTACCTGCCTCCCCTCTTTTGCTTTTCATGTCACCTTTACTTTTTAAAGAATGTGATAGTACCTCTGAACGTATTTCAGGAGGTTGTTCACATGGTGTTTGTTTTAAATTATACTCCAGTGGGTGTCATTGTAGCTGATTCTGTGATCAGTAATTTTCTTTGATCAGGCAGAAATACTTATGGTGATTTAAAATGGTGTTCATGGGCATGAACTTTATGCAGCAGCGTGTGTGAATATGTAACTAACTTTTGAACAATATTAATTATTTTGTGATGTGCTGGCTATAAAGAAAGGTCAAAGATGTACTTTTCTAGAGCTATGTTCATAGGTAGTAGGAAGGTCCCACCCCCAAAATACTACAGTTTCAAGAGCTAATCTACAAAGGAGGTGTCTTAGGTTCACCCTTTTGTTTATTTGAGGGTCCAGGAAATGCAGGGTAGAGGGTAATGTAAAATTCAGACACTTTTATGTTGTAAAAATGAACCCGTGAAATAGGCATGGGCTCAATATATAGATTGCAGGCATCTTTTTTTTTTATGTGTTCATCAGAAACTAACAGTTACTGTGGCTTTTACAATTGTTTACATTTATTACCTTGATTATAAATAGCTAGATTAATGGATGATATAATTATAGGATATATTTTTATATAGCATATTATTATAATAAATGATAGTGATCAAGATTTTGCTTACACATTCTGAATGATTTGAAATATGTTTGATTTGTCAATATGAATTAAAAATGAGTGCTTCTGTCTTTGGGTTCTGGGGTGTGAATTGGGGGTTGACTCCATGGTAGTTTCTGGTAGAATCCTTAACCCAGTAACAAAGAAGTGATAGTAAATGGGCCTGAGTGATTCTGGTGAATGAGAGCATCTGGTCCGTTTAGGGTAAACGATGTACCAGTAATAGGGCAAAGCTGGAAAGCAGAATGTGTAATTGAGACATGAGAGAAATAAATGCTCCAATGATGGGAGGTGCATGCTTGCAGGAGATTTTCCTACCTGAGTGCAAGCAGCTTCACAGCTCCTTTAAAACAAGACATCAAGCAGATGCCAGTTTACTGGTTTCCATGGTGACTGTTACACTGATGTGCAAATGGTGTGACCTCAGTGATCACTTGAGGACTAATATAAGTAAAATTGGTAAAGAGTTAGGTCCGACACTGTTGCACTGACACCTGCATGCCCTGTTCTTATCTCACAGAAGGGAAGAAACTTTAGCCCCTGCAGAGTGGCTCATATGACATTTCATATAAAGTACCCCAGCCACTAACTCAGCTTCTGATTGGAGAGAGGATAGTTGCCTTCAGCTTTAGCTCACAGAGTACTTTCCTACTGAGTCACTGGCAAAGTGACAGATACTAGGAGTTTGAAAATTTGGAGCCCATGAACGTTAATGTGAGTCCTTCCAGTTGCTTCAGTGGGCTTTGAATCCAGCTCACAGAACAGAACTTTAAAATTCCAAGCTTCCACAACAATATCACAGAGCTTGTAAAAGAAAATTTCCCAGACTTATTTGAAACCAAGTTTTTGCAGTGTTTGAGATGAAATGCTTATCAAGGTTTACAAGCCTTCCTGGTAAATTTTACCCATGTGTCAGGGGAATTCCCCGCAGGGGGTGGTGGTAAATATCGAGGAAAGAGCTGTAATGTAATTGTGAAAGCATGAGAAACCATAGAGGGTTTTTCAAATGAATTTTCAGGTTCGTTCACAGCTTGGCTGAAGAGCAGCTGTGGGAAACAAACCTCCTCAGAACTGAAACCACCGAGACTAGCTCAGAATTGCAATTCTTCTGTAAAGCAGGGAATTTAAGCATTTTAGTGTTGGGGAAATGAAACTGGCCAGTGCTCTATTTCACTAGGTGAGAAAGCAGGCCTTTCTGTATGATTTGGACTTCATTACAGAATTTTCAAGATACAGGAAGAAGAAAGAGTTATTTTAAAGTTCCTTCAGCCCTGACATGTCTGAGACAGGAAATATTTTTATTTAAAATTTCAGAACTAATCGTCAGTGGCTTAACTTAGACACACATTGAGAATTATTTTTGAAAGCATTGGGTCCCTGTAGCTGCCACTAAGTCAGCTGGAGAGGGACATGGATGTTCAGCATATGATGAATGAACAAAGATGTCTTAATTGTTCTCACGCTCCAAACTGAAGGGCTCATATTTGGTGGTGGGATCCTGCTTGGAACTGGTATTTTATCACAGAAGTGAAAGTACGTGAAGACTTTTCATATCTGTCAGTGAAACTAGGGGATACTGGGGTATAAAAAAGCCTGAAATATGATCAGATTAAATTAAATTGACCAAAATTAAATTGACCAAAGAATGTTAATAAAGCATTTTCATGATGTTACAGACATTTATTTAATCCACTTTGTTTTAACAGATGAGAGAAGGACTAGCCCTTTCTGTGTCTTTGCCCTGTTACACTAAGTTACACAGTGGTGTGAAACTGGAGATGTGTGTTGTAAAATCTAAGCAGGATGTTTCTGTGCAGCATTCCATGGAAAGAGGCTGCAGCTCCTGAACAGTACTTCAGTTTCCCCAATCACATGCAGACCAGTTCTAACAGAAGTCAGAGATAACTCTGAGTTCTTCCCCTCTTTTAAAGCTTCTTGGGTAACCAAAGCTGTCTTTGCTTAGAGCAATGAATTCAGGGAAGATAGATGCCAATGTGGTACATAATTACGTATTTGCAGTTTGTTCTTGAGCCAGTGGCTTGTGAGATTAGCTTTCTTCGCTAATTCATGCTTCAGCCTTGGACACTTGACAGTACGTTCTTTCCCTGCATCACAGCTGAATTGCATCCCAGTAAAAGGGTCTGTATGACAAGCATTCAGAGAGATGGTGCTTTGGATTTTTATTAGAAGAAATTTAACTTCAGGCAGCCACACAGCCATGCAGCATCCCTTTTCTCAGATTGTATAGGATATTTTTTCTAATGGACCTTTTACCAGACTAGCTTGTATTTTTGTTACGTATGCAGACTCCTTGAGCACATACAGACAATTTCCTGAAATAGGTCAGTGGCACTATCAAATTAAGGATTATAATATGCTTTCTAGCTGTTTTCTTTGTGTGACACAATATGAAATGTGGAACATGCTTCCCTTATGATTCTTCTCTTTATAACCTAATTTTTCAGATTGATTTGTTCCAACAACTCATGAAGAATTAATGTGGAAGAGACAATTTTTTTTAAAAGTGTGTTACAAATTTGATCGCACTTTAAAATCAGTGCCATTAGGATCCAGGTTTTCAAAGACTCCTAAGTGCTTTACTGCCCAATGATTTAAATTGGAATGAGACACCTCTATATCTTTTGAAGGTCTGCAACTTTTAAATCTTTTAATTGCTGCTATAATAAAGAGGTGGGGTTTTTTAAAGCCTGCCTGTCATTCTGATAACCTCATCTCCTAGTGTCCACCCTACAAGACCTCCCCAGCTTTTATCTCTAAAGCACCAAGTTCTTTGAATGAATTTTCGTTTGTTCTCAGCTAGATAAGCAGTATCCTTGTAATATCCACTTGCTACACTGTCTTCATTGACGCATATAGCCTGTGTGGTTAAGTCTTTATCAGATTAGTGTTTATCAGACTGGACAAATGCAGCCTGGACTCTCTTATTGTATCTCCAGGGTTACATTAAAGACTAGTCTGCCCTGTAGGTTAACACAGTCTCTATTCAGGAAAGCGTTTAAGCACATGCTTAAGCAAGTGAATAGTCCCATTTAGTGCTAATACAGTTACTCTTTTGCTTTGTTAAGAATATGCTTAAACATTTCCTTGGATTAGAGCTTGAGATTTGGCTGATTTATCATATAAGCATTCATCTGTACAGGAGCAGAAAGGATATAATTGTCAAGATGGAAATAGGTCCTGATGTTACATAGTTAAATGTGAAAAGTATGCACCTAGTGCAGGTGGCGTTATAGGAAGAGGAAGTATTGGTTTTCCCAGTAGTACACAAGTAGTTTTGAAGCACGAAAAATACTGGCAGAGGACAAAGTTGTGCTGAAGAAAGTGCTGTTGCGCAGATGCACTGTATTGTAAACTCTAACTAAATCAGATTTAATGCAAGAAGGTCACTTATGTAACAGATAATTGAAATGTGGCATAACTGCACATGATTTGAATTCATGCTGAGGAAAAAAAAAATCCATAGAAAAACCCAATCAATGGGCAGGTTGTTGCCAAGACAAGGTAATGTTGCTTTTAAAGTAAAGAGACATTTTATATTTCATAAGGGTTTTGGGTCGTAGAAACCCAGAGATGACACCAATGCCCACTGCTAACATGGCCTGTGCAGTTAGCAATCAAGGCATAAATTTAGTGGAAGGAATAGTAGGTTACCTGTTCTCTTGCCCTCCAACCTGAACTGCTCAATATTTCTGTAATCACTGATGTAACTGGGACTGACAGCTAACCAACAACTGTGGAATTCTTACGAGGTGTATTCTTGCAGAGGTGACAGACATTCAGCCCCGTGAGGGGAAAATTTCACTGCAGGATTTTTCCAATTTGTAATTGAGTTTGCTTTGGGGAAGACAAGGGGAAGAGAAAAAAAGCACTGGAACATTGACAATGGTTGTAGGTCATGACCTGTGACAGTGAGTCAAAAACATGCCTTGGTGATTTCTGCCAGATGGCTTAGGGCTTTGGTTCCCCAGAATTTCAGCTGCTTGCAAGAGATAAAACCAAGTCTTTGGTGAAAAGGGAGGAGAATTCGACACACACCCCACCCACCCACCCCCCCCACACCCCGAAATTTTCCCTGGATACGGTACCATGCTTCATGGCTGGTTGGAACACAAGCCTCAGACAGATAAATAGCATTGTCTAAAAAGAGAAACATGTATCTGGTTTGGTACCCTGGCTTTAAAAGGTATTGTTCACAACATAGAGAAGCATTTGAGGTGTCTGAAAATACCAGTACTTTCAGCAGTTTGAGTTCACTTACGACTTTCTTACTCATCCCACTAAAAGTGCCAAAGAAATAAAGCTATTCCTTTGTGTCCTTCCAAAGTGGACAGGAAATACTCCCAGATGTTCAAGAAAAGCAGCAATCATAACAGGACGCCAAATATCTCTTCTTTTCTTCCATGAACTTTGGTGCAATCATTTATATCTGTACAAATGAGTGGTTAGAATCTGATTGCTTTGATCACCCAAATGGTAGATAATAAAAAATCAGGCCTGAGAAATTTGATATGTTCTTGAAGAAGCAACATTTTAGTTCTTTCAATAAGGAATCTTAGTTAATTTCCCAGTATTGGTTGTAGTTTTGTGAATTCAACCTGTGGTAGGTGTGAGCCTGTCACAGCTTCTTGTTGGGAATCTTGGCTTTTTCTAACCTTAGGTGCAGGGTTAATCTTTGAACTGCAGAGATCCTTCGACCGATCTCCAGTGTGGCAGCCAGGATAACAGCCATTATATGTAGTAATGAATTATACTGAGTTTCAATTCGTATAAATTTTGTAAATGATTAATAGCTGCTTTAGTAAATAATTGTTAACCCTAGTGTGTGTAGTGCCCTGACCTGTAAAATGTTTATAACATCTGCGAATAGTTTATTGCCTACATATAAACTGCTTATAAATGGAAACTTAGTATGACGTGTGACTAAGAGCAGGAACAGAGAAGGAGGGGACAGGGTGTTTGGCCTCTGTTGTTAAGATCTACTGGATTCTCATGACTTCATAGGGATGTGAGACCCTATGTAGCTCTGTGAGCAGAGGCAGAAAATTGTTTCACTTAGCACTTGTGCTGTTTAGTGTACATGAGCTAGAATTTGTCAGAGCCCTTTGGTCTCTAATGCATACGGGATTTATCTTGAGAATGCAGATGAGAAGGTATTATGACTGACAGCTGGAAGAAAATGGGGAAATGCTGCCTGTTTCAGTGCTAGAAGGCACTGGATGGTTCTCGGAGGAGATATGTTACTTTTCTGTTGCTGACTTGTGTGGTGTTGGAAGAGTCAGTTCCTTCCTTTCTCGGTGCATTTCTTACTCCAGCCACTTTGTTGGACATATCTATCTAAGCCACAGATCGTTTGGGGTTGGGTCTGAATCTCATATTCAGTTCGATCCTCAAAATTCTACCCAAATGTAAATAATCAACAAAATATAAGTAATAAAAATCACAAATATCTTTCAGTATAATTGTGATAAACATGTTTTCCTTTATTTTCTCTTCCATCTTTCATTTAATGATGCTTTTGTGTCTGGCTTGAATCATCCACGTTTTCTCCATTTGGATTGGCTTCTGGTGTGAAGTTTAGCAGCTGTACCTTTTTTTTTATGTGTTCTCTCTCACTGCTGCAGTATGTGAAATTGCAGCTTTCTGTATGACAGACAGTTTCTTACGTGACTACGTTAGCCAGAAAACACTGCAATATCAAATAGACAGAAATCTGTACTGTCTGGGACTAGAAGAGCCTATGCTACCCCCTGCCCCACCCTTCCAAAACCCAAAACTCTAAGGGACCTCTAAGGATACTGTAGGGTTCAATTAAATCTGAATTACCCAAGCGTCTTGGCATGTATGTTTGTTCTTCATGGGCTCTTTTCCTTCCACAGGCCCATTCATGGGGCTAAAATAACATAACATAGGCATAAAAATAACATAGGATCTCTTCTCTTGATCCAGGCTTCAAAACCGAGGTGAACATGTTATACGATCATGTGAAGACTACATTAGTTTGGCCCTGCAAATGACTCCCTGAGGCAAGTAAAAAAGCCTATGGAAAAACATAAACACAATACTAGGAGTATCATAGAATCGTAGAGTGGTTTGGATTGGAAGGGACCTTTAAAGGTCATCTAGTCCAAACCGTAAATATATTTTTCCTCATGTTTTCTGCCCTAATCCAAGAGCCGGCATGTGGATTTAAGAGAGAGCAAGGTGAAGTGACTTTTTTTGATGAGCATCCCATTAGAAAAGTGTGGAAATTTCTGATGTCACAGGTTGTTACGGTTGTGATGGTGGTAGACAAAGCAGACAGACTATAGCTTCCAGGTCCAAAGGTAAAGTCTGACGAAAATGATAATGTGTTTTGAAAAAGTGAAGCCAATTTAAAGTAATGGGTAAAATTCTATGTCTTTACTCAGTTCTGATTCACAGATGAAACTCTCTTTTTACATTTAATCTCACATGATTCTGAAAAGAAGTAGTCCTATTGATAACTTGCGCAAGACCTATGCTACATATCTGTGTGTTACAGGTGCTGTTTTGAGGTCGTCTCAAATCGGTTTTCTGTTTTTCTGTTACTATATATATAATGCAGAATATTGTGTCTACTTTTGTTCTAACAAAATGGGATCTGAGTTCAGGCTGAAGTAGAAGGGCAACCTCTCTGGAAACTTGACAGTTGGGACTTGAATTGTTGGAGATAGTGTACAAATTCTTAGCTTCTCAAGCATTTCTAGAGTTCTTGGGTACAAAGCATTGTTGGGTTTAGTTTGGTTTGTTCTTCTGTGTGTCGTCCCCCCTCAGGCCACCTTTTCTGTCTTTCGGCCTAATTAACTTCTGGGAGCTCACATGGAAGTTTTGTGCTGCATCATGTGCAGTGTAGAATCTATGAGAAGCAGAGATGCCAAAATGATTTAGTATCTGTTTTTACTGATTGGTTTACATTTGACAAATATCTGCCTGGATTGTTGTGCTGCTGAGTCTTTGGAGAGTGGAGACTAGGAAAGAAGGAAGAGTTATGAGCAATTCTGTGGTTTTTTTCTTGGGTGCAGTTTATTTAGCACCTCTGCAAGATTTAACATGATAACTCTTTAAATCTTAGCACACTACTCAGAGAGGTAGAATGTCATAAAGGTGTCTGGTAAACAGATGTTCCAGTCTTTATAAGCTGCTGGGAAAGTGTGCATCATTCTGAATAAATATGGAAGCAGCTGCAGCTTTGGAAGCTTTAGTTTCCTAAATAAATACTTTGGACCTCTATTCCACTTTGGCAATTGTGGCTGTGGTGGTCTAAAGATACAAGTAAGGCATAGTTTACAGTACTAGACAATATCTTTTGTTAAACCAACTGATAATGTTAGAAATATAGATTCACTTTCAGGCAGTTAAGTCCTTCTCTGGGTTTATTAATACTTCTTCAACTCTTGCACCTGGCTAATGAATGTACATAATGCAGAGGGAATCTTCTCTATTGTAGGATTCTGACAGTTGAGTACACTTTGTGGCATTCTCTTACTAGTTTAGCTCCTTTAAAAACCATTACGATAAACAAGAATAGAAGTCTTCTTGGGAGGGTTTCGTAAAAGCGTCTGATAGAAAATCCAGAAACTTACAGTAAAATCAGTATTTAACACATTGTCAAAACTGTCTGAAATTAGGTTAGTGAAAATGAATGTGTATAAATCTCAGTCTGATTTTCTTTTCTGAAAGGATACCATTAGTAGCGAGCAGTAATAGATCAGGATAGTTTGCTGTCAAGATTCCCTTTTTACTGGTAGTGAAGAGGGGTTACATGCTTTAATAATGGTGATATACATTTCATTGCTGCAAGATCACCAGAGGACACCTAGAATTAAGAGTTGCAAGGCTTAACAACAGAGTAATGCAGTGAGAACTAGGGTACTCTTTTTCTGGCTTTTAACTTGAGACACTTTAGGCAGCTGGTTTTCAGAAAATATGAGTGACTGAAGTTCTTATAATTATGTTGGATAGCCAAAAATAGCACGTCTTTAAATATTTTTTTTTTTAAATAAAACTTGAAATGAGCATTCTGCCCAAAATCATACTAGAAGATTGCAAAGTCCAAAACAGAACTCAAGACTCTTTCTTGAGCTCCCAAAACTGTTACAAGGTTTAAATGAAAAATACGCAGGGAGGAAAGAAATGCCTTACTGGATGAGTCTAATGACATGTTCCGTGCTGCAACACATAGGCTCAGCGGGGTGAGCTAAGTGGGGATTTCCACCATGAGTAAAACTCCTGCTTCTTGGAGGTGTAATTCAGACTTTTTCATTATCTGATCTCTGGGTTGGTTCATTCTTTTTCCATGTAGCTGGCTATCTATCATATTTGACGGAGAAATTGCTATGACAAAATGCTAAAAGCTCTTGCTCTGGGCTATTTTTAATCTACTGTAGGTGAAAGATCAGAACACATTTTTGGAAGATTTATGTGTTGTACCCTTGTGCTGTGCTGGATAGGATAAGTGGGAGTTGACAGACTACAGGACATGAGATTTAAACCATTGACCTCTGACATTAAGAGTCATCACAACTATACGTTACCACATTTATGTTCAGAAGTTAAAGTCTTTGCTCTGAGGGAATCTCATAAAGGCTTAGCAGAGGTACAGAAACACAGTTCTTATTCAGTCTAAGCTTTATTGTTGGTGATCAGTAGTTAAATCTCCTCTCAGGCCATTGTGGATTTTAGTGCAGAATATTTGTTAGCAATCTTTAAGTCTTCGGGTTGTTTGTGCAGAATAACACATCTCTGTTTCTGGAAAAGGGCGTAGCTGCTTAATGACAGTTCAGCTTGAGCAGACTCATAATTTTTGCTGATCCTTTAATAGTCCAGCCTTTCAAACTACTTCCCAACTCTAGGATCTCTGTTAACTGTGTCCATTTCTGAAACAAAAGCCCTGATAAAGCAAAATGACTTTGGGACGTACAAAACACTGTTTTCAACTCAAGTATATATTTCAGTGTTCTGCTGAACTAAGCCCCAAATTTCTGCAGTGCATCGTAATGCAAGAGAATAGTAGGGCGAGGACGGATGCATGCAGCTGCTCCTCTGCCTGTGTAACAAATGTCATCTAAAACACTATAAAGCCTTTTTACAAAACAGGGAGGAGAGGAATGAAGAACAGAGGGTGAAGCTGATGGAATGGAAGGTGAGTTGAAAAGTGATGGCTAAAGTGAAGGACTGAGCTTACTACAAGTTGAGGCACTGCTCTTGACAGTCACCAGGCTGGAACCTGTCCCATGTAGATCGCAGTGTTTCATTGTCTTTATTGCTGTCTTAAGATTTTTCAGGCATGTGTAGCTGACTAGCTGACCCTCCAAGTTCAGATATAGGCTCTATGCAATATTGAGTACCATTCATGATGTTCATCATGCAATGCATGCTTCCTAAATTATACATCATTATGAGGGGCACATAACCAATTAGTATATGGATTTGTTCTGCATGTGCAAATCTTTTCTTGGGCTAAGGACGTGTCATACAGAGACTTGGCTGAAGAAAAAAAGAAAACAGTTTAATCTTAAATTGTAATTGTCATCCTCTGGCTAATGATAAGCAATATTATGGCCTACCTATCAGCTGTAATTAAGCAGTAAGACACAACAAGGTGTATGTTACAGAGAGATAACACGGCGCTTAAGAGCCAATGACCTGCAAAGCACATTATCTCCCAGCTGCACAAGCCCTACAGAGTCAATTTGTACATGTGTGGTAGCAAATCCACTGTCCCCTCTTCCCCCACCTTCATTCTGCTTTTGAAGGTGCCAAAACTGTAAAGGATTTTCATATTACTTGTTGTGTCATATGATTTTTAAAAAAGCTCCCTTTTTATATTAGTCAACTTCTGCACATATAGTAAGCCGGTATGAAACATTCTGTGTTACCATTCAGTGGAGTTCTGGGAAATTAGACCACTTAAAATGAGGCCCTTCAGTGTTTTGTTAGACAAGTAGGTATGGAGTATGCAGGGAAGGATTCTCACTGATGATCCGAGCAGTAACTCTTCATTTGCTCCAAGAAAGATTTTGTGTTGTTTTCAAAGAGAGCAGAGGGAGCTGGAACATAGTGCTAGATGAAACTTGTTTCAAAGTAGAATTAGTTTTTGGTTAGAATTAAAGATTAGAAGTGTAAAGCTTGTACTGTTCGTACTAAACATGAAAACCTTTCCTATCAAGATACCATTGCCCCTGAAAATGTCCTATGTAGACTGATGAAACTATGATGTTGCATGAGTGACTGAATTAAAACCAGGGCTGACATTTTGTGGCACAAGCACTAAAAAATTACACATCAAGAAAACAAAGGTGATTAAAATGTCTTGAGTCTTGTTCTTTGAGGAGGAGAATGCATGGTTTCTGTTGTATAGTGTAGGAATCCTAACGTAAAACTCGTGTTGGAGGAAGAAACCCTAGTGAATGAGGCCTTCCAAATAGTGACAGAAAATGTAGAATGGGATCAGTTTTGCCCTGTTGATTCCTATCAGGGTGTTTCTCTGATCAGGGGAGAAGGTCTGCTAAAAGAAAGGGAGGTGGTGATAGGGAGAGGTGTGTGACCATTCCTTGTGGCATTCTGAAGAAACTCCTGGAAAGAGGGCCAAATGCAAGTATCTTTGTGCTGAGTTTTAATGGCATATTTGTGGTGCAGGATGGATGTGTATTTATGACCGTAGGCAGATACTGTGAATGTTTTATTTCTGAACAATGAGATGCACATTTTGAGGCTTATTCCGTATGTTACCCCTAATGAAACTTTGCAGGGCAAAAAACTTTGTTGATGTTGATCAAATTTTCAGTTTAAGCATCATGGACATGGATCTACTGCCTCTTGGTATTGGGCAGCTACGTATAATTGTACAAAATTAATATAAAATACAGTAGATCAAATTGCTTAATTTTGTTCCTATATAACAGTCTGTCTTACACTTATTTATTCATGTTTTTGCTCCCTCCAGTCATACAAATTGAATTCCAGATATCAAATTAGAATGTCCCTGTGATCTTTGTAAACAAACTACTGACAATTTAGTCTAGGCAGAGAGAGAAAAGCAGCAGTAAGCTGAGGCAAGAAGATAAGTGTCTTATCTAATGTCTTTTAGCCAATAATTGCCAGAACAGAATCTGTATTTTTTGATTTCCCTTTTTTTTTGGTAATGTTACTCATTGAAATGGGTGGATACTCATTTAGCCAAATGCAAAATTTCAGCAGTATGGAAGGACAATCCTCTTGTAGCCAGAGTTGTAGTATTAATTGTCAGAAGCAGAGATAGGTTCTTAGGGTTTGAATGGCACTTAGCCCATCTGGACCCTGATTTCAGTTGGATGTCCTAGATATTACTGTATTAAAAATAGAAATAAATGAAGTTAGGCACAACATAAGAACAGAGAGACATAGCAGAGGCAACAGAGACAGCTCTCTCTTCCTCAGAGCCCTTCTACTGGGTGAGACTGTTTCTGATTACAGCTGTAGCACTATAAATGCCTGCTAGATGTCTGGTGATAATCCATTCAAAGCAATTACAAGGCATCCGTCACCAGCAGGGTCTGAGCCACAGGCTTCTTATCTGGGAAAATTGATGGAAGAGAAGGGGGGAGTGAGGGAAGAAATCAATGCCTTTCACCAATGTTATCTGCCAAATTGAATTAAGCAGCATGGGATCCCTGCTTACACACTGTGAGAGTCAGAGCTTAAAGAATCTCTTTATAGTAAGCTCAGTTCATGGGCAAGGCAAGTGGGGGAGCTTCGCTTTACTTCTACTCACTTGCAATTTCTTGGACGTCCACTATCCTCAGTGGGACTCGTGCATGCAAAAGGAGTTCAGAACTTAGCAACATACAGAACCTTTAACCTAATAGCACCAGTTCCAGCTGTGAACCTTGTGTCTGCTTGCAATCTTCATGTTTCGTTCTCCGTTCTTTTTCTTTTTTTGGTGTGGCCGAAAGTATCTCATTGCTCACCACATCCCAGTTTTTACATGCAAAGGATTGTAGAGAAAGCAACTGTGGTGACATAAGCAAAGATACAGTAATTGCATACTTTGGAGGCAGTACTAGTAAAACTCTATTGCTTGAAAATGATGCGTGTGTGGAATCTTTTGGCAATGCAGTCGTGCTGCATAGCATGTAATCCAGTACTGAGATATAGTGAAGGTCAATGGGTCTTGAGTTCAGGGGCTGGGGCAGTGCCTACAGAGGTTTTGAGTGGGGTTTTTTAACATGCAAGGGAATGTAGTATATTGCTGTGGGTTTTGGTGTTTTGCTTTCATTGGTATATCAGCTTCTCACTTCACTTACCTCATAGGTTGGAAAGGTAAGTAAAGTAAATTTGACTTCTGTATGTCTAACTGGTTACTTATTTTGCAAAGCAATGTTGAAATCCAGGAGGTAGATTTAGAAGTGCTTAACAGTATTACCATCTGTAAAATGACACTCTTCCTTTCTGGGACTGTAGTCAACATTGCAAAGACCACCAGTACATCTATGGGGATGTTTGGTAGGTGCTTCCTACTTGGTATATGAGTAAGAATGTAGATCCCTATAGACAACAGCAAGGAGCTCATCACTTGGGATACTACAAAGAAGAATCCCTTTGTAGTGGTCGAATCAGTTTCATCTGTGGGCTGCGTGGCCAACAGCTTTGTTAATGCATTGTGCAGTACCTCTTTTTATACCTTGGCCACATAAAGGTAGGGGTTTAATGACATTTTTTGACAACTAACCATTAAAGGAGTTTCTGCAGCTTGAGAGCATCTAGTGTTACAGGTCTTGGAACCGAGTCCTGCTGACAGCGCATGTAGCCACACTTCTTTCATGAACTCAAAACATCATGTAGGTAAACTGGTTTATAAACTTCTGTTTGTAAGCTTTCTTCCCAAGATAATGACGATCACTCAAGCTTATAGTCTTTATGGTGTTTACAGAAATGAGCAGATTTTGGAACAAATCTGACCTCCTTTGAAGCAGTAAAACCTCATTTTCCTTTGACCCATGTAGGTTTCCTCTTGTCCTGCGGGGTTTTTCTCTTACAGTTCGTACATATAGGAGATACAAGAGTAGTCATTTGGGATAAGTGGTAGAAGGGCCAGAGGACTAGGGTAGCTGAGCCAGAATAGGCTCTGGGGAAGTACTTAAAAGCATGAAATTCTCAAGGCTCCAGATTAAAGAGCTGACTCAGCAGAAAACAAATACAGAAGTAAATTCAGAAAGATGAGCCAGAAAACCTGCGGATACTGTAAAGAACAATTCAACTAAATCAGTTCAGTACAGAGATCTGTGGAAACTTTTTTCCCTCCCAAATAAAAGTGTGTGGGAATTTGCATTGCAGTCAGGTATACTTAAAGTGCACGTAAGCCATCTAATAAAAATTCCACTGGAGTGTACGTCATACAGCTGCGTTTTATGATATTTGTGCTCTCTTCCTACTGACAGTGCCTTTATAACTGGATTACTCACATATCGTCATTAACTCTGACACTCCTGGGTTTTTACTGCTTCCCTGGTTCCTATCATCTTCTGCAAGTTTTATCCCTTCCTTGCAGATGTGCCAAGATGTATTTCTTTAATATCTTTTCAGCAAACGAATGTGGGAGCATGTAAAAAGTATGGTTTGGATATCATGGCCAGTAAAAAGGACTCTCATCATTTCTACTGAAAATCGCTATCAAACCTTTACTCTGCTATGTATGTGTTAAGTTTTCCCTTTGCTCCGTCTGTTAGGCATAAATGAGGGGTGCTGCTTTTACAGTAAAATGGAAGTGACTGAGGTGGGGTGCTAAGCTGTCCTTTAATCCTGGTTTTGGTATTTTGTAGCCATTTCTTTCAGCTACCCTCCACACAAGCATTTTCATTTACTATGTGTATACCTTGTTCAGAATGAGCAGCTCTAAGAGTGTGTGTGTGTGTGGTTTTTGGCTGCGTTTTTGTTTTGTGTTTGTTTGTTTTTTTTCCTGGTGGCTGAATAACATAAGCTATTGAATAAGACGTGACGATTTTTTTATGTCAGGCCTCAGGAAATTTGATTTTTATTTCTGATCTCCAGCAGCTAGTCTGAGGTTGGGGCAGTTCAGCTCACTTTGCTATTGATTCTTTCCTCCTTGTTCTTTGTTGTTCCTGTTTGAATGAAAGTTCTTTGGGCTAGGGACTGTAGCTTACTAAGCATTTGTAGAGAACTGAGCACAAAGGGGGCTGAGGCCTCTATTAGACTTTTAAAGTATTTCTCCTTTGTGAAATTAAGTTGAACTTAAGGGGGTACCTAAGCATACCAAGTTCTTGGAGTCAGGTTTCTGTGTACATTGCCAGCTTTAGCTGAACTCAGAGTATCAATTGATCTCAAAGTATTTTTATTGGGCTTGGGAAGAACAGATCCCTGGATTTTTGGTTGTGGAGGAGGCTACAGCTTACTGAGCCATGCTCAGTAAGCCATTCACATTCCCTGTCGGAGCTTGCCTGAGGTGCTGAGCGTACTCAAAGCTTCCCACTTGAGAATGCCCAGAGTTCTGCAGGAGCCCACAAGCAAGCTTAGCGAGTTTTTGCTTCCATGTGAACAGGGGTGGTGGCAGGTGGGTCAGGATGTGAAAAAAGGTTACAACCAATCGATTGACCGGTAGTGTACGTACCTGTAGGACTTCTTGCAATATAGAGAACATATTTTAATTACAGCAACAACTTGACAGCCAGCATATGCAAAAACGTTTCCTCCAGTGCTGTTCCCTTCATGTAGCTTACGCTGAGATTGTAGAAAGAGAAAATACTGTGTCGATATACTCAATGCATCAGTGCAGTGACAATGTGATTGCACTTCTGGTTTTGAAGATACTCAGAAGGGTTCGACTGAGTAGGTTCATGTCTGATTCCTAGTATTTCGGTTCTGATATTAAGTAAATTAAAGTTATTCTGGCACAATAACTAGAATTTTCAAAACCCAATTACCCCCTTAATCATAACCACAAGACAGCTTGACTGGTCTTTCTTGCCAGCATGGGTTGTTGCACTCGGAGTTCCTTGGTGACAGAGTGTATGATAGCATTTTCAGCCTCTGCTGTTAAGACTTCTCAATCCAAATCTGGTTTTATATTTTGTTTTTGTAACAGGAATAGCATGAAAAGTCAGTCACTCTGAGAATTAACACCAGGAGAGGTGTCTTATCTCTTCACGGCAAAGTTCTGCTCTAGACATAGCCAGGTTCCTCGAATGGTCACAAGTGCCGTGTGATTTAATTTAACGTTAGGCAATATCTGGCGTTTCTACGGAACTACATCCTCAAAACAGACTAAACACTTCTTCATTAACTCTTGTTTAATCGTTGGACAAACAATGCCAAAGAATTTGCTTAATTCTCCTTTTTTTACTATCTGTAATTTGCCCTGTATTTTAAAGAGCAGTCGTCTTTCTCTGGTTTGTCAGTGCAAATGGCCATTTGAGGCGATACGTTGAGGAAGTTAAGAGGTAGTGATGACCTTTGCATGAACTGCAGCTGCATCGGTAGAGGCATGTTGCCAAACGAAAGACTATAAAAATTCAGAGGTGAGGAAAATGGAATAAAAGAAAAGCTTTTTTTCATGAGTGTTTTGGACATCTCAATTTCTTGCTGCCCAGTAAGGAACTCTCTGACAGGCACCTGACTTAATGCCTTTGGAAAATACAGCTCTTCTCAGTATGTTCCCAGCTGTTTAGACTCACAAACCACTTCTGAACACCTAATTTACAATGTCAAATTCAACTGGCATCCTTGACACACAGCTGTAGCTGGCAAATTAGAAGCTCTGGGGGTTTTTTGTGTGATTTTTGGTTTTATATATAAGCCAGTTAGCAAAAAAAGAAAAAAAATTGATAATAATTTTGTGGGTCTTTTCAAGTTTTGCCAAAATTTACCCATAGCTCCATGGGGATCTGTGGCAGTCACCTCGAGTATACATCTCCCGTCTGGAAGTCTTGAGTTCAGGACAGTGGAGGAGGCAAATGAAATACACTTTTTTTTTTTTCTTTGTGTGTTTGTGCTTGTAATCTAGGTCAGTTAAATGAAAGCTCCTAGAATACAGAGTAGCCAGATAAATTTGGGATAGCTGAAAAGGGATAGTCCAAGAATAAGGAAGGTGTCCAATAGGACTGGATAGCTGGGTTCGGGCATCAGAGATTTCCATATGTGAGGCCAAGCCTTATTTCCAAGTTAGCCTCAGCTAACTGTAGAAAGAAACTAAACCAAACAAGGTTCACTCCTAAATTCTTCTGAAAACTCTAGAAGTGTTATGTCCTTCTTACCTGAGTTGGCAACTGGCGCTAACCCAGGGCTGATACAGATGCAGGTCTGTCAATAATGGCAAAAATACAACTCGTTCTCATGGGGGAATCGTCATTCTCCTACCAGGAAGGGCTTCTTTTGTACAACACGTTGGCCTACAACAGTACTGTTTTAGCACTGGGTGTCGAGTGAGCTTGAAGCCATTTTCATGGTCTGGAAAAATTTGTATCTTGTCTTTGTCTCCTTGCATAATAATTCCGAAGTGTTCTTTTATCAGCGTAGGGGGTAGTAGGATCTGTATCTATGTGAATTTGAGTTAATTTACTGATTTCCAGTAGAATGGTAAATGAAGATTTTCCCTGTGTTCCTAACTGAAGGAATTCTACTATTTCAAATTAAGAAAATGAGCTGGTGAATTCTTTAAAGAGCTAGCAGTGTGACTCCTGGTCTTTGTGATACGAAAACATCTTCCTTTCTTTAAAGCCATTTTGCTCCAGAATGGGGTATTTCCAAAGATACTAAAAACTTCACAGAAAATGTCAATGTGATGTGCTGACAGAAACACAGCTGGTCTTCCTGAAAGTAGCTGACAAATCTGGTCTCTTCAGACCTGTTTTGTGTACAAAATCTGTGGAACAAAGTTATTTGAAGTGTATCGCTTAAGCATATTGGAAAACTTAAAAGATTTGTCAGCTGTATACTTTAACTACGGAAGATAATTGTCACTAGAGGAAAGTTAGTGGAGCTTTTGTTTTTAATTTTGGAAACCAAAATCATAGTAACAGATGTACAAGTGAAAGGACATGTATATGAATTGTATATGGGGGCACAAGATATTTTTACAAGTGAAGGATATGGACCGGTGTTTAGACTTAAAACTGTACTGATTCCACTTGGTACCAAAGACGGGTGAAAACACTATTATGCTGCTAGTCATTTGGGGGCAGGAATTACTAATGCAGTTGCATCGCATTCTTTAAGGCTTTAGACACGCCAAACACACAAGTGTAAGTTGAAAAAGCTGGACAGCTTCTATGCGCTTACTTGAATACATTAGTTAGTGTTTGGAGATTCCAGCCTTAATCTCTGTTCATTTATGACCTCCAGGAATTGAATTTGCATTGGTTCTGCGTTTTTGGAAATGTTAATGGGTCAATTCACCTGTAGTCCTTCAGGTGGATTTCTTTGTATACAATCAAATTAATTGTGTCAGAAGACATTGTATACAACATGTATGAAGTTAACTGATAACGCTTTGTCATTATCTTATTACTGTCTTTAATTTTTTCCAAGGTAAGTTTTTGTCATCAGGCTATTATATGAACCCTTTGCTCCAAAACCAGATCAGTCCCTACAACACTTCCTGGGCTGTTGTGGCTTGTACACATCTGGTCATTTCCAGCAAGTGCATCCCCCCCTTTTTTTTTTCTTTTTTATTTTTTTTTTTTTTTAATTTCTCCCTGTTAAGAGCAGGAGATTGGAATGATCTATTTAATTCCCAATACTCCTAACTCTGTTGGAGTCCCAGATAGGTAGGAAGTGGTTTTAGTAGTGACCTCTGCTTTCACAGGCAGTTCTATGCTACCTGTTGGCAGAAAGAATTAAGGGTAGAGCAATGAAGAAAGCAATACAGGTGCCAGAAACTCATGGGCTGTAATTTTGCTACAAAATGAGATTTTAGCCGAAGAGTCTCTTTAGCATAGGACCAGGAGGCTTACAGCAGAAAAACCAGAATCAAAGTCTGTTTGAACAGTTTTCTTTTGGGCTGTAGGGTTTGAATATAACAGCTGAAGAGAGAGAGAATAGAGAAAGGGTCCAACTTTTCTGTGGTAAGCACTTTGAATTTAGGCTAAATTGTGATGGAGGGCTAAGGGTGACGAGAACTAGGTGCTTTGCTGCAGTTTGTCTGTGTTGAAGAAAACTCGTTCATAATGTACAATAATTGAACACCATCACAGGCAGTGCTAGCAAAACCAACAGCGAGAGGGGCATTGCTCTGCACTCTCCATACGGAACGCAGCGTGTATCGATGTGTGTCTCTCCAAGAGCTCGTCATTAAACAGGCGGCTTTAGACTTCAAGCCTATAGTTCCAGCATCCTTTGTGAGCAAAGTTCCCAAAGTAAAGCTTACAGCTTTTTGCGTCTCTGCTCATTTTGTCAACGGGGGGGCGGGGTAAGAAAAAAAAGTCGATAGCCAAGTGACATTCTGGGGTGTGCTGGAAGAATACTGCTATAGCTTTGTATCAGTGTGATGGGCCAGGAATGTTTAACGAATGTCACCTTCCATAGAGAAAGATTCAGCAGCTCAGCCTGGTTTTGCCCACTGTTAATATCCAGGTAGTAGACACAGGAAATAAATCAGCCTCTTAGAAAGCAAGGCTGCAATGAGTCAGAAATATGAAGCAGAGATTTTTTTTTTTTAAGCTGTTCGATCATTCTCTGGCTTTTCCGCTGTTTTACAAGGGCATGTTAAGAAATGTACCAGAGCTGTGGAAATTCTGCAGCCATTTCTCAGAAAACCATGAGAGAATTACTTTAACATGTGTTTCCATCTTCTGCTTTTTGCATTTTTCCCCTCTTGTATTTCTTTTTCTTTGACCTGGTACAAACTTTTATATGCTTACAATCCTCACTATTCAAACGAAATTTCACTTCATTGTTAGAACTTCCCCATGAAGTGGCATACATAGTTTTCAATTAAATGCCCTTCACCTTACAGTATTGTCACACGCATACCTGAAAACAATTGTCTGTTTAAATGATGCCTCGGATTACTAGGCTGTCTGGGAAACAATGTGCTGTTTTAACGCTTAGCCTCAGGTTGTTCATGTGCGTCAGCACATTTAAGGTGATAAGGCAGATTTTTTTTTTTTCTGTTTGTTTTGGTATGCCAGAAAAGACCAGAATGTGGCAGGAAGGCTGAGCGTCCCTCCAACATCTAAGAGAACGTGATGCTTCTTCCACCGACAGGCAAAATGGGTTTTGTTATTAGCGGGGGGGCGAGGGTGTGTGTCTGCGTGCCTTGTCTGTCAGAGGATGAATGTGTGGATACGTTGGATGGTCTCAAAACTGGAAAGTGGCTTGCAAGCTGAAATGGGTTAGACCCGACTTGGATATGCGTGCAGTAAATATACATGTAGTAGTATTATCATGTAGCAATAACTTTTTCTGTCACCAGACTTCTGAGGTGGCACATGTCATGTGGAGACATCGGACCAATGCTAGCCTTGAAGTTTGCGTCCCTGCGTGTGTCTGTGTGAGCCAGCAGCCCATTCACTCATCTGTCATCGCCAGGCCGCAGCGCAGAGTCCCCTGTCTTCAGCCTATTCTTGGGGCGCTTCGACAGTGTCCTGGTTCCACTGGCCCACAAGCCCATGTTCAATGAACACGGCTCTTGCCCAGGAGCACCTTTGTAGTCTGATTCTTGGAAGAAACTGCAACTGGCGCTGGATTTCCTTCCCAGCACTGAAGTAAGGCAGCCTTTTTTTTTATTATTGCTGTTAACCTCTGTTGGTGTATCTTTAGATACATGAACACGTGCAACCTGGGAAATTAATATAAGGCAAGTGTCAGTATCGATCAGTTATGTGTCTGCACGGGTGTAGCAGAGTTTCTGTATGTTTGTGGTGCTTAACTTAAGAAGCCTTGACTTTTCCAACAGAGGTACCTAGCACTTTTTCAGATAGCTGTACGGTCTCTGAAGTTTGCCTGCCCTGAACAATCGGGCCACAGCTGCAAGCACAGAAAACGCAAAAAACATACCACAGCTATTTATTTTTTTTCTGGACAAACAATTTTATTTTAGGTAATGCGTCTATACACTGTACATTCAGTCACTGTGGTATATAAGCATAGCTATTTTCATACATAATCTCATAAAGTCCTTTATTTTACAATATTATCTGCTTCAAGGGGGAGGGGAAGTGGAAAAGGGGGTGGAAAAGGACTATCAAGGTACACAGCGAAATAGATAAATATGCCAAGCTTTTTTCTTATTTTTTTTTAAATCAGGCATTTATAAACAAGAAAGCATACATTACTTACATAAAAATAGTTCTAGAATAGTAGAGTAAGTCATAATATTGTCATTAGCAGCAGCATAGGAGAGACCAGGATAACAAAAATGTGCTGAAATGCTATTGGCTATTATAAATGTAAAGATTTATTTTTCTTCAATTGAAAAAATGTCATTTCTGTGAGTTCTTTTGATTTAAAAAAAAAAACAAAACCAAAACAAAACAACAACCAAACCAACAACAAAAAACTTCTCTCTAAAACACATGGACTGATGAGAGGGCAGAATGGAAAGAAAAATCAACCTTTTGGTAATAAAATACTTTACAGTGAAAAGAAGGACAAATAAAATGCAAATGATGGAGAAAGGTTAACCCACATTTAAAACTTGCAAAAAGATTTTCTTTTGTTTTTCCTAACAGACAGCAAAGGTTCTTCTTAGTTAAAAACACAACTCATAAACAAGACGACTACCAGGTAAGAAAGAGTTTTGAAAAAGTAAACACCATATACACTTATAATACAACAGTGTAAAAGGAAAAAAAGTATTTACATGTTGAATTTACTTTTAACTTTTTTTTTTTACATTGGCTAGTTCTGTTTGAAAAGCAGAATATTATGTATACTAGTTAGCTGCTCCGTAGATATGAATGTTATTGCTGTTGGTTTTTTTTCCCTTCGTTAAGTCTTCTTTCAGTAATAGAAACAATGAGTAATTAAACTGAATATACAAGTATTAAGTAATATATTTTTAAGTACAGGGAGAGTCAACAGCCTGTATGAAACACCTCTTCTCCCTTTTAACTTCTTAAAGGAAACTAAAGAGCAGATGAAATGGGAAGATGTGGCTTTACAATTCCTACACTCCCAGGTGGCTGGAGTGCAAATGGAATGCAGCGGGGACTCAACAGTAAGTCAGAAGAAAAGCAATTCCACCTGAAGGGGCTAACGATTGTTTTACTGAAGTGTTGCAGACAGAGAAATTACACACAGAACTCCCTCACCTTAAGCACCTTCACAATTTTTTTTTTTTTTCTCTGAAGCTTCCCAGTGTTTTGACAGCCCTCTTCTAGAATTAGTGTCTCTGTGGCCATCTTCCGTCAATTTTAAAATAAGTTAGCATGCACAGGAATTCTGATTTAACAATAAATTCTTTATTTCTGCAGAAATAAAGAATTTATTGTTAAGATGTATTTAGGCAAGACAAATTACTTAAGATAGACTCCTATGCTGTAAACCTCTCCTGCTGATTAACTGCTGGTGTGGAATGTTTGTTCCCAGTCTTCTTGCACCTTGTTTCATCTTACTGATTTTAAACCTTAACTTATAGAGGTGTTTTTACTCGGAAGTTTTCACTCCCAAGGATCAAATACCGTTGAGTCTTAACCTCAAACACTGTGAAGTTCGTTTGTCATATATTACACTTTCTAGAAGTACTGTAAAGCATGGCAAAAGACAAAACCATGGTTTTGTAACAATAGCTGTAACTTTATTTTGGGGACTTCTTTCTTGCAAATCTCAGGCCATTTACATGTGAAGCACGGGTGATGCTGGCTGTTTGACAAGACTATTTACTGCTGTATTTTTTTCAAAGGAAAAAAATGCAGTTTTCATTACCTTTGGAGGATAAAGGCTTCATACGCACAGAAGAAATTGTGCCAGTGAGCCAGTATGCTTCCCTAGACACACCAAGAAAGAAAAACTCTGTCACGTGCTGCAGGTAAGTAAGCGGGCCGCTTTTCCTGTCAAAACCAGACACGGACATGTTGCCATTTTGTGCTGAGGCATAAGGGGGTGAGACACAATCCCAGCTCGGGAAAAAAACGCAAGAAACAAAACCTAAAAAGTAAGGCTTCAAAGAAGCTGACAGTGGGGGTGGGAATACATGTGTTCTATGTGTAATTTCTTAACATGGCAGTGAAGCATAGAGCATATGAGACTTTTGAAATGCACAATGATCAACTAAAGCTAAAATCATTTAGTTTCCCTTGAAGAAATAAGTGAATAATACAGATCTGGAAATCATAAGGCTGAGAACATTTTTATGCATACTGCATAACAAAATAAACCCTTTACATAAGACAGTAATAATGCCCATTAATGAATATACGTATGGCAGAGATTTTAATTCCATGCATATGATTTAATAATCGCAGAAAAAAACATACAAAGAAGAAAAAAACCCCCACATTAAAAAAAAACCTGCTTAAGCATAATCAAAATTCCTTTTGCATTGCACTTTAGAAGAGGAGAGCTGCATCTAGACTGTCTCCAGCATCCCAAACACACAAGGGCAAACCCCTGTATAAACGGACAGTTTCATGTAAGTTACTTGGTATAACTGGTTCTTGCTCCCAACAGTTTTACATTGTCCCAGTAATTCTACTCCTTTCGTATGTCTTCTTTTTGTACCTAAAACATATATATGAACTTCTTTGTTAATGCTCACAGTTATTATAATGGTTATTATAATGGTTTCAAGCAAACAGCTCTTGTTTAAAAAACAAAAAACAAAAACTCTAATGTAAGTAAATACTATAATTTTAGGATTGGAAGCCGCTTTCTGTCTACTGGGAAATAATTTTTAAGATTACATAGTTTGCATTAATGTCCAGAAGCAAATAAAGATTACTGGAAATAGGTTTCTTCGTTTAGACTAACTTCTGTGTATGATGATGCATAGGGGTTTGGGTTTGTTTTTTTTTTTTCTCTTTTTATTCTTTAAGGTAAAAAAAGTGTCAGCATTGTCTATATAAGATGCTGAGAGGAAAAATGAGCTGGAAGGCACATCTGCAGCCCCAGATCACATTTTCACTTTATGCTGATACGCTTGAGTGTGTAAGAAAGAGGTGAGTGTTTATGGGTGAAAATAACTTTTCTCTTGTTCAGTAAAGCACCAGCTCTATTTGTTAAGCACTTCCGGGAGCACCTCTACTGCTTCCCAACTTCTGTTAGATACAAAGTCACGTAAAACCGGTATAAAACTCAACCAGTAGTGCACTGGTCTGGTGAATTCATATTTGGTAGCATTCTATACCTGCGGAATCCTCACTTTGCATGAATGTAAATGACGATGCAAGGTGTCACATGGTGGAAAACTGAGTTGATGATTTTCACATCTGTTAGGCAGGGTAGAATCTAGAATGCTCAACTTGTAAACTTTAGAAATGTGGAATAAAATGCAGAGTAAGATTCTGACAAAAAGTGCAGTTTTAAAAAAAAAAAAAATCAACAACAACAACAACACCAACAATAAGACAAAGTGATGGCATGCTGCATTTTTATTCCGGGGCTGCGGCTTGGATCCCAAAATTAAAGTAATTGCTCTTTTTAAAAACAAAAAAGTTTTCTTTTAAAGATGTAGGCTTATTCACAGCAGCAAAAATGTTTTTCTTTTCTGTAGTAGCTGATAATGTGATGTTGCACTCTCCTTGGGCACAGAAATCCTGACTGACGGTTCATAATAAAAGCAGGTAAATACTGAATTTATGGTAAGATGGTGCAACAAAGATGAGTTTTCCAGAAAACTGAAAGCTGAAGTAAAGATTTCAGAATGACTTCAGAACGCATGTGTCTTCTGCTTTATTTCTCAACCAATCATCCATTTCCTTCCTTTATTTCCTCCTTTCTTGTCCTAAAGCTGAAGTGCTCTTGGATGAAGTGAGTCTTTTGAACACATCACTTAATGAAGGTGTCTTTAGAAAAGATGGCATGATTTGCAAACACTGAAGTCTGTAAGGCTGGATTTGGAATTCTAAAGCATACGTCGTCGTCTTCTCCTCCTGTTGTGTCCCCCCCTCCAATCCACCCACCCCCTTTTTACAATCCTGCATCTTCCTTTCTTCATGTGTTCAGGACAGGAAATGAAGGTACTTCTTTCTTTCTAAGGAGAAAATCAACTTCATAAAGCACTCTGAAATTCTCATACAACCACATGACGGGATTAAAACTGTGATGGCTTCCTAGATGGCTGGAAAACTGCTAATGAAATGGCATCATCACCAGAGGGCTTCTGCGTTAAGAATCCCAAAGCCTGTAACAAGTCATTAAAAATTGTGCATCGAAGGTTTTTTGTTTTGTTTTGCTTTTACAGGTTCATTATAAAAATCTTGTTAATTTTTTAATACCAAGTCTGTGTAATGAATTATTTTAAATAGCTTATAAGAAAAGTTTGTTTGTTTTTAAATTCCAAAATGTTCCAACAGGCAGAAGGGCAACATAAAAACACTGCCATACTTGCCTTTTACTCTGATTTTAGTTGGACGATGCTGCTTGCTTGGAGTTTGCCAGTAGAAAATTTGCTGTGGACTTAAAAGTATTTCATTTATAAACACTTTGTGTTTTATAGGCACAGTAAGATGTTGTGCTATATGGGTTGGGAAAAAAAGAGGCGTAATTCAGTGCTTCTGTTATAGAGAGTAACATTTGCCTTCCACCTAATAAGAATCCATATTCACGGATCTGTGTGCCAAGACACAACTACTCACACATGCACTTACACACGTACCCCACACATCCTCCCTTACTGTGCATATATGTCATTCTGTATGTGTATTAGACGATGTGGCATTTTTGTTTAGTTCTCAAGGTTGCTCGCTGTGTTTTCACTGCTGGCTTGACTGCTTGATTTAGGCCACAGTTGTTCCTGAAGTTCCTTGACTACTTTTTCCAAGTGTTCTCGAGCCTCCCTTTCATGCATCAGGTCAGCTCGGAGCTGCTCCCTGTCAGCCTCTGCATGCTGAAGCTTAACCTGTAGGTCCTCAATCTAGAGAAAAGCATATTAAGAAACATAATAAACTATTTCAATATTTCAGTTCCGTTGTGATTTTGTAGACTTTAACACAGACTAGTAGCTTAGCACAAAGCGAGAGGAGTAATCAAACCACGTACTTCCAGACATGAGATTATCGCAGTTGAGGAGCGGAAGCAATTCCCTTTTTCCTACTTTTTTTTCTGTACACCACTGTACAATTATGCAAGTGCACTGCATGAACTGTTTTTAGCTTTGAACTTCCTAAGTATTTCTGGTGGCTTAAGTTCCAGAAAGGAGGGTGGAAAACAGAACAGGTAAGAAAGAGGAGTGCCGTAGTGTAACAGAACTCTGGTCACGCTGTACTTCTTAAACCATTACTATTATTTCTTTCGGCAGACAGCAATTGGGCAAAGTGAACTACAAGCGGAGTTTGCACAGGTGTAATTTACCTTCAGATCTTTTACAGTGGTTATTAGGATGAGTGACCAGAAACATGTTCCCGATAGCCTTGGAAGAGATCACTTGCCAAGATCTAATGTTCTTTTTCCAACTTACAGCAAGACACGCAGACGGCCTCAGCCCCCCCACAGGCCTCAGTAGTCCATCTTCCTATTCTGTACTTACTGATAACAAAGGCAGAGACAAGCCCCAGTATTCAAGGGTGTAAACATTAGAAAAACTGCACCCATTTGAAAGATGCGATTTTAGGCCACAAACAGGTGCTAAGATTAACAGTTATCAAAGACTGCCATTTAACAAAGGAAAGGAAAGGAAAACTCGCATGTTTTGGGCTAAGTGAAGGCTAACCCGCCACCCCGTCCATATTTGGATCTTGGTGTCAAGGTAAAAAAAAAAAAGCAGGCATGAACCACACTGATACTCAAAAGGTATTAAGCATCTAATACTTTAAGCTCCCACAAAGCCATTTACACCCCTGAACGTGTTGTTGTGTTTCCTCTCATGCTTGCCTAATGTTCTTTCTTGCCGACTAAGCCTGTCTAGAGAATTGTGGTTTCCTCAAAAATAAGAAGTGATGAACACAATGTAAGTGACAAACTTCCTGTGTGCACTCCAAATTAAACGTAAAAGGATGTATAAAGCTTTCTTTTAAAATTTCTTACATGATTTAAGACCTGAAGCCATACCGACGTCTTATAAAATTCAGACTTTGAAGTTACGTAAGGTATTTGCCTAGTAAGCGCCATGCAGAAATCTCTGCGGTAGTTGCTAAGTAAAGCAGCTGTTCCAGACCCTGAGACAGGAGTTGCTGTGTGCCATTTTGCCCAAGCACAGCGCTAATATGGCTTTAGTGCCTTCAGGGCTTACCGAGTGTCCTCATGCCACTGCACTGCACACTGGTACTGTAAAAGCAAGCCTGAATACATACACCAGGCCGTTGCAGTTGATACTGCAAACAATGTACCTTTAGTGGCTTTAGAAAAGACAAAGCTGCGGAATATTCAGCTACTTCAATTCTTTTTGAGGTGATTTTAGCCTTCCATATTAGGAAACCTCATTTATTCCCTCCCAAGGAGGGAAGGTGGTAGGAGATGGAAAACAACATTGTCAAAAAAACCCCCCAACTTTCATGCACAGCACAAAGTAAGGGAGGACACACCTGCAGATTTGCAAAGCTCTATTTGGTACGTATGGCGTTTACATTTAGCTGCGCTTGCTGTTGCCTTGCTCTTTTTTTTGCTCGAGTGGAAGTCAACTGCCGGTAACGCCCAGTGCAGCAGCCCTCAGTCTGGTTATGTTTAGTCTGGACACCTCTTATCAGTGAGACATCCTGTGATGCTGGAGAGGAAGCCCACATCATTTCCTGCTTCTGGTCTCCTGGTTAGACATGTCTCATAGTGGTACAAGTGGACCACTCCCCTTCCCGTTATTGAGAGCTGGGGGTTAGAAGAATTTCTGATTGCTATTGCTTTTTCTTTTCCTTCCCCCCGCCCGCCCTTAAAGTGACCACACCAAATATTTGCAGCTCACACGTTAGGTGTAACACCACCTTCATGAAGCATGTGTGTTTAACAACATGCGTGGCAGGAAAGTTGCTGCAGCAAACATGGGCTAGAAGAGCGAGTTCCCTTTAACTTTTTAGTCTTGCAAATGTACGGCACCTACGGTGCATTTGCATGTAAGCGATATATCTCTGCTGTAGGAGTTTCAACTTGGGCAAACGTGCCCCATTTTTCAGAGACCTTCTGTTGCTAATGCTTGCTGACCCTTGCCTTTTGCTGCACTTCTCAGCCAGGCTTTTAGCCTGGGAACCAGTGATGGGGACAGAGGGATACTGAGGGGGGAGCAGGTCGGAACAAGACTACAGGGGAGGCAGCTACGGCAAGGAGAGGAGTGAGTGAGTTAGCCTTAATGAGAGGGGCCGTTTGGGAGCCCCTCTCTATCGGGGTGGGGGGGGGGGGTTGGGGGGGTTAACAATGGGTGTGGGACCACGCCCTTTATAGGAAATGCATTACTGGGCAACTGGGATTGTTTTATTGGAGAAGGGGAAGGCAGGGCATGCAATGGATTCCTCTTCAGGGCTGTTTCTCACGGAAATCCTGGAGGCTGCCATTCTGCTCTCAGCTCAGCCTGTTATGCTGGGTCATTTCAGGGGGCTTGGAACAGTGGATGGCCTTGCATTCCACATGCCCTGCAACACCAAGACACAACAAGGCGACTTAAGGATGTGCAGCCCGAGCTCTTGGTTCGCTTGGCTTTGGATGGTTTAAATAAACTTCAATATCTTTTATTACAAGAGAAGCTGATGCGGAAAGGGCAGGGAGGGATTTTTTAGGTCGAAAGCTTAAAGCATACGTGTTGCTTGCTTGTAACAACACGTTCCTGCATTCCTCGACCTTTCACTGAGATCAAACTGGAAGTCTTGTCTTAGACCTGCCAGCGTGCCGCTCTTGTGCTTCACAACTGTAAACACCACTCCTTCCCAGCACTGCAGTTTGCTTATTGGTGAGCCTTGGTTTCTGCTCTCGTCTTAAATAGTTCCCACAGGTCTAGGCCGGTCTTCAAGGCAAAAATACTACTGGAGAAAGTGGCTCTGCCTAATATTTACAGTACTGAAATGCATTCCTGTGCACTGGCAGTGCCAACAGAGTATTAGTGGAACCGAAATAATGTCTAGCCTTTGTCTTACTTCTCTGCAAATGGCGATTTTCAACTGACAAATGTGCAAAGTTCTAGGCAGAACTGTGGGACTGACACAGGTGGTGGCAGTGCAGGCAAGTGGGTAACACCTTGCATTAGGACTAGGGTTGTCAACTGACGTGACAGGGGCAGAGACAGTCTACAGATAGGAGCTGGACTTGTATCAAATTAGACAGAACAAGGCCACTGGCATTAGAGGACACACAGACACACGAACTAACCCTGAAAAGCGCAGAAATAGTAAGCTAACTTGCTACCATAGCTTTCAGTGTTCAGGTCTTACCTGGGCTGAGTACTTGGCCCGGAGCCTGCCTGCTTCACAGCCCTTGTCACACACCCGGATCTGCCTGGCTTGTTCCAGTTCCCTCTTCAGTCGTATCCGAGACTCATTGGCTTCCTTCATTTTCTTCTCATTCTCAGCTCTCAGGCGTTCAATCTCTTTCCTTAAGTTGCGCTTCGCCTCTGTGGCTTCTCTCAGTTTCTCTTTCTTAGCCACCCTTAGGAACTCCAGCTCCTAAAATACAAAAGCAGTTTAACTTGTGAGAACTGAGGAGCAGAGACTAAATTAGTGCAAGGAAACAGGATGGTAAAGGAAGTGATCCAAACTACATTCTCACCTTCTGTCGGCAATGACCAAGAAGGCTCATGCTGAAGCCTCATTCTGAACTTTGTACAAGCTCTTCTCCTTTAAATCAACACTCAAGATACTCTGAATTCTTGGACAATAAAAAGCTATACGCTACAGCCACATTTTGCTTTGTCAAGCAAAATAGCTGTGACCATCTGTGACTGAATAAAGATGAAGTGCAGTTGGAGAGAGCTACTAGCAATGTGCTCTACACTAGCTCAAAGTTTCAAACAAACCAACTGTAATGCCTGCACTTTAATTGAAGATGCTGAAGATACACAACGTTATGATAAATGCAGTTTGTGAATGCCCTTTACGTACAGCTAAGCTGAACAAGAAAGTTTACTGCTTGCTGAGGAAATCAGCATAAGCAGTTCCATTTTATCAAGTCCCCCAAAAATCCACTTCGGGCAAGTATGAGAAGAAACAAGTTGTGTGTCTTCTTTCTAACTCTAGGCACTTTCATTTTGCTACAGGTAACTGGTGTGTAGCCCTAGGTCTCCTGGCAACCAGCCAACAGTCTGCTCTGTCACAACATCTGGAAAACTCCAGGCTAAAACCTTACGCTAAACCGAAACCACGCTTTGCTGTGGAAACCGCCACTCTCACTGTCCAGGTTCTTAATAGGAGCTGTTACCTTGGAATCTCAGATCCAAGAGAGAGCCATTAATGGAAGGGATAACGATAAGGAACCTAAAGGTACAAAGGAAGAAGCTCCCAAATTGTTGAAAGGCTGCTGTTAAAAGACATGTTCATCATAAGCACGAAAATGTGGCTCGCTAGAGGTCTGTCTCCTAAATGGTTAAATGAGAAACTAAACTTCGATTCCCCCCCCCCCTCCAAGCAGCATTTCCTCTCTGTCAGAGTCAAACCCTCACAGCAACGTGTTTCTGTTAAGTAACACTGCAGTCGGGTCATGGGAAATTCACTCTCTTGACAATCTCACTTCCCAGCCAGGCCATTGTTAGCTCAGCCTTGCCTTTGGAAGCATGCACACACGTACTTTCTCTGTGTGTGGAACTGGAAACCCACAGCTGCCCCAGCGGAAAATGATGGCCAGATACCCTATTCCCTCTCGCTCTGACATGTTGCTTGATTTAATGCCTCAACACTCAATTCCGCTTCATCAACTACTTCATGTAATTCCTGCTTTACTTTAAGTACACACTGTGTATTTAGTTTAGATACTTAAAAACTAGCTTTAAACATGTATGACTTATAAATATTTACTTTCAAATACATAAAATAAAACATGCATTTACTGAAACACAAGGGAATGAAGTGATTTGCTCAAGGTGACGACAAGCAGTTCAGTTGAAAAGACAGCTCTCAGCCTCCTTTCTCTGGGACCTGGATCCACAGCAAGTACGTAACAAGCCATCTTCACATGAGAGGTACGCAGCACAGAAACTGGCTTGCTATACTGCAGCTCTTGCAGAAATTTGAGTTGGCAAACTTTTGTTAAAATTCTGATTGTGATCATATCCACACACTTAAACAATCTCTCTTTCACCGCCTCCTGCCAGCTAGTAGAATACTTGAATCCACTACTGGGGTTTTGGGGATTGGGTTTTTGGTTTTTTTTTTTGGTTTTGTTTTGTTTTTTTTTTTAAACACAGCAGTCACACTGGACACAAATCACACCTGTGAGCTACTGTCCTTTGTTTCATTCCCCAAAGAAACAAAATGCCTTGTGCCAGCTAACATGACTGACTGTATACCCGCTTCTGACCCACAGTACAAGCACTGGTTTTCTACCTCCCATGCTAGATGAAACAAGGTCCGTAGTTTACAGCTGGCACCCTGGCTGCATCCAATGGATTACATTTCTAGCTTGGTTACAGCTTCACATACAATATTCAAAGAGGACACGCAGATCTTCTGCATTGGCTCTATCTTCCATTTCTATGTACTACTTTTGCCCCAGCTCAAATTAAAAGAAAGTCCACCCGCCGTTCTGTTCAGCCACTGTGATTTGCTAACGGCCAGTACCTATCTGCAACTTTTTTTGTCTGACCACTCTTTCTTTGATATAACCGACGTATCAAGGATTTCCAGAAATCAGGAGCAAGAAGCATTCAGTGAAGCATGGCTAATGGAATGCTTAACAAAGACCTGTAGTTCAGCTCTTCATCAGAGCTTCCACAAGTGTCTCTGTGCCCCAGGAATACCCTTCCCTCAGCTGGGCAACGGCAGGATTTTCACAAATTTTTGAAACTACAGGTAAAGCCTGCATAAGGACAGAAATGTTTCTAGTTCAGTGAAACGAAAACAAACCAAACTGTGCTGGACTCGAACATTTTTTTCAGTCATGAAAAGATGTTGATTTTGGTAACCATGGATTTATACCCCAAGGCAGAACCAGGGGCAAGCTTAAAAATGTAGGAATGGTTCCTGTACACTTTGGTTTCCTGGCTGAACTTACAAACAGTACCCCAGTAAAGGCTGTTGCTCTTTGGGAAAAATGAGGCAATTCTTTTTTACGTTAGACTACCTAATGGTTTCTACCTGGAGGAGTATTTGCAGACAGTGGTAAGAAAAAGCTATTTTTCAACATCACCTGATGTAGACTGCGTTTGGCTTGCAAGGCAGCATTTAGCTTCTCTTCCTGCTTCACTCTCATTTTAACAACTTCATGGAGGAATTTTTCTTTGGCTTCTTTTGTATCTAGGCCACTGTCCAGGGCCTGCCGTAGGTGCTCCAGCTCAGCTTCCAACCCACTGCTGTGAGAGTCAGAATGTGGCGCAACCTCGTATGAACTGTTGACTGTGACTGGGGCCTGCATCCCAGGTGAGCTCATGTCCTTTGCAGAGCTGGATGAAGTAAAGGATGGGGAGGACAGCGAGGATAAGGAGGAGGTGACTGAAAAAAAGAAACATCGAAAATTAATTAAAAAAAAAAGTCCCAAACTAATATAACTCAAAATATGCTGAGGCCCTTTTGTACAGAGGTGATACTCAATATTCAATGGAGAAAAAAAAGGAAGAAAGAAAAGACTCGTTTGATACTTTGAATGTGATGAAAATGCAAACCTGAGTGACTGAAGAGGCCAACTTACAATTTGCTTGAATTGTGACTTCGGAATTTATGTCACAAACAGTGTTTTCTCCACGGGTGTGAAGAAACATTGCTTCAGGGAAACCTATATAATCCTGCCGTTTTCAGGGGGTAAAATTTCCCCTTTTTGCATGAACTGCATGCACTGAGTAAGGACTGAACATACTGAGGGCAGCAGCAGAATTATTTATGTGACGTTAATGAGGTGATACCAGTTTCTTCCTTCACCTTTCACCGAGGCCTGATATCGGAACGCTGTTCAAGAACATGCTGACTTTTGACCTCTGCTTTCTATATTCAGCTCCATGGATGAAACTGTGTGACCACGTTCTTTGCCCGACACAAAATTCCACACTTGCACGTGTGCGTGCTCTGCAATTTTTACGGGCTATTTGTGTATATCCTACAAAGGCTTTTATAGAAGGCTCTTGACCAAATAGCAAACCATCAGTTTTTACGTGAACACCACATGCATTTTGTCCTCTGCACAACATCTAACTGCTTTAATAAAAGACTCTAAGTTAGTGGACACCTGTGGTTCGTTCAGGTGCTTCTTTTTGTCGATGCACGTTCCTCTCCCAGGAAAACACCCCCCCGACTTACATTCCATTCTTGATTTTCCTTATTACTTAAGGTTGTATTTTTCCATCCTGTTGAGGTATTAAGCTTCCAGAATTAAATTCAACACATCAGAGGTTGAACAGCTAAATCCTGTGAACTACTGAGGAAAATCCAGCACAGATAAACCAAAATTAAGGCAGATATAACTGTCACTTACATTCTTCCCTGGTTTCTACTTCAATTTCTGCTTCTGATTCCTTATCCTCTTCAGTGGCAGTAACAGTGGCCGCAACAGTGGCTGCTGCTTCTGGGATAGCTGTGTTCTCTACAGCAAGTTTTCTTTTCCGTGGCTGGACACTGCTGCTCAGTGGCTCACTGCTCCGTGATACTACTGTGGCACAGGGGGGGTTGCTCACAATCTTCTGTTGGGCTGGAGGTGCAAGTGCCACATTGGGGGCCACAGCATTCTCAAAACTCTTGTAGGAGTAAAAACTGTTGTATAGGGGGAGGCAAAAGGAAGGAGAAAATAGTCACATTCTTGGCTTTTAAATGCTTTCCAATCCGTGTGTTACACTGAAACTGCAAAGCACTTACTGAAATGACAGTGAAGTTCCATTGATTTGCACCAGCTAAGAATCTGCCTATGTATTTGCTTAGCGTTTTGCACTCCTTTAAACATGGAGATGATTTATACAGCTAATCTCCACTCAGTTCAGAAGGGACGGTATTCGAAGCGCCACATATTCTAAAAGCACCAAAGAGATGAGATCTCCCAGAGTCTAAAAATTGTAATGATGTTTCCTCATGATCTTCATGCATTATTGTTTTACCTAACTGCACAGTTTTACTTCTGTCTATCCACAAACGTTTTGTAAACTTGGAAACAGGACTTCCTTAAGAAAGGCTACGGCAGTGCAAAAAGCATATTCTGGTGTATCTTGAATCTTTTGACACAGCATGCATCTGAGTGCACATATGTAAGAACCACAGCTAAAAACCCCAACCAACCTGTAACGTCAAATACACAGAATTTTGCAAAAAACAGAGCAAAGACTGTCTTTGCAACCTCAATTCAGCATCCGCTACATGATATGTCTTCAGTTATATATTAATATTTCTCCTGAATCTGTTGAAGGGTTTTTCTTTTTCCAAAACTTAAATTGGCTGAATTTCTCACAGGGATACCAAGGGCATACATACTCTTACACCAGTTTAGTCCTTCTCGCCATCCCCAATTTAGAAGTCTGTTTAAAAGCAAGGATATGCTGGTAGGCTTTTTTTTTTCTTTTCCTTTTTTTTTTTTTTAAATCAACTTCCACAGCTTCTAAGAAACTTGTTCATAAGGGCAGCAAAATGTTCTCCATAATGCTCCCTAAAAACACCTCGTCACTTTAGTCAAATTTTCCAAAGAAATCATTACTCTTGGGCAGAAATCTGGCACAAAGGTTTTTCAGACTGAACAGTTCCAGTCTGGCAAAGGAATATGTAATTGCCCTGACACTTTCTGTTCTGTGACACCAGTAGTCCCACCTATTATGGGTGGTGACTCACTCTTGTACCAGTTTAATTACGTTCCTATCCAAGAGCAGAATCTGGCCTTACCACATCAGCTTTCTGATGGGTCTTGCAAGCTGAGGAGTCTTCCGCAGACTCTCTTGCCCAGTGTGCTCTACCATGACCCCCCCAAGACCACCGGCCATCAAGAGGGAATGGGGTAGCCTGTGCTGTCCATTCAGTCCTCCGCCTTCCTTTGGTACTGTCAATACAGGAGGTCGCATGCAGCTGTGTTGGCAACATGCTGGCTACAGAGCTGCTGCCGTTACCGAATGGCAGTTGCCTGGAAAGAGCTGGCTGGTCCCTGACCACCTGCCCCTAACAGAGTAACTCAATCTTCCTTTAAACAGTGAAGCCTGAGAACTCCTGATGACTGTACCCCAAAATGATCATAAGTGCATAGAAACAGCCTTCATTTCAGACTTTTATGGCATGTTTCACCTAAGAGAACTATTTAAGGAATGCATGAAATATCAATACTTTTTTTTGTTCCCCTTCTGCGAATTAAAACACTGCAGCTGCAAATGCTTTTTAATCTGATACTAGTGGACCGACTGACTGACTGACTGAATTACAAAGCCACCAGTTAACGGTGCAAGGGAACAAACATAAAGCAACTTGCTGTCAAATAAATCTCCGCGGCTGCTAACCCCATTCTCCCTTCAGTTCACGTCTCCTTACCTGTCTCGGATCAATGCGGGAAGATGGGTTGAGAGCTCTTTCTCATTTGCTGATACAGCAGGGGACCAGGGCCGGAAAGCTGAGAGACGCTGGCGGGGATGGACACAGCCAATACTCTGGGAAGGAGGGGAAAGAAAAATAAGTAAATACAAGCAATCTTTTAAGCTATAAATCACAATGGAGTGCTAGTGATGCTTTTCAGTACGCATCCTGTTATCTCTAAATCTACTCCCCCACTGGCTAGGACCTACTTACTTAGTAGATTCCCCTGGAAGAGGTGAACTGCACTAATGTAAAACCTCACGTTTTTTCTTTGCCAGTAAGTTATATGTTGTTTGCAGAGGCCACAAAAGACTCCTGAGTCTTGCAGGATACTTGTACCTCAAAGGCAAGAAGGAATTGCTTACTTCATTGTCACAATCAAGGTCAGTGAGCACTGGAAGGTGGCAGGGAAACCAGGAGGACTGTATAGCTCAATGTTTACTAGGAAAAGGATAGAAATGTTACTAATTTAGAAAACCTGGGCAAGGTCTTTCTCTCGTTTTCTCTTCCAGATTCAGTAGAGTGATGCTACATGCTAATTTGGGCTCTCTTTTGATTATAAAATATTCAACAATCACCTTATTAGATGAACTGGATAAGGACCGTAACCAACTGGACTGTTTTTCCTTCTCAGTAGAAGCTGGAGATTGGGAAGCAGAGTCATCTATTTTGGGCTTTTTGGAAGCAGGAGGATCTGAAGGGACCTGAAACAAAGACAGGCAGGAAAAATCAAAGACAGAATTACTCATTTTGCCATCAGCTTAGAAACAGCAAAATTTTGTATTTAAAAGAAAGAAACACTGGGGTTTTTTTCTGCTTTTTTAAACCTAAGGACAGACAAAGGAGTGAAAACAAGGAACAGACACAAACTATGACATAATGTGGCTTCATTCCTTCATTTAAAATACTCTGACAAAAGCGTAGATGGTGCAGGAGTATAGGCAGTAATATAAGTGAGATATTCACACCATGTTGCAGAGAACTATCGGCCTTTTATGATTTTTGTATGCAGAAAGGTAAGGTTTAATGTGGTTGCTGAACTGGAAAGATTATTTTAAACGAGAACAGAACAGACTTTGTTATTCTGTTTGCAGTGGTTGTTATGCCGATGACTTCACTACCCCACAGCTGCAGTGGATTCTGGGGGTGCTGCCAAGAGCTGCTTTGCCTTTTCCACAAGTGGCTCAGCTTGGCCCATAAATCATCCTCAAGCATAAGAAAGTCCTTTGGCAAGCAAACCCCCTTTCCTTCAACACTGTGAAGGAATAAAATTCCTATAGTCCCAGCGTGGCTTGCAAAAAAATTGGTAACTACTGGTTTAACTGGTGCACTGGGGATACCAGCTTGAAGCCTTGCCAGTACAAACACGTCTATCAGCAGGGAGGGAGAAGGTTCTGGACCTTATGCTGCATCAGGACTGAAATAATAAGAGAAACATACCACCTCAGTTTCTCTTCCTTTTTCTTCTCCTTCCCCCCCCCCCCCCCCCAATTCTGAACTCTCTACCTTTCCATGTTCTCATTCAACCTGGTTCTAAGTAAGGTGGCAGAACCATGCTGCAATAACTAGTAATCACTCATATTTGCATTAAATTTTTTCATCCTTACACCTCGCTGCGATTTTTGTGGGCAAACAAGTATTTATACAGGTGTGTCTGTAAAACACAGGCATGGCAACATTCCGAGAGCCTGAAATCCTTCAAAACCACGTCTATTTGCCAGTGAAAAAAAGGATCTCACTTGCCAATGTCTTGTGTTCTGAAAATCAGTGCCCTTCAAGGCATCTTAAATTGGCAACTTAGAGACTGCTTCTCGAAATGATTATTCACTCCTGAAAACGGTGATCTAAATGACTTTACCTGAAGAGCACGAGGAACTGAAAGCAGTACTGTTAAAATGCACTTCTCGACTCCCGACTGACTTCCAGGCAAACCCAACAGCTATGTAATTAGAGTAATGCCATCCCTTTTGCACACCTTAATTAAGAGGAAATTATGACCTGATGACCATGAACAGTCTACTACTTTCATGGAAGCAGGGCAGTAGTGTGGAACTATGGCTCAAGCCGATGACTATCTAGCTAATGCCAGTTCATCTGGCAGCACACACCACTCTTACCACACTTCTACAGCCCACTGCGCACAGTAACATAATCAAACCAAGTCTGGAGGTTTTAGTAAAACATTCCCTGGCACTCTGGAGCTTGGGTCAGCCTTCCATATGTAGCAGATGAAGAAGAATAGCATGGGTGCGTATATGTGTAACCCCAAGTACAAAATTAGCCTGCGCCAGTGCCAAATGCCAGCTTCAATGGATTTGCAGAGGATTCTTTTGGCACAGCTTCAGGCTTCCCTAGGGCTGACTCTTGTAGTGGCGATGGCATGGTCCCTCCCATCTAACTCAACTAAGAAAAGGCATTTCTAAATGCTTTTTGTAGAAAACGCAGGACAACGCATTGGAAAAGATTTGGTTTTGCTTTCAGAGATGCTGTCTGTGCAGAATTAGTGACAGCATTAGAAAGGTATTTGGCAAGTGACTACTGATCCCAACCCTATCCACTGGGGATGGTGAGCTGTGTGGGGAGGGGAACTTGGGGTGGAGGGTGGGGAGGAAGGGGGGCTTGGAATGAAAAAGGCAACAGGTGGCAAGACTCAGCATGGAAACCCGTTCCTCCCCCCGACCATCCGTGCTCTGCTGTCTGCTGAACATTCTGTTCAGGCAGGCACGGAGATGGCCATCCTGGGCCCCGTACCCCCTCCGCCACGCTCCTCACACAGCCAGAGTGGGATCAGTACCACGAGTCATGCGTCAAAACAAGCAGCTTTGGGAAAAGGAGAGCAAGTGTCATGTTTTAGAAGAGTTCAAGGGCAGATATTTCAATAGAATGGACTCATTTGCATTTTTAAAGAAATCATGTCTCATCTCCAGTTTTCTCCACTGTCCCCCTTCTTTTCCCTTTAACTCAAGGCTGACACCCAGGATCAGGAGGGCTCTGAGCACAAAACATTTCAGTAGACCTGGGAAATGATGCTTAACCTTTTGTTGCCAGGAGCTAGTATTGATCTGAAAACAGGAGCCGCTGCTACAGAAAAAAGTCGTAAACAAGGTGTGTGCGTAGAGGAAAACCAGGTCTGCCTTCCCTACAAAAGAGATGGAAAAGGGGTGAAAAATGGGGGAGAGAAAAGCAGGTGCTAAGTGGGGCATGCAGATTTTTCTAACTTCAAGTCACCTCCCATCACAGGGCTCTTCAGTATTCCTAACAAACTAGTGCTGTCTGAAGTGGTAAAGCACTTCAGCTGGACTCAAAACCGGACTGCTGCCAACATAATTTTTGAACTGCCGTGATGATCTCCGCCAGTTTTCTTTCCATCCACTATCCCATTTTATTTACACAGATCATCTGCTGGTTGAGGCAGGAATTGCCTCTCAGTACATGCTTTAAAAACCCCACCATGTATTTAGGTTCCATTTTAACAATGTAAAAATGTCATAGTTCTAGTAGTTTCCCACCTGGTCTATGAAATACTCAGGCACTATATGTTGCTATTAGTCAAGAAATGGAGGTTCATTCTGGAACTCATGAAACGGAAGGCTTCTGACTACAACCTGTAGTCATTTGATTAATTTTTTGCTCTTTTATATTTCGATCTGCTTGGGCATCCCACTGAAAACACTTTTGTACCCCTCTGCAGAAATACTGTGGCTGTGTCATGAACTCATCAAAAATTCCACCTACAAATATCCAAAGCAGGTCAGTCATGTACTGTACTGCATGAAGCACATTTGCTCACAACTATAGGGAGATACTTAGATGTGGAACAAGACTAGATACGGAACACAAAATCTTCGCTTCATATGACTCACCGATTACATCCCACTCTAGGACAGATTCCAGGCAACAATATACCCCACTCTGACACTTCCAACCCAGGCACAGCAGCCAGCAAACCTTGGTATTGGCTCAAATATGGATGATTTTATTTCATTTCCTCTCTTTGCCAAATAATGAAACATACAAAGTTGCAAAAGAAATACTGAAAATCTGATGTAACTTTTTGCCATCCTCATAAACGACTTAAGAAAAACTTGAACCCAAACCCTAGAAAACTGAAATAAGTATGTCCTTATTTCCCATTCAGTTTTTCTTCCATTGCAGACAACTTAATAATTTGTTGTCAAATGGGCTTCGCAATGGGCAAAGTGATTTGTTAATAAGCATTTTCTCCAATCCACAGATGTAAGAAACTTCATGATACAAAGCGGGTCCAGAATGCTACATTTACTTAAGCTTTTGGACTGTTGTTTTCTGAAGCAATTGATTTTTGAGGAAAAACAGATACAGAAAGATTTATCAAGTTACTAAAAAAAGATTTCAAAAGTACATTCCAAAGGGAAATTTGGGCATGTGAACTTTGATGTCAGCCATTTTAAGGCAAACTGAAATTACACGGCCCAATTTGGCCTCGAGCCAACCAGGGCCACATTTGACATGTCAGATCAAATTTTCTGCTTCAAGTAAGTATTACAGTAACAAACCATGAGACCAGTAGAAAGAATTTTTGACCCTCTCCTTCTCAAAAAGACAAGCCTTCCCCAGTGCTCCGTACCATGAACAGAACCAGCAGACCAAGCTGTATCAGATCAGCACAATACTTGAACGTTACTTTTCGTTGCAACATAGAATGGAAAATGCGCCCAGAAAAAATTCTTAAATTTTAACATTTGTGAGTGCTCACGGGTATGATTCTTGGTGCCTGAGGATCTACCAAAATACATTTCCTGAAGTAATTCACTTTCTTTTCCCTACCTTATTTCCAACACCAGGACACTGGGCTGAGTAGATGACTCCCATTCTCTCCTCGTTCTTTGCTCTGCTGCAGCAAAGGAGGACTGCTCTATCTTTACGACACTCTGTGATGTGAGCAGCTATCCACTAGGGGATAAGCTAAGACCACTACAAACAGGACAGCACTCCCTTTTGGAAGGACAGAACACTAGTGCAGGCCAAATCCTGCAAAATGGGGAAGCCAATGGAAGTGCAACTGGTCTTATACAACCGACAGTCTAGGCCTACATAAATGCATGTATTACACGCACTTCCATCTTGTGTAAAAAAACAACCAGCACTATTGAACAGGGCTAAAACTCAATGCAACCCCACGCTGAGGGCTAAAACTCAGTGCAGTCCACCAAGGACCCTGCTAAAATCCTTCAAACTTCAGTATGCTCTGTGTCAACCAAGGTCTTGCTGTGTTGCTCAGCTAAACTGTAGCGATACATGTGGTAGTGAAAAATGGGCTGCTTTTGCCTTGTTAAGAATGGAAAACATCAGGTGAAAGGAGCTGAAAGTATTTAAGAGGCCTCCTTGCCTGTGGAACTTTTAGCTTAGAAATGGACCTTCAGAAAAGCAGCCCATGCTCCAAATTCTCATCTATCCTCTGCGATAAAATCTCCCCATAACTGGGTCTAAGTTTGGCATCAAACTCCAAAACCTAACTGAAAACACAGATCTCTGTTAAAAAGGGGTAATGGCATATATTTATCTGTGTCTGTAACCTTTACCAGGCTAGGTGTGAATGCATTTCCACTATGTGTGGTGACAGATACGAGTGAAAGAATAAAAACTCCAGGCTTCTCTGCTCTTCAAATTCAGTGATGCAGTGCCAGCCTGGTGCTGTAGCGGCTATTATTGCAGCTTTGAGAACATCTGACAGGCTGGGAGCAGGTGCAGTGACCCACACTGCATGGGGCTACCGATTCATCTCTGCGTAGAAGCTAGGCAGTTAAAGGGACAGAGCATGCTCTGTGCAGATACTTTGATGAGGTTGGGGAATACGTTCCTTGGCCCAGTCCACTCCTTTTAAAGATGGATTGGCAATGCAGCTACCATACCAGCAGAAATCATGGCATCCTACGTGGCATCTTTAGAAAGTAAAGATTTAATGCCCCCAAAAGCTATCAAGCTAGCCCAATACATAGAAATCTGTATTTCATTTTTTTAAAAAGTTAATTGGGAAAATACTGGGGAGGCTGAAGAATTCAATTTCATATTCCTAACTCAGGTGTAAATCAGAAACGTCTCCACTGAAAACTCAGCAGCTAGAAAACCATGTATAACCAGAGCAGGCAAAATAAATTAAAAAAAAGGGCTGTAAAGCTATAGATAGCATACTATCATTTTGTTCAAGCTATTGCTTCTGCTGCTAGTTCATGCAAAGAGCTGAATTCAGTTACACCATGAGAAAGGGTGAGGCTTCCTGTCTCATCTGATACCCTGTCTGGGTGTGAAAATTAAGCAGCTTTCTCATTAGGGGCACAAACCACAAGACCAGACGCCGGTCTGATATAAGCATGGAGAAACCCCAGAGAGAGACTACTTGGGTTCAAAACGTGTCAGACATCAGAAGATAAAAATACACTGAAAGAGCAAAAAGATGACAGTGAGCTCATTTTACCACTAGCATTAAATACTCACATTGGCGTTCAGTGCTAAAGCTGCAATCCAGTCTGTGCTGCATTAGTCCAGCACCACAGGCTCAACTGGTCTGTACTTGAGGTTCACTTAGGGTCCACTGGGTGAGCAGGGTCTTCCCACTAACTTAGTGAATCTTTGATTAAAAATCACCTGGTTGTTACTTAATGCGTTTTTTCCTGTTAAAAACTATCATCTGACCATCTCAGCTCACATTTGCTCATTTACTCCAAGGGAATCTGGAATTTAGGCAAACACCGAAACCAGCAACTGCCCTACAGAGAGCGGTAAAGGTGCAAAACCCTATTGGCAATGAACACATCTGCACCACAGGCCATGGAAATTCTGAAAGACTAGCCTAACACCTATTCTCAATAAAACTTTCCTCCCCAGGTAAACTGGATAGGAAAGATGATTTTGTGGTGGACACAGGGGTGGAACACACAAACAGAAAAGGGCTTGTGACTCCCAAGTTTTGCTGCTAATTGATTTATACAATCCTAAGCATAATTTCCACTATCCTCCCCTAGGAAACTAACACTGATTCCGTTCTACTGCAAAAGATGTGTCAAGAATAAAACCCTCTGACACTACAGATACACCAGTAAAAATGTTACAAAAGTGCCTGAAGAGTTTCACCTATTTCAATTTATGGATACCAAGAGTTTTCCAAAGCAATGAAGAGCCATCTCTAGCAAATTCATGCTAGCCAGCAACAGGCTTGTTTTTCTTAGCTACCTTATACAGACCTATCTGTTAGGTCCTTGCTGGGTTACAAGGAGTGAACTGGACACATACACATCTTACTGGGAAAACTCAGCATCATTTTAACATACTCGGGAAAGTCAAGGACCACGTGGGAGTTTTGTAAACAATCCTCACCCTTCTGAGGTGTTCCTCTGTGTCAGAATTTAGGCAGGATGGATGGCATTTTCAAAGGCTCATACGCGGTACCAGACCAAAAGCCCATTAAAAGCCAGGAGGAGTCACGCTACTGAGATGCTCTATTTATTCTCCAGGTTTTGCCAAGCTTATTTCACCAACACTAGCTTGCTCTTGAGAATAAACTTATCCGATAGCCAAAATTACCTATACACAGTGAAAAAGATGGATTGAAACTACCTTTTCCAGGCAACTGCACTGCATTCATTTATGGCACCTGCAAGCGAAGCATATGAGAATGCTGCTAGCGCTTCTTATTTGACTTGGCAACTTAGCTGTTAACCATTACTGGGACAAAGCTTTTAATACTCTAACGATGTTTCCTTGCAGGAAGGGCACTACAAAAAGTGAAATACTGGGAGTTGATGCACAGCAAGGGAGCAAAAAATTGTACAGATTATTACTCTCATTACCTGCACAACTATTCAATAAAATGAACTAAGTATGAGAAGCTCTGAAAGCATCTTTGTACAGGAATTGATGGCTATTTTTACTCAGTGATGAAAAGCAAATCTAAGCAACTACCCCAATCTCTGTATTTCATGCTACTAGTAATGCCTGAAGAGCCCTAGGAAAGTCTCCAGAAAATATTTGCATAGACCACTGCTGAGAAATCAGAGTAGATGGGTTCTGTTCCTACTCCATGAAGAGCGCATTGAGTAATACAAGTGGGAACTGAAAGACAGAACCTTTAGGTCCTATTCTAAACGGCTTTACTTGTTCACCTGGGTGACCATGGACGACTTACTTCAACTCAGCTGACCTGTAAATATAAAACGGGTAATATTACTTACGCATTTTTAAAGGATGCTATGAGGTTCTTCATCTACTTTTACTTGGAAGAAAAGGATGCAAAGTCTTATTTTAAACACAATGAAGTCATAGCAATATGTGATAACTCTTCCTCTAGTAGTACCCACGTAATTTTTTGATTCAGAGCCCTAAGACTGGTTCAGGCTCCTGCTGGCATAATGATGGTACTATGTTGCATAGCCTTGTAAAATGGCATTTCAGAAGAAATGTACCTTTACCAATGACAAGTATTCAAAGCTACTTCTGGGGGTTACTGAGATCCCTATTCCTGAACTTGAGAACTGAACTTAGAATTCTCCATGTGGTGCTTTTATGAACCACAGCCTGAGACTACCTAAGAACAAGCTGAACCACATGAGAACGGAGTGCTCTCTGTGCTTCTCTGGTTGTCCTAAGACTTTGTTAAGATTCCTAGTTAAAATCAAACCAAAAAATGCAAAATGAGAGGTATCTTCAATGTGGGAAAAAGGGCCCTTTATCTGCATTCTTTAAGCCTTCACAAGCATGTCAACTGATGGATAGAACACTTGCTTCCTAAAGCCTCTTTGTGACGTGGTCCAGAAATGATTAATAAGGTATTAGAGGCCTTTATAAGGACTGCACTTTCACATGGATTAAAAAAATAAATATGTTCAGCTACAGATTGAAAGCTATGAAGGGCTGTCTTGATAATAAAAAAAAGCTAAAAATAATGCTGCTCTATGGAGCTGTAAGAAGATTTACTGCTTGTCTACTGTATATATTTAAAAGAGAAAAAAACTACCACATTGCAGTGTCAGTTCTAGGGAGTGTATGTAGCATTTGTTTTATTTTTCTTTTTTACAATTTTGGTTTCATTGGGCAGGAGTCCAGACTATCCATCTTCCCATTTTTCACTGCTCTGGTGGAAGCATAAGTACTCATTTTACCCTGTCATTTTGGGACGTGTGATTACGGGAAGTATTTGCTTTCTATTCTTGCCTTCACAGCACACATGCTGGCTGCCAGCGTGTCCCCCAAGTCTGACCTGTGGGGAATCTTCACAAACCACAGTTGAGAGTGCTTTGGAGAGCGCCTGTTATGCACAGACATAAAAAGGAGCTGTGAAAAAAAAACTCACGGGAACTAACCTGTTCTCCATTCCTACTGATGAGCCTACAAGGACTCCGTCTCTTCCTGAGAGGGGACCTTCTGGTTGTGCAAAGGCCCGATTTTACTTCACTGGTAGCAATGTAAATGCAACTTCCCAGCTACTTTAAAAGAATGCTATGTAAAGAGGTAATGTCTTAGTCATATGGTAGTATAGGAAGTTCCATCTTGAAAAATTTGGAACTGAGTTTTTCTCACACCTGTGCAAAAATCTTTAATTTCTATGGAATCATATCCAAAATTTACAACAGAAGAACTGAAAAGGGAGTGGACTATTTTATTTCAGACACCATCTCAGTTTAAAGCAAATTCCTACAGAGTACCCTTTGATGAATTCATTTTGCAAAGGCAAATTTAAATTATTTTCTAGAACACTCTACATAGCCCCTGGCGTAAGTCATCATCCATTTTCAAAGTTTCTTGGCTAGCATAAAAGAAAGGAAAGAATTTTTCTCTCCTGTCTCAACATTTCTTTCCTTTTATTCTTTTAGTACAAAAATGAGGCCAGATGACATCTGATGATTGCACTTATCCTAAGGAGCAAACAGTAAGGCATTTCTAGTAAGCTCTGGTATAGCAAAACCAGCAACAACCTCCCAAGTAAACCCCAAATCCAGAAACTTGATTTTCAAATGGAGGAAGGAAATGCAAATAATCTCACCACTCTTCTATTTCACCAAGATTGGAAAGCCTTTTGGGATTCTTCTGGGCCACTGGAGACTTTACGGCAACTTCCTAACTTTTTCCTGAGTTCAGTATTAGTGAAGCTTGATTAGCACGAAGATGCAGCTACTGCTACCTGGAAACTTGCATTTTGAAAAAACGCTCAGCCACTTCAACTAGCTGTTTAATCCCTGATCTCAACAATTACTCTTTTATTTCACTGTTCTCCTTGTAATCTATCATATAAAATTACTCTTTGATATAGATCTGATCCTGTAAGTCCTTAAAACTCTCCAAATCATCTGCAAACATTGACTTTTTAATAGCCATTATTCTAGTCTCAAAATTCTATGAATCTTCAGTAAGTTGCTCAACAAAATCAGTATTTCCCACTCAAAGTGATTTTGTTTCTCTAATTCTTCTAGTTGAAATCCCTCTGCTATGGGCAAGCGTAAGAAGCACAAAACCATTGTAGTGGGATACCCACTGCACAGATGGGAAAACTGAAAAAAGCCAGAAACAAAGTAAAAGTCATGCATGAATGTGGCTGTCAGCTATCTCAATGTCAGTGTTAAATCCCTCAAATAAAGTACCCCTGATTTTTTTATTTTTCTTTTAAAGAGACATCTGAAAAGACAGCCGATTGTTTGTTACACTTTTTGACTCTTGGCTGATGCAACTGGATGCCTCTTTTCCATTGGCTAAGAGTCTGGTTTGCCCTTCCAGTGGAAACTAAAAGTTGCAGCTTGAAAAGAACTCCCTGCCCTGTGGTTTAAAACAAAACAAAATACTTCAACTCACACTTCCCACTGGTTGAGTAGAGCCAGTGATCGAGACTAGTATAAACCAGGTCAGAGGGGCTAAGAAGAAAGAACGGCCCCTTTTCCTCTAGTCGTTTTTATTGGCAACAGTCGCCTGGGAACTCTGTGATGCCCTGTCAATACCAAGGGAAGGAGAGCAGGACTGACTGAGGAAAACAAATGAAGCAGGCATATGCGCCTGCACACACACATGCATGGGTGTTCCAAGAAAACAGAAAGCAGGTTTGGCAGTTGGAAGGAACTAAGGGCTCAGCTCCTCTTGTAACTGCAGCTGAAGAAGTTATGCCATCAGATTCAGCAAGGAAAATAAAAATTCCTCTATGAACAGATCGGCTTTGCCCAATCTTTGCTGAATTGTTTGTGGGGTCACAGTTCTGGTAATTAAAAAGCCGTTTGCTGACAAATTTTCTCCTCACATTTTCTTTGAAATGAAACCAGGCTTTCTTGCTGTAACTGCACTGAAGTTCCAGCTTCAAACTCCCTCCAAGGCATCAGTTCCTGTATTGTGGAGGCATGTCCACTCTGGCAGCCAAGCTACATAAAAGGACAAGTACTCCCCTTGTGATTTCCACTAGTATCAGCTCTCTACCAGGCATGGTATTCTTCCCCAAGTACCCACTAATGCATAATGAATTTCAGCAACCAGTTTATGAAGCCAGGAAAGGGGAGAGGGGGCTCTAAATTGATGCGACACAGATGGGCTTTTGGTGCTCTTTTGTCAAACTCTCCGGCAGTACCTCCTGGGCAGACAGCTGGCAAGCTCTAGACTGCCCTGATCTGGGTTCTTCTCCAACTCCTCTTGTGCCTGCACAGCTCCCTAGGGCACAGAATCTGCCCCTGATTCAACATGGTGATGCAACTAAAAAAGCTACCAGCACCCTACCTTTTTTTTTTTTTAATTACAAGGACAGGCATTTGTTAACAGAGACCTTTTTGTTCTTCAGAACTTCTTCCTCTTGGGTTCATCTGACTTTCACCTCTCTTACTTTGGCATCTTTCCCAAGCACAAGCCAAACTCACAGGTTTCATGACTATTAGGGTGACACGTTATTTTATCACTGCAGTTACAAAGTCCCATCCTGCTAGAATCTGGTGTCTTAACAGCACATCTATGACAACATACTTGGCTCCTCCCAGACAAGTCCAAGAACTGTGCATGTCCGAAGTCACAACACCTCCGTGAACTGTCTGTGCCAAAACTTCATTAGGCACCTCGATGTTAATCCAAAACCCTACCAACTCTTACAGCAGTGCACATCAGGCAAAAATACGACCAAGATCATATGGATCAACTTTATGGATAGTTACCAGACCTGTGGTTTCTTAAATAATTTGGCATATTTAATTGGCTGTGAATTTTTTAAGACAAAGCTCAAAGGTCTGTGTTTAGGTTTAAATCAGAGTAACTATGGGAGGAAAAGAAAATAGCACATAAAATAGCAAAGTCAATAAGCAGAGTATATTTAACAATCTCTTATAATTCAGTTGAAAAATAAGGCCTTCAGTCCTCGCCCCACTCCCTCTCAACACCTAACCTGGTATTTGTGGCAGGTCGGATTCTTTCAAGACCTCTGCCAAAAGCCTGGCACATGGGCATAAGCATGTGACACTGAGGGGTGAGGGCAATGGAACAGAGTCTTTTGTCAGCCTAAGCTAGGGACAACAGTCTAAGGACATCATGATGAATTACTTCCAAGTCTGAAGAGCCAGTGGAGCATAGCAAATACAAACCCACTTGTCTGCACTGTGATACATACTTACCTGAATTTATTTATAGGGCTCTTTCTGACAACCTGCTCTGCATCCCCACTCTTCTACTTAATGAAAATGCATTTTATCAGCAGATCTAGTTTGGTTGTAGTGTCATTTTGGTAATCAACCATACACTAGAATAAAAACTCTATGAAACAATTGGGATCCTCAAGGCTGCAGAAAGGCAGCACTGCCCCAGGGCTACAGAACATTTATTTTTCAATTGTATTTAATTTACTTGAGATCACTACAGGAAAGCTTGAGGAAGATATGGTCTGCATGTCTCATGACAGGACTGAGAGTCAGGCTTTTTGCTTTGAAGCCCAAGTACAACGAGGTACAGGGAAACAATTGCAATCGGCTCAAACATATTCAGAAAGTCACTGACGGAGTATAACACCTGAATTTTCTGTTCTAACCAATGGGCAATGCAGTTTTTAAACCCAAGGCTGCTTTCAATAAATATCACTGAAAGTATACTGTCAATACATCGATCGTGGATTAATAGTTACAAATCCTGTTACGGTTAAAAGACAGTGCAATGGAAAACCCCTAGTCCTAGTGAAACAAGATGGTGCAAGGCCTCAGTTATCTATTCTGTTCTAGTGGAAACCACCACCTTGAGTCTTTTTATCAAAAGATGACTACCTTTTTGACTGAAGCATAAGACTAGTAACCATATACTTAAGGATATTTTAGGTGCCGATAGCTTTAAGGAAGATAGCAAATTTAGTATCATTAGAAGGAACTTTGTTTCCTTCATTTCTTTTCAGTCAAGGCAGGCCATTTCTGTAAGAATACACTTTTTGAGGAGTAACTTCTCGCCACCCATATACAGAAGACAGGAAAAACCTAAATTCTTTGCTTACAAAATGTTTTGAAAGCTACAGACAGGCAGATGCTTCCTTAAGCACCCAACAACTAACATGCTCTACAATTCTAAGGAAGCCACAAGCAGCTCATCTACTTTAAGTAACAGTTATTACTTCTGAAACCTCCTGAGAGCTCTAAGGATAAAGGCAGACAACCAATTACAGTCTTAGACTTTCAAAGCTTATTTTGCTGCCTTTAGAAATAAGCATCACATGCTCTGTCCACCAGATGCTGAGTTAAGGGTGGGGGTGGAGTGGTTTAAGAGGGGAGGGAGGAGGAGGAATGGAGGAGAGGAGAGGGCCCTTTAAGTTTACTCTTTCCAGCAAACCCATGCAGCAAATCAGTCCTCCTCCATCAGAAAGGGTTTGCTTTGGAAGAACCTTTTACGTTCCAGTGAGTGACTTGTCTAAACAGAACTAATTTTAGCTAGGACATTTACCACTCAGGAGTGATACACTTAGAAAAAGACTTTTGTCCTTCAAAAAGGCTAGTAACATTGAGAAAAGAGAAATATTTGCAACAGTTACCAAAAATTTAACATAACCAAGCAAAATATTACTCCCTACACTGGGATGATTAACATGAACACCAATACTAAAGAAGAAGCCTTTAGCAAATTATCTCATTCAATATACAAAATTTTGACAAAAAGCCCACCCTTTCTTTTTTTTCCCAAAATGAACTCACCTTTGGACTACAGATAAGAGATCTAAGAGGAAATGTCCACAGAATGCGTGTGAATACATATACAGAGAGATACACAACATTATTACAAAAAAACCCTATTTTGTGTAACATAAAATGAGGCAGCAAAAGATAATGTGAAGTGGAATGGGATGGACAGGAGGGGGAAATCTGGGACACTACAAGAAGGCTTTCCGTTCTTGTATAACGTGATAGATTTTAAGCCTTTGGGCGAAAACTGGCTAAGCAATATTACAGTGCAGTGTGACTGCCCAGCCACATGCGTTGTGTCTGCTACAACTCTATTAATAGGAGAGAAGATTAGAGAGGTTTGACTGCATACAGGCTATATCTACCAATATAATTCCTGCTTTCTCTCCCTGCTGCATTTCTTCTCATTGACACAGAGACTCCTGGGGATGTCACAACGTGAACAGCACCCCAAAATAGCCCACTAGAGCAAACTGCCACACAAGACTGGACCGTACTCAGTTGAGTAACCCCCCCGAGGTATTTGCTGGCCCCAATTCATCCTTCGTATCTGACAAAGCATTCAAACTTTTGTTTACATCTATTCAAAATTAATAGGCTTTAAACACAGATTTAGCTTTTAGTACTTAAGTGAATTGCAGAATTTAGGCCTCAGTTGGTATATGTATAATGAGTTATGTTTGTCATGCCCAAATAATAAATATGAACACCCACTGGGCATGACATGTGCTGGTTTTTTTTGCTCTTACTTCTCACTTTCTTGTTACAATGCGAGTTCTATTCCACATCCCCATTCTGTATGTGTAATGTGCCTGACCCCTATAAAGATGGTCAAATAAATATCTGGTGACCTCACAAGTATGAAAATAAGCTTATTTGAAAGAAAAAGTATATCTTCAGGGGGTTTGGCAGTAACTTTCAATTATTTTTAATTGCCTGGAAAATTAAAGTAAGAAAACAGTGTGGTATAAATGTTAGGGCACATTATTAAGCCGTTTTCATAATATCTTAGCCATAAGCTTAATAGACAAAAAGGGTTTTTTTAAGCCTCGGTCATCTGTTCAATATGAATGGACTGTCTGTTTCCATACTTCCTGAAGGGGTAACTGAACTGAAATATTCCATGATAGAAACCAGATTCAGTTTGACCTGGTCGGCAACGAGAACTCCACAGAACCTTCAAAATTTGGGTTTAATTACAAACCACCATGGAGTCTGGACTGCAGCCTGAGATCAGAAATACAAAGAAAGGAGTTGAGAGAAAGTTTGCAGCTATAAACACCAACTTCCCTTCCCCCACTTTTCTTAAACCATGGGGTGGGTTTTTTTTCTTCTTATTGTCAACACAACTGACTTACAAACTGCAAAGTAAGCAGGATTTCCAAGGTAACAGTCTAAGTCTGCCTGCCTTTCTTCTCGTGGAATTATGCTGCCACAACACTGACACTGCATCAAATGCATCACGGGAATCAACACAGAACTGAAATTCAGCCCTGGTATCATGATGGCTTCAAAGTATTGTATTTTATTTTCTTCTTTTGTCTGAAACTTTGAAGCCTCAAAACCAGTCGTGAATTGAACTTTTCTAATGAAGCCTATAATGCAGTAATTGAAACAAAAGACTTCGAGAACTAATTTATGTTACAAACCATCATGAGCAGTCTAGCCAAAACAAAGCAAGCAAAACCTTACATAAGCATAGGTTTGTGGCCTTCCATATTCTGGGCAGAGTAGAACTGCGCTGTATTTTTGCCAAAGTTGTGGTATAAATTAGCAATAAATGCCTGACCCAGAAGTCTTGGATAAAGGAAAAGACTGAATCAGGCCCTCACTCCATGAAAGCAAACACCGTAACATCAGTATGAGCAGAAAGAGGAAGATCAGACCTGTGCAAAGGGAACTTAACTGCTCAGTAACACAAATAGTTTCACAGGGTCCGCATTTCAATGCTGTTTTCACACATCCAGTATGCAACAAATTAAAAAAAAAAAAAACCCACAACAAAAAAACAACAAACAGGGAAAGAGACGGTGTGTATCCATCTAGAACAGGGACAGGAAATCTCTGTGTAATGACAGAAGCTGAAGTGAAGGTGGATCATGCGCAGAAGGGAACTAAATAGCCACAGGCCGAGTCCTGTACGGGAAATTGTGGTAACATAGATGAAGGGCTTAGATCTGTGGGGTGGCATGAGAAATGTCAAACATCTGCATTCAGACACATGCTCCCTTGCTTCTGAAAGGAAGGAAGGAAGGAAGGAAGCAAGGAAGGAAGGAAGGAAGGAAAGAAGGACAGATGAAGAGAACTACTGGTCATTTTCAAGAGGACAAATTTGGGCACGAGCTCCTGTGCTGCTGGTCTTTGCAGTACTATCGTGTATTTCTAGACAATTCAATATATATGTGCACCATGTTTACCAGACTAAGGAATTCAGTTAGATGCCTGCACTTGCTGCATACGCATTTATTTTTACTAGCGAGACAAGGACGCAGACCAGGAAGATGACTGTGTGGAAAAATGTCCTGACATCTTCCAAAAAGGACCAAAATCATTTTGCTTCTTGTGAAGAGAAACTCCTCCTATTCTGAAGCTGTGGAAGACAATTTTCTTTCTTTTTTCTCTACAATGTTGCCATGAACACCACCCCCCCCCCCAAAGGAAACAAGTCCACAAAAGACTACTTGCTGTGTAACCTTCACAAATCTAACTTAAATGCAGCAGGTAACAGACTAATAATGAAGATCCAAGCAAACAATCTATTCCAGTGTCACTCATCGTGCCAGCACAGTCAGTCACAAGTGATATGAAGAATCAAATAACAATGCAGTCCTCCAGTATTGGAAGATGGGTAGTCCTACGGTTTGCTTTGATCTTTGAAGTTCCCCATCAGGATAATTTAACCAATCTTATATTGACACAGCTTTACTTGGGTTAAAGGATGTGTAAAAGAATCACGGAACTGTGAGAATAAACTGCCATAAGGACTTCACATATTTGCCAGTCACCATACACTGAAGTGTCCTGTTGCACTGAAATCCGAAAAGAAAAAAATGCACAACTCAAACATGAAAGAAAAATCCAACATTAGACTGACCACCCATTCACTTGCACAACCCAACATAAAATGGAGAGCCTGGACAGACAAAGTCATCGTTCAGATGTTACTATTATAAAGGTGGCATTGGGGGTTAAGAGATGTTCCAACTAATACTTTTTATTTATTTATGCCCCACTTAACCATGAGACTATATATCACCAATTTCAATCCCTGAATCTTTACCTATCTCATATTAAGGATCTCTCTGTTCTGTTTTTCTGAGATTGAACACAAAAACCCCCAGGTTAACCTGAAGGTTTAATGGAATATACCTATGTCAGTTGAAGCCTAAGACCTGCACTGGAAATAGAGCAACGGAATACAACACTGGTCACTATCCCAGCTGGATAAAGTGTGTAGCTAGCTGGCTGGCTGGCTGAAAATCATTCATCTCTCTGTGCAAGGCACCAACCTGGCAGAAGGAGGCCTGAGAAGGTAATGTACCATACAGAAATCAAGCAAAAGTGGACTAGGTGGGTTTGATGGAGGGACGAGTCCAGACAGGGTAGATTTTTGTCTCCCGAAGGAAAAAAATAACAGCCTGCTGGTATAAGTGCACCATACTGTCTATGGTGTAAATTCAGCTTAGAAAGCGTGAATCAGAGGGAAGCTGACATTTCACCAAAAGAAACACTACTGAGGCTGAGAAAAATAAAAGTTCCTCTCGAGGAGAATCCTGCCAGCCAACAATGGGAACAAAATTTGTCACCTTTAGGTAGATATAGAACTAAACTTACCTGGTGCAACAGCCAAAACCTTCAAAGGCCTCAAACACATTAAGGTAAAAATCTTTTGGAGTCATCTAAACTCTCCCATACATGTGGCTTGAGGATTCTTTTCCAAGAAATTTAGGCAGGTTCTCCCAACCACAATAGCAAGACTTCTGCTTAAGAGAGAAAAACTGAACTATGCTGCAAATTCACCACCTCTGCTAAACTCTCTCCAACAAAACTGCAATCCTCTTCTCAACAAGGCCAAGTTTAGCCAGCTTCCATAAGAAACAGGCTGAGCGGCTATTGTACAGAAACAAAATCCTGCAAATGGAACAGGGAATGGAGGTAAAGCAGATTTCAGGAGGAGGGAAGGAAAAATTATTTGAAATACCAAACAGAATCCCAAACTTTTATTAAAGAATACAGATTAATTTTGTGGGAGGGAATTTTATCACTTCAACTGCTGCTTCTGAAGTGGGAGGAAGGAACTGTGGGAAACTAGGCAAATAATGCCTGGCTCAGCTGTTCAGGGTAGCAGCTGTCCTGAAATCCTCATTGGAGGGAACAAGCCAAGAGGTCATGGAAGTAATGATTATTTGGAATGAAGAGGGGAAACAATAGGTTGGGGCCCTCTGTCTTCTTGCCTTTCTCATGTCTTTTGTTAGCTGTTGCCTTCCCAGAATAGCTGGCTCGCTGTATTCTAGGCAGATCTGGGTTTGGTTTTGTACATGCCTTTTCTTCCCTGCAGCTTCATAATAATAATAAAAAAAAAACCAACCACACAAAACCACCACAACAAAAAAGAACACCTCCACCTCCCTCATATTTGTCTGACTCACATGCACCTGTTCCAGTTGACCAACAAGGCAGTTGGAGGCTTTAAGTTCTTCAGCAAGGGGTAGTATAACTCAGCTCAAAACAGAGACAGTCCCTTGAAATTTAGTTTTCTCAGAACTCTCTGTTGAGTTTCTCTCCTAGAGCAAAGCTAATGCCATGCTGCAGGGACATGACAACTAACAAACCTGTCAAAATCACTGCTTTGCCTGCAGGTAGGAATACTGCTGTTGCTCTAGTCATCACGGAAAAACTTCACAAAGAAGGGAAAAGGTTAGTGGAGACGCTCGTTCTGCTTGTATACAGTATGACAGAGCTTGAAGCATCTTGAGGGCTTGTTAACAGTTCACAAAGTTTAGTGAACAAAAATTGGTTGGTTAAGATTTTGGACACCATGGTAAAACATGATTCTTGTCCTGCCTCTCACACTGCAGGCTTGCATGACCTTGGGCAAGTCACTTAACCCTGATCAAACTAAAGTTTATGTCACTCAGGAATGCTGTGAGGCTGATTAATTTGCATAAGAGCTTTGAAATGGCAATCCTTACATAATGGTTTAGTCTCACTGTTCTGGCTTAGTAGAGCTAAAGTGAGAGTGTCAACAAGGACTTAACTGCAAAACTGAGCTTCCTCAGAATTTCAGATAAAGACACAGGCAGAAAAGACTGACTTCTCTTGCAGAATTTTTATAACCAAGACTCACATATCCTGACTCTTGCTCCGTGTGAGTTTGGAGAGAAACAAGTCTTAATTTTCACTCTAGGATGAAAGTGTTGTAGTCTTGCTGACTCAAAAGATCAGGTGAAACAGTGTAAAAAAAAATAACGTAGAAACTTTAATTCAGGATTAGCAGTTGGTGGTAGACATTCCTTGCTTATAGTGGTAAGGATGAACACAGAGCCTACTGAAAGCTACACTGCAAGTAATACTAGAGTAAATCTAAGATCAGAGAAAAAACATTTCTCATTTTAAATAAGTGGAGGTTCCCCCCCCCCTTTTTTTTGCCTCCATACAGCTTTAATATTTATCCACAGATTAAGGATTTTTGCTGGGTGCCATCAGAATTGCTTAATGGGATACTTCTTGTGTTATAAAGCTGGTAAACAGATCCATGTATGGATTTGAATAACATCTTGAAAGGAGATCGAGTGTAATAAGAAGGCAGACAGATTGAAAGAAGTTTAAAACTTCATTTGATCCTCAACTCGCAGGCAAAGCATAACTCCTCCCTTTTCTCCATCCTACACATACCCGATTCCTGACACCATATTAAGAGGCAGAAGGGGCAAGAATAAAAACCCAACAAAATCCAGAAGGTTTCATTTTATGTTTTTGACAGGTTTAATGTGTTTGCACAGGAGATGAAACCACAGTATAGTTAGGTGATTTTCATTTTGGATATCCACCATCAGTAGACTCGAAACATCCTGTTGTAAAGCAGTGCTATGTGATTTACAACATCACCATACTATTTGTGAGAGCTAAAGCTTTTATTTTTTTCTAACAGTATTTGGCTTGGCTTGGTTTTCTGAACTGCTGTTGCTCTCAGGTTCAACAGGAGACATGTTTCTCTAAGCTGATTTCTCTATGGCTGAGGATTTAGTCAGATCAAAGTAGCGATTAAAACATGGGCTATAATCACAACCCTTAAAGGGATAGCTGCAACATTAAGCCCTCCCCCATTCCCCTTTAAAATCAGAAGTGGAGCAATCTCTATCTCCGGCAAATGTACACTTTTAAAGTATCTTGAAAATTTGCTACCTTCTGGGTCACCTTTCCTCTAGATAAGGTGAAAAGCTATTGGTAAGTACCACGAAACTAAGATATGCAAATGAATTAAGGGCTGCATTTAATGTGAATGCATTAACACCATCAAGACATCCTTGAAGGTGAGTTTTCTGACACTCACTTTATTCCAACACATACACTGTAAATTTCCAGCACAGCTACCTCAGACCCTGTCAGTGCTCTTGACATTCTTTCCTACAGTTTTCCACTTGCTACTTTGTAGGTCTGTGGTTCTTTTCATCCATCCAAAGACAGCACGATAGCATGTTTAGAGTGGTGAGAAACAGGAGTATAAAAAAAATGTAAGTAGAGCAGCATTTCCATAGCTCTACACAGAGTGAACTAAACATTGAGGCCAAAAATGCTTTTTTAGTGACAATTCATTTCAGAAATTAGGCCTAATTTTACAGCAACTTCAATCATGACCTGTGTGAAGAGCCAACAAGCTGTGCCATCAGACGCATGAGCCCTGTTCCCATCTTCATACTGCACAACAAAAGCAGGCCAAATGACTCACTCCAGTGAATGCCAGAGCTAAGGATGAAGGCTGCTGGATTGTGGCTCCTGGCTCCTGATCCTATTCTCTAAACATGAGAAATCACTGGCAGTTTTGATGGGTATTATCTTCAAAGACGTAGAACACGAACAGCTTCTCCTCAACTTCAAGGAAGCTCTACATCAGGAGTACCAAGGGGTATTTTCAATTAATGCAGAAGTGCATATTCCATTGGAAGTCAGTATTTATTTGATAAGCCTACTTGGCAGTTCAGTCCTCTCCTCACTTCCATCACTGTGACACCTTTGAGATACCAGCTCCTTGGTATGTGGGATAACATCTACTTCCAAGCTATTCTTGACACACTACTCCTACTCCTCTTCTATGCATTTAACCATTTTAAAGCTGATTTGGGTCATGACTAATAGGACTAGATACTAAAATCATGTGCTGTTAGCAGGAGTCATTGTAGAGCTAACAGGACCCATGTGGAATGCAAGTTGGGGTAGCTTTCAGATGGGTGGGAAAGCATTCATGTTAATGTGCTCTTTCTTCCCCTTTTTAATTATAATTAATATTAAAGCTGGACAAAAATCCCACCAAAACTTAATCTTCACTCATTTTATAGTCAATTTCTTTAGTTTGTGTATCAGTCTAAAACTAAAATTCCTAACAAGGGGTGATGAAGTGGTCTTCAAGTACTGCTTGGACTGAGTAGGGACACCGAATAAATAAATGCCAATAGCCTAATTTTAAGATCCACTGAATTAAACCAGGCACACTTCTTCTCTAAATCTAGGGCCACAGACCTAGGTTTTGTGCAAAATTCTCTGGTTCTAGCTACTTTCATCTCACTCTAGCTAATGTGAAGGGTACATGCTCTTCTCATGGGTATTTCCAATAACTGTTTCTTGTTTTCACAGAAAAAATATTAAAACAGAAGAAGAGAACACCCCTTTCCTCCCCCTTCTGATGTTTGAAGAATGACCTGTTTATTTGCTTTAGGGCAAGAGTAATAGTTACAAAGGCCTGAAGGTCAGGATTACTGTATTTTATTCCTGGCTCTGCTACTGTTGTTATTTGAATGGCTTTAGGTAAATCAAGTAACACACATGTTTCATTAAACTATATTAGTGTAAACAGTATCAGAATTTCTAAAGGAGTTTGAGATTTTCAAATAAAAGGCACTACAGAAATGAAACTGATGTTTTCATAGAAAACAAAAACCAAAGAATCTAATTTTCCTAATTGTTTAATATGGTTAAGCACCATTAATTCCAGCTGGGAAACAATTCAGGATGGAGCTCATGAGTTTTGTCTTGAGCATTCAGTTTTCAAACCTTTTCCTGCAACTTCCAAATAGTTGCAGAAAACTATTGCAAGACGTAGCTCTGGAAACTCCCAACAACCCCAAACGTCTCAGTTTATCATTCTGAACAAAAGCATTCAGTTTAATTAAAAAGAAGATTAAGTTAGCCTACAATAATATTCTCCAAAACTGGACATTCCACAGGAGTTGCTCTTTTTTTGCTCCTTTTCCTGACACATCTCACCATAAGATGCTGTGCCAAACATATCTGTAGCCTGATCCAGTATGACAGATCTTTTCACTACGTTCTCCAACAGTAAGTTTATGTGCCAAGTTCTAACCTGAGTACCTATATGCAGAATATGGCTATTTGAAACAGGGTTCACCATAGATGAGATATCATCTGCTTTTAGATGTTTACAATGGTGTTGTCTACATTTGAGATAGCTGTCTAGATTCCCTTGCAGTCAACAAAAAGGCACTTTTAGACTGCAGTTCATCCTAAAGTAGATGCTTTAAAACACATCACATAATCTATCAGTTAGCACAGACTTAGATGCCTACACTGTAGGCAACCAGTAACTTTCCTAAGTTTATTCAGGTTCATGGATGAGATTTCCACAGAGAGAAATAAGCATCTAAATATCCTTGAAAATCAGGCCAAAACCCTCTACAAGACTGGTCCCTGTTTAAAGGGGCTATGTTAAAGCATCTTTTCTCCTAGCTCACTTATGTCAGCAGACCAAGTCAGTCTGACTAATGTCACCTTTGTACATACAGTCCTAGAAGGACACTGCAAATAAACTACACATGCTGACTCCCTTGTTTTCTTTTTCCCTAGAAAGGAATCTACAAATCCGTCTTGGGGAGAAAAATAGGACACCAATATATTCTATAAAGTCACAGTGCTTCTAATGTAGTGCTGAGGTTACAGTTTTTCTCTGTCCTGTACTTCCACTTTCTCTTATGTCAGATCACATTAAAGTAACAATCAATTTTTCTGTCTGGCTCTTTCCTGCACAGTGCAAGCACCACCCCCCTTCTATCCCCTCCACCCACCCCAGATCTTTTAGAGGCTAGGGAAACTTGGCTTAGAGCCCATGGTTCATCAGCTACATGGCTGGTGGAATAACCTGGCAACAGTTTGTCTTCTTTCTTCTTTTTATTGGCCTATATTCAAGCCTCATGCCTAGTAAGTATGATTACTACAAAGATCAAAATTTGCAGAGGTGCAAAATAAAAATAGTGGACGCACAACCTGGGCAAGGACATACCTGTCTTACCAGTCAAGGTTTCACCTGAGTGACTGAACAAAATTAACCCCTTCTTATGATTCCAGCATCATACTTGATGTTAAATAAAAATATTTCAAATGGTCAAATAGGCACTGTACAGAACTGTCAATTGAGTATTCCAGCCCAAATATAGTATCAGCTGTATACTACTAAATTCTAATGTTCATTAGAAGTTTGAGCAAAATCCAGTTTTTAAATCTCCAGGCACGCAGAGATGAATCTTTGTTTAAGGAATGCACAAGCATGATGGTTTCACTGCACTTTTTACTTTACCACAGGTATGCCAGGTTCTTAGGCACAAATATTTGATCAGTATTTAAACATCCACCTCACTGAGCCTGTGTCTTGACTTGAATCTTGTGTGAACTGTAAAGTTTCAGTTCCACCCTAAATTCATGCGAGATTCCAACAGGAAAGTTCCACAGTGCTTACACCACTCAGTCATAGCAAAGTTACAGGGAGCTTGAATCCTGAGCTCCCACCACCCTGCTTGCTCAGAATGGACATAATTAGTGCCAGGTACGTAGGAAGAATCAGTGCAACTGAGAACGGGGTTGCATTTAGGTCTCCAAAAGTTGTGCTCACAGTGTTTTCCAGTATTGTAAATACTGAATGTACAATAATAAGAAGAACAATGCAAAGGATCACCTGGAACTACGCACACATCGCTGTTGGGTCCGTGTAAAACCCAGGAGGTATAGTCTAGATGACCATAACAGTCAGAACAAATATGCACAAAAGGTCTCGACTGCGCAAAACATACTGAGGCAGGACATGTAAAATTGTTGCACACAGAATACAGAATAATCCCTAACAACTAAAACTCTTTAATGGAAATTACCATGCCCAATGCACTTTGCTTTCCTCTGAAAATAGCTAGTGTGCTATTTCGCACAAATTGTGTACTTTGTGTGTATCAATACAAATTCATAGAAACACACCACCTTTCCAAATATTTTGTAAATCTGTAATTTTAAACAAAAGCTATTCAGCCTCTAGATTGGTGAAGAATTTTTGTAAAGAAAATAAAAATGAAATATAATAAATTGAAATTTTCACTGTTACCACTGCACTGACAAAAATACGTTCACTACACGCTTAAGGAAAATAAGTAATCTCATTTTCAGCCTCGACTTTTCACTCAGAATAACAAACACATTTACCATGGCCACACTTTCTCTATCCATCGCTTGCCTACAGACAGGTGTCCAGAATAGATCTGCTCTGCCTGAATTATTACATCAGTGCTGACAGCCTTGTGCCTTAATACAGTTAACAGTCAATTCTGAAAAAGACTGCTGGGCTCAACAGGATTATTTCCCACTACCAAAATGGATTTTAGATCAGAAGAAAGGCACTAGACCCCCTGTTCTATAAACTAAAAGCCACTCTATCTATAAAACAAATGCTCCAGTAGTGCAAGTGCCATGCAAAATACCCTCAGCTACTCTTCTCAGACCAAAAGAGGAAATCAATTTCCAAGGCTCATTTGGTCTTGGTCTCTCTCCTAAGCCTGCTCAGCAAGGCACTGCATGTGCACCCAGAAGAGAGGGAAACCCAATGTCTCCAAGCTTTGCTGACGTACCAAAACTGATTATTTTAGCTTCTGCCAGAAGCTCACAGAATTTTAGAGGACGAGTGCAGCAGTGCAGGTGTCTGCGAAAATGAAGAGAAACCACCAAGTCTCCTGGGAGGACGGACTGAGAGGAGGAGGGGAATTATTGTGGTTTAGAAAAGGGAAGGGGTTGTTTGAGAGAAATGCTATAAAAGCACCATGACGACAGAACAGGGTGATGGAAAGGTCAGTCCCTTTCAATAATGCTCTTTTTTTCTTGTCCAAATGAAACACTTGGCCATGTCCATCGCCAGAGTTCAGTTGGAGGTAAATGACTAGACAGGGGGGCCATAAACTGTCTAGAGATGTGATGCTGTTTGCGATGGGTGGGGCCTGCCCTTCCAGCCCTTTTCCCACTTCTTCTACCAAGGCAATTTCCACTGCAAAAGACTCCGAAATTGCACCAAACAAAAGGTGCTCTTGTGCATCTCACAGGCACAGAGTTGCGCCGTTAACTCCTATTTACCTCAAGCAAACACCTTCTGATGCCTAGAGCCCATCATGAAGGATTGCAGGAGTGAAAAAGAAGGTATTTTCAATAATGAAATAGTGATTAATCCTGATAGGCATGCAGCCCTTAGAATTACTTTTCAGCTGCTAGTGGTAGGTGGTCAAATTATACCTTTCCATCACATTTCCCACTGTACTGCACATCTCAGTACATTTTCTCATGAAACACTGTAAGGATTCAGAACAATTAAACCTAACCACTGAGTAATTCCCACTCCTTTCCCCCAATATGAAATCATTCTTTCTAGTGCTTTAGGAAAATAAATGCAAGCTCTACAGCTCCAACTCAGTATTAATGTACAAAAATGGTGCATTATAACAAGAGATGCAATACAAAGCTTTATTGTTCCACAGTAGAGAGTGCTATGGGCAGCTGAATGGTCATTTAAAGTTTTCATCTATGCATGACAGGTAGAAAAGCTTTTTGGGGGAAAAAAAACCCCCACCACATTATTGTATAGTGAATGCTTTTGGTATTATACAAATTAGGACATTTCCTGCCCATTACAACCTTCATTAAGAATGGGAGTTTTTCTCTTTTTTATTTATTCACTGACAACTCTGATCCTTGTAGTTTATTTCTTAAAAGCACAGGAGTGACGGCACATAAGCAAGTATGTCACGGAGCAAATATGCAGTACTTGAGCTCCTTTACAGCAACAGACATATTTCTGTACAGCCAGAGTAAACTTTAGGTAGCTTTCCATTCAGTGATACAGCTTTCCCTTCAGCCCTGAAGGGTGAGCTACCATATATTTACAGAAGCTAAAAGTCTCTTATCAAAGTAGCTGGTGTATGGCAAGTTCAAATCCCAGTTTACCTGCAGTAATGTCTGTGTGCCTGTTACTCCTCTAGTAGATCTGCTGACTGATTAGATCTGCTGACTGATTTTACATACCATTCCTCACTTCCAAATCCCTCTACCTCAACACAAAGAGTTTGTTTGCTTTAAAAAGGGGAGGGGGCAGAACAATGTGATCATTTCTTACTTTCACTGAGCAAGTTGTTTTGTATTTTATTTATCATTTGTTTTTCAATGCTGTCCCCTTCACACACTCCTTTGGAGTAACAAAATGGAGTAGTTCCTTCCGTTCCAAGTTAAATTTTAATATGCATGACCTGAGAATCTAAAAAGAATATGCAGAAAGTCCTTTTTTTTCCTAGATCCTAAAACTTCAGCTCCTCCCTGGCAAATTGTCTATCATACTTTTCCCTAGTGATACCAGTTCTCTTTTCATGGTCACTAACAATATCTGGCATTTCAGCTAAATGACTGGGCTGAGCTGGGGTAGTGGGGAGAACTAAAGGGACGCTTTGTTCAGGACTCTGCTGGCATTAAGGATCAATAATACAAAAAGATTTAACTTTTCCATCAAGAATTAGAGGAAACACTAAACATAAAAATGAAACATGGGGTATTGTGGTTATTCTGCTTGGAAAATTTATTTCCTAGGAATCTGAGTAAATCAAAAAGGAATGTTTTGTAAGAATATTAATTTTGTACGGTTATGTTTACAGTTCCTTAGTTTACAACCTGTTCTTGGGCTCTTCTGAGTTTTGTCACTAAAAAGGCTTTATGAAATGGCTGACAGTTTTGCATCCCTTCGTTTTTCATACACTATCAGAGTGTGCATTTTCATGCTTAGTTTTCATCAATACAATTTTATAATGCAGTCTACAACCTCTGCAGAAGCAGCAGTAAGGCTCTAAGAGTATTTAAAGAACAGCATTAAAATGGGATGTTTGGATATGTAGAGCAGAAAAAAAGGAAAAAAAAAAAGTAGGGAATGAGCAGAACACTGCAGGCAGTAATTATAACAATACCTTGCTGCCTTTCTAAGTGTTTCATAGCATGACTCATTAGATCCTAACAATGCCTGTAAGACAGGAAGTGTCATTATCACTATTTAAGGGGGGAAAACTGATGTAAAAAATGGGAATGTACTTGTCCAAGGTCACATACCAAACTAGTACCAGAACAGACAGAATCGTATCTTCTAACCTGCAGCCTTGTACTTTCCTCTGAAGTGGTTACCCTTTAGCCGACAAGTTGCGTATGTTGAATAGGTAGATGATATCTTTTCAGTAGCATCCACTCTGTTAGGACTTTGTGAAGAGATCACCAGAATGGAAAAGAATTTGAGCTGTTAAATTACATAAGTGTGTAGTCACCACCTAGCAATGGAGAAAAAAGGGCTGGATATTTTCAGTTACAACTAGATTTTCTAACCAGATGGCCAGAAGAACTGACGTCACTCACATTCCAAATTATAGAGCTGCTTGAAAGCTTCTCCGGCATTAAGGATGCAACCAGGCCTGCATTCTAAGTCATTTTTCGAAACCCCATTCTGCAAAGATAGCAGGAAAGTTTTTGCCGTCGTTTTTGCTACACTGTTGAGAATCTGCTTCTTCTGGAACACACCCGTCCCAAACTCGCTCAGGGATGTTCACATCTCTTTTTCCCGGAATGAGGTCCCAATTCAGGCTTAGCATTTAACACAAGCTTCAGAATACAGTTTAACAGGGTCCTCAGAAATCCTTAACTTGGGAAGTTTTCTAACTTTCACTGAAAACTTCATAGAAGGAATTGTCCACTAACATTGACTACTCGTATTTAATCACCTGATCAGCTAGCGTTGCACTGCAGAAGAAAACCCCAAGCGACACACACAGTGCAGGCAGTGCAACAAGACAAAGGGAAAAAGGAAGACAGAAAGTGGAAACCTACCTGTTCTGAAGTTTTAAATTTCAGCTTCAACACAGAAACTGAAAGATTTCAGGTCTGCTGTACTTTTTGCTGCTTTCTCTCTCTCTCTCTTTTTTCTTTATAAATTTAAGAGCAAAAAGTCAGGAAGAAGCCAGCAGGAGGTTTGCAGCACAGGGAATGCTGGATCAGATTCAAATGTAAGAACCCTCTCAATCCCAGCTAAGTAAAATGTCTGAACAAATTCCAAAAAACCATCAATCATTGGCTGGACATTTTCCCACCTTCAACGAAATGAAATACATAAGGGGCCCACAAAACATTTTTAAACCAAGCCATTTCAGAGTTATGGGAGAGCAACAGAGAAAAACACAGAAAGATGTGAAAACACAATATGTTGTATTTTATACTACAGCACCTGAAGAATCAGAAAATTAACATTATGTATTTTAAAATACTATTCCTCCTGAGGTCAGATATTACTGTACTTCAGGACATCTGGCCACATTTTCATGGAATGCTAATACTGTCAGGCTGTAGAGTATATACAGATGTACCACATCCAACTGTGACAGGACTAACATTTCTGTCTTAAGAAGCTATTCACCAGAGTAAGAGGACAACTTCTGGGTAGTATACAATCATAGTTGAAGTCTGTACTATGAACAGGGCTTAAAAACGAGAGTAAAGGCATGCACTGGATGGCATTGCCATTATTTTTCTATTCATTGCAGTAACATTTTAAGACCACACATCAGGAGTCTGTAATTAACACATATTTGCTAAGTGTTCCGAGATCCATAGATAGAATTGTAAAGCACTGTCACTATTTGCACACACAGAAAAAAGAGCAACAGGGAAGAGCTCCTTCCACTGGCTGTCATACTTAAAGACATACAAGAGGAATGTTAGTAAAAGTAATCTGCTGCAAAATACACAATTTTGAAGGTGGTAAAGGAGAAGGAATAACAAGAAGAAAATAAGTTCTAGTATTTCTAGCAAGACGTATACTTCTTTAAATCACCCCCCTGTGCAAAGTAAGCCTCTGGAAGCTGGCACATGAAAGCCTGCCAAGTTTCCATGCAAAATAAAACCTTTTATTTGTTCAAATTTCTCTCTCCCCCCCCCCCCATGCAAAAGATTCATGGTTTGGCATAGAATGATGAATTATAAATTATAGTTTAATTATGATGAAATATGCTAAGGAGGACCAAAAATGGGGGGGGGGGCACGGGGAGAAGAAGGAAGATAACATTAGGTAAAGCAAGAAGAAAAGAGAAGGGAACTCAAGGAACTTTTGGAAAGCTGAGAAAGTGTAGGACGTGCTACTGCTCACAGTTTTAGAAGAAAAGCCAAATAAAACAGAATAGGGAAAGAAAGATTTCAAAGATGTACAATACTAGCCCTCAGTTAGACATCAAAATGCCTCCAGAGCCTTGCTCACCCTGCAGGTTACTGAACATTTGACAGGGAGAAATCCCATGCAGTTTGTTTGGGAGCATGTGCATCCCCTAGGGAAGTAGCTGTGGCAACTTCATGACCACACCACAATTTGCAAATATAAGTTATCTGCAGTGGCAGACGAAAACCCCAATTATAGTATTCCATTATTTCCTTTTCCATAGTAACTGTTTGCTGTAAAAGGCCTCAGAAAGTAAAGGCATGTGCCTCAACTAGAAAGGTTTCAAACTATCCGTGCAAGAAGAGATTACACTCAGTAATGCCACTATAGTCATTATGGCACTGAATGTTCTTCTCAACATGGATATTGTATGACATAATTGCCACTACACCAATTACCCAGGACATGGGGAGGGCATCAGGCAGTTGATTTCTTTCTTCCACAAATGTCTCTCAAAAAGATTCCCCTTCACAGATCTACTGGTTAGCTGACAGGTTTTAAATATTTCATTTTCCAAAATGTTACATATCAGAAGCCACAGACAGCACACACCATTAGAGAAACTTCTCAAGAAGGTAATACGACTCTCTTATGACAATCCAACAAAGTGTTGTCTTGTCTACTTCACCCCCAGAAGAGAACAAAAAATACAGTAGCAAAGAGGCGATCTCACTTTCACAGTTTTAGTGCTTTTGTTCAAATGGAGTTTTACCTAAAAAACAGATCAATTCATATAATAGTTCATGTAATGAGAAAAGCTAATAGCAGCTGTCATTTCACAAGATCTACAACTGACAATTACGGGAGGGGGGCTATGTCACTGAAATGCTAGAAAAGCATTGCATACACTATTATTATTGGCCACTGTTCTTGCACAGAAACGTGTGCACACACTTTCATTATTCATTACCCACAGTCCCATGCTGCATGACTTGGAATATTCAGCTATAATAATGCTTCATGACTGCCCTCGTCTTGAAAAGGTCAAGCCTCATTACTGATGGCTCTTTATGTTCACTGCTTACATTGGCTCAGAGCGCCCCAAGTCCCAACAGTAAATACGTCGTATACAACTCTCCTTGTGCTCCAGTAATCAGACCTAACTGCAACCTGCAGAACCATCAATCACTACCACAATATTACCAAGAAAATTTGGTCTAAGTACTTGTCAGAAATAAAACACAAACCAAGGTAATGCATTTACACTGAAAATAAGTAGGAAAACAGTAAGCAACGGACCAGCTTTGTGGTGGAAAGTGCACACAACATACACACAGTTCTGCAATCTTCCCAAAAGCTTCCAAAGTCCCACAGCTGACTGTGGAAAAATTCAGTAAGTGACAAACCAACCCACTAACTTTATTTACTTTGAATGTTACTTAATAAACGACCTATATGAGGTGGTCTGCAGTCTTTCAAATTATTATTCTTGGTAATAAGGAAAACTAACACTTTTACTGAATAAAGTCATAGTGTCTAGGGGAGAATTTCAAGACTGCACTCCTAAATAGAAAGTACATTTTGCTCACCTCTGCCCCATCTCTACCAATATAACTGTGTGTACACTATAGACACTAATAACTCCATGGCAAAACCACTAACCTTATTTATAAACACAAGATGCCACACACACATCTAAATTTACTAGTTGTGTTAAAAAGCAATACTTGAGTCACTTTATAAATACTTTTAATCAGTGAAAAACAGCTATTAATTGCAAACCTAACGTATTGTAGACTGAAACACTTCTATAAACTCAAGAACTCTCCAAGGAACATACTGGGATTAAATAATAGTCTTATAGTCATTAAAGGCTCTTTGCTTCTCCATGCTTTGGGTATTCTTGCACTAACTGGTATTTTATTACACATCAGCTGTCCTAGACAATTGATTTTCTATCATGATCAAGGGAGGTGAAGAAGGGTTGTTTGACTACAGCTATTAAAGATCCATAGGATTTGTTAAAAAGGGAATAATTACCCCATTGGTTTTTTATTTTCTCTTCCCTCTCCCTCCCTTGGTTATAAGAAAGTCCACTTTCATCAGGGATCACAGGCACAAGCCAGGATCTCCTGCAGCTTACTCCACTGACTGAGGTGTGCCTGACTGAATTCTCCAAGGACAACTACCCCACCCCCACCAAAGTGGTTGTTTTGTCAGCCTTGGAAGCTATCATAAATGTTTACTTACAATCAACATGTTAATTATGAAACAAAAACCATAATACTAAGAATTTAAGTGTTTCTTTTAAAAAAAAAAAAAAACACAAACCACAATAAAACCCACTTCTTTTATTATCAGGCAATACAAACTCAACAGAGAAACTGCAGCTAATGCACTTGAAAGGATCTCCCTGAAATGTAACAGGCATGAAGTCATGGCTAACACGAAAACTGGGGGTACTTGTACTGGATGGTTTGATCCGTAACTTTTGCAAGTGCTGTTCCAGCAAAGACATACATAGATTCTAGATGCTAAAATAATCTCCCACGTGTACTATGGGTAAAGGATTCAAGAAGAATACAAAAGTCAAATATTTACCTCTGTCCTCTGTAAGCACAACAACTTCTTGGTATTTGCATTGTATACAGAATTTATGTATCAGCATGAAAACAAACTACATTAATGTCGAAAATAAATCCAATCACAGTAGGCAAAATGTTCTATGAATCCTATTCATAGAGAGTTAACTCAGTATAAACTCATCAAACAAAATGAAAAACCATCCCGTGACAGTCTTCAAGAAAGGACTTCACAGCTTTCCTATGCAAGATCTGCCACCATGAATTTTGAACTCTGAAACCCATGTTTTAAGTGCTCAGTAAAATGTCTGAGTTCCTCCATTATTTGCACCACAGTTTATTTGTTCAATGACAGAGATGATGATATCTTCGCAAAGCATTCTCAGTTCATTATTCTGCCAAATTTGGGCTTTATTTAAGAAAATCAGACCCAGAAGACATAGTAATAATGCAGGAATTGACTGCAGGCATCTTAGTCTCCAGAAAAGGGAAATAATTTTCTATAAGCAGAATAATAGCACTTTCTTATCCATAGATCTCAAGCCATTATAATAACAGGTAATTCTTATCATCACCACCATTTTACACATGCGGCATGTAGATGAGTGAAAGAACCTGCCACGTGGCAGAGCCAGGAATAGAAGAATAGTGCTTGAAACCAAGCTTGGCAGTATCATCTTCAAGGTTTCAACAAACACACAACCCATTCCTTTCTAAATCATGTGCGGTCTGTGGAGTCGAGTCAAGTCCTTGAAAGAGTGAATATTCCAGACATACAGACAAAATAAACAGCCTTACAACCCAAACATCCAGCACAATTAGACTAAATTGTTGATCATTCCAACAGCCTGAAAAGAATAGATGATGAAGAAACATCTGTGTAAATTAAAAAGGATACTTACAGCCAGAGGAGCCTTACTTGAGATTTCAGGATGCACTATAAACACTCAAAGCAGTACTCCTATAGTTTGTGCTAACTTCGAGACAGCTGTTAGACATTTATATTTTGTCAATACAGTCTACCGTTGCTATTCAGACTTACAATAAGGTAACAAATGCTTTTAGCATAAATAATCTTTTTGAGAAGCAAGTGTTTTTTCCAAATTCAATGTCAACAGCTGGAATGATGGAATGCACAGATAATGTGGGAAGCGAAAGAGGGCAAAGTAGGTATTATTATTTTTACTACATAGCTCAGGTGCTTTGGAATTCATTTTAAAAGCAAACGGCAGCAAAAATCCAAACTCAAAAAACGTGGATTCTCCCATCACTTCTGTTCTTTCCCAAATACGGACAACTTTATTTCACAAAGTACCTATTATAGAAAATGTTTGGGGCACAATCTTTCAACCTGTGGAAGAATCTTTGCAGAAGACGACAGGGCTGGTACGTGCATACTGACGTTGCATGGACATGCCATCTTTGCCTGCAAGGTCGTTCACTGGATGAAATTCTCCTGCTTGAGTTTACCCCTGAAACCTCTATATTCCTCTTTTTAGAACACTTTTTGCTCTCATACCTGATATGATTTCAGGTAAACTGGAAGACTACTGGGTGAAGGGAGTTGATATGGTTTACATTTATGTATGCATATTTAGTATTGTGAGAAAACAACCAGGCTGCACAACAGCTGTCTTGACTACTGCTACATCTACTCATTACCTTTGTCCTCCTCTGAACAGTCTCATTCATTTGCTTCATTTTCTGCTAAATTAGATTTAAAGAAGTAAGGAAGTAAATGCCTCTCTATAGAGCACAAAGCACAGGTGGTCATGATTCTGGTATCTAGCCTCTACTACAGTACAAATAATAATGAATCTGATCTCAGTATTACTGTGAAGTGGAGCCTAGAATCACAAAGTAAGATCAGAAAGGAACATACTACTATTAGCACAGAAAGAAACATATGTCAGCAAATGAATGCTAAGACAATGTCAATGGACCCATTCCAGATTTACAGAACTGTCATAGAAAATACAATCTGAAACTTAGGGGAAAAAATTAAGACCATTACTTGCACAGATTATCCTCCTTAACCACAAATACTCAGAAGTAGGAGAGGATTCAGCATAAATTCAATTCTTTCAATTGTCTATCCAATGTCCTAGTGTGACATAAACCTGGAGTAATTCCAAATTGTGGTTCGGAAGAAAGAGAAAAAAAAATTAAAATGACTAGCTGAAACTCTTAAAAGTAACAAATTAATTAATGCAATAGGAAGACATTTCTTCTCTCAGGTCTCTACAGAATGAAGCTTAATCTGGATGAGAAACTGCTTAAACTTAAACTAACATTCTGGGTGGCTTTCTTCCTTTCTGAGGTCAAAACTGTCTATTTAACAAGGTCTCTTAATTATATATGCATCTGCAGTTTACAAACTGAGTCAAGAGAGACATTTTGTGCCATTTTTGATAACAGTTCAGCAAAGACTTAAACACCTATTTAGCACTCAATCTATGAGTCAACACTTCAGTAACTGACTCTCTAAGCTGCTGTTTTTTTCCTATGGCAACCACTATAATCACTTAAATGAAAACATTCTTAAAAAAAGGGGGGGAATGGGATTAAATCTTTGCCAGCTCAGTTTCTTCTATGATCAAATTAAAAACAAAAAAATCAAAGTTACTAGATGGTGCATAGTTGTCTGCAGATCTCCTACAGGTCATACAGAAATGCATGGAGATGAAGTAAGAGGCAGAATGTTGGGAAAGGACAAGATCTCTCTCATCTTACATTCTCTATAATCTCTTCTTTTTTCATACCAGCGGTGGCTCAGAATGCTGATGCATGTGTCTTTTGAAAGTTAACATTTAACAGAGATTTCAGGTCTACCAAATTCCAAGAAATAAAAATAAACTCTTGCCCTGCTTTAGCTGCCAGCTGAGGCCAATGTTTACTGAGGGGAGTGCTAGGAACCAAGGAGATTTTAGGGTGGAAGAGTTCCAGCAGACTTGCTGGCCTGTGCCCACCTACCACATACACAACTTCTAAGCAAGCAGCTTGGACCCACTGCTGCTTTTCTCTGCACAGGCATGCCTCCTTATCAAACTTTTTCAGCTACACATTATTAGTGGAGTTATTACAAATAATCATATTTCTTGTGGTCATATACAAGAGTAAACTGAAAAGTCTCCCTAGTGTGCTAGGCACTATTCAGATTCAACACCTCAGTCCCCAACACACCACCACTGAAGCGTATCCTTCAGTGTGCAACGGCACAACATCATTATGCCTTCATCTACTAGTTCAGGGCTAGGCTGTTGAAATAAGGAGGATTACAACAGAAACGTCTCACCCTCCAGACCATGTTGCAATTAAGATATTTGAAACTGCCCTTCCCGCGGTGAGGGTCTGAACTGTCAAAATAAAAGGGCAAATGTAGATAAGTTTACTAAGTGCTCTGGGCTTTGTTCTAAAACCACCCACTATTTGGAGAAAATCCTCATTTCCTAGGCTCTTTTCAATGCTGACCTTTGGTCTGCAGCTAAAATGCTCCTCAAAGTGACACTGTTCAAAAATGTTAGGGCATCCTACAGGACATCAGGACACCCAACAGGACGTCAGGACATCCAACAGGAATAGCCAGATTCTAAATAAGATACGTATGGAGAATTCAAAACAATGTTAACAAGAACAAAATCCCATGCGAGCTAGTCCATCTTTTTCTTACCACAAAATTATTTTCCATTGTCAGCCAGACAGATGACGATCTGTGTATTATCTGTACCTTGTCCTGTACTTTCACCTTTCTTATCCCCAGGTAAAAATACCAGCATACAACAGGCAGATGCAACATTGTTTGAAAAGAAAATTATCTCTATTTAGCAAAAAAAGACAAGACACACTGGACTGCCTGAAGCAAGCACACATTTATGTTGAGATTGTCTTTAATGTGCAAGATTCTGATGGGTTTTTTCTCTTTTTTAAATCAATCTTTTCCCTGTAAAAACAATATATAAAGGAGTATGCTTTTTGAATATTTCTGAGAATATTATCTACCTGTAAAAGCAATTATACTGAGCCCTAAGGTGCAAATAATTATGCTTACAGAGTACAGAATTTTTTCCTTGATTTGTCTTGATTTCTAATGTAAAATGTGGAAGCAAGAAGAGCCAAAATTGTGACACAATTATCAGCACAGGGAAGTTTACACAACCCAGAAGTAATGATTTCTTTTAAAGGCAAAGATACCAAAGTTCTATGACTCAGCATTTCTGAAAGAGGTACCTTTACATCTTAAAAAGAGGGAATATTCCTTATCATGAGGAACAACTGAACATTCTACCATGAGAAACTGCACTGATGGGGTTTTTTATACTTCAGCCTGTATACGTCCTTTGACTATTTCTGAAGGCAATAAAACCAAAACTCAGGGGGAACTCAGAAATTCTGTCTGGTTTCCACACAAAACCATAAATTGCTCCCAGCTTCCCTGAAACCCAGCTCCAGGTCTGGTCAAAAAACAAGTTTCCAAATCTCAACTACCTCAGTCCAAGTTTGAATTATTATAATGACACCTGAAGACGCCAGAATTTCCTTCTAGTCTGAGGTCCGGGACACTGCAGAGAGAGAACACCAGCTCTTGTTTAGGACTGCTTCAGTTTCTGTCATGACTGAAATGGGGGGC
>JAVKLA010000001.1:2313714-2339874 GCA_034782735.1 Sagittarius serpentarius
TTCTCCTTTTTTAATACTCTTCCAGGTCTGGCAACCCATATGTTTTTTTTTTCCCTCCATAGAAACCGACATAACAGCAAGTTTGAGCCAGCCTCCAGCTCCACAAACACAGCCTGGCCCAAGGCAGACTCAAGAGAAACACGGAGACATGGAAAGAAATGTCCAGGATACCTACAGGCTGCCAAGCACATCTAATCCTTCAAGGTATTGTTCTAAACTACTCAGTATAAAGGCAACAGTCCCATCTATCTAGTACTGTGAGGCCTGCTCAGGAAAGCAACAGAATGTTGTGCTCTCTACTCCACACCATAGATACAACAAAAGTTTTGCTAACTTCTTCCTTTTTGTCTGCCTCCTTTTTTTGTTTCTCCAGCAGTTACCAGGAGAATGAACACTTGCAAAAGGAGAGGGATCGGATATCCACACACAGACTGTGCCAGGCTCAGAGGGTCTTCTAGAACACTAACCAGACTGTGTAATCCTAAGACCCTTGAATGAAAACCAAACAGTTCACTCACATTTCTTTGCAAATAGTATTTGCACAAAAAAGGGACCTAAATTACATTCTGTTCCCTATTAAAAAGACATGGGATAAATACAAAGACAACTCTCAGAAAGGTTATGCCGGTTTCTAAAGAGAAGTAAAACTAGTGGCAATGGTAGACCAGCAAAGATTTTGTGTAAAGCTGGTCTAAAAGAAGCAACGTTCCTTCTCCCAAACTCTATTCCACATGACAACCCTTCTGAGTGACCACTAATTCACAGGTGTTATCTTTCCCGGACATGAGTGCTAACATGACCAAACCAAAATCACCACTGCCTTGGGGGAGTATCTACAGAGATCCATCCATCCATGAGCCATGTCATCAGTTCTTTGGACTTCTGTGTCTTCCCATCTAACAGCAAAAATGCCCATGTTTCTGGAAAGGGACCACCGATGCCAGCAACTCCAGAATGCTGTTTTGTACAGTGGTGAGCTAGTACGGTTACTTTACTTTGTGCTTCCTGTCTGATAGGGCAGGCTTGCCCAAATGAAACGGCCTTGAGAAGCCTTGGAAAATTCCCTAGAACAGTCTGACTCCCTCTACTGTGTAAAAAACCTACTGTTCATCTAGTTAGGTTCATGTAACACTCTTGACATGCTTGCTCTTGCAAATGGGATGTTTCTTTGGAGTTTTTTATATTAACAAGCCATGAAAGCGGCCTGCTGCTGACTGGCACTGCCCTTGCTCTGGAAGATGCTTACACAGCCCTGAAGGTTCTATCTGGACTCCAAACATACTGTGGGCCAACCCAAACATGGTAAATATTTATCTCTTATAGTAAATATTATCTTTTCCTTTCTCACTTTCCCTCAGACTATGTAGGTGAACTTAATGAGAGAGGTCAAAGGTTTTAATGTGTATTGTACTCTACTAACACAAGCACAGTATCTTATTTTGGAACTCTTACCGCCTCAAGTCATCTTGAGATTAAGAATAATTTTGCAATTTAAAGAAAAATAATTGCTTCATCACCTTTCACATAATCATATATTTTTGCTGTTCTTCTAGCTCCATCAGTCTCCATCTGCCAATAAAAACAATAGCTCACCCCAAAATTGAGCCAATATGGAAGAAAACTGAAAACAAAGTAAAACTACGTCTTTTTGGCTATCTGCTGCTCCATTTTAGCTCTTCGGTGCTCACTGGCCGATGGTGAATTTCACAGCATATCCCACAGACATCAGCACTCCACTGCCTTTGAAGCATTTCTGAAGCACCACTGTCAGAGCCTGTACACAGCATGACGCATGCTGCCCCAGCCTTTTACAAATCTCTTTAAGCCAAGTATCAAAAAGGATAGTGTAGATCACCAACTGACCTTAAATTGTTGTTTTATTTGGGTCACATCCTTCTAATACAGCTTATAGTAAGTCAGTGGTTGCAGCTAACAAACAATAAGAGAGGCAGGACATAGATGACTTCACACCTTAAACACAACATTTTATGAGCAGAAACCAAGGATGTCCAGAAGGACACCTGAAATAGTCCACTGTCTTCAGACTAGTACACTATACTGTGAATCAGGAGTGTAGAGTTCTTTTTCCACCCTGATGTGTAAGGACAGATCCTTGAACCTATCTAGCATGTTCTCATGCATATATAAAATAAGCATAACAATATTATGAAACAGTACCTATCACAGATAATTAAGGACAAATTCAAACACGACAGAAAAAATAATGTGCGCAGAATCGCACTAAATAAGCAGCAGTTTGTCATGACAGTTTACAACATTGCAGCATACGTCGTTCATGTATGACTTTGCAGACATCAAAATGCATACAAAAAATCCAGATGTTTTTAACTGAGTTTCTGCAGTTGCAGAAACAGACATAAGAGGACACAATAATTTGCTGCAGAAAGCCAGTACAGCTATGAACAAAACCCAGTTCTTCTAAAATTCTGTTCTGCGCCCTAACCCGCCATACAGAATAAGAACAGCTCAGCTATGTGTCAAAAGCCATGTGTAGCTATTAGACAGCTCTCCTTTATCTAAACAACAAGGATTTATGCTTGCAAGAGCAGAATACTGTTTCCAATGTTAAAACAAAGTTCTGAGTGGCGAGACCGCGAGAAAACACCTTGCTGGATACCGATTTTGCTCCTTTACTGTACAGCATTTCATTCAAAAAATCTCGTATAATAAACTGACGCAAAGGAGGAGAACAACAAAGCAGCAATAAATGGAAGAAATTATTTATCACAGTTTAGAGGTTTCTGTAGTATTTTTTGTTTGCCTTTCAACACAAGAAGCCTCAAACCTTTGAAGAAAAAAGATTTCCAAAACGTCAGAGTAAGTGAACTCCCAGCCTCGCAGTATTACAATTATTCTTCTGCAATGTTAGGTAAGAAAAAACGGCATAGCTACAGAGTATGGAAATGCCAAATGAAAAGAATTCCTGCTATCAAAAGAGGCAGGCTCAAAGCTCCCTTGCTGCTCTTTCCCTCCCAATCTGCAGGAAACACTAGCCTCCCTTGTGCAATCACTGGCCTTCCTCCTGCACTCAGAAAGTAGTAAGGGACAACAGAACAGGCCACAGAAGGCTTGCAAGTAGAGAGCTAAAGGAATCCTGCTTTTTGGAGCGGAGAAGAAAAAGGGCAGAGACTGCTCACAGCCAGCAACATTACCCTGTAGGCTGTGAAAACAGCATGTGCTGGACAAGTTTGGTGACTCCTGCTTTTGTAGGGTCCCTCAGGGCAAACGATGATTCAGCCCTGGGGAAGAACGAAGTTCCAACACTTTCTCCCCTCTCCCCTCTTTAAGTATAGAGGGACAGAAGGCTGCAGAGCACCACCAGAGAACCTAGCATTATACTAGACCCCATCTGCTCTTCCATGCTGTCAGAGAAAGAATACAGTTATGTGGTAAATGCAGCAACTGCAGATTTGGGGAGAAAAAGCGCTGGGACTAACAGCTGGATTCTGAGATGCTACATACCATGCCTGTAACTCAGCAAGGCCTGCAGCACACAATTAAAATATGATGCGTCTTGCTGATGGCAGTTACAATGCTCACATGCATGAAGAAGATGCTTGTGCAGGTGACTAATTCAACTTCCCTGTTGGTGGTGACCTGAAACTTTGTGTCAGGGCATTAACCATGCTCCACTGTGTAAAGCAGAGAGATGCAGACTCACTCAAATGCAGAGAATTAAAAGACTGAAATCTCTGTTCCCCCTATGTATTTCCTCTGGACATTCTGCTACCTCTGTGCGCTCCTTTTAATCTTAACAAATGCAAAAAGAAGAATCAAACAACTCTCATGTTTCAGTTAAGTCATATTGGAGATTCCCACCAACACTGCCATGTGACTTCCAGAAAGTCATCTTTGATTTACCCTAGCTCAAGAGAGATTGGGCCCAATCCAGCTGAGCTAAACTCCAGCTCTCATTCTGTTAACTTCACCAGTATATCATCTCAGCACAAGAGAGATCTCCTCTTGCACCCTCATCATCCTGCTCCCATTTTTCCTCTTGCTTGCTGCAGTTCCTCTGTGACCCTCGCACAGTCACGCATTTGGTTTGCGTCCAGAACGCAATTGCACTAGCAATAAACAACTTTTCTCAGAATTTTATTCCCAACCCCCTTTTCCTCGTTCTGTGTATTTTGTCTGAGGCTGTGGTTCAAAACACCCAGACAGAATTATTGCAACCCATCTTTTTTACACACTGTGCAGACTGTCTCCTCAGCATGATGCATTTTTAATAGGTTTTCTAAATGCAGACAACCAGGCTGCTAATAACAAGCTTTCCCCCCCTCCTTCTTTCCTCCTCCTTTTAAATTTTTTTTTCACAATGTGCAGAGCTTTGATATCTCACTACACCTTACTCAAAGGAACACAGTTTATATGGCAAACAATTGCAAAATACACAGCACTCAAACTGTTAAGATTGTAACATTCACCATGGGAAAGATTCTAGTGCTTGCTTGCCACTTCTGTTAGGTTCACCACAAATTTTACTCTCACAAGCCACAAAGAACACTATTTGAAGATGAACTGAACAAAAGATCTCAGGATGGTGGACACTGAACCAACAAGAGAGAGAAACTGCAAATTTAGCATGCCACAGGCAAAGCCCATCTCTCCCTGCAACACTTAGAATTTGGGGAGGACTGCTCCTTCTTGTTGGACTGAGATGAAGAAAAGAAATCATGCTATCTGGTTAGAACACCTTTTATCTCTGGTCCTATCAACATCTCTCCCATTTCTTTACTTTGCAACTAACCCCTCTGCTTCCTTGGCACCTCATAAACTGTAAGGCTATCCTTGAACTGATCAATTCACAATTACCTGAAAAAGGGCTGATCCTGCATTGCAGTGTATTGCTTTAATGTATGCCCCAGGTGTGACAGGCAAGTTACTAAATAATAACACGGAATAGAAGGATGGAAGGCAGTAAAAGCGTAGGTTCTGGCACTCCATGTGGGTGGGTAGATGGACAGATAAACAAAAGATGGATAGGCAGGTAGACACTTCTTGCTATGAAAGAAAAAAGCATCACCGTTCTCTTAAGCCTTCCTAAACCAATTGCACTTTCAACCTTTAAAAGTAAAGCTACAATTTAGCTTCACTTTTGCTACAGAAAAAAAAGAGCATATAAATAAAAACCAGGAGCGCTGATGTCACTAACTTCTTTTCCCCCTGCTTTTCCAAAAACGGAACTTTAAAAATGGGCCAAAATTCAGCAGAAAAGGCTCTACTGTCTCCAGAGCTAAAATGTACCAGTTTGACTTGGCAGCTGAACAACTTTCCACTGATTTGATGCTTTCCCCCTCCTCGAATTCTCCCATCCAAATGCAGCTGGAAATGTCGTTAGAGAAAAGAAGAGGCATTTCCTGTGCGGTTCCCCCTTCCCCCACCACATTCTTGGCACAAAAGGCAAGGGAAAAGCTAGAGAGACAGAGTGTGCATAAGAGGGAGAGAAGAGAGGCAGTGTGCAGGGATTTCTGGCTACTCACCAGAAAACGTACAACAGGAATTGCACGACTCAAAAGCGACAATTCACCCCCTTTCTCCAAGGCTCTGAAACCAAGTTGAAGAAGCACTTGGTTCAGTATGGAATAGCAGTCAGAGACATGAGCATGGCACTACATCCTGGAAAGGATACTTTCCAGATACTTAAGAGTCCCTAGAGGAGAGATCAAGGATACTTCCCATAACCAGCCACACACAGCTTAGTTATTTACACCTTAAATCCAGCTGCATTAAAATCCTTCAGTGCTCCAAAAGTACAACAAATAATGCGAGGGGGTGGGAGGGATGACAGAGAAAAAGGCTTGTTTTAATGCTATGGTCTTTGACCGTATTTGATCAACTTCTTTAATATCATTGGTTTGACATTTGAAAACTGACCAAAGAGCACACATTTTGAAAAAGGCAACAACCAGGGCTTTTCATATGACAAGTTTCCAGCATCCTGTTTTTCAGAACATGTGTATTCAGCACTTTGTGAAAATTAAATCCCTCTAAGGTATCCAAATGCAAGTACTCAGAGGAGCTGGCACTTCTAAAAACAGTCTGAAGAACCCCAAATGTTTTGTGACACTGGCTGCTGCCGAGTCATTTCGCACTGTTCAGATCGCAGCCATTGTCCCAGCTCCAGAATTCATGATGCCACTCCCAAACTGCTTGTAACATTCACTGTTCTTTGTGAAAATGATCCTACAGCAAAAGCTGTAAGCGGGGGTATTGCAAGCTGACTTCCCCTGGTTTCACTTAGTCACTTTTCTCCAGAATGGATCAAAGCCTCCACAAAGGTTGAGTCAATTTAAACATTCAGTTTTGCTTCTTGAGCTGTGAATTAAATGCATTCTTTGGTGGCTGGGGAGGGATGGGTGACTCAGTCTGTATAAACATTAACTGACTCTAAAGCTAATGGAAAAAAGAAATATGGAAAGGAGAAAAACAAAATAATACGTAACTTCTTGTTTCAGCTGGCAGCAAAACTGATTAGGTTGGTGCACAACAGCTTGCATGGACTCTGTACCACTTGGTCTATTTTTTAATAGGTAACAAGTACACCCCTACCTTTAAGGTTCTTTAAGTCTCAGCTTGAAATTCACATCCACGTAGGGGAACACATAAAGGGTGCGGCCTAATTACTTCCTTCTTTGTTCTGCAATCACATAACAGTACTAGGTTATCTATACCCTTCCTTCCTCCTCGGCAGAAGGGAAGAATTCTCAGTTCACCGACAAGACCTTGCTCTCTCTAAAAACTTTCAATTGATCCCATTCTTCCAGTATGAACATTGCAAAAGTTTTTACGTATCTCAAACATGAGCACAGCACTACAAACACATGCATATATAAGCGATTCCTATCCCAAAGAGTTTACAATCCAAAGAAGAGGAAAAGAAAGGCCCCTTTTTACAGATCTGGATTAACATGATTTGCATCATGCTTACAGAGGATTTATGTGGCAAAGGAATTAAGTTTACATATCCTTAGTCCCAGCTTCCACTGGAGCAACTGCAAGACTCTTCACTATACTCTAGTATCACGTGCACAACATTGAAAATTTTATGTAGATACCAGCAAGAGACACGCAATACAAGCACCACGTACGGGCCACCTACAACTCTCAAGACACACTGGCTGCCTGCCTGCCTCTGTCTGTTCAGAGTAAGAGATGTTCTACCTGGAGCTGGACTGTCCCTTAAACATGAAAAAAAGGCAAAGAAACAGATACTGTATTGACTTGCTAAATTGGTACCAACACCTCTGTAAACACTACCCCACTCCTCTGAGGGCAGTAACCTTTTCTTATCTGTAAATGGCTGCACTACTCAAGAGATGCAATGATAATATGCACTTGGCAGGCGGCATCAGGAACTGTTTAATGCTGTTTGACTTCAAGATGATTTAGAAGGTCAGCTCCTGCCGTTCTATTCTGCTACTGCATTTCACTATCATCTCTGTGTTCCATTAGAGTGGGGGAGAGGTAGTCCTCAGAAAATCAGCTACACTTGAAAACAGCTGTTAATTTTCCCATTTGTGTGCTTGGAAACTGGTGACGGACTGTGCAGTGCATTCTAAATTGCATTAAAACCTCTTTACAGCAGCATAAAGGAGCCTCAAAGTAAACAAAAAGGCCCTGTAAGAATAGATTTTATACAAATGGTTTCTGTAATGGTACAAGTTCTGCTTCAGCTCAACCACAGGTGTAAGAACGCACTGTGTGTTTCCACAGTTCAAGGATATGTCTACACCCAGAAACAATAAGACAGAGCAGCCCCGAGGCTGCTCTAAAGTTCTAACTGACTGAGAAAGACAACTTACCTTGGAATGACTACTAAGGATACGGCTTGTGGATGTCCACTTCTCCACATATGCAGATATCTGAGCCCTCACATCCATCATCTAAATACTTACAACCTTTTAAAATAAATTCAGAACCGAAAGGTGAGAGGCAAAAGCTACAAGCCAGATTATTGAGGGAGAGCTAAACAAGGGTCATCTTGGTCTCTCCCTTCCTCCACTAAATCAAACAGTGTCCCAAACGCTGGCAACTGGGCACTGTACCTGAAGAACAGTGCACATATTCCTTCATATAAGTAGGACAAACTATAGGAATGCTCAGTAAGGCCTGCTTCCTGGATTTTTCTGACACCTTATGCTGGCATGGATTAAAGAAAATTTAAGCCTCCCAGAGCATAAGGTAAAAGACAATGTCATATATTGCTCTAAATATCAAAGTAACCATTAAAGCCTTATACATAGGGAAGGAATATTCTGGAACTAAAGCAAAAGCAATTCATTCTCATTAAACTAGAGGTGCTTTTCTTACCTCCCCCTTCCACAGATTCTTCCCACTGCTGCAGTATAGCTCCATTTGTAAAAGCATGCATATGGGGCATACAAGCAATAAGAACAGCATTTATCTACAGTTTGCTATTTTTCTAGAAAAGGAAGTGAAAATGCAGTAACATAGAAAGAAGCTTAAATGAATGCTGCAAATCAGCAAGAGCTACACCACACTGTCTGGGTGTCTCTTGTGGCCCCAGCATACAGTATTATCAAGCAAACTCTGCAGACGATCTCAGTCATGCCAAGACCATGTAAGCAACTTTCTTCCTCCAGATGTCCTTCTCCTCCCTTTTCCTGCATGTTGAGAGGAAGAAGGTGTCCATCCACTAACCAGGTGCTGAAATGAAATCCAGAGCTCCATTGCACAGCAGAAGAAAAATATTACAATGGAAAAACACTCCCCTGAGCTAACTGAGAAGCATCTCCTAACATGTCAGTGAACTTCTGGTCTTCAGGAACTTGGAATAGTTTAGACCTGCATATCTTCAGTGGCAGAAATGGATGGAGAACACTTTAGAAAGCTGCTGCGGGACAATAGGGAATTGCAGGCCTCACTCAGAACTGGAAAGGTTGCTCACTTTACAGCACAATACTAATGTGAATCTTGACTTTACCAAGAACTAGTATGAGCCGTACCAGCTATGCCTGTAACTCAGGGCCCATCTGCACAAGTCCTTATTTCAAGTGTTCCGAGCCTTTAACTCCAGCTTGCTGTTCAGTGTACATGTGTAAAAGAGAGAGAGAAATTTTCTCTAAGGACAAAACTGCCGGAACAGGTTGTTCTACACACACTGCACTAGGAGTGAGGGGTTTTTCCCTGCATGTCAATTCAGTGAATGACCTTGAACTATTCCCCTGCCTCAGTTTTCCCAGAGGAGAAACGGATAAAAGTGACCTGCCATTATAAAACGCTGATCTGTGCAATGTGTAAGACTTTAAAATTATTACGAACAATTTTTGAACTCATTTCAGAGTTGGACATTCCACAATCTATAAAGTCACTTTTGAGTAATGACACACACGGGTACTGTTCATAATTTACCCCAACATGAGTGTGGTCTAAGTGTTTCAAACAAGCGCTCAGCTCACAAAACAGATCCACACAGGTTCATTGCGTTACTACAGGTTTTTCCTTCTGAAGTTGCTAGTCTTTACGACGGCTACCAGTGTGGTTAGATTAAGTTAAGAAACCGTGGTTAAATATTTGTGGTCATACTAAGTAAGTGAAAAAAGGTGGTTGAACTCAGTAGAGGTGGGGGTGAACACAGACAAGGAGGAATGAAATCTGTTAAGTATCAGCTTCTCAAACCTTCTTTACATGAGCAGCCATGCTCACTTTGTTCTGGGAAAAATGAGGCAAAACACCCTCCTTTTTTATTGGCAAATCTCAGTGTCGATAACCAGATGTGCTGGAATTTACCAGGCAGTGACATCCACATGCAAATAATCACTTCAGTTTTGTCAGGATATTTATCCCTGGTGTGTGGATATTACTGCCAACTATACTTGGATACTCCCAGCTGTTATCACCATTATTTTCTGCTACAAAACTAGAAGGATGGAAGCTTCCGAACCGCTAGTCCAGTATCAAATGGCAATGGATCTTCCTTCATTTGTGAGTTGTCACACATTTTACACCCAGTTACTGAGATTACTGGGCCCGGGTGAACAAGAAGCTGTACTGTGTCTTCACAAAAAGAGACAGGCTATGTACTTTGGCCAGTCACCACTCCTTGATGACTGACAAGTCTGACATGAACCAGCCTAGCTTCTATCTGAGCTGCTCTTTCGAAGTTCCTTTTGTTTCCCCACAACACTTTGCATACTCACTGTCTGTCTCTGCTTCCTCCTGCTTACCCTGCGGTTGGTGTGGGGAGCCAAGGGACTAGGGCCAATTAAATGTGGGAGCAGGTGGCAGCCAGGTGGAATTATGGGAAGGAGATATGAAATTTCCTCTATTCTCAAGGATCTGTTCTCTCTGCACTGAGATCATACTTACAAAACAGGTGCTGCTGCACCATATGTCTCAGAGAAAGTCACACTAAGCAAATTCTATCTTGCAACAGAAGAATCCCTTTTTCTTTTTTTTTCTCTTAATCCCTCAGGTATCAAAATCCTCTGGGGAGACTCCGGTTTGCTTATGTAAAAGGTGCCAGGAGCATAATATGTATTGATGAATCTTACAGCTGAATTTACATGTAACGTTTAGTTCATTATTCCCTTTCTGGATAAAAGATAAAAAGAACTCGGACACTGTTGTAGCATCATGTCAGCACAGGGTAGAGACAGATACAGAGGTCTTCTGACTTTGCTGCTTTTTCATAATCTTCAGTAAATGAGTAAAAAAGCAGTCCAAGAAACCTCTCAAACATAATGATGTTACACTTTATTAGGAAGCCATTAAAGAATTATTGGGGTTGTCAGAAAGGCCTAACAAAAACACTTAAGTCATCTGCCTACTGTCCTCTCTTTCACCCCTATTCTTGGCCCTTCCTTTGGAGATGAGTATCTTGCACAAACAAAATTACCTTTGATTGCAACAGCTGAACTTTTGAGAGCAGTGAAAAGAAGCTTGCTGACTACAGGGAGTGGACTGCCACAGACATAAACACAGGAGAGCAGACAAGAAAAACAAGTTTTAATTAAAGCCACTTCTTGATAATTTTCCATTTTGTATCATGAAGTTCTAATATATGTCTGAAGAGTGTGATACAACTGACATGGTACACAAGCTGATTCAATGATTGAGAGCAGGGTGGCAACATGTGAAAAGCATGATCCCGCAAAGAGCTGAACACCTTCGGATCCAAGACACCACACAAGGCAGCTGTAGGAACAATATCTCTTATGACACCAAAAGACAGAGCAGCAAGAATATTTCCGTATTACTTTCAAAGCTCTAGGTGAAAATGCATGAGTGGTAACACTGCTACAGTAGCACTTCCAGAGGCCCCAGCAAGGGCTCAGGGGATGCCTATGCTGACATCAGTCATACCCCTCCCAGGAAAGCTTACAGTTTGACTTAATATTGCTGATAGAAGGTGGAGGAGTCAAGGTGGTTTGTTCAACGTCACAGAGCTGGTCAGAGGCAAAATTACGTGTGGCTCCTGCGTCACCAGCCCAGTGATTTCTATAGCCTGCATCAGTGTCCCAGAAGAACCAGTAATTCTTAAACAGAATTTAACAGTCCAACTTTTTACACCAAATGTTCTAAGCTTAATTGATGTAATCGGAGAGAAGAATTTGGGGTTATTTTTAGCCAGTGGCTGCTGCTGCTGCTTTTTATGTATATATACTAAGTAGAGAGCCATTACCACTATCATTTCACATTATGTTCATGCATAACTGGATGTATGAACATTTTTATACATTCATATACACACACATACACACACTCACTCTCCCTGTATTTTATGTACGTATTTTTTACATATACACCAAAAAGCAATTATATATGCAAGGAACTTAAGTGTGTAAGTGTATCATTCTGCCACTGTGTTAAACAATTTCCTTTAAACCAGTTACATCAATCTTTAGAGGCTTTATAATTTGTCGTACCATCAGAAGAGATAAATTAATCTATAGCGTTGTAAACAAAAGCATGCTCAGTGAAACGAAATTCGCAATTCATGGGCTCAGTGGTTTTCACGTGGGGGGTGAGGTTGACAAGGGAAGGTGATGAGACTGGGTTTTTAAACCAAAGGGACCAGCATGCCCCCTTCCCAGCTCCCTGCTGACAACCCCCCCCAGCCCTTTTTCCAAGTGCACAGTGCCTGTAAAAATTCCTGCGCGCTATTTGCAGGCAAGGTCACTGTGAAAGGGCATGGCTAGGAGCCAGGGTGTTTTTCAGCCGAGCTGCAGGGAGGGGAGGGGAGGCTCAGGAACTCAATTATAAGTTTCTCCAGTCTAGCCAGGAGGCTGGGAGCCCAGACTGCGGCTGTTCCGTCCTGCGAGCACACACCCCGTCTGCCCAGCTCGCCGTCGCCGCGCCAGGCCTGACGCATTTCGCAGGCATTCTCGAAGCCGCAGCAGGGAGGCCCAGGAAAGAGAGGCTGTTTTCCCTTGATGGCCTGGTAAATCCATATGTGGTTTTGCGGCATGACATACCGGTGTGCAAGAGGCATGTCGCTTGTCCTTTAATAGGCATATGTGCTACATGCAGCGGACACAAATATTGCTCTGTGTACATGTACCTGTAGACGCGTGTAAGTAAATGCAATCTTTGGCAGCAAGCCCGCTTAGAAATCTGCAAACCTGACTGTGCATGTGACAGCACAGTCCTGTGCTGTCGGCATTCACTTACCCAGCCTGCAGACATAAGCCACTCCTTTGTCATTCAGAGACAAGCAGGGTCATCCCCAGCGAACAGATCATTAATTCTCTGAAGCCTTATTTGTCTCAAGGCAGAGGAGTAACGCACACAGGCTCCGTAAGACGCACAGTATGTTTGAAATACTGTCGAATGTCACCCAAGGGGAACCTCTGCCCTAAAATTGTCACACAATTTCCCTGGCTGGGACTATGTCCAAGGCAAATCCATTCACCAGCACCGCATGACTTCCTCTTATGCCTCCAGGACAGGCAACCCCCTACTTGTGGTTTAAAGAAGCATTTGCATGGAAGAAGCTTGCTCCTTTCTGTATTTCTGTGCATGCAAGTGCACGTGTCCACGTGCTCCACCCTAAACATTACCTTGAGCTTCTTTCAGGTTTCTGACCTGAATTCTCAGCCTACGAACTAGCAGCAAAGGCTGTTAAACAGATAGCAAGGTTCTAGCACTAAAAACTGCCACTATAGAGCCTGGGAACAGAATATGAAAAAAGTGTTCGGATTCCATAAACATAACGCCTGCTACTTCTCAAAACACCATGGATGTATATTTCACATGGAAAGGTTACTCACACTCAATATACTATAAATCCCCCTTCCCCCATGTTGGTTTTCTAGCTACATGTTCTAATTGGAATCAACTTGGCACATCACCTGGGAAATGAAATGGCATCTTTAATCATCTATGGAGTATTTTATAGATAAAATTTTTGAATATGTATCCATATACAGACATTTGCATCCTCTCAAGTATTTGTTTTGCTTGCTGAAATATAATGAGTTTAAAACTTCAACAGGGTTATCGGACCAGCAGGACCTTCTCTCACCTGAATACTGGGCAGCAATTACATAATTGCACAACAAATCCTTGGCTAACAGACACACACGATAGTCCAGAAAATCCAAAAGCCTGAATTTGCTCTACAATTCAAGGGACTTTTTTTTGCAGACAGATCCCAATCTCACTAAGGCTCACATTGCTCCCCTGAAGCCAATGCATACCAGTGTATCTGAAATTAGAATTCATTTTCTGAAGTTTTTAAGGTCATGTCACCTTAGATTTTTTTGATAAAGGCTGAGTAGTGCTTGCCTGAGAATAAATTCAGCCAGTCCTTAGAGGCGTTGTTGCATGTCAACTGGAGGAAGTGATTAAAAATTAATGCAAGCTAGGGGAGAGAGAGAAACCTGAAAGGGTGTGCCTGTAAAATACACTTTCAATCTGTCTCGTCAGCAAAAGAGAAAAGAAATCAGATTCTTCTAATACCAGACTCTTGGGAAGCGGTTGGGGCATGAACTCCGTGTTCTTTTACAGATTCACCTCGAACAGTTAAAAACAAGAAACTCCACATTACCACAAAGATGTTTCTTTCTTACTTTCCGGGTGGGGATGCTGGAAGGTGGGGGAAGGGAGCATGGGGGTGTGGAGGTACAGCTGTGGGTGGCAATTACACTGCTGGGATGTGTAATCTCACTAATTCTATAACATATGGGAGTGAGCTGTTCTTGTACTATTCACTTCTGGGGTTATTTTTTAATTATCATCATCGTTGTTGTTTAAGATACATCATTAAACAACCTTGAAAGAATGCAAAATCTGTTTCTTAAGGCTTCTCTCTGAGCTGCTAGGACACAGAAAGTAGAATACATGCATAGCAGGAAAAGGAAAGACAAACTTAACAGCTTTTCAGGAAGTTGAAGTCAGGGGCAATTTCATTGTTTTATACTACCTTCATGCACAAACCTATGTTTAAGAGACTTAGTTTGGCTGGTAACGAAGATCTGATGTACCAGCAAAAGAGCAGAACCTTCCATTGTCCATTAAAGGAATGTTCCTCCTCAAACTGGAAATGTACTAACTTTCCCCAGAGTAAGCAATCCCATTTGGAAGTTTCATGGCTGTTTGGATTTTAGGAATTTAATTAGCAGATAACGGTTTCTTCTTTGGTGTCCAGGGAACAGCAGGATTCAATCTTATTCTCCTACACAGACTGAACAGTTTATCTGGAAAAAAGGTAATTTCTGGTTTGGGAAAAAAAATGAGGTAGAAGAACGTATCCAGTTCATTGGATTAGCAGCAATATTCACAATTAAGCTTCGTGAGACTTAACAGAAAGCTTGGGCTGCTATTCTTTCCCAGTCTCCTCACTTTCTCTGCCCAACACTAAAAATCCCAGTCATTTCATTAACAAGTTCAGACTGCTTCTGATCTTTCCAGTAAAGGGTCTTAACCTGTGACCTTTGCCATTTTCAAGCCCTCTTGACTCCTCCATGCACCACGATCTACCCCTGGGACTTCCATTTTTTACTGCTCCCTCTCCATTACTGGTAGCATAATGAAAGATGGAAATGAAGCATAAAAAGGGATAATGATAAATGCATGGCCTTTATATTATGACAGAGCTTGTATGTTGTGACAAGAATACCTTGCTACTGATACCATCACTGACTGGAAGGCCTTGGAAGAAGGCTAGCATTAGGCCCTTGGGTCAAAACCTCATTACCTAGCAGAGCTACAACCCAGCACCTCAGTTATTAAAATAAGTAAGTAAGTAAGTAAATAAATAAATAAATTCAGCAGGGTCACCAGCAGGCCACCTTATAAAAATGTTAAGATCTCTAACAAACCTGCCATTGACCACTGTGAGAGTATTACCAACACACAACCCCCCCCCCCCAAACAACAATAAATGTCACCTGGGGGGGGAATCAGTAGAGAAATGGTCCCCTCATCATTTCTTCTCTTGAGCATAGAGCACAGACTACTTTTCTTAATTATTCCTGATGTTCATTGTAGGTTGCATCATTTTGGAACACCGACAGTATCATTTTTAAAACTCTAGTTGCCATGGCAGCACAGAATGTGGCTCTTAAATGTACTCTGCTTGCACATTCCTCTGACAAGAGGCTGCTTTTTTTTTTTTTTAAGAAAAAAAAAAGCATATCCACTGAGAAACATGATATAATGACAAAAAAAATAACCCTAGAGAGCAAGCATAGGAAGAAAATGGTGGCTTGAAAAAATATATGGGGGGGGAGGGGGGTGAAACCAGGCTGAAAAATATAGCCAAGAGGACACTTTTCTTTTAAAGGCAGAATCTAAGCAGTGCATTTTGGATTGTCTCAGGAAGGCTGTAAATTCAGACAACCCAAGCCACTTCCTTAGTGACAGCATTTATAGCACTGTATTCAGCCATTGTTTCCCTTTGTAAGGTCTTATGCTGGACTGATGACTCAAACCCAGAACTTTAAACCTTGAGCAACCTTTCAAAGAAGTAGTGGCAGGTGATAAGGGACAGGTTTCTATGCAACCAAGCAGACACTCCCTTACCTCAGCTGCTACGCTTCCAACCCTCAACTGTCTGTAAGAGCTCTTAAGGGCAAAGCAGGAAGTAGGCAGAGCAAAATAGCCACTCGGGCGGCATAGCCACTTGTAAAGCAGACTTTACCCACATCCCTGTAAGACAACATCAATTCCAGTGTGACATAGGAGTCTTCTCTGAAATACATAATTTGTAGAGATTGGGAATAGTCAACCCTTGACGTCATCACTAAGTCTAGCACTAAAAAGAAGATGGTACTAAGAATAATGATCTCTTAACAACAGATTTTCCATCTGACAATAAAAAGTTTTGCCATCACTGCCCTATACACTTTAAAGGTACTGTATAGTTTAGAGTCCTATGGGCATTTTTTCTGGTCTTGTCTCCAGAGTCCAATCCTTTCATTAGGAATCTTCTAAGAAACAGCCTTAGCTCAAATTAGCAGGGTGCTGAGCACTCCCTATTTGAAAAGGAATGGCAGAAGAGAGTATTTTTTGCACCTCATAGGACTGTGTCCTACAACACTAGTTTTTGAAACTAGGTTTTGAAACTTAGTTTAAATGAGAATGCAGTCTGTCAGTGATCCTCCAACCTTATTCATTAAAAACATGGGTTGCACCTCTTTCATGGGAACTGCTGCACTTCCTGCTTTCCATGAGCCCTAAAAGAAAAAAAGCTAGTGAGACTTGCTTTTTGAAGTACTTCTTCCCTTCTGGCTTTCACTAGCAGCAAGAGTGAAAATTTAAATTAAAATCAATTTCTCCAAATGTTCAGTGCAGTCTAGTTTTGGCACAAGCACTCAAGCTGTTTTATCCTTCCCTAACAAGCAACCTATCAAAAAAGATAACCCCTAAGTGCTTCATATAAGTCTGGAAGCAGCATTATCTCCATTTTCGCAGATAGGTTAACAGAGGCAAGGATTTTGAGTCCATCACTCAGCACCAGACAGAAATAGAAAACAATTGTTCTGACCTTCGTGCCCATGCCCAGTTCTTAATATCACAATATACTCTGACTGTAAGAAAATAAATGATGTCCTAGGTTAGAACATCAGCTGGAATGACGTAAAAAGGAAAGATACTGACTAAATGAGAATGTGAATGACATAGCAACCTCCTGATTTTAATAAGTTCATGAGATGTTGCGCCAGGTAGAACGACCAAATAACAGTTTGTTCTGCCTGTAGTACTGGTTTAAAAATTTGAGAACAAATTATGATTTTACATGCCTTCATTTTGGGGGGGCAAGAGTGAAGTTCAAATAAAATCAGGTCCTAAAATCAAGATAAAGAGATCTAATTTTCAACAGCTGCCCAGTCATTACTGCCTTAAAAATCAAGGCTCACAAGCTATCTTAGGTAGTCCATCCAAATTCACAAGTGACTTTTGGAAAAGAATATAAATTCCTGGATTTAAATTTTATGTAATTTCATTTTTTTCTTGAAGATTTTAAAGCAGCTAGTAATTCCACATTTCAAATACCCCTGGGTTCACTCTATGACCATTATAATGAAGATATAACTGACACAAGAATAAGTCTCATCCTACTTCTGTTACAACATGAACCATTTTTTTGTATGTTCTAGAATCTCCTCAAAGAGGTTTTCCTCACATAAAATATTTAAGACTAGCAATCAGTCTTGTTCATACGTTTAAAGAATCAAAGTTTTGTGTCTGAGAAAATAAGACTCACACAAACCTACTCATTCCCATGTTTTTCTACATGGGCAACTTCTTCAGAACTTCACCGAGGGGTGAAATTAGGAGGAGGTAACCATAACAATAATGAAAAGGAAAGCACATTAACATGCAAACTAAATAATAGGCCTCTACTGATAAAATATTGCACTTGGAGTCATCTCCAAGTCAGATTTTTACCATTTTGAAACTGAAGTATTTCTGAATTAAAGCATAGCGGCAATCAATGTCTCTCTTGCCCCCTCTTCTTTGCTTACACAGAAGCAGGTAGCTCCTGATTTGTTGCTTCCATAGCTACACAATACAGTCACTGATAGAGTTCCCAATGACATCAGAAGTGCTTCTGTGGACACCTCTATTAATTAGCTATTTCACAAGTTTATTTTGCTGCCTCTGACAAACTGTTGCTGGTTAGAGTAAAATGCATTCCCCAGTCACATTAAGCACAAACATTAAGTTAAAAAAAAAAAAAAGTACCCGATCCTCTTCATGCAATTTTTAATACAACTGTTCATCCATCTGCAACACTGCAAATGCTGAGAGATATACAGGAATAGAAATGAGCAGGGGGGAGTGGTGGTGGTATCACAGCAATGGTCTAATTAAAAAAACAACCAAACAAGCAAAAACCAACTCCCTTGCAAGAGAACTAAGTTTCATGAGACTGAATACTCTGTGCAACCTCAGAAGAACACTTCCTCAATTTTTTTTTTTTAACTACTGCTTTATGTGCTTCAATGCTCAAAAATAACACAATACACCTTCTTTGCCCTCTTCTCAGGTGTAATAGCCTACTTTCTTTATTTGAACAACTCAAATGGGAGGAGTAGTGTCCTGACTCAGTCAGACAGCTGATGCCACTTTTATTGGTGGAGATTAACTATAAACTGGATTGTGCCCTGAGTTCAGAGTTCAGCCTTATCTACAGAATCCTTCCCCTCTTTACACATTCCAAGGGTTTTTACAACTTCAAGTCACTCAAGCCTGTAATTTTAACCCCTAAACAAGCTTTCACAGAACCACTGGAAGGAAAAGCAGGTTTCGAAATTTTTTGACAACATATTTTTAAATGCACCAGTTTGCAGAAAAAAAACAATTTTCACTTCCTTCAAAACAATCCATATGTCCATTTTTGTGTCTATGCTATCTAATGCAAATCGTTCTGCTTTCAAGTTGTATACAAATACAGACCAAGCACTTGTCACTGGATACACAAAAAAAGCAAATAATCTTGTAACTAGTTATGCAGCCAACACGGACACCTCCCTGTGACCCCTCCTTTTTCAGATTGCCTCTGAAAGTGCAGCTGGGAATCAGATCTATTCCATATTCAAACAGTGACAGGCAGATTTGATGTGATCTGAATGTTGCAATATCATTATTTCCTGGGACACAATGCCAGTGTGTTCACAATGGCATTTCTGTTTTTTGCAGTTTGTAAATTGCTCTAGCCTGATAATCAAGCAAATGGAAACTGCTGAGTATTTTTGGTTGTTTTTACCACACATATGCCACTGCATTTTGGGGAGTTAGGTTTTCTTCCTCCACCTGTCTACTGCATCCAATTAGTTTTCTTTGGTCTTATGTACTAACTTGTCAGGAGTGGGAACATCTACTCTGTCTTTAGTACCTCCAATTTCTACCATAATACAAATAAACTATGACTAAAAATATATGCAGCAATTGAATAACATTTTGTGGAACACTGTATGACACATCTACAAACCTACGAACGTGGCTCATTGCTTCCCAGAAACTGAGCTCTTTTGAGGTGGTTTTGGTTTGGACAACCAAAACCAAATATTCACTTCCTCACTTTCAACATTTTGTGACAAAAAGGGGAAAGTTCAATAGCAGCCAACTTTGCTGAACTTTGGTTGTGAACTGCTAAGCAAGGACAGCAACTCATTCCACTAACACACTATCAAGTAGCAGCTTGGAAGTTCCAGGATAGGTCTAGCTCAGCTCTGGGCAACAGGCGATCAGCTAACAAATGAAAGGAAGACTTGAGGAAAGTCAAGATCTGACAAACTTTTAAGTTGGCCTTAATTTCATTGGGGAGGGGGGGGAAATGCTTATTTTAAATACTTTTGAATTATTGTCTTTAAAAATATGAAATTCAAGCATGCAGAAAACAAAGCTTCATCTGGTAGTGGTAAACCCCTGAAAAGCCTGTATTAACAAGCCCTGTGGCCTGAAGTCAACCAACTTGAAGCCATGTTCCTCAAGAAAATGGGTAACAACAAAAAACCAAAATACCACAACAGTAATGTACGGACTAATATAGTAAGTGCCTCTCTCCTCTCTTCGACTCTGCTTTTTAAACAGCATCTCAGAAAAATCTTTTATTTCAATGCCATCTGCAAAGCACAACTTTACTGAAAAAGAAAGCCAACATTTCTAATCAAGACCACTGAGGTTTCCCTAGAAGTATGAGAAGAGAAAGCAAAAATGAAAACCAGAACTGCAGTATAATCCCTCTGCTTTTCCTGTGGAGATCCTTATCTTAATTAAACACATCTTCATTTTTCTGCCTGTTCATAGCCTTAATGTTTTCCCAACTTGATGAGCAAATGTTTCTTTTTTGGCCTTGTATTTTTTCATTTTTAAGGAAAAAACACTATTCCAAAACAGTAGCCTGTTTTTAAAGTAGCATATGAAATTTGAAAGACCTATTTCAATATTTAGGCTATTTTCCATTATGTATTAAGTTAGTTACCGCAGCAAAAGACCAGGTCTCCAACTAACTTTCCAGGGGTTTTCTCAGAAGGTGACTGTGATGATTAGAAAAGATACCAGTGAATTATGAAAGCTAATATGCAATTGGGGAGTATGCACTTCTCAAACAGTCCATATGGGTAAAGTAATCCATGCTCTTAGATATTTCTCTAAAAATACATACAAATTCTGTAACAGAGAACAGCAGCTTTGCCGCACTTTTGCAGAAAAATGCCCTGTTACTGTCTCTTATCAACAAAGCCCTAGACGAATCCATTTGGAAAATATTTTCCTATAGTGTTTACAAGGAAATTAAAATGTAATTTGATTACAATGCATAGGAATGGTAAGACAGACATCTAACAAGGAGGAATAATACATAGCTCTAGTGTTCAGGTGATTTAATGATCATTTGTTTACATTCTGTTTGCTTGCTTGTTTTAAATAAATTGGGAGGGGCAGAACTGAACTACTTCTATTACAAAATAAAAGTCCCAAAACCACAAGGAATCCCCAGTGAAACTACAGCAGATATGTTCCACCTTCCGAAGGTCACGGTAAGGACAAAAGAGATCTTCCAGTCAGAAAGCAAGACATTTATCTGGAAAGAATCTTCCAAAGCTAACATCAGAATTTAAATACAAGACAAAATATGCATTACTTACCTACTCCGCCATCCAGCACAGACAGAGCAACAAAAGGATGGGGGGGTGTGGGGTGTGGAAAGTGTGATTCTTCCTCCTTCTCCCTAAGCCTGTTCATTTCTCATCAGAATTTAGGTGTATTTTCTTTGTGCCTCTTGTCATAGCAAGTCACATTTCCCAGAATTAAGTTGGACATTTTCAAGGGAAAAAAAAAAGTCCTGAGGGCCCTTGAAATGGTTTATGAATGTTCTGGGCATCAGTAAGCAGCAGTATAAAAGTCCTTCACTGGGTAAAGGAAGGATTCCTGTTGTTAGAAAAGAGAGAGGCAAAAAATGATGCATAGCTGTTTCTCCCCTATTTTCAACCCCGCTATTTCTCCTACACTTAGGCTGTTATTCTAGGCTGCTGTGAAGCCTTGCAATTGCTTTGGGTTTTCAAGTTTTTTGTCTTGTTTTAAAATTAAGGTAAACACTCAGCTTCTCTTAAAGAATAAAAATGTTTCAAACACTGATAGCCAACATTCTTTCTCTTTCTTACAAGCTCATTTGAAAGTTCTAGAAAGAATGACTACTTCTCCTAAAAAAAAAAAAGTCCAAGAGTCATAAAGAAAGAGATAACACCCCTGACCTGCCTGATGCCCTGGCCAGGACTGATGATGGTCGTGAAATGGGACTCCTGAGAGCTAAACAGAAGGTAATAAACACGCATGCGCACGCACGCATGCACACACACAAGCTATGACCTTTTGAGCTTTAGATCTACACAAAGGTACTTGACATGACAGTTCCATGGGGGAGAGGTACCTGGTAGTTGCAGTGGCTGCAGCTCCTTACTCCTAGTGGTTGCAAGCCTTTTAAGAGATCCCTGGTTTGAACCAATGAGCGAGGTAGGCAGAAAAAACAACAGCCCCGGACAACTAGGCTACAAAATACTGTTATCGTAATAAATTATATGCAATTTAAATGTCAAGCTTGATGCCAAGACAATCAAAGAGGCAGGCATACACTAAAATGAACAGCCTGCAAACAAATGAATTAACAAGAGGGGAAAATTCAGACGCAAGTCAATTATCCCCTGAATTATCTAAGTAGGATGCTAGTGGATTATTTTAGCTATATTATGTGAAGTATCACCTGCGTTCCTCTGCTGCCCTATACTATCATCCTATCAGTAACAACTATGCCAGCAGAGTTTGTAAGCAAGCAGATGGTCCCTGATGGTCCCTACAGCAATCAAGGAGGAACAGTTTCTTCCTGACCACTTTCACACTCACTCCCAAGTGACAGGCACTAAATCCTGACATAAATCACTCACGCCTGCTTCATCTACCCACCTGCATGTCAGTTCCTAAATACAAAATGTGGATGTGTCAGCCTATTTCCTACAGAACCACCCTTCTAGCCTCGTATTTTACAAGAAATCATGTGTCCTGTGCTTTTTTAACATCCTTTAATAAGCATTCAGACCAGCCTTTCATGCTCAGCAGTTGATTGATAGCAATTAGTTGGCACTGACAAGGATATTGCTTGATGTGACAAACCAACAAAACACACCAATTTGTGCCAAGAAAATGTGCTCCAAAAAGGTGGTACATCTAAAGCGCTAACAAGACTCCTGCAATAACAAAAAAAAAATTTAAATATAATGAGCAAGTTCAGTATAAATAAAGTGAAAGTAGCACCTCACTGCATGGATGTATATGGATTTAATAAGCTGTACAAACTACTGTTACAGGGGAAAGGCATTTTTTTTTTTAATCACCACTGTAATGAGAGTATCATGGCAAAACTCAGTTTTACGCTAAAAAGGCAACTTCGTATTACCTTATCTTTGCACCTAACATCACTTTCAGCTAGGCCAAGTCATTCAATTTAAGTGATTTTATATGCCAATAGCGCTGTTAAATAGCCAGCAGAAAAAGACACAGTTCAATTGTCATGCTTGTCAGCAGTCTGGCATACACTCAGTTGTTAAACTTCCTCTTTAAAGGAGAGCAATTAAACTGTGCATGAGGAAAGGAACACCAACAGCATTTCTACACTGAAAAGCTGCACTAGTTTCAAACTAAACTGGTGTCAACAGCAATGGACTCGTGTTTTGTGTTGGTTATACTTAATTTTAAGCTGTTCCTAACTGACAAATCTAAACAAAAAGACCATTCTTATCAGGTCTGTTTGCACACATACCAAGTACAGCTGCACTGACTTAGCTGTATGAGTTTAAATTCATCCATCAGGTGAAATATTATGCAGATTTTCCATGTGGACACAGCATGTTGTGGATCCCAGATGTGTAAAATCTTAGGATCTGATTCTACAAACTGCTCACCACTTTGTGTATATCCAGAGCCCACTTTGAGCTCCAGTGTCAGCTGGGATGCTTAACAATACTATTTTCTCCTCTTGGGTAAAAAAAAAATAAATCTGAACCCTTCTTTTATTTAAGGTAGGTTTCACACGAGTTCTTGTTATCACAAGCTGTTACGCTAAACAGCACAGAATATACTTTCTTTTCGTTGCTTGTACTTCTTATACCCCATATAAGCATTAAAATTAGTAAGTTGAAATATTTCAACCACCACTTTAAAAAAAAATTGCAGAGCAGCTTTTATAAGCACAATAAGCAAGGGCCTGTAAATGCTACTTTTTGAAGAAAATACAGTGTAAAAGATAGCTTTTCTTTTATAAGGTAAAGGTGCCAGGAATTCCCTTACCTCTAGGTTCTCTGACACATCTGGTAAAATGGGGTAGAAACAAAAGATATTTTTCATATCTCAAATACAACTGGGAAATTCATTGCCACAAGATATGGTGAACGCCAAAAGCTTGTAAAAGCTCCAAAAGCAATCAGAGAAATTTGTGGAAGAAAAATCCATTGAGACATAATAAGAAGGGTCAGGAAGTTGTGGATCTGTATGCAGTATATGGGAAAGGTATACTAGGAAGGTATCACTCGATGTTTGCCTTTGTAGTAACTGTACCTGGTGCAACTACCTAGGCTCTCTTGGGAATGGACTACACTAAATCAACCTTAGATCTAGTCTACTAAAGCAGTTCTTAGGTCGTCACTGCTGAAACAGGAAGAATACGGCAGTTTTGAAATGGCTTCTGTATCAAACCATGTGTTTCCATATTTAGAGCAGGACTGTGACTTACTAAGTTGCCATAAACAGCGCTGCAGGCATTTTCCCCTAAGGCACAACTGAGTAACAGTAGGGTAAGCTCCTTTTTCTGAAGACGTGGGCACAGTATGCAAGTGCTGCCCTCCAGACACTTTACATGCCATGTTCCAGTGTTGTTCAACCACACATACTTTTGAAGTGATCAGCATACAAGTCGTTCTTCCAGATGCGCAGCAACATCTTGCAAGCCCTGTGCCACTTCACCACCTATGCACACCTGTACAAGTAAGCAGACAGAGCACCTGACGATCAAACTGATTTCCAGGGTAGGGCAAACCTTGGTGTCCTGAAACTGAAGGAGATAGTCACAAGTCACAAGAGTGACAAAAACCATCAAGGATTGTCACATCTATTTGAAAAAAACCATTAAATTTCTTCTAGCCAGTCTGGACAGGAACTGTGTAAGTTTTCCTTCATCTGCATGCAAATATGCCCCTATTGTGAAATGAAGGAAACGGCACTAGAAGAAGATGAACTACCTGTAGCCTCTCTATCCATCAATCTTTGCTTCTTTATGTAACAGCATTTTAAAACAAACAAAAAAAGACAATTTATGCTAGACTGGCATATAAACTTGCACACATTCTGTAACAGCTCCTAGATCTCCCACTGGACACACTGGGTAAAAGAAGAAGTACTTTGTATGAGGACACGCAGAACTGCTGGACAGGAAAAAAACACTTGGCTAACAAAGTATGTTGTGACTGGAAGTCTACATAGATTAAGGTAGGTTTCTGTGGTTTTCCGGTAGACAGTTGTGACTGACATAACGCTAAGAAATCAGCCCTCCTTCTTCCCCTTCCTGTCTTACGACCTTTAGTGCCACTTGCTAAGGTTTAGTGTATGTAAGAATTAATGCAGCATGCTTTTAGCTGGAAATGCAAAATAACATCCTTAACTCAAGAGCGTCTTAGTTCTTGAAAAATGCTGTGGAAGTTTTCCTAATATACCAAGAGTACCAACTCTTCTAACTCTTGCAAGATGGTAATAAAAGAAGTATAGAGTTTTGCTAGTATTTATTTCTAACTTTCTACTACTAGACACCTCCCCAGTATGTCTAGATGAATATGTGTTGTGTGTGAGAAGTTTCACGGACATTTATTAATCCAAATTTCACTGAGCCAAACTTCGAAGTTCTGGAAAGCACTGCTAGTCAGGTCAGATCAGTATTCTAATGTGAAGCATCTTTAAAGCACATGGTAAATCTTATTCATCTTAAGTCCCTAAGAGAATTATCCTAAGCAACTTCTAAAATTATGCCCTGAGAATTGAGATTTCAAACTAAGCATTTCTAATCTTCCATGCATCATTAGAAACCCTCTAGCTCTCAAAACTAACCCCTGCCATGCTCCCCTTGGCTACTATACATTTTGGTTTAATTCCCCACTTTTAAACTAGAGATCCACCAGAAGTACTAGCTTAGTCTAGGTAGTGATATTTTAATTTCCATGCCATCAGATCTGCTGCAGCTTTCAGGCAAAATGGTGGTTATAATTCCAGTTTCCTTAGCAATCCACTATGACTATGATAGGCAAGGCTGTAAAGATGGCAGCAACAACTGGATATTCCAAAAAGAAAAGTGTTAGAGTAGACAAAAACTCAGATAGCATTCACCCATCACGTAGTACACTGGTTACTCTCAGCCCCTGGAACTTTAACAATGGGAGTGAAGCTGTGCATAGATTTTCACGGTATGCTGAGCTCCTCAGCAGGACACTATATTGAGCATAAACTGGCCGTTTGTAATAAAAATTGCTTGGCAACAGGGGTTTTGTATAATACAAACATTTCTACATAAAAACCCAAGGTAGCTTTCTCCATGTGATTACAGCCGGGTCCACAGTAATGCAGACCAGATGTGCATTCTGCATTCCAGCATATTTGCTAATCTGGAGGTTCTGTGTTGGGCGGGGGGGG
>JAVKLA010000001.1:2339974-2366685 GCA_034782735.1 Sagittarius serpentarius
CCCCCCCCCCCCCCCCCCCCCCCCCCCCCCCCCCCCCCCCCCCCCCCCCCCCCCCGCCCCCCCCCCCCCCCCCCCCCATGGAATCAGTTTACAAAATGATTCACGTTATCCAGGTATGGCTGTTTTAAAACGATCTTTATTATTCAGAAGAAGAAATTGAGTTCTCTTGTTCAGAAAAAGCTCATCTATCACCTTAGAAGTGTTCCATAGTCACAGTTTAACCTCCCTTGTATTTTATACTTGCTCCTGGTTTCAGGCATTTCTCTCTGAATTTTGTTGTTGTTGCTGTAATACCTTAAGCTTTATCTTGCCTGCTCACTGATTCCGCAGTGGGGGTAGCTGCATGCATTGATGCAGTTACTCATGCTTCTTATTTTCATTGTGAGAAACAGAATCAGGCTGAACAGTTATGGTATTCATTTAATGCATAAAGTGTATCTGTCAGATGTTACTCCTGTCACATCTGGTAAACTGGAATTTTCACCCTTAAAGTGAGGGTAATTACATCACTGGATGAGTAGCTGAGTGGGAGGAGCTATAATCGTATACAACATGCAAATCAGCAGAAGAGAAAACCTTATATAGTTATTCCAACTTTTACTTTCCTATGGTATAATTCAAAGAAGTATCACATCTGCTGAATCAGCGACCTGTTTTCCCCTTTAATGTCATCTGCTTCTGTGACAGTATTGCCCAGAAGTGCTCTACTGACAATGCATCATCTCTTTCAAAAAGATTTTGCGTGCTACTCTAAACAGCAGCCTCTGAAATCTTCATCTTCTTGTTTTCCTCCAAGGTCTGGTATAGCAGCATAACAACCTTTTATAAGCTACTAACTGTGTTCAGGAAAAAAAAGAAAAATACCCAAAAAGCCTGAACTTGCCAGTTCATTGTTTGGGAGGCTGCCGGGCCGCTTCATCTAACTACAGTATTTTACAAAGTTCAAGCTGTGTTTAATTTCTGTGTTCTCCAAGTGCTCCAGCAATCTGAGCCTGCGTTGCCCAGCCTCCACCCACAACACAGGCAGCAACATACGGGAGAAGGAAAGAAAGCGGTAGGAGGGGCTAGCGAGGACAAGCCATTTTACGGTCTCTCGGCATTCCAGTCCCCTGCCTAATTCCCATCTTTGGAAGAAAAAAGAAGGGGGAAAGGACAGTCTGAACTTTTGACCTGTACCGCAGACACCCAACCAGAACAGAGGAGAGTCATAAAGGTGTCTGTGCAGGGCCGTGATCTCACGACAATCGTCTGCAGCTTGTTTCCTCACCATCCTTCTCAAAAAAATGTTGATTACTTGTTTTATGATTGCCAGATGGTGGACTCTACTGAGAGCCTTCTTCCACCCACAGTGACTGCCTGACCCCACATAAAACTGGAAGGGGCCGAACCTTTTTCTACCCATCCTACCACGGGAGGATGCAGAGACCTTCAAACCTTTAAGAAGCTGATCCCATTTGTACCAATGTGTTTTCAATTCTGTGCAAGGAATTCACACCCAGATTTAGAATCAGCAGGAGGTTAGACATTAGTAAAACATTTACGTTATACCGAAAGCATATAACATATTTAAGAGGCAAACACAAGATGAGCTTCTCCTTCTCCTGAGACGAAGATTTAAACTCTGTTACTGCCCTGTAAACAAGGGCTAGAGACACTCTTGTCTTAGGGAGCACTTTGCAACTATTTCTCTTGATTGCTGTTCAATGAATGAACACAGTCACCACAGGTAAAGCAAAACTGCAATTTTAAAGATACGGCTTGTGGACACACAAAAAATTGCAACATCTATTCCAGCATGGCTCCTGTGTGGACACAGTACTCCAGAAAAAAAGGCATTTTATGCCATATTGACTAATGACTTCCACATCAGAGCTCTGTAATACAGTCATTTTTATTCTAGAACAGAAAGCCCAGGCAGGAAGCTGTTGTGGAAGATACACCAGCCTCTTACTTTTCTTTCCATTGCACTCAGTTTCCCCCCATGAAAAGGATCCAGACTTCCAACCACACTTGCTTGTGCCAAGACTAAGCAATACTGCAGAGTCTAGGGCAGGGAGGCAGGATACTCCTGTTCCTACTTCGGTTGCATACAATTCTTATATCTCGTTTTGGCGTAACTGTCCACATTCTTTTCCCCGAATCCTTTTTCCCTCTTGCTCTAACCCATCACCATAACCATTCAACTTGTGAATACACTATAAAGACCATTTTCACGCTCCCATACAGACACCAAAGAAATTAGCAAACCTCCCACCAAAACAAAAAAAATCTCACAGACTCATTTTCCAAAGAAGTACGAATTGCCACTAGGGAGGCATCCATGACTCCATTTTAACAAACCTGGTTATTGATACAACCGAACCATGTTCCTCTGGACATTTCCTTGCCTAAACAGTGTCATATGCTGCTTCTACTTCAATGGCTGTTGTACATCAGCACAGCTTCTTTCAATTAATGCAGCTGCATAGATCTTTATTGCTAATAAAGCAGGGACACCGAAGATTCTTCCTACAGGGACAGACAGGATTATGAAACTACAGGAACTACTATCACCAGATAATCTGCATTGAAGCAGGTGAGTCCAGCGCTATCCCATTGCAAATGCCATGAGGGTGATACAAGCAAATATGTTTTGTTTAAGATCCACTTATAACAGGCTACGACTACGTATACCCACTTGCTTGCCATAGCTCAGCTGATGATGCGGTATGGCAATTCAAATGCCAGTGATTGTTTGCATATAACTTGACTTTTCAGTACTCAATCAGAATTAGCTTTTCACTGGAGACAACAACATTGATAAAATGGAGTACTGACAAACTCAAGGAAGGGAAGTCCCTTAAGGCTATTAAGCACAAAGGCTTCACTTCCAACTCAGGAAGCCCTTAAACCACACATGACTACAGTATACACTGGGGAAAGTATCTCTGTATGCTTAGCCTAGTCTCTTCTCTTTCCTTCAGCGTTTACTGTTGTCCACTTTCTGAGACAGGATACTGGGTTAGATGGATGTGCAGAATGACCACTTACATACCACAGTTAATAAGGTATTTTTTTCCTTCTAACTCCAGCCCACAAGCAGTTCACACTCAGAGCTGAGTCACTTTGCCTTATTCTGTTATTTCATTCCCTCCTTCTTCTATTACTCTCTCTGCCATTTTAACCGAGAAAACCCCAAAGTTCACAACCTCACTGTCCTAGGAATCCCCTCAGATATGGTATCCTCCCCCACATCAGTGATAAGATTTACAGGGATGCTGACTGCATCATCCTCTAATCTCCCCCTAGACATACCAACAAGCCATAAAGTTTAGTGTGACCCCCTTTCTGTTGTTGTTTACAATACAATCCTGCTTTAGCTTCTGTCTTGAATAGCCATCACGCAGGTCAGTTGGACCTAATTGCTCTGGGTGCCTCCTAATGACCACAAATAGCACCTTTTTAATGAGCAGAGAAGGGGGATAAAGAAAGAAAAAGAAAAGAATTCAGCCTTTCAAAACCAGGGAAAGCCTCAACTTCATGCTTCTCTCAATTACACACATCTTTAACTTCTCACGAACTTTACTAAGAAATGCACAGACAGGAGCTCAGAACATACCTTAATTTTTACCACCTAGATTTAATTAGGGGATTGACTCTCCTCATATACTTCAGTTCGATTTTACTGCTCCCTCTTCTCCCTTAGGTGTTCTCTTTATTCACTGTGGTACAGTACATGATTGTAACACAGTAGCACAGATTCACCAATGCTAGCAGGAAGCCACACAGTCACACATGCAAAGCAAGTACCTACGGCTGGTTTAGGTAGAATTTCTTATTTACATGCAGATTTGTTCAGGTTCAATCATCACCTAAGTTTTATTTTTCTTGTATGAATTCATCCTGGTCTGATACAATTTTCTACACAAGACACAGTCCCAGAAGACTCTGCAATACTCATTACTTCTCTTTTCCTTGTGATCCTGATCTTACTCTTGCTGAATAACAAGCCCAAATGTTAGCAGGCATCCTCAAGATAATACATTAGAGTCCTTCACAGAACAAAACAAAACCAAAACAAACCCATACCAGGTGCATACTATGTTAGACTAGACAACTTCAAACAAATTTCTATAGGTTTGATACAACAGAATTAAAACCGTAAGTAACTCATGAATGAGTCCCAAAAAGAAATCACTTTAATGGTCAGCGTAGTCCAATATTCAGTAATGACCAGAACCAAAGAATATCAACATGGTTACCCAGCTGTTCCTCTTGGGGATGAATACCCTTTGCTAATCCTTTCTCTTAGAGGTATAGATTGTTCTGGAAGGGAAAATGTCTTTGCCTTAGAAATGAGCCTTGAGTTCTTTGGGAAATTCGGCTTCATCTCTGTCGGCTCTTCCCCCTCCTTTCCCTACTTCCAGAAAAATGGATGGGTTTCCAGTTCTCTTCCCACAACAAAGTTCTCCTTATTCACTCCTGTAACAAAGGATACATTAATTTGGCCATACCGAGTTCTCTTGCTATTCGTTGTAAAACCTACATAGAGCTGAAAAGTAGATTCTTAGCACACCTTTTTTCTGCCATTTTTGGTTTAGGATTTCGTATTTTGTTTTTCTTCTCATCTAACATCTGGTCAGCAGAAGGGCTGATATATCCCTCTTATTTACTGCATGCGTTTAACTTACATCCCAACACCAAAGAAAGACCACACAAATCCTTCCAATACTGCCTAAGAGTCTGACACTTTTAAAATACTTATAAAAATGCGGGAAGTTACTTACTGAATTTAACATGCACTTTGCCTATAAATAAGTTAACGCTGGGGGGGAGGGGAAAGGGGTTTTTTGTTAATTAACACTGCTGGGAAACATTTTGAGAAAGGCGTATGTGGAATGTGGATACCTTTTATAGTGGCACTTGAACACAACTGGACTCACTGTCTCAAAAAATAAACCAACCAGGAATTTACACATACACCCCTAATTTTTTTTTTAAACAAAGTGACAGATCATCCAGCAACCAGTCCAACCTAGAATGAACACTAGCCAGTCAAACTATGTACAGCTGAACTAGAGGAAAGGAACATTAATTCAAGGCTTACTATAATGCAAGATATGTAAAGTTTCAGTTTGTTTACAGTCAATTCTTGCTATAATTAAGAGGTTCAGGTAAATTGTTAAAGTATCTCCTTCAGCATCTTCTCTATAAAGCAACATACCATAAACATCTTTCATTAAAATAAATACTAGTTTGGAAAGCCTGTTTCTGCAGGAAGCTCTCGTAACATGCAATGCCATATAAATACTTCTCCCACATAAACGTGGAATACAGTTTGGGAGGGAAAACAGAGCTAAACACAACTTCCGTTTTACAAAGAAACGCTGTATATGAGAAAGAGTATTGTGATGTGTCAATCTAGTGCTCTTCAGTTCCCACCATTCCCCCCCCCCCCTAATTTACACTCATAAGAAACTCTACTTTGAATGCAGCTCAGGGCATTTTGGTAGTCATCCAAACTTTTATCTTTCTTCTCCTTCCCTGAGGTTGGTTTCTGGGTTTTCTACTTCTTCAAAGAGGCACCATGTTACCAAACAGGATCCCGCTTAATTTTTTTGTGTGTACAAAAGGCAACAATAAGTCTTTCCAAGATCTCACCAGGCCAAAGGCAGCATGTGGATTATTTTTTTTTTAAGGTACATCTTTCTTCTGTTACTAAAAGCTCCACTGAATCAGACTGTAAGCCCCTGTTCCATCTATCTGCTGAAGTGTTGGGGATAGGAAAATTAAGAACATTACATTTGCTACCTCACCTGTAAAGACAGTACAACATTGCCAAAGTCCATATGCATCCATTCAGATGGGTAGAAGAAAAACAAACAAGCAAACCACCACCAAGAGCAGCACACAGATCAGGCACTTACTGGGAAAACTGAGGCAGGCTCAGAGGCAAGACATCAAAGGTGCCACAGAGGGAAAGAAACAATCACTTCACACAAAACCAGAGCTCTACATTGCCTGAAACTGACCAGATACCCATCAACCATTCATAATTTTTTGTTCATGATGTTCATGAAATTCTGGATTTCTTGAGAATTTTGCTACCTGGTTAATACTTTACTGGTTATAGCTGCATGTCAGTCAATACAAAGACACACTAAGGGAGCACATGGAACAATACAGGTCTGAAGATCAAACTTTCCTCACTGTGGCCTAGGTGTTCCTGCAGTTATATTAACAGTAGCAGCTATTAAAAAAAACCAAAACAAAATTAGATGTAGAACTCCAACTGACATCAGTTCAACTTTCATGTGCCAATTTATATGGCAAGAAACCATAAAAGAGCTTGCAGAGTTCCTATACTGTTCACATATAACCTGAAATTATATATGCATAGTATTTCATCCTAATTTTTGACCAGTCGCAATAGCCTTTTAAGGAAGAGCAGTAACTTAAAGTTTGTGGCCCATTAAGAGAAAAATCTACATGACAATAGACAAGATCTCAAACACAAAGCTTCCTTTATATACTTGTTAATTGGGATCTCCAGAGTGAAATGGCATAACATCTATTTTTATCCCTGGAAAATGACTGAAAGGAAGAAGGGAAGAAACAAAGACAAAAGAGAGATTAGATAAATTGCCTCTAGGTGTGCACTATGAAAACCTCTTAAAAATATCTGCTTTTTTTCTACTCCAGTCTTGTAAATTTCAATAAAGCATATATTTATCTAAAAAAATGTAAATAGTATGCATTACCTTAGGTCCTCTTATCTTAGTGAATCTCTAAAGTATTTGTCTATTTCACTTTCTACCAAAATTGTAGAATCCATACAAAGTTAGCACACAAAAATTAAGATATAATTTTAAATTATTTAGATAGTTATCAGAAATGCCAGTACAGACACATGAAGAGGAGTTGAAAGTAACATTGCCTCCAACACAGAATCCCATCAAGAGCATGGAAGTTATTTTAAAAGAAAGACTTTTTGACATAAGCCTGGTATTACTTTCTTTCTCACCTCCTTTTTAAGTTTCTCATCACCCTCCTAACCACAACGATGACTGCTGTATAGCTGACTGTCCTGATCTACACCCTTAATGATATTCCCTCCCCCACCTTGCAGTCTTTCTCAAGTTAGCTACCACATTCATCAAGGCTCATCTGGGACATTTAACACAGGTGTAAGACCGTGCAGTACCATCAGCATGCTTATTTTCATTACATTTGATAATTTTCCAGGCATGCAAAGAGCACATAACAATTACCTGATAGGAAAACCTAAGTCGGGTGGATGTAAAATAACTTCAGAAAGAATCCAGATTTCCTAAAATGATGAATGATTTTGGGAACCTCTATGTTTGGATATTCTCCTTGGGATATTTTAGTAGGCCTCTATTTTCACAGTGCAGGGCATATATCTTCTGAAAATCAGACCCCAAGGGAGTATACCAAAGACAAAAACGCCAAAATTTAAACGGAGGGGGGAGAGGGGAAGGGAGAATATCTGTACTTATCTAGAGCAGTACTGATCAAAGCAATCTGAAAAGTTCTAGCAGCATCTAGGGAGGGAATCAAGTTGCAGGGCAGCTACCAAGTCTACACTCAGTTAATCTAAGGTTGCACTAGTTCAATGGAAGCTGGCAGGTCAACCTCCTCATTGACTACACCATTTCCTCTCGGCACTCATACTGCAGCTTGCTGCTTAAAACAAGAGACTGGTAGTCATGACACCCAGCTTTTATTCTCAGGTCTGGAGATACAATAGGGAGGTCAGAACACCACACTGGAGGTGAAGAGTCGCTGGTCCTAGGTTGCATGCCAGGAGGAAGAGCTTATCAAGTCATCAGAACACAGCAGAGCCTGTACTCCAAGGTTCTAATTGCAGGTCCACCAGATAACTTCTTGTGTGGCCACAGACAAGCCATCAGGTCCTTCTCTATCTCAGTTTACTCCTGGAAGGAGCAGATAAAATAAAACTCTTTGTCACAGGGTCATACAATGGCTATTTAACATATGCAAATGATTCTAATAGTCTCAGGCAAACTAAGCAGGAAAGGCAAAGCTCTGCTGGTGGTATTGCTGTAACTGCAGGCCTGACAACTTGTGATGTCACTGAGGCAGCAAATCGGAATGCTGAGCAGACAGAAGTTTCTTTAAATGCAAAAGCAAAGCACTGTGAAAGGACTGTATTCCTAATCACACCTCCTGTCACAGCCCTGGCTTCCATTTGCCCTTAAATCCCAGTGCAGCAGCACCGTGTGTGTGTGTGTGTGTGTGTGTCTGTGTGGGTGCGCGCACGTGTGTGGGCACGTGTGTGAAAGTGCATGCATGCCTGGCCTCTCCTTTTGAAAAAAGAATCTAACAAATCCTTCCAGACAGCATTAGAGAGGAGAGGAGACACCACCAGATCAAAACAGCCACCTAAAGTGACCCCTCTTCTGCTTCAGAGACAGTTACATAAGCTTCATGCAGGAGCGGGAACCGACAGGAATGCGGCACAACAGAATGAGAAAGCTCTCTTGCCAACAGGTTCCTTTTAGCTGATTACAGGCAGATACTTCTCCAATACACTCTGACGTATTGGGCCTGCCCTTTAAAAACAACATGAATTATCAACTGGCCACCCTACTCCAAAGAAGTGGCACCACAGATATAAGAAGGGAAACATTTCACAGAGAAGTAAAGCACAGCCTCTTATGTATATTAGACCTGAGAAGTTACACCGTAACAAAGTATAGCCTACTAAATGTTCAGATCAAAAGTATCCCTCATTCAGAGTCATTGGGAAGATTCCAGACAGAAAAAAAAACAACAAACCTACAGCGTGTTTATTCCTGCTTGGCCCAGCTCCTTTGCCTAAGTACATTGTTTAAGAAATGTTGTCTGAGGGACTGAGATACATTCTTAAGTTCTGTGGCTGATGAAGCATATGCTTCTGACTCAGGGAGTAAAAGAGCTATCTATATGGAAAAACTGTATGCCAGGATCAAAATAAACTCTGAAGGAAAAAAAAGTAACACCTTTTGAACTCATCTATGTGAGTAAAAGTGAACAGGCTGGACTGAGATTTACCAAGAGTTCTGGTTTATTCTTTTTGTTTACCGAGTATCTCCACAGTCTTAATGGAAAAGTGGCAAAGGGCATTCTGAAGATCTTAAACACTCTTTATCCTGTAGCAACCCAAAATAGCATCTTATGATGTACTTGTGAAATTCTAAAGAAGCCGCACAAAAGCCTAGAAGCCACAGGCAGTGGAAAATGGAGCACAGCAATGCAACTTATGATCACACAGACCACAGGAACATACATAAGAGGAGAAAAGAGAGACATTCATTCTCTAAATGGGTAGTGAATGGGAGCCTGGGAACCGCATGTTTGGGAGAACTTTAAAAGGGACTTTTAAAGAAGGGGCACAGGCTTTCCCAGCACTGACCCGCCACCAGTAAATCACTGAGTTTGCCGGCTTTTTACTACTACTAGTAACACCCTGTTTGAGAGCCTCAACAGTTTTCATCAGTATCTGACATTAATTGCAAGCTGCTCCCAGAAGATACTGGGGCACAGATGAAAGAGTGCTAAACACTTTTAAAGGCTTTAGCCAGGGACCTGTGCTGTGAGTAATTTAATTAACAGTTCAGCATCCAACACATGACCACAGCCAACTGATACTGCAAGTCTTCAGTCCCTTGGAGAATGACCTATGAATATTCCAGAAGAGAGAAGACATCTCCTCTTGACTACTGATTGTTCCTAGACAAGGTCACTAAGTGGAATACCACTGTGCTTCCTCTCCTCATTCTTCTTCCTACATTAAAAATTTTTCCTTTATTACATGAAGGAAGTGTTCTGTCCCCAAAGATGTTCCTCAGAGGACTGCAAGCAATGCTGTACCACTGCCCATCCAGCTGCAGCCATCCAGGCTCTATGATGATAAATTAATACATGATGTTACTCAGAGGGGCCCTGAAACATGGTTTAGAACACCACAGTGCTTTCAGAGATGTTCTAGAAGTTATTGCTGAACCAAGACTGCTTACAGGAATGGACCATGAAGTATTTCTCAATCTTTTCAAGTGGATTTCACTAGAACCTGCTGACCTCTCTTCTTAAAGAGGAAAGAACAAAATATGCCAAGAAAAGAAGGGGAGGAGAGATTCTTTCTTACCAAATCCTTTTTCTGCGAAAGCAGAACTGGCTCTTTGAATCTACATTCAGGTAGTTCTGCTTTTGCTCTGTTCAAATGGGAAACCAATAGAAAGAGAGAGAGACAATATGAACAACCTCTGTGGCTCCATAGAAGAGCCACCTGCCAAGCTCCTTCAAATATGCTTAGATGCACACCATGGATTTTGGCTCATTTACAGCAAGATGTGAAGGACAGTAGGTTGCTGAATGTTTTGCTTTAAGTCAGCAGAGCAGCAGAAGGCTCTGAGAAACAGGGAGCAGAAGAAAGTTACTTTGTCTTCTCCAACTGGCTTCCCCTCCACCCTCCCCTTCTTTTCTTTCAATGCTCCTGGACAGAACCACCATGACTCAGCTACAGAAAACATGAACTTCGTGTTCCCTGTTTCTCCATGGTCACACAGCTACAGATTTTCCAGGGGCTCAGTGGAGTTTACAATTTCCAGTCTTGTATGACAAGCAAGAGGTGAAACAGAACAGATTTTTCTTCAAACGAACTACTAATGTGAAATTATTTTCATCATACCAAATTTTGGCATCAAGTGCAAAGAGATATCTAAAACTTCAACGGCATCGACATGCACAAATCAGAGTTGGAAGCTTCATTTCACTATCATCTTTTTCAAACAAACGATGCCTTACTCCATCACAGCCGTTTCAAAGAACAAAGCAATCCTGTAAAAAGAAGGTGAAAAACTTGATGGACCTTGCTCTGCACTCAGCTATCCATAAATTCACATCAGCAGAAGTAAAAGGCGTCAGAAAGGACAAATTTGGACTATCACTTCTTACCAGCGGCACGTCACATCTAGAAAAAATTCTAAACTTTTGAAAAAGGTACTTGTATCTTTCAATATTGGTAATTTTAGAATGTATGTGTTTGGTACTTTCTGAAAAGCAGGCCAATACCAGGCATGTCCAGATGTACACACAAACTCACTAGGGTCTTTTGAAAATCAAAGGCAATGAGCAAATTATGCTCTAGTTATGTCAGCATACATCCAAAATCAGTGGAGTTACACAGGCTTTTCACCGAGAGCAGTCTCTGCCCTATTTACTCTATCAACCACAAAGTACAACTGACATCTTACTGGCAACAAGCTGAATGAGAACATGCCTATCATAGCTAGCATTTAATGCTACAGACACATGTGAATATGTATTTCAGAGTTACTATTGTTTTCTTTCCCCTCTAAAGAGAAGAGATTCCCCACCCCCCACCCCCTTCTGCAACCCTCTCCACCTCATTTCCATCTGGCTGACACTGCATTAATGCTAAACCTCCAGCTGGATCCCACAGTATTGTCTTGAACATTTTGTTCCAGCAGAGCTGAACTCTAGGAGACTCTCGGCTCTAAACACAAATCACAAGGCTTTATGTACATACAAGAGCAGCCTCTCAATAACAGACTGTGCCCCTGGTACTGTGGCGGACAGGCTGGAAATAGGGCTAGATCATGGAAGGAGGCCAGTTGTTGTGCTATGGCGTTTTTTGTTTTGGTTTTTAGACAGTGCCTCTTTTCACAATAAAGAGGACAAACAGGGGAGACTCTCTTCTCTTTCCCTAATGAGAGGGTTTACTCCGTAACTCTTAAAGCCTTCCCAGACTGTGATTTGAGGGTGGGAGCCACCCTCAACACAGCATTACAGTAACACAGTATTTTTAAAGCAGGATTCATTGAAATAGGCAAGTGAACTAAAAGAGCCCACAGCACTCAAGTCACAGTTCCATATATCTGCATTTTTCCTCTCCTCCAGCGACATATATGACAGCCTCTGGCCACAACAGAAGCCAAAACACAGGGCTAATTTAGGAAGGCTTGAGCTCCGGCCCAGGTCAGATGAGCACCAGTAAAGATCAGCTGGACCAGGCTCCCAGTTAAGTTAGCAGAAAACATTTGTAGCAGGCAGTACCTTGCATTTATGGGGGCAGGTAGTTTCCTCATGACTGCTTCAGGCAGAAAGCATAATGCCTTCCAGTAAGAGTTAACAGGACTGGGCTGTTCTAATATTTTACCCTCAGCAAACATGGTAACAGGCCTTCCATGCTGGTAACTCCTATGACCCAGTTAAAAAAGACAGCGACCCAATTTTGGTATGACAGGAATGAAGCCCTTCTAATTTTCTCGAACAAGAACAGTTTCAACTAAACAATTCAATTCCATTAGAAGCAGCCCTCTTAGCAGAAATTTGCAAAATTCCTTTTTTATTGCCATAGACTTACCCTTTTATAGCACCATTCACGCCACTGTACCTTCAAGTGCTTTACAAATTAAGAAAGCACATTTAATATAGAATAATTGCCCATATTCAAATTCTCCTCTTGCTTTCAAAGGTAAGAATTCCAACCTCAAACCAGAATAAGACCTTTCCAGTAACCATCTGCACTGCTATGAGTGGCACTTTCAAGGCAATATTACACCTAGTAAGAAACGTACAAACTATTTCTCATTTACACTAAACTCCCTTTGTCACTGGAGTAAAAAGGTAATGCAAAAGTGCCGTGAAATGCATATAAGCATATTGGAAAGTATCTTTTGTACTTCAAAAAGAGATACTTTTGATGAAAGCTGACAAGACCTTTGCATAGGAGAATCAGGTGCTAAGTGACATATATATCTCACTGCAAGTACGAATATGACAACGTGAAAAGTCAGCCACAAATACAGAGAGGAAGTGCTAATCACTGCATTAGTGTTTAAAACAAGGAAACAAAGTATTTGATTTATGAGAAACTTTTTTACTGTTGTGGAAAGTTCTGATTTACACAAATCCTCAACCTGAAGCCTACTAATGATGTAATTTTAAAATGAATTAGATACATGAAGACTTTTTGAACCTGTCCTTACAATAGAAAGCAGAGAACGAGTTGGGGGGAGGGGGCCGGGAAGGACAAAGGAACAGGTTAAACAAAATTTCTTACTCCTTTAAACAGTCACCAACAGCTATGTAACATCTGGCAGTTTAGTATAGGTCACCCCACTGTGATCACACGACCCTTACAGGATCAGGGTTGCATCAGGGGTAAGAGAGCACACAGAGCCATGACAAACAACAAAAACGTCCCGAGCCTTAAAATGAAGAGAATTCAGCCAGCAACTTCTGCCTCTAGTGAAAAATCAACCAGACTTTTTTCTTTTGTGTGTAGCACATTGCTTGCAATCTGGGAAAGGTATGTTTGGTACCCAAGAAAGAGAGATCTATTTCCCTCAAAACAACAGTTAACAAAAAGTTTGAATTTCATTCCATCTTCCACCACTGAAACTAACTTTCCTTTCTCTGAACAGTAATATGAATATGGTGCCAAAACTGTAAATAATTAATTCCATGAAGAACTTTTTTTATAATTCACAAACCGCTGATACTAGCACACTCATTCACTTAAAAGGTAAAGCATATTCATTTTAAAACACACAGAACTTTACAACACACACACACACACACACTTACAAAAGCTCCACCCCTGCAAATGTAAACACACACAAAACTCCACGTGAAATCCCTAAGTATGCTTCTCCAAATAAAGGTATGTATCCGCTTAGAAGTCACATGAATAGCGTAAAAACACCACTGTTTCTTTCAAAGATTTCAAGACAAATATGGCTTAAGGAAATCAAGAAATCCAAGACACAAAGTGCACAAAGGATGGCCCTGCAAATGAGGCAATCACTGCACAAAGATGCAAGCTAGGAATGTTTCAGGGGATTCATTTAGAGACTGGACAATATCTGATCATATGAAGCATTTCTAGTTTACAGCTTTTGTGATTAAGTTAAACAAACCAACCCATTTCTGTAACCAAACTGAACAACATCCCCAGCAGCCTTTATCGTAAGTAAGTCTGGACTAAAAAACTTTGAGTGCACAGAACTCCTCTAGAAAATCTCAGCTGAGTTTGAGCTGATAAACAGTTGCAAGAATAAGTCCCAGAAAAGGGACAGGGAGGTGGGTAGCCATGCATGCCTGAGTATTTTCAGCTAGCACAGAAATCCACTCATGTAGGGGTTTCAGGAGTTTTTCTGGAGGAAGAGCACCAAATGTTCTACTAGTATAATTAAACCCAATTATTTTATCACAGAACTCCCCTAAAGTGTGTGAAAATCCATTGCATCCCTTGAACCATTCAACTTGATAGGACTTGTGGAAGAGACAGGGCTATAGCACTCTAGAAATTTCTAACAAATTGATGAGAACAACAGTGATGCTTAATCCATTCTAGGCCAGTTTATGTTTCTTCATGTCACAAGTCCACTTTTTAATTCATTATACTCACAATGTGGGCAGTGAATACGATGAGATTTTAAAAATGAGTGTTAACACCCTAGCCAAAAAGCACAAACTAGAAGACATCAGAATAGGAGGAAGCACAGTTGTTTATTCAGATCAGAGCTTTTGACAGGTTTCTATCTGACCTAAACTTACCTTGCCAACACAGTAGACTAAAATCTAACATTGCTGGCTCTGAGCAGGGACAGAAGATGTTATCTGATAGCTGTCATTACAGAATGACTCATATCACCTGAGAAGACCTACAAACTACGAGGCTGGAACATTTATTATAAAGTACTTGGTACTCATGTACCTCTGTCTTTCAACTACTTCAATCCAAACATGAAGTCCTATGACAACTCAATGCAAAAAGGCTTTTTTTTTTTTTTTTTTTAATATACAGGACAACTGAAACAGAATGAAATACTGGTAGAGCTCAAGAGTAACATACATAAAACCTTACCAAAAAACTAAACTAATTCTTCACCTGACATCTGGGAACACATCTATATAATAAAATAACCAGTGTTTGGCTGTATGGGCACTAGCACCACTACAAATCATTGCAGTAGTTCAAACTAAGGTCATGGCTGTATCAAGTCCCTCTGACCCACATTTCCATCCTCAGCACACTGTAGTTTGCAAGAAGAGCATATAAGGCAAGCTTATGGCCATATTTTTCAGGTTTTGCCAAAGAAAATTCTCCCTCAACAACACAGGTCTGCTATGGTCTCCTTTACAATGTTCCTGCCCTTTTTCCACTGTGTGTAAAAGATCAAATGAGATGAGGATCACATCCTTCTTTCCTTTACAAATTAGAAACCCTCCCAGCTATGACCACTCTTTCAAAGCAGCACAGCTGCACTACGGTATTGATTAAAAGAGGAAGTTTTCCTTGACACCACAAGAGTGACACCCTGGAGACAGTGCTTGTGCAACCTTCTCATGGGTCTCTGTGCTGTTGATTCCCCTGTCAAAGCTAAGTTGTCAGGATTCAAAAATAAAACTCTAGCACAATGTTTCATCATTATTTCTCCCCTTCTCCCTCAGCAGTAACAGCTGTATATTGTAAGTTCTCACAAAAATGTCTACAGAAAAATAATACTTACTTAGTTTGACAGAAGCCTTCCTACCCCCATCCCCAAAATGCCACCAAAAGAACTGCATACTCAGAATAAATGTATTTTTCTTTTAACACAGTACTAATTAGAGAAGGAGAAATTGGGTTTGCCACTTTCTCTTCTGAGGATGTCAACGGCTTCTAAGGACAACACTCCCCGTCTCTTCCACCACCTAAATTCAGAGCAACCACAAGCCTGTAATGAGTTGCATGTGAAGGCCAAGCTGAGGTAACATTTTAGCACCTTTCAGACCTGTTCATAAAGAAACAACAATTCTCAGCAATAATACAATCCTGTATATATATAAAATGCTTCACAGAAATCCCCTTAACAGCCCTGTTGGGGTGGGAGGTAAACATTGTTAGTTCTGTTTCACAGAGAAGTTAAGTAACTTGCCCAAAGTCACCCAGTTAAATGGTGTCAAGAGCTGGGACTATAAAAAACTTCTCTTGATTCAATCTTCTGCCCTACCTACTAAAGCAGTATTACCTCCCTGCACCTCTGGTAATAACAAGGGGAGGACAGTTCCTTCCCCACCACCCGTGAACAAGTTATACCTAGCAAACACCAAGTATTTTCACAGGAGAAATAAATGAACTCCTATGGTAGTTAATTCCAGGAGCTCATCCAGTCCAGGCCTGCCCATGAACAGAAGGAAATTCTTTCACATACACAGGAAGAAGAAGAAAGAAAAGGAAGAAAGGCAAAAGTGAAGTGCTACATATAGAGTAAATCTTTGTAATCTCTGAATAGGAGATAAAACAGATTGACTGCCCCAAGAACTGAGCTGCCTGAATAGGGATGCAATTTTTAAAGTACATAAATTTCTTGCTAACCTGACTTACCCTGCAAAGCCTCCAAGGTGTGCTTGTGGCTTTAAATATTTTCTTGTTGCTGCTTTGAAGGCAAGAACAGACATGATCTCCAAAGCATCCACTGATATGCAGTTGGGGGAGGGGGAAGGAGGAGGAGGAGGCAAATACTGTAGCTAGCTGAGAACTGTCAGATTGTGTTTGCCATCAAGGAATGCAATTTCCCAATGCCTGAGTTTAACTCTGGAATGAGATGCATGCTGCTGCTGACCCCTCTGCTGACATTCTATAGACTCCCTTATCTCATCAGCCCTTGAGCATCCCATCCTCACTCCTCCGCGTTCATGTTCCCAAACTGTCAATCTCTCTGCAATGACTCACAAGGTTCTGAACCCACCATTCGCCTCTATGAGTCTTACTATTTTTTCATACATGTCCTTCTGGTTTAGATTGAGAGACGTCTTATTCTTCTTAAACGTTAAAAACAAAATTAAAAAGAATCACTGAAAGCAATATGCCCTCAGCACAACAGCCTCCCCGAGAACAGTGCATACTTCAAAGAAAAAAAACACAAGAATCTAATTCTGCTCTCCAGTTAGAGTCCTGTAAATGAGGATTAATTCTACTGAAGTCAGTCAAGCCATAATCATTGTAACAACCACTGTGAGCAAAAGCAAAGCGGGGCCTGCCTGTGGGCAGATTTCAGGAGTGACAATGCATTAGAAAATATATTGCAAGGGTGTATTCAAGTTTAGGTCAGCTTTACAGATTCTCTATGTACTCCCTTTACAACCCACTTAAAACTAGAATTTTCTTTACCTACATTATAATCCTCATCATTATATATGACGAGTTGTTTATGCATTTACTAGATTAGCTATTCAGATGCAGTGGTGCAACCACCACCTGTGCATTAGTAACACAATTCTGAGGAAGGTGGAGTGGTTTGAGATGGATGCCAACCAAAATTCTAACACAGGCTTCATTTGTCATACCTATGTGGCATGGATGTATTATCCATTATGGATGGCTGCAGTTCTTTACCTTCTGTCGCCTCACAATTCAGATTATCCCATATTAAACCAAAGGCTCACTTAATACAGCATTTTTAAAACTGGTAGAGTTCAGCAATCGGTCATGGAACTGTTTTAATGCCTTCTCATCCAATCCCACTGCACGGAGCAGGAGGAAAAGAATGGAATAAAGTAAGATGGAACTCCCCAAAAACATTTATTTAGATGCTTTGATATTCCTTAAGCTACTGAGTAGCTTGACCAAAATGGAAAGGGTTATAGAAAACCTAGCATGCTTATTTTTCACAGAGCACAGAACCAAACACAAACATGCACATCCATACATTATTGGATTTTCTGGTTTAATCAGCAAGTACCAGTGACTCAATTAGCCTCTTAGCAGTGCCTAAATGCCACTAATTCAGCCCGCTGGCTGCTGCAGCATACATACACAAGCTTGTCCCTTTAGATTTAGCGGTAACAGCACCGCTATTCTTCTCGTGACAGCACTAGGGGCCCAGACAGTCTCCTTCCCTCTCTCTCTTTTTCTCTGTTCTGCCAACCACACAGAAAGAAAAGACCCCAGGGCTGACTGTGTGTGAGCGTTGAGTAGGAGGAAAAAGGAAGAGGGAGACACTATTTCTATTCATTTTACAGCTTCATCCATCAAGCCTTTCTAAAAAAAAAAAAAAAAAGAAAAATGCATTCCCAGAAGCTCATGGTTTAGAGCAACAGCCTAATAAGGTGTTAAAGAAAAGATACTGACCTAATCTTCAGCAGCCACATCTACTACACAAAAGTTTAACATATTACAGAAGCTAGGGCTGAAGAAGTACTATTCGATTCTATCTAATTTGCACCCCCACCATTGCTAGTCTGTTCCTTATACTGTTTTTTTTTTTTTTTTAGGATAAAGCACCAACATGTAAACCATACTTTTAACTGAAACTTTCATACCTTTGGCAATCTCAAATAATAATACATAACACCAGTGAACAAACCAACCAACGAACCTCAACTTGCTTTTTCTGCACCCTCAACAGCACATTTGTTCAGTTAATTTTTGTGACTCTGTCTTACATGACGACTAATTTTCAGGCAGATTGATTCCCTGGTGAGTTGTTGCACATTGTGCAGCCATAAAAGCACTAGTGACAGTCAAAGAAGGTGACAGGAACGGTAGGCTGGTGTTAGGGCAGAAGCCAAAAGGAGTTTTGGCAGCAACTAGGTATATGTCAAATTAAAGTGACCAAGCAACTACATTGCTTGACTCAATATGAACAAAATGTGCTGTCAAAACACAACATGTTAGAACTAAGCCCATCAGATCTATTTTACTTGATGACTATACATAGAATTACAGGTCAGGAGAAACACAGAAGATCCCAGAGGAGAAAACCTTTGCTAATTAACTTAAAATGTGAAAAGCAGAGTATTCTTACCCAGAAAACAGAGCAAAAGACACATGTGCTCTTCTCTCTCTCATAATTCTTCTCATCACTTAAAAATCAAGGCTTATTAAAAAATGGTGCATTTACTCTAGGTTTGAGAGCCACGACATTTGCAAAAGAGGCAATATTGCTTTAAATCTCTCCCAGCAGCTTTCCACCTGACAATCACTTTGCATCCAAAGGCTAGGTAGGAACCTGGCAACCACACAGGATTTCTACAACAATATTTGCAACATAAAATAAACAAATGAAAAAGAATACCCCTTTCAAGTACTAGACAGTAAACAGGCCTTGCACTCCCACTCCCCTTTCTTCATTAATATTCAACAGTTTAAAATAAAGATGTACCAAAAAACCACCGGGGAATCCAGGGAATTCATTAAGTCTTCAGCATTTCAGTTCACCAGTCTCTGATTTCCAATCAGCTGAAACTGGAAAGTCATTACTTCAGCTGCAGCCCAGATCAGAGGAAAAACTAACCTAAAACTCACAAAGCTGCCAGATTTCAGGTTCAGGATGAATGCAGGGTGGTTTTGGAATTGTAAGGGGCTAAGGAGAATACAGTATCTTAGTTAAGGAAAACCAAACAACCTGTCCCCAACAAACAAGGACATAGCTAGCATAAACAGTAGAAGCCATTAGATGCGCACAATATGAAAACTGTAAATAGCATGGCAAAAAAATGACCAACTTTCCCATTCTTGTATGTATACTTGGATACCTCATTTTGAGAGATATTCAATGTATAAATTTTACATATCCTCCACACCTACCACCCAAACCCAATATCATCTCAATACAAATAGATACCATCAAGACCATTCCAGAAGCAACACTAGCACAGTTCATACTACAGAACTCCCCCGGCTGCACAAAAGGCCACATCACCTTTTCTGCACAAAGTAAGAGGAAATCGTTGCCACTTAGGGGAACTCCATGGGAAGAGCGTGCAAAGACAATATCCTGCTTGGCGAATCCTAGCAGCCAGGCACAGCTTCTAAAAATGGTCATAGATTTGAACGGCAACTGCCCATGTTGCTGTATCCACTGACCATATCCCTGCTCCTTTCACTGCCTGTCTGATAAATCCCTTTACACACGCATAAAGCCAGCTGCTCCCAGAGCCCCCCATCTAGAAGAAACTGCTGCTCCTCTTGCAACTTTGGCTTTACAAAAACAGCAGAACAAGTTAAGCATATCTTTGTAGCAGTTTTTTGGGTTTGTTTTGGTTTTTTGTTTGTTTGGGGATTGGGGTTTTGGTTGGTTGTTGCTTTTTTTAATAATCAGAGCTCAACCACCCAGGCTGTAGGTAAACTTCCATGTGAGGATTTTTTGAAGTTGCCACAGAAATTACAAATTGCAGGCTGAAATTCAGTAAAAGCTGCATTTCCCTAAATACAGTAGTGAGCAGGCCAGACAGAAGTTCTACCCAAATGAAGAGAAATCACAATCGGATAAAATGAAACTGAAGACTGTTCAGAAGCGTTATCCTGAGTAGGTGATGTTACTGCAGCTTACAGACATTTTGTCTTCCCTCGTCAGGAAAGCTGGCTTGCTAATTTATGGGCAGAGTGGGAAAAGCAGAGGGATACAGACAGACACAGAATACTTAAAACATGACACAGAATGGAGACAAAGCTCCCCTTTCACCTCCTGCTGCTATTTACCATCTGGGATCCTGAAAAGGGGGTGATGGGTAGTTTTGTGATAGGTTTGGCAAGGGGCAGAACATTTAGGATTCTCTATGTGTAACGAGGTCATGTGTCAGCGCCTTCACAGCACACAGGAACACTATCCAAAAGAAGGTTCAACAAAAGGGTTGCCCTGGCTGAACTGGAAAGAAATTCTATTAAAAAAATATCCTGGCACCAATGCAGGATCTTAATAAGATTAATAATAATAATAATGAAACTTGAAGAAATTGCCTCCAGAACCTAGCTTGGAAAAGCACAGAAAAAAAATGAAGGAATGAACATCCAATTAAAAGGTGAATGTTATTTATTATTTTATTTTTAGAAGTGGTATGATATTTAAAAGTAAAATGAAAATTCTAAATCACAGCATTTACACTTCTGTTTGGAAACCAAACAGGTCAGTTGACGCCACGTGTTTTGTTAACTTTTGCTTTTTTGATCACCTTACATTGCTATTAGGAAGTAAGACCTCAACAGGATTATATAAAATGTACTGCAACTCTGTGGAAAGGGGGAAGTACTGTGTATTACAGCATTCTTTGACATTTTGAACAGTATTTGGGGTTGAGGTGGTGGAGATACAGCAAGGACTGAAATCCAAACTGCAAGAAGTGTAGTATTTTTTTTCTTTCTTTCTAACATAGCTTTTGTTCCACAAAAGCAATTTACAAAAAGCAATTAAATGAAATGAGGAGTTCTGGTTTAGAAATGTTTCTTCTGTTTTCATAAAAAGAATTACTAATAGGTTAGATTTCCCATCATATGGTGCCACAGTACATCTTCAAACAGGATCCTTTAATCAAAGGACCTGAAGGAAACATGAGCATCCTAGCCTTTTGCCCAGACTGGATGTCTGCTGACTAAAGTGATTCTAACAACACTGCTACTGCAGACTGTAATCTGTGCATTAAATTATTTAAAATCTATACTCTACAAGATGCACAGATGCGAGAACTAATCACTAGAACTAATGCAGTAATTTCTTATCCATGTGTCTCAAACTCCTGGTTGGTAGAAACCCCATTTTCAAGTCTGAAAGCTTTAAACTGAGGATATCACTACTACACCATCAACTATACAGTGCAGTTGAAGGCCGTTTGTGCATTGTAGAAGACAAATCAGCAAAATTTCTAACTGTACTGATGGAAAATCAAAAAGTTCTGTCATCTCCTAAGAACAGATCCTTTAAAACAATCACTGGGTAATACCAGTAAATCTGTGGTGCAGCAGACTGTAAGTGAAAATGTTGTTCTTGTTCCTCCCCAGCCTTTCCTCCATGCATGTACATGCACACATGCACCGATCCAAAACTGGAGCCAACAAGCAGTAAAGGGAATCGCAATCAGCATGTTACTATGAGACACAGATGGACCCTTTCAGTCCATCAGAGAAAGGCTCTTCAACATATCACAGTTCACGATGGCTCAGTCCCACAGCAATGGAGTCAGGGTGCAACAAAAACCCTTCTACCATAAAAGCCATACTACCTATCATCCTAAGGAACTGCTAGTGAAGCCATATAGCACCAGATGTACTCCTGAGTGTACACTTAGGCAAACACTGCTCAGCATCCTGCCACTCTTCTTTCCCAACTTCCTGAGTATTCCTATTGTGTTGTCTTCAAACTGCACAAATGTGCAGTGCTTGACCGTAATGAGAATGGGGTCCTTTTACGAACCATGGGATCACTGACTGCATACTACAGTTGCTCTGAGGAGCAAGCTCTGTTTCCGCTTAGTAATTGCAGATTTGTGTATATAACATCAGCATACAACATAAGCAGACTATCCAAACTCTTAAACCCCTTCACTTATCACCTGACTACTGCCTACAGATACTTTTAAAGATGGAGGAGGCAGCTGTTTCTCTGAATTTTTATGTGAGGTGCAACATACAAAATAACGCAGCTGGGAGGTCAGGGAGAAGCTCTTTGTAGCAAAACCGCAGCTTCCAAACCAAATGCTGCATCATAGCATGGCGCTTCATGGCTAAACATCCTACAGACCTTTAATGAGTTATCAGCTCCTAATTGTTCATGTGCATTTATAGTGGCATCCTGGTATTTGCCAACTTCAGGAGAGGAGGTGGGGAGTGAGGAAGAGAGAAATACCTACAGGCTAAGTGCACGAAAGTTAGCCATGTTCTTCTCCAGAGCCAGCATGCCTGAATGACAGCAGATGATAAACTTTGCTTTACAGTTCATATCTGGCTTTGATATATCTGCTATCATAGGGATAAATACTATCTGTTGATGAAAATGGGTATCAAAACTGCACAACTGCACCCAGTTATACTAAAAATTGCAATGTGACAGGAATCTTAGTAGCTATACCATCTGTTGTGCTGAGCCAGAGGAAGGGAGGGTCACATACTCCTATCTGTCCTGGGATAAATTCAAATGTGATTTGGGGTTATTAAGGGAGGAATTTATAGAAATCAATCTCTTTTCCTCTGTCTCCTAGGTTTTTGCCTTAATTCTACCATTCCCAGAGATTCTCACATTGGGGGCAGGGTGAGGGGGGAATTAAAGAGATAAAGGGAGGAAGAGAAGAACCACCATCTAGCTGGAGTCTAGGTGTTTTAAATCAGATTGTCCTGGGCCAGACTATGGAGGGATCCATTTGAGCTCAAAGTATTTTTCTTATGCTTTCCCAATCTGGAAAACATACTGAGCCTTTTGAACAAAGTATTTTCTCAAAAACAGTCCTCTTGCTTTGGTTATCAGTTCAAGAATACAAAGCAACTGTCAATATAAAACTGAGAAGTAATAAAATATAAAGCTACAGCAATCAATAATCTGTCTTACAGTCTTGATGTATTTAAGTCATATGAGTGGTGATACAATAATGGTGATAACACATCGTTCCATAGCACATTTTCCCACCCTTAATGTTTTAAGAAGCCAAACACAAGGCCACAAGACAGCACCATCCCGATACATAAATTGGGATGGCAGGGATGGCCTTCTGAGTATCACAGAATTAAATGGTGCCACTCTCACATGCTCAGATATTCCAAATGAAAAGGTGTGAAACAAAAACCCACCACGTTTTACACCAGCACAAAAGTATTTTTGTTCGTATTAATATTGAGCTACCTGCATCACTGCAACCCCACTGACACAGCAACATACTGACATTCTGCAGTGGTGTAGAAAAGCAACTTGTCCAGACAGAATGTGAAACAAGAGCAATCATTTAATATAATACATGACAACCATATTAGGCCATTACACAGATACTCCATAACAGTGTCATCTAGCTACAAAGAACAACAAATAGATGGCCTTTCATTCCAAATTTTAAGTACAAAATCCTTAATTTTTTTCCTTTTTTTAATGTATTGTTCTACTCTGAGATAATAAAGATAGTTTTGCTTTGTTCCCACAGCTTTGAAAAGAGCTTTATAAATAGAGGGACACACATACACACAGAAGCAGTATAAAGGTCAAACGCACTGGGCAATACTCAGTATTTGAAAATGTTACCACACAAAAAAAAAATTAAAAAAAAAAAAAAAATCACAGTTTTGATGGTTCTGTGGAAGAAAAAAACTTAGCAAATTTGCAACAAAACTGTTAAGTAATTAAGGCAAGACACTTCACACATGAAGTTAAACTGCTAATTAAATCCCCCCTGCTTAATTGACTCGATTTGCATATCATTCAGTGAGGAATGGGAATGGCTTGGGCATTACACAAGCGCTTCCTTGTGCAGAAGGCAACTAGGTAAAATAAACTAAGGGTAATAAGAATAAGCAATGACAGTTTTTGAATGAAATAGAGATTTGCAACAGAAATTTTCAACATTTCTTTGTTAAGAACGTTAGAACATAACTGATTCCAATCAGTTACTATTCCAACAGTAATATTTGGAATTACAGCAAATGTTTGATATGCACGCTAACTATTCCCCTACTTTAACCTGTGATCACTACTGTCTGCTCATATATACAGCTCTCAGTTACTCTCAAAAAATGGGTTTACATCCAAGAGAATCCATTTCTGCTTGAAAAACCCAAATACCTTCATTTCAGTAACTGTAGGAGAAAAAGTATCAACGTCTGCCCCTCTCTGCCGCTAAATTTAGCCTGATTTTAAAGAAAGGTTTGAGAAAACTTTCAGACCTGTAGCAGGAAAAAACTCCTTTGACTCTAAGACCAACTAGAGGCCAAGAAAACATGCAATTATCTGCCAGCTACTTTGTTCATAAATGACCCAAAGTGTGCAGGACGAAACTAGTCTGTCAAAAGTCCTGCTCCAAGGATGTCAGATTATGGTTTTTCTATTTAAGAGGATAAGGATTCACAGTCAAGAACACAACATCCCCACAATATAAAATGGACTCATTGTTTCAGGCTGGTTAACAGACACAGGCAGACACTACAGCAAAAGGTAATACCTACTTGCATTTAGAAGGCTACTGCCGCAGAAATGATGCTAACACTTCTCTTTTTAAAACATGAGATTCTATAGCATTTTAAAATGTTGTGCAAGAAAATTAGTTCAGCATACAAACCAGAAATCTGCTAGGCCTGCAGCACCATACTTCCTTCTATCTCTGAACGTTGCACAGAGATGCTTTTGTGACTGAAAAGTGTTGTTACGATTATTACATTATCAACTTCTATAATTTTTGATCCTCTAAATTAGAAAAATAAAAACAATACAAAAGACATTTAGCTTATTTATCTCAAGGGAAAAGGATTTTATATACAGCCACCGATAAAAACATCAGAACAGTTCTGATGCTTAGAGTTGCACCATTACTAAAACAGGATTACCCAAGATCACCATCAAGCTTACTACTTGTAAAATACCCTGGAAAAAAAAAAAAAAACGGCCTGTTCTATGAGTTGTGCCTTTTAATAGCCTGCTCTTTCAAGTGAGGCTTCTTACACCAATAATCCAAGAAAAAACTTTTTAATCTAACAGCAGCCCCCATTTATTCCAGAAATGGAAACAACCACGTCTTACAATACCTACAGTCTTATAAACAGCAACAGGAAGGGCCACAGGGTCAGCCTCATATTGTTCATGCTGATACCACATCCACACTATCATCAACTACAACAGAGTCACTGGAGCCTTAAGCCAGTATAATGTTCTGTATTAGTATTTGCTTTGACAAATAAGACTGAGTAATAAAATGGGAAGAGCTGGAGGGGTTGCATCTGCACTACGCTGTAAACGGGATTTAACACTAATCATTATTATGGTATCTTTAATGAGACAAATACAAGCAAGGGTTTGGTTTTTTGTTTGGCTAGTTGGGTTTTTTTTACCTCAAACTGTTTTTTAATTGATATCCTGCTGACCTGACCAGGAAGGGGAACGAGGACAGCAGACAACTGGGTAAAGTGTAGTTGCCCTCCATAGTTTTTCAGTGTTAGGGAAACTTCCCCATCTGATTCTTGATGAACAATCACTGATGCAAAATAAGAAAAATTCTCAACACTGGACTCCTCATTTGTTGCACAGATATTACTGCTCCCAGCTGAAGCAACATTAGATTAAGATCGGAAAAGCTGCTTTTTTCTTTTGCTAGATCACTTATTAGGCCAAGTAGGAGAAACTTAATTGCAATCAAATTACGCACAGCTAATACTGATGTAAGCAACTGAAGCATCAGGGCCATTTTTACATTCAAATCTCAGAGAGTAGGCTGTAACAAGGTATCTCACTGAGCTCATGGCTGTTGTGGAAGTTTGTATCACATCAGTTGATAGCACATTCCATTCAAAAATATTGATAAGGAGATTTTTTTTAAACTCAGCTTGTATTTAAAAAAAAAAAATAAAATCCATCCTTTATCTCCTTTTTAGAAGGTTCTGTAAGTCTTTGAAACATTAATATTCTCCGTAACAAAGCCAGCAGCTGCTCTGCCAGTCTGTGACATGGATGGTTTTGTTAAAAGGTTTTCATGTGGGTTGGTTTTTTTTTTTGTGTGTGGTTTTTTTTTTTCAGTTCAGTGTGCTTTGCATATGAAACAGGACATTTCCCCACCCTCCACCCCCATTCCCTCCTAATCCAGAAGGGACCTTACTTCCTCCCTCTCAAACAGGCAGCTCATTCAGCAAAAGGGAAATCCCAAGATGCATTTGGGCCAGAAGCCTACAGAAGGTGCTTGGGAGAAAAAAAAAAACAAAAAAACACACACCAAACCAACAAACAAAAACACCATCC
>JAVKLA010000001.1:2366785-2391651 GCA_034782735.1 Sagittarius serpentarius
CCCCCGCCCCCCCGCCCCCCCCCCCCCAAAAAAGCTACCAGTATGTCCAAAACAGCAGGAAGAGGAGCAACTGAGATGGTAATTACGAACTTACTTCTGCAAACTACTACTTTAAGACATAGATCTGCCATGCCAGTCATTTTAAAAGTTTTTCCAGGGTAGCAATTCAGTTTTGGCCCTACAGTAATATAACCCACAGAACTGCAGTTGTCCCCTGCCAAAAAAGAAATTACAGAAAGCCAGTTTGGAGGATCTTTTACATGATTACTGAGGTAGGTTTAGTGGGGTGAATGTGGAGCAACTCAATTTTTACTTTGCAATTATAATCTAAAGCAAAATTTGTTTCTGTTTTTAAAATGAAAACAGAAATCAAGCAACCTTCTCTTAGTTAAGAAGTTTGTTTGAAACAGGATGCATGTGTCTCCATATTTCTCTTTCCTGAGACCTAATGCTCACTTTGTGACAACGAAATTGCTGTCTACAGCAATTAATTCTGGTGTCACAGGAGATTATGCTTTTGACTGAGGGAGTAAAAAAGTTCAAAGCGGGGGTGGGGGGGTGGGGGGGTGTCTCATTAATAAAAGAAATTTTTTCAAGGAAAAACCCACACACAAAAAAATAATACAGCAACTTCAATGAGAGTTTTTTCACATCTGTCAAGATGGGATCCAGCTGCTCTTTAAGGAGAACATGAATGAACATCCCTCTTAGAAACAGACAAATATATGAAGTTTAGTGTGAATCTACTGAAATCACATCAAATCAAGTTATAATAAAAGAAAACTCCACCAATAAATTAGTCCAGCTAATGAAGGTAAATTTGATAAATTTTTAGAAACCTAAATTATAAATTTGCATATAAATCCGTAACAGCAGAATTTAAATATAGAAACAGACTTCTGAAAATATAACCTCCAATGAAATCTTATGAATTACTCTACATTTTCACTTGTAAAATCTCAGCAGAATTTGACCCTTTTTAACCAGTGAGGACAAACTGGCTACATTCAGAAGCTATGACAAGCGACTTCCACTCTTAAGATACGTCTTGATAAACTTGGACCAAGTCCATTGACTTCACCGTAGTCAAACCACAGAGCAAAACGTTGCCTCAACGACCTTCCCTGAATTAAAGCAAGGCATTAGGTCTAATCATGACTATTACTTCAGGGTCTTTTCAAAGAAGCTCCTATTTCTTCCATTTACTTGAATCAGTTCCTGGCATGGTTTGCATGACAGCACAGCTACACTGATGTCAAGTGGATTATTCTTACTGCATACCAGGCAAAATAAACTCATTAAAGACCCTCAAGGTCTAGATCACAGAGTCATTTAAAATATTATCTCTTTTCTGTAATGGTAAAAGTTAAACCTAATCTATGCATCTACAAATACATAAATATAACTCTACACACTAAAGCAATTCAGTAATGTAACACAAGCTATGGCTGGTTACACAATGCTCAGCAGTGATACCAGTGGAAGATATTCCTGCTGTTAACTCCCCCACATACTGTCCCCGTCCTTTTGTGTTAGTATAGCTTCTCCTATAGCTATGCTCAAGCTGATGAAGCTTTACAAACTAAATCAAAATCAAATGAAACAAAAAGAACACTGCAATCCTTTCTTACCAATTTCTGTCTCATTGACTCATTTTGTTTTTTAGAGACTGGACTGTCCTCTGTTTCATAGAATTAGAAGCTGCTGTCCCAGAAAAAAAAAAAAAAGAATCAGTTGTGCAGCACAGCATGGAAACTACAGGTGGGGCAATAATCCATAGGCTGCTATTACTAGTAATCTGGTTGAAATGTGAAACCACAGCTCATACTCCAGGTCCCTCCTACTCTTCCAGTGTAGTATGCATGTGTCTCCTAAACGGGAAAAGGATATGTAACATTTTTCATCCTGAGCACTGAACTGCTAAACTCAAAATAAAATAAAGCAAACCATGCCGATCTGTACAAATGCAAATGTCCCAAATGCCAAGACTAACATTTCTAAAACCTAATTCAACTCTTTCATTTCTTAGCTGCAGGCCCTTTACTGCCACTCCTTTTTTCCACCCAAACAAAAGACGAAAGGGATGACTCAAAGCAACTTGAATTTCAAGCTAAAGCCACAAAGCACTGAATGCCTGATCTTTAATATTAAACAGGTGTGCAGATGATATTCATTCAAGCCTCATCACAGCTAGGTTAATTGTTAAAAGAAACTGCAAAAAGACCAAATTTACTTAAAAGACACATGGATAAGTTAAACAATGCTATAAATAATGATGCAAGTCGTACGGTAAATACAAGCAAATAGTAGTTACAGCACTGCCAACTCCCTCTACCGCTTTTCCCCTCCAAATCATTGATATTTTTTTGTGTGTTCACATAATTTTATGATAAAACTATATAATAATTTAAAATATTAAATTATATAGTAATAAAAATAGTTTAATTTTTCTTTCAGAATTTAGTAATATGACACACAATCTGCTCAAGAATCAACAGGGCTAAAGAAGGATGAATTAATCAATTACAAAAAAGATTTTCACATAAATACATTTCTAGAAATTGAATTTTTAGAAAAGGAACTCCTAATTTACTGTGCTGTGAGGGCCAAGTAGTTCTCCATATCCACTGAACAGTGTAATAGAGCACTTTACACCACTTCACCACTTATATCACTATCTACTGCTGAATATGTATGGTCCAAAGATTATTTGGCTTCACCGGTTTTGCAAAAACCTACAGTGTTGTGGCAAAAAAAGAAAAAGGCAAAAAGCCAAACAAAACTAAATCTTTGGATATATTAGTGCAAGAACGCATTGTACGGCATGTTTCTTATTACTGAATGAATGGGAACAAAGAAATGTCAATAATGGACCCAATGCTGCAGTCTGTACTCTTCTAAATCTGATTTACTTCTGACAGCAGCTCTGCACAACTCTAAATACATTTATTTCAAAGGAACACTTCTAAATCATACCAGCATGGGTGAGATAATTCACACCCACTGAATAAACCGAAACTGCTAGTGGGGAGTTAAGAATGGTGAATTCTTTTTTTTCTTGAATGACACTCCATTATCTTTCAACTCAGATAAGTTTTTCAACTGTGGAGTAATGGTACTTTAGAAAAGCATCCTTAACATATCATTTCATGAGAAATTCTTAACAATGAAAGTGTAAATCTGAAATCCATTACATCAATGAAGGTTACTGAAATCAGACCACATTGTAGCCTTAATATTGTCTATTTTCTGCCTTTATAGCCCATTAGTCTGTATAAAAGCTATAAAACTTATTTTGCTGTTATAAATATGTAAATCTGAACAATCCTGAGGATTTTTAGTTGGTTTGTTTTTTTTTTTTTACAGATACTTGTCAAAAAATACAGGTCCTAGAGAAATTTAATAGTTACAGAAGGGTTTTTAATTATTTAAAGTAATTCACTGCTTCTAACTGGTACTAGTACAATCTCTGTTATGGTAAGCAGCAGGATCCCTGCGCAACCTGTATTTTTTAACACTGAGCAGAATTTTGTTAGCTGCATCCTGAAAACAGCACCTACAAGCATTATGTATGCAGTCCAAGATACGCAGCACTCCAGTATTACAAAATAGTAGAAAGAAAATTGCTATCATGATCCCATTTCTGCCATCTGAACTGTATGGACAGCTCTTCAGATCTGTGCAGCTCCCCCATTGAAATTGATACGGGTTGTGTGCATAGGTCAGCTGCCAGATTGCGGACTGCAGGATACAGTCACACAAATGCAGAAGTTCACATTTAACAAGAAGTTACTTTGGCCTCTTCAAGTTCAATAAACGCACTTGACAGCAGTAGCTTTCTTCTCCTGTGTTAAGTGACACAAACCCGCTTAGTTTTGCTGAAAAGTAGCAGGAAAGTTTTTACTAAATGGTCAAAGATTATTAAGAGCAGCATTGCAGAAATATTTTAGACTCTCTTCACTAACAGAACTGGGGAGCCTCACCGTCATTATCTTCTGTTTAATGGTGATAAAGGCAACAACTTGTTATAAAAGGACAAAATCTGAAGATTGAGAGAAAACAGGTGGTATTATTGCTTATTTTAACAGTATCACTGGTACGTAACACTCATGCAGACATGCATTAAAAATTCTGCAGATTCCTCCCCAAAGAGTCCAACTTGAGTGCCTGGCTGATTCTACCTGGGCATGAAGAATCACAGCCTGTAACACAGGTGATGTAGGAAGTGAAGGGGGTAGGGGACTTCATAAAAATGCAGGATATGACAGTGAAAAGATATGAAATGTTTTTTCTTTCAACCCTAACAGATGTTGTGCAATTAAGGATGCAAATAAATCACCCTCTGCATTGCGAGTCAGAAAACACATACATAAAAGCTTTCTAAATACATTTCAGTTTAAACTTGCATAACTCTCCCAGTGGAGAAATCATCTTCAACTTATGTAATCCTTAGAAAGAGACATTATTACATACAATTCTGTGCCACTAAGAAACAAGGAAGACACATCTCTAGAAGAGGTGCACCCACACACAATTAATTATATGCGTGTTGAGGGAACAGGGGAAAAGCTGTAACAGGGATGCAAAGACCAGTCTGCCGTCTCCACAGAGACTGATCTGTAACCAAGCTCAAGGGGCTGCTCTCCCCTTTCACCAGCCAGAACTGTCTGTTATACTTAACCCAGACTTCCGAACACTTGATATCCTGTCTGCTATTTCAATGCCCTTACTCAATGTTTCAGACAGACATTACACAAACTGGCTGGTGAAAAGGGTTGAGAAACCAAGAAGCAATCCAAGTCAATGACCTTATTCTATAAAATGATACCACTGACTGAAGAGGATGAAGAACAAAGCACAGGGGTAAATGTCTTCTGAATATATCACTGAAATCTTCCATAGGAAAAGACAAGCACTAGGCTGTATGTTTTTCTGCTAATGTTGCTGCTGTCTTTTAATCCTTAAAGTCCAAGCAATTCTTGTGCTGCCAGTGCAACTGATTCTTATACCAAAACAGAAATAGCTTCAATTAAAAAAACCAAAACAAACAACAGAAAACCAAACGTGAAAGTTGCATTTTCTACAAGGCATGTGCAAAGGTAACTGTACATAAATCAATAAACAACAAAGCCAGAAACCGAGTTATTGATTAGCTCCTTTGCTGTTTATCTCCAGTATACAGAATGATGCTGCAATTTTTACATACACAGAGTCTCTCTCCTATGTACCTTTTCCCTGACTTTTTAAATAAGACTGTTAAATCAAATAAAGACTACTTAACATGAGTAAGGGTGGCAGGACCTGTCTCATTTAACAGAGCACACGACTATGCAGCTTATCAGGTTGTTTTAGTATGCATCCATTTCTTGGAGAAGCCCAATTTTATGTGATAGCAACCAAACCACAGATGGAGCCAATGATAAGAGCTCCACACATGGGAATTCCCATTGGCTTCCAGAAGATCTCTTTCCATGAAACACTGACAGGATCAGAGCTTGAATTTGTATCAGTGTTTTTGTTACCTCATCCAGCCAGAAGTCAAAGCAAAATAATTAGCTCAGTGTAGAGGGGCCAATCTCTATCAGCCAGCAGGCTTGCCCAATATCAACAAAATAGGCACACTCAAAGAACTGCACCTGCACCTGATACAATTTTGAGGCCAAGTTTATGGCCACTGGATTTGCATCAGAAAAAAGGGCTGGCCCTTATCCCAACCTTAGACATGTTTCTTCATCAGTAAAAAAATAAAATAAAAAGAAATTGACAAATCCTAAACACAAGAACCAAAAATCCCACCCTGTTAGATATCTACCTCAACCTTAAAACCCAATCTTGCATGTAGCAACCAGCAGACAAAATCCCTTCAGTCTGAAGCCAGCTCCCAGTTGCAAAAACTATCACCCCATCCAGCACGATCCGTCAGGATCGGAGTACCATCAAGTGTATATGCAACCAAAACTTCATTAATGAGCAAAATGAAAATACTGCAGCAGCAGAACTACAGGTTCTGCTCTCAGCTTTAGCACAGTCCTGTAAATGCCAGGTAAGGCCACGAACTTAGTGAAGCTACTTTGTCACAACACCAGTACATCCTGGTTCAGAATCTGTCCCTTTATTCTATGACTGCAAGTACTGCCAATCAACACACAGGAAGAAGTCTGATACATATACAAGTCTGCTGTGGTTTGTGGGTGAGCTGGTTCCAATTACTATGCTGGCTGGTTGCTTGAGTCAGAACTGTAGAACTAGCCCCAAACCTTCAAATTCACCTCGTATGTTCCAGAAGATATGGGAACAGGTGATTTCTGTAATAATCTGAGTTCGAATCTCTACACTGACAATGAAATGTAAAAGACATACAAGACTACACAAGGTGTAAATGAGGAAGGCAAGAGACCAGAGCACATCTTTTCAGAGCAAACTTGCTTCTCTGTAATTATTTTCCAAGAACACATACTGACTGTGTTAGAGACAGAGAGTGGAATAGCATCAAAAAAAAGTGGTGCAGATTTATTAATGCATATTACCTAGATTCAGAAAACATATGCAAACAAGATTAGATATTACCTAATAAAATGTGGCATTAACACACATACTATAGTTGACAAATTTGAAACAAAACCACGCTATATTACTACATTTTAAAGTAATGCTTCCAGCACGTGAAGATCAATTTGAATTAAGTGCACTATGGCCAGTCAGCTAAAATAGATTAGCCTAGTAATTGACAGTATTCTATCGATAGATTCTCTACAATTCAGTCTGTTAGTTTTGTCTGAGCTCTAATTTCTTTCCAAGAACCCCTTGTTGGATTTAGTGTAACTGTTCCATGACAGTTCCCTCTAAATAAGAGTTACAGCATCAAGTTCAAAGTTTGCTTTTTTAAAGAAAAAATAATAATTAAAAAAAGAAAGTGAGAATTAAAAAGTTTTCTGGATCTAAATACTGTGCACATTGAGACGCAATTCTTTGTGTGATGGCAAAGCAGTCTGGCCAGCTAAGCCAGCAATGCGAGTTCCAATCATCAGTTATCATTAGTAATAGACAGCCAGTCCACTCCTTACTGTAGTCAGTACCATTCAAACCCCTTAACTTCGGCAAAATAACTTTGCTAATAGATGAAAATAACATGAGTTTTCAATATGAACGGACAATGCATCTCAGACACTCAAATCTTGCTTGGGCTCAAACAACTAGATGTAGCCCCAAAGTTCCCCCTGTTCTAGCAACGTTGAGAATAAAGGAAGGTGTAGATAAGGTACAAGCGGCTGCCAGAATTTTAACCGCTGCATTGTCTAGACATGCTGAGCAGCCTCATACAGACGCCTCCAGATGCTTTTACAACACTGATCTAAATGCACCTCTCAGCAAGTGAAAACACCCCCTCATTGGTCAGTCAGCTCAAGCTAGTGATAACCATGTTCATATCCTGGCAGAGAGACCAGGTGTTAGGCTCCTAACACATCCAAAAAATAAACTGTGTTTACATGCATCTTCAAAGCATGCTACTGTTTGGGCAGAACATACACCCAAGCCTGAAACCACAGAAATGGAGAGGCAAGCGAAACAGACCAGACAATGAAGGGAGAGGCAGATGTTTAAATATTTTAGGCAGTGATTTTCAAAAGAAGAGATTGCATGTAATTCCCTCCCTAATTCAAGAGGACTGAATTCAGGAACTTGGGAACTATTCTGGGGCAACACAGAGCCATAGTTGACTCAACATCATTAGATCATTATTTGCAGCATATTCTTTGTCTAACACACATGCACGTACCTGCTTCTTTGTTCTCGATCTACAACATCTATAAAACTGTTTGCACGCTTGGTAAAAAAATGCTGACGTCTGCTTAAACACTGACATCTCCTCAGGTACACAGGATTTTGTTTAAGCATGGTATCATTTTTGAAGTTCTACTTTTAAGCTGTAAAAGGATTCTGAACTAAACTACTGCCTCGAGACTTCAACATTTTTGTTTGAGGGACTTCAAAATTTTTACTGCAGAATCTCTAACACACTTCTTGAACATCGGGTAAAAGAACAAATAACTTCATTGCCCCATGGAAAAACAACTGAACCCTCATTTCTTAGGCAAATTTTTCCAAGAGTATTTATCAAGTCAGTTTGTACCAAAAGAATAAATCCATCGAGCTGTCTGAACACTACTGCCTGTGAATAAAATCAGAAACTCTCTGCTTACACGTACCATAGGATATATACCATTAACAAATAAAGACAGTTACTACTACCAGGAGGCAGGACTTCAGGATACAGAGAGATACACATTCTAGCTCTACTACTGCAGCATTTCAGGTGGCCATAAAGCACAGCACAGCGCAGCAACCACTGTGCAGCACCTAAAAGTCCACAGCTACCCTACAACTCAGTCAGTACTGCACTATTTCACTTTCAGCAATTTTTGTTCTTTGATTTGGCTGCACACTTGACCTGGCTAAACCTTACTCCAGCTGAGAAAGCTGCGTGTTGTGGCAGCACTGGGTTGGTAGGCATTGTGAAATAAAGTGGGAGGCCTTATGTGCTCATTTGTGTGTCAGTACCCAGAATGCTGCTTCTAGCTTCCAGCTACTTCATAGAAGTGCTGCTGGGACTTGAACCGTGGGAACACTGCAGGGCTAGCATGTGTGGGTGTGTTCACACGTGTGCAAGGAAAGCTCTCTTATTCTCTTAATGTCTGAGCACATACAGTTTTGCTAAAAGTACAGATGTCTGGCACACAGGTAGGAAATATGAAAGCACTGTCAAACGTTGCTCGGTTCAATATTTAAAAAAGAAAAAAAAAGGCTCAAAAGAGACAAGAGTTGAACCCACACTCCTGTACTGGAAATAGCTACCAACAAAGCCTTCAGGCCTGCTTTTTGAACTAATTCAATCATAGTGGAGGCATACTGATGTTAAGAAAGCAGAGAGCTGTCTGTCACACAGAAGTGGAAAGAGAGTGTAAGAGACACACCAAGGCCGTTATCTATACCAGCAAGTGAACACTTAACATGCACTAGCTGCTGAGCTCAAGAAAAAGGCTTTGGCACTGATGATGGATTTCTAGGACCCTGTTTTGCAACCCTGTCGGGTTATTCACATTTTAAATTTCTAGAAATACCCCAGAATGTAATGGTTGTGCTCAATGTCGGTAATGGTGGATGAAACAGAGACAGGTAGCGAAACAGAACACCCACTCAAGTAAAAGCCATGATGGTACATGGAAGCTCTCAAAGACCAGGGAGAAAACAAAGCAGAAGAAAAACCTGCATGAGCATGCGGGAAGGTGGAAAACCCAGTGAAGGATACAAGCAAAGGAAAATGGAGAAGTTATCACATGGCTCAGGAAAAGAAAGAGCTTTGGGAAGTGGCAGGAAAGGGAAGGAGCTTATGGGAAGTCAATCACTCATGGAACAGGGAGGATATAAAAATCAAAATTTTAGAAGAGGGTAAGGAAAGTGGCTGAGGCCTCTATGGTTCCTGCTCTAGTAGGCGCTGCAGCTGTCACAACTCCCTCCAGTTTTTGGTTAAGATTCTTTGCTGACTTCATACAGATCTAGACGGAAGATTCTTCTGCAAGCCGCAAGACCAGGCAACATGCGTTTTCTTCAAGCAACCAGGCTGACTGAGAGACAATGTATCTGCATTTATGTATCCACCTCTTTTTAGAGATGGATAGATACCCACAATGGATACTTGGCGCACACAGAAATGTAGGTCGGGAATGAAGTACCTAGGTAAAGCTATGCCTTGTAGCAATGTTTTAAAACCACACCAAGGAGAAAAGGGAAAAAAAAAAAAAAAGAGACCAGGAAAAAAGGCAGTGTTGCCAGTACGCCGAATCTGCAACAGGGGCTTGTGCCAACCCAGCTCCTCCATTTAAGTCAGACCCTTAAAAGGCAGAGCTCTGCTGGCAGAAATCTATGTACCTCATCGCATAAACCTCATGAAGGCACACAAAAAGGTCAAAAAGCTCACAGCTTCTTAAACAGCCATAAAAATGGTCATATATATTCCATGCTACCAAACATACTAACAGAGCCTCAGGGAAAAAAACACACAAAGCAATGTGTACACACACACAAAAATAAATAAATTGGGAAACTGACAAAAAGCCCACTCTTGAAAGTAGAAGACCAAATATCTGACACAGTAGATTACAGCACACAATATACACAAACACCTCTGTATAAAATAGAACAAAGCAATGCAGAGATCTACATCAAAAAGGAAGACCACCACAAAGACACATATGCTTCACGCTTTCATCCACAGAGACAGACATACACAGAGCCCAACAGACACACAAACCCCACACAGACTGACAGTAATTAACACACACACACAGTTGCAGACATGGGACCATCCTTTCATTTCCTTACTAGGCATCTAAACTTTACTCCAGTGTTACTTGCCCCTGGCCACAGTCTACCAGTCTTAGAGCCTGATTAAATCTCTCCGTAATTATCTGCATACACTTCTACAACACAAATGACCTCAGCATATGATAACCGTTGGCTAGGCCCAATGGAAAAAGACTTCACAAAAAGGAAGGATAAGCGCGCAAAACTCCGCCAGCACTGTCAGGGTCTCAAGACTGCACCACGTTAATAGGAGAGCCCTGAAGACAGCTCAGAAGCTTTGAAACTTAAGCCCAGTTCTGCATAGAATGAATGATAAAGCGTTCTTTTTTCTCTACCCCATCCTCTGAGCACACACCACTCTGTTCTTCCCCATCAAGCTCCTCGTCACCTGCCAAATGAACCTATGCAGGAGACTTAACATTTTATGATGACGGATTTTTGGCAAAATTTTCTGAGATATAGGTGGCCACAATTTCCTTACATGATTTCTGGCGTTCACTATAAGGTATCTTGAATCCACTCTGCAAAAAGTGCTGCATTGCATGCAGATTTTGGAGGGCGGGGGAAGACTGCTTGCCATGTTCTGAACTAGGACCTATTAAAGGCTTACCAAAAAAGTCAGGCAAAGCTAAGATTTAGTAGCCTTTTCTTGTTCTCCACCTGCAATCTCACATGGGGTGTTGGATAAATCATAACAACTTAACAGAATGCCATAAAAGCCTTGTAAGAAAAGGAAAGCACACCTCTACTAACATTCATTTTAATTAAACTCCGGAAGCCACCAAGCTAGGGACGCAGTACGTTTCTGGCACAAGAATGTGGAGATTTCTCAGTTTTGCTTCCCAAACAAAGCATGCCCTAGAAAATCCATTTTCCAACATGAAAAATACCTCTACTTTCAGAGCCGTATTCTCCTCTCACAGACATTCATATACATCTATCCCACCATTCCATCTTAGCACATGACTGACGGAGAATAGACAAGCCATTAAAAACACATCCACCTCCAACCACGGAGATAATGTGGCTCATTACAGCCTAGCTTTGTCACAGCGGTTCTGACACTCAAGCGGGAGGAAAAGGAGGGGTGAGGACAAGGACTGAAAGTGGGGCTAAGCACAAGACCAGGACAGAAACTGGAACTTGAACAAGTAAGACTCTACTCCTTAATCAAAAAAAGAGGGGGGGCAATCAAATGGTTTAACTAGGCCTCTTCGGCTAGCTGCAGGAATTACTGCAGTTTGCGCAACCCTAGGTTTTGCTTGGGTATTTTTGTTGCATTTTGTATAAAAAAAAGCCCTATTTAAGTCTGAATGTGCGTCTGCCCCTTTAAACAGGTATTTGGTAAGTTTATTAAGAATTTTACTGACCATTCTCCGTGGGCTTTAAACGTTGCATCTCTTTTTGAGGCTTGTGTCAATGCCCTTCCACTCCAGATACATAAAACCAAAGAAAAGTTTGGAAATCTCTGACAGATGAGGCAGAATCCAACCAACAAACCTGCAGCATAAAACTCAGCAGGCAAGAGTCTGCTTTAACCTTATATTTGGGGGAGGGGAAGGATCGGGAAGCAAATTTCTCATCCCACAGCCCATTGCACCATCTCCAGCTAGCCAGACATCCTGGTGTCTGTAAGCAAGTCCTCAAGGCCTTGTGGCACTGCTGCCCATTGATTAGGACTGCTGCCAGATGCCAAGGCAGCCTCCCACCCACACACCAGGGATTCTGGGATCTAAAGGCAGCTCAGACTGAAAGAAAAACAAAAGACACTTAAAAAAAAATGTGCTTTAGCTGTCTGGCTCAGCACAGCATAGCATACCTTAAGAAGCTGCCGCAGCTGGTCCTAGACAGATTCAGTAAATGAACGTATACATAATCCAATATAAAAAAGCCTGTCTGGTGGGGAGATTCAGACTCCACGGGGATACTCTAAAACCAGGGACTTCTCCATTTGTGTCCCACACACTTAATCTGAACACCAGTAACCTGCATTACTATCGGGATTTTTTCTTAGCAGCCACATTTCATTTCAGTACAAGCATTTAGACAATTTAGCCCCCACCTCCACCCCGGCAGCATGCAGCTGATCAGAAAATAGTATATATTTGTGTCTGGAGCAATCAATAACTTACTTTTTTCTGGGTTCTGCCTTGTCCTGAGCCCTAACTGAAGCTCTTGAGACCCGAAATCACATACTTTCTGCTCAAGTCTGGGGTAGTGTAATGGGTTTCAAAGACCAGGTTCCATGTATAGTAAGATATGCAAACACACATAGATAATCTAAACAAACTCCAACCTGGTCTAGTGGAAGGCATCCCTGCCCACGGCAGATGGGTTGGAACTAGATCAGGTTTAAGGTCCCTTCTAACCCAAACCATTCTATGATTCTATACCGTGTTCACAACACAACCAGAGAAAAAAAGGTGCCATCTCAAACACTGCTCGTCTACATTAACACGTGGTGAGAATTAAGAACACAATTAGATTGCTAAATGACTCAAAGGAAAAGCAGCTGGCAACAAATTGAATAGGTCAATAGATATTACCGAAATTACAGAAAATTCCTTTTCTCTTTCTCCCTCCACCCTCTTTAAAATTAAGGGCATCACTTACCCTGGGGGCTTTCCTCTTGTATTTGTTGTTATAGTCAAATTTTTCTTTCATTTCATCCAAGAGCTGGCCCAGTCTAGCTTTCTCCTCTTTTCCAGTGTAATCCTGGCTGAGGAGGATATAGGATCTCCAGTTTGCAGAATCAAAGCCCCAGTGGCAAGTCCTGTTTTCCAGCGATTTGTGAGAGTGGACCACAAATTTGTGAGGTGGGTACATAAGCCTGCAGTCCAAGCACTGGATGCAGGCTGCGCTGGGGTTACTGTAAAGCTCTGGCACCAGGAGTCCCTTACACTTCCCAAAGCACTCATGATACACCTTGAAGCTCTTCTCTGTAAGCTCCAGCTCAATTGTGCTAGAGAATTCCTTCTTGCAGTGGGGAGGATAGGTGCCACCGTAAAGCAAGGCATTACAAAGCCTCTCAGCATCAGTTTTAGTGATGAGACCGCAAGAAGGAGCAGAAAAGGGCAGGATGCCCATGACTTTGAGGATTTCCAGCTGGTCAGCAGTGCACCTGGAGCAGTAAATATGTAGCTCATCACACACCGAATTAATCTGCTGCAGGGAGAAGTCCCTGAGCACCGAGTTCAGGATCTGGGGCAAGCAAAGCCGCTTTTCTCCACCCACCACGAAGCAGGAGATGGTTTCCCCTTCCAGGATGGTCTCACACCTCTCTGTGGATCTGTCCGAGGGCATGAAGAAGGGACCAGGCATTACCGGAGGAGGCTGGATAGGGGGCAGATGCAGTACAGGTTCTGCTGGGTCTTTGCCATTGTCTTTCTTGTACATCTCCTGTGCCCATCGTGCTGAGAAAGCAGCAGGGCCACCCAGGGAGCTCATAGAGCTCAGATGAAACTGTTCCAAGGTCTTCTGCAGTCCTGGATGAGGCTGGAAGCTGCTTCTACTTACAGTCTCCATTTTTTAGTTTCTATTCCCAAAACAAACAACAAAAATCCCCAGTTATCTTCCACCCTGGTACAAATCCACTTACGGGATTTTTTTTTTAAGAAAAAAAATTATGAGCAAAATAAAACAACCCACCCTTGTTTTTTTCTCCTTCCCACTCAGGTTTAACAATCCACTAACGAATAGGAAATAAATCCTTTTGTATGCGTGTCTCTCTCTTCTGTCTTTTCTGTTGGTTCGTTACAATTTCAAAACCTCCAAGTCTCCAAGCCGCCCCGATGGAGCACAGAGTCACGGCAAAACGAGGTCTTCATCCGAGCACTCACCCCCTCAGCCAACCCCCCAGGCAAACCAATCCCGCCTCCCACACCTCCACCACACACACTCACTCACTCACACACACACGCCACCCACAGAAATACAAAAAGTCTGTGCCACGCTCCGAGCACCAGGGGCTCAAATATGTTCTGGCGGCTGCTGCTTCTCTGCAGTAATCACCCTTCTGTCCATATCCACCGAAAGGAAGGCGCGGGGGAGGAAAGTAAAAAGCAGGAGGAGGAAGAAAGCTTGGTCTGTGGAAGGGAACAACGCAGAAGAAAAGGCCCAAATTTCTGGCACTTCCAAAACGGCGCGGGGGCTTCGGACGGGCAATAAGCAGGCTCCCTTCCCCCTCGTGGTCCCTCAGCTTGATCTGGGAGGACTCCTCGTCTCTCGGTTCGCCTTTCTTCCCTTATTTCTCTCGGTCTTCTCGGCGTGCCGTGGGGAGCCGCGGTAACAGAGCACACATCCTCCCAGCTCCTCTTTCCAGCAGAGACTGAGAGTGCCTGAGAGCTGAGCTAATGCAGGCTGGCTCAGCCTCCCTCACTCCTCCTCCTCCTCCCCCCGCTCTGTTTGTTGGTGTCTGCCTCAGTCATTGAATCCCAGCCAAGAATGTGACCAACTCCCCAGGCCGGGCTCTTCCAGGAACAGCGGCCGCCTCCCCCCTCCGCTCTGCGCTGAGCTTCTGCACAGGCAGGCGCGCAGCACGGCCCCGGGCGGCAGCGCCGGGGAGGGAGGGTAAACTGCTGGGTTCACAGACCGCCGCGCCGCGAAGGAGGGGCGGTAGGGCGACGGCTTTTTCCTCTTGCCGCTTTCTTTCTGGACAGCGGTAGAAAGGGAACAAGCGAAAACGCGTCTGCCTCACGCTCGCTCGCTCGCACGCAAAGTGCAAGCGCCCCACAAAAAAAACCCTCTCGGTCGCAAAACCTGCTTACAACGCCTAAGTTCAACTTTGAGCGCACGCCCTTCTCTGTGACCAGAAATCGCAGGCGTATGGACGCAATTTATGGCCGAAAACAGCACACATCCCGCTAGCACGCCCTCGGATGCACAACGTGGCGAGCCGCGCACCGAATTTACCCAGCGCTACGTGCACATGCCTTCCCTGCTCTCGACACGCATGTCACACGCCCAGCTCACATGTGACGCCTGTGCGCACTTAACACGTGGAAGGAGCGTGGGGCGCGACTGCAACAGCGGCGTGCAGAAGGCAGGCGAGCTACCCAAGCCCTCACTGAAGTAGTAACGCAGAGTCCGGCAAGGAAAAAAAAACCAAACCCACACACGTTTGTCGCAAACGCGGGCGAGTCGCGACCTCTACTTCAACGCAAGGCGACGGGGGATCGCCGCGGACGGCGGGCACGGGGACCAGGCGCCGCACGCCATCGCAGCGCCAGAGACGAGCGCCCTCTACCGAGCGAGGCGGGCCGGCGGCTGAGGGCCGGGGGGGAGCGGCAGGCGAAGGGCTGGCGGCCGCTGCACGTCGGCGCTGCGAAGTTTATGATGATTTTATTATTCTGATGGGGAACGAGGTGCTCTCTAGGCTCTGTTGGTATCGCATTTCAAAGCAAAACATTTGGCTTCTCCCTTTTTTTCCACGGGCTGCGTAACTAGAATTCTAAAAAGTATTTCAACCAGCGCCGAGGACGAACCTAAGAAACGAGCTTAAAAGCTTATGTCGGTTATGTCCGAACTCCGGCAGTTGTGCGTGCCAAAAAAAGGCCGGAGAGCCGTTTCACACAAATACAATTGTTAAAATATTATTCATAATGCAACAGTGACTTTAAGCACTATTCATAGTATGGAATCCTGCTACACTGAGCGGCGCAGAAACTGCACATTGCGATAGTCTCCTCTGCAAGAGTTTACCATTACAGTATAAAAGCAGAAAAGACAGGTAGATCAGGACAAAAATAGGAGGAACAAACAGACAAATACCCAAACACTGTTTCAAAGAGCAGGCAGAAAACAAAAAGGTTGTGATTTACTCAGAATCAATGTAATGGGGCAGGGAACGGAGCAAGCTCTCGTATTTTATTTGCATTATTATATTCTGAAACCTCAGAGTAAAGGAAAGAGGTGTTACAGAGTTGCAAAAGAGCTTTGATCTTGCAACTAAATCAGCATTCCTCCAGAGGGGAACCCACTCTCACATACCCAGCCTAGACATCAAGCCTTAAATTATTAAAGGAGAGTTCAGAGAAGGCAAGAACCAAATACATTGGTCCAAGTTATCACTTGTGTCTTCCTGTGCTGAGAGAAGACACTTAGAGAATCTTTACCAAATTGCTTTATTATAGAAAGCCATTGGTGGCAAGAAGTACCCTTTAAGTTTCTGTTTAAACAATGCATCACACAAGTGGAATTCTTAAATATTACCACAACACCAAGGTCTAAAGATGCGATCTAACAATCTAGGCCATACAGTCCTTGTTGATTCCTGATGCTAAAGAGGTTACCACATTAAGAGAAAGCAGGGCTAGGAATATTCTTCACTGAATAACGGGTATCTAAAAGGTCTTAGTTAAGAATAATTTTTAATAATGTTCTTTAGAAACTACTTATGGCACCTTTTGATAATATGACGGACATCTATGACGTTCCATCCATTCCATCATTTCCGAACCAAAGGGTGTGCTTTCTTGGAAAGACAACCCTTCCCACCATTCAGGCTCGTCTTAGAAAAGTTCTGACTATGACAAGGGAGAAGTATCAGATACACACTGAAGTCCATTTGGGAAACGGCGATCGAACCAACTATGCTCGAAGGTACTCAGATACAATGGTGAACAGCAGCAGAGTAATACCCTAGATGGATTTAGTCCCGTTTCAGTCACTATTTTTTTAAACTCACTAAAATATAAATGGCCAGATACACTCAAACATCATGTATGGAGTTCCCGATTCTTTTAAAGAACAAAATTAATGCTTGCAGGAAGTTTGGATAGCAATGGAGAAGCTTCTTAGCTCTGGAAGCTGGTTTTATTGCACTCCTTCTCCTTTACCCCTTGCAAAGAAAGGACAGCAGCAACTGCAGTTCATTTTAAGAGAGGTGCCATTTTCCCTCCCAGATGACTCTTTTATGCAAGTAAATTACTGGGTCGTGCAACAGATTGTTTATGAGTGGAATTCATAAACGGAATTCCTGAAGCAGAGGGGACTACCAAAAAGACAGGAAGGATGGTCTTGTGGTTAAGACAGAAAACTCAGGACATCTGGGGTCTATTCCCAGATCTCCCACAGACTTCCTGTTGCCTTGGGCAAGTTGTTTAGCGTCTCTATGCCTCAGTTTCTGTATCTGCAATATCCAGATGGCGACCAGTTAGAGTGGCAGCTTCTGAACCTAAATTCATGATGGGACAGAAACCAATTTTCAACTCCTGCAGTAACAATACCGTAAAGCTTCCATTTCTTTGTATCTCACAGACTCTGCAGAATTAAACAGCAGCAGGGCAGGAGAAGTCTCTGCCTCCTCTGATGACGGACTGTAAGCACTACGCATCTTAAAATCATATTAATCTTTCCCCCAGTAACTGTTTGTCTTGCTCCAGTTCCAAAGCCCTCTAGCTGGAGAAGGGAGAGGGGAAAAATATCTCCGAGGAAGGGCCCTAACACCACAGTGTTTTTCTCACTCTCTCCCGCTTCTCCTCCCCCTCTCCATTGGCTTCAAGGCCAACAGCTCCTGGAACACAAACACTCTTGTAAACTTCTGAACCACACAGCCCTATAGTGGGTGGGTGTTTGCTCCCTGCCTGCCAGTTCCAATCCACCCACAGATTCCAAAGGCCCAGAACAAAAAGCAGACTCCATTTTCCGTATTTAACAGGCAATTCGTTTCCCTCCCCATCGCCTTCATTTGCAGAACTTGGCACCTCTCACAAGTATCATGTCCCACCTTTTACGCATTCCCCAAGTGGAGGGTATCATGTTTATGCATATGTTTATATAGGCATATGAAAAGTATGTTCTAAACAAATTCACCCCAGTCCCCCTCTGGTTTTAGATGCCTGCTTAGCCAGGAAGAACTGGGGATTATCAAGGACTGTGCTGCATATTGCAGATATTTGACAAAATGTTTGGGAAGGGCCTATTGTGAAGATTGTGAAGAAGGAAAGTGAGTGAAAAATAGAAGTGTGGGTACAAATGTGTCACATCAAAATTCCTACTGTAGTTCACATTAGACAGTAAATTCTTTATAGCCGCGAACATCCTATTTCTCCATGTTTCTATCATACATATTCATTTCTAATTGTGACATTCTGGTACTGAAGTAAAAGAGTTTCTGCATGACCAGGGTATTTCCTTCCCTCCTTTTCTTTAGAGACTACCTGTTAAAGCTCATCATTTTCATTGATCACTTCCATTACAGCGAAACTGGGGAATGCCAAACTATCCAGAACCTGCAGAATAAGGTTTCAAACTCTCTGTTGAAATAGACCTCAGACTCAGGCAGTCTTTTTCAATCAAATATTTCAATTTTTCATCAACACACAGATTCCACTTGCAGACAATTATTTCACAAATGTGTAACAACTTCTTATCTTTTTGGCTAAAACAGATTTTGAAACATTTATTTTTAAAGAGACTACAATTTTTTTACATAGTTCTCTTAGATACGTACTGAAATTAGTGAATTTTAGAACATCTAAAAAGTCAAAAGAAAAAAAAGTTTCATGAATCAGTCATATTTAAGATGAACCCAACAAAAAATTTCACGGACTGAGAAGGTCAGCAATGGACTCATGTCAACAAAAATGTTCTCTTTTTTAATTAATGGAAAAATCAACTATTTACACAAGGCCTTTCAGGCCCAAAGAGCTCAGTGAGGTGGCTGGGACATCTATTCTATTTACCACCTATCAGGTTCTACCATTTTCTAGGTGAGCTTTGGGATGCTGCACAGCCTTGAAAATCTACCCCCTATATTACACTTCATACAGACTGGTTACAGGTTTGATTTACATACTAACAGCTCATTTATAAGGTTATTTTAGGCTTTTACTGTGCTCCAAGTAGTGGCAAGATCTATTCTGGGAGCGGTAAAAACAAAATTGGTAATTATGAGACTCTAAGTGGGGAGGTGGTATATAGGCAGATGTGAAACTTCCTGAAATTGCTGAGTTACATGAGTTGGCAGTTGGTGAAGATTTAAGATAACCTTGGATAACAGGATAAGTGGGAGGTCATTCCAGTGGGGAATTCCACCCTCAAAAAAGCACATGGGAAGCAGAGCCAGAACTGAATCCAGGTTCTTCTGGTGTTCCCAGGGCACCCTCTGTGAATCTTACTGCAGTGTTCTGGCTATAGGGAAAATCAGTTGTCACTATTTGGATCAGTAAGTTAATGAGCTCAGGGTTTAGTGATCATTTTCTCTTCACAAAGCCATTCAGCATTTAGAAAGTTACTAACAGTTAAAACAGGAGAACAGCAGCACATTTCACTTACTGTCTCTAGCCTGATTTGAACAGCAGCAAACACAAAACAACTAAGGGGAATTTCTTCACTTGCCTGATGGCACAGAACAATATGCACTCCACCTTGCTGTCCTACTCTCCACCCCTTTCCACCACTGGCTGAAGAAACAGACACCTTATCATTTACTGGACTTAATCCTTTCTCTTCTTGGGAGAAAGCATGAATGATTCTAGTTCCCAGAATCCACCTGTGGAAGTATATTAGACAGTTACTGAGTGCACTAAATACCACCACCTTCTAAGGCCCATGTGCTGTCTCAGTGCTATTGCAGTGAGTTTCTGAACAATGCAAGAAATGCAGTCCTTTTTTTTTTTCAGGGAACCTTAAAGTAAAACTTTTTTTTGCCACCTAAACATGCCTGAAAATCTTTTTTTTTTTCTTTTTTTTTTTTTTAAGATCATAACTTTGGCTTTATGGCAGTAAAAATCAGACCAAAGCTCCCAAACAATGGTCTTTATTTTCCATTAGGATATGCAACCAAATCTCTTAGTGATTCCTTAAAGATGTGACTTGAAAGATGTGATTTGTAACTGTAAGTCTAAGGTAACAGTGTGACGAGATAGCAAGAGTCAAAAAAACTTAGGCTCTGCCATTCACTCCTTTGAGCCAAATTTTGAAGGTGGGGTTTAAAAGGATAATCCAATGCATAGAGCAAGACTGCAGTCACGCAGCATCTCTACCTTCAGTTGCCCAGTAGCTTGAAAGTCTTGCAGGGTCCAAAACATGGGAAGACTGAGAAAGCAAGTCCAGAGTGAGGACAGAAAAGCAGAGCTCCCCTTGCATAGGGTGTTCTCGATCCAGCCTATCTCCTCCTGTATCTTTTACTTCTTTCCAAAGTACAGAACCTCTTGATCAATATACATCTTGTATTCCTCTCTTTCCCTGATCCTCAGAAGATAATCATCTAGGATAAGATTTGGCCTTTAAGCTCAGGTTACTGCAACTGATGCTTTTTGCTCCAGAAGTCCCTACTGCTAGCCAGCATAGCAGCTATGACGCTAACACAATTCAGCAAGCTATTCAGAACAAAAGCTGTCTGACTGTAGTGAACTTAAGAACTGGCTTGAATGGTCACAGATTTTGACTAATGGGCACACATCCATGAAAGAGCTCTCCATCTTTCAGAATTTTTTCGTCCCAAGTTGCCTGGTATGTTGCTCAGGGCTGCCCCTCCCACCCACACACTCTGCACCTACATGCCCCAGTGGATGCTGCCAAACATCTTATTTAAAAAAAAAAGAAAAATAAAGCTTGCTACTGCTAATAAAAAGAGTTAATTTACTGGAAAAAGTCAGAGTCAGAGAAGGGAATACAAGCTGGAACTCTTGGGATTCCCAAAGGAGCTTACAGAATAGTCCTGTTAGGTGACTTAGAGCTGCACAGAATTTTTGTCATTTATATTAACACAGAATCTTTCATCTCTCAGCATACCCAGCAATAAGCAAACAAGGCATAGCATACACATCCAACAGCGGAAGAGAAGAATACCAAGCCAAAGCCTTGTCCCTGTAAAAAGAGCAACTGAACTGTTGCTATCCCCACTCGGCATTTCCTCCTAGCATGGTTCTTTTACACAGGCTATTACCAAACAGTGACTATCACCATTCTAGGGAAGAAAAATCAACACATTTAAGACAAAGTTAAACCTAAGACTTAAGCAAAGTATCTCCCCTAGCTCAGGGCTTATAGCCATCTAGTGTATCCCAAAGCAATCAGTATCAAAGGAAATGAGTGTGCCAACCTTGCACTACAGGAGTTACTGATTAGCAAAACCTCAGCTTTGAGCTTCACCAAAACAAAGTGGGTTAAGTCCCCTCCCTTGCCCTCCCACACACACTCTATCATGCAGAGAAGCTGTGGGAATACTGATTTGATCTGCTGCAGCTGCTGTGGTGAGTAAAAGGGCAACAGAGCTGGGCTCAACAACTAGCATGTATCAACTTGCATGACAGCGCGATTAATACTGCCTCATTTCCATTTCACCTGAAACCCATGTGCAACTTTAAGGCCACACATTCCCTTCCTCAATGGCCTCTCACAGACTCCAGGGAATTCATGCATCTCTTCTGTAACCTCTTCCATCTTTGAGATAATTTCTCACCAGCACGGTATCCATACTTCGCAAATAATACTGATATGCTTAAGTGCACCTTTGCTAGAAAGAGTCTGTAAGACCTTATTATCTGCTAGTTGGGTTATTGCTAAGGTTTCCACTTCCAGTCTCTTTTCTCATGTCCTTTGGCACATACTTTACAGCAGTTTAAGATCCAAAATCGTAGCAGGGAATGAGCCCCATGGTCTGCTTGAAATTTATGATATCTACCCCTTGTTGTAAAGTGATCCTCTATCTGCTGGTCTGACATATGAACCTGCAATTTATTTTAAAGGCCTGTGTCTCCTATAAATAACACACAGAGCACTAGGCACTCTATGGAGATAAGTGCTGGCATCATCACTTCAGTAATTCAGAACGTGCTGTCCTAAAAATCTGGAATTTCTACTCCTTTCTCACAAATTCTCATGGGTTGATCTCATATTTATTTTATTTATGGGCTTTCTGAATGAACCTGTGATTAAAGCATACGCACACATCATTAGCATAATGAGATTTTTCTTACAAGCATGTAATGAAAAAGAAAACAAATTCATACTGTCATTTTACAGACACGGAACTGAGGAACAGAGAGGATATACAACTGGCTTAAGGCCACCCTGCAGATCTTTATCAGAATCCAAATCTTTTACCAAGTTAAAATCAACTGCTTTAACTTAACAACTATTTTTTTCTAACAAAACTCAACAGTATTCCTAGCACTATTTCCAAATGAAATTTATGTGAGAAGAGAATCTAACTGTAAAAGACAGGTTTTGGGGGTTTGTTTGTTTTGTCCATAAGAACTCTTTCATAGTCCAATGGACAAGACGGTGTTTTTTGAATCAGACACTTCAGATGCCTTCAGTCTCGTAGAATCAGGTAATGAAAGTCCACCACAAGATTGTATTCACTGAAGTGTCTGTGACTTAACACTGCCCTATTCTCTTTTTGAGGAAAAGACACAATGTTTTAGTTTCTAGACAGCCTACCAGACTAGTTTCTATGTAAAGCATTTTAATTTCAAGTTTCTTCAATTTTTAATTAGCTATGTCAGAAAACAGGAATGCAAAAGCTAGCAACAAGAGATGTTAAGGCAGCACGTTCTCAATATTACAACCCCCGTGTCACAGCAGAAGGACATTTCGGCAGCCTACCCTCTTCTATCTATACAGAGCAGAAAGGCAATTGTAAGCTTTCAGCATGACTTGCATGGGTACTGCTCAAATGAGCTTACACGATACGACTTTCAGTGAGTTTCACTTCTGTTTCCAACAGTCTTACACTTTCAATATTCCCCATAACTTACATGCATAGCGCTTATATAGATTAGACTCACTTCACTTGTCTTATGTGGCCCTCTGACAAAAAAAATGGTCTCCAGAATAATCAGGGTTTAAGATTACTTTCAGCAAGCAATGAACCTGTATCCGTATGCTTCTATGCTATTCATAGGTATAGCATTTTTATTAAAAAAATAATAAACAGTGACTGTGAGAGGAAGGATTGCAGGAAAGGCTGACCTTGCTTAGATCCCCTTTTTCCATCTCAACCTTTTAAAAAAATTTCTACTGGATTTCTTTTCTGCATGTGGCAGGCCTGAGACTGGTACTCTCTCTCCCTTCTTCCTACTATCCATCAAGTAATCCAAACCCCATCTTGAAGGAATGATCATGTCTGTACTATGCATACTGCAGCACTACCACTAGAACCCAAGATCCATCAGCTAACATGCCAGCTGGCACCTTTCCCTCCACTCTGCTTTCTTTCCCTGAGCAGGAGAAACCATTCATTGCCTTCTGGGGCTAGCACTGGACCCACACTGTTCTTAGTAATGAATGCAACCTGTTCTAACGAATGTGAAGCTTATTTGTGAGCGTGGAGCTGCACTCAATTGCCTGACATTTCACATTTCTCACCATAAATCTGGGTAACACTTTATTTTAATTACGGGGACATTTTCTAACTTTTATTGTTTCTGGCAAACACAGGCAAAATGAGCTCATTCATTATATAAGGTATGTGAGCTATTTCTTCAGGGGAAATTGTGTTCTATATTATCCTTGCCATCCAACAAGATGCCATTCACCTCTCTTCTAGATGTCATTAAGTATCATACAGACTGAGAATAATTAACTAATCTTTTCCTGAATGACAGAGACTTTGGAAGATGATATATCCACCCGTCCGTCCACCCACCCATCCATTCATCTTTTGCATTTCTAACACATCCCTTAATGTAAGTAACTAAGACTCAATACATCTCATGCCTTTTTCACATCTCCGCTCCAGCATGGCTGTAGACACCACCTTGAGATGATAAAAAGGAAATTCCAAACTGCTAATTTCAGACCTTGATTTGGTTTCTCCAAGGCAATTTTGATCTACATGTGTTACAAAGACCAATACAAGAAACAGCAGGCTGATGAAACTGATGAGCACTGCATTCTTCAGGAAGATACTGTATATTGTGGACTAGGCATCAGAGACTGCAGTCAGGGCGCTGGAGAGAACCAAAGGATTTTACAAATGCCTTGAAGCCTCAATGTAAAAATCCCTTTATATTGCTCCCCCCCATCCTCCCCCCCCCCCCCCGAAAAGTTCTGTAACTTCACTAACATGAAAGTACTACAGACAGGAGACCTTGAACTCTTCTAGCTCTCCAAGGTCAAATCAGTAGACCTGCAGGAAGACCACACTCAGCATCTCTGGGCCTTATTTGTCCCGCAGCAGTCAGTGGCAAATTTCAAATGCAGTCCAAACAAAGATTAAGTTTAGACTCTACCTCCATAAGGATAATTTAGGGCCAAGATGCAGTAGGTGCTGAGCGCTCTGCAGGCAATATAACCTCTCACTTGTAAAACCAGGCCATAACTTTCCAATTAGTGAATTCAGACTGGACTGGAGAAATCATAACTCACACCACTTCTTTTGACAATTGTTTAAGCTTTGGAAACTGACTCCTGCTCTTGGACTGTGGAGCAAAGCCTCTTTCCTTGTCTGTGCATTACATCCCCTCCTCAGACTGTACCTTCCTTGTTTGTACTGCTGAGCCTGAGATGATGGAATTGGCCATTTGCCCAGGTGGGGGGGGGGGGGGGGGGGG
>JAVKLA010000001.1:2391751-2420215 GCA_034782735.1 Sagittarius serpentarius
CCGCCCCCCCCCCCCCCCCCCCCCCCCCCCCCCAAGCAGGGACGGGAATGGAATGGCTTTCTGACTTTTCTGAATACAGTATGTGAAAATCCCATGCAGATAGTGCATAGCATATTTAATGACTCATGCTCCACATTTTCACCAGGGAAATATTTCAGGCCTGCACTCAGTTGAAAGATGGAAATTTTTATAAAACTTCCATTGTGCTATGTTACCATCTGTTCAGAAATTAAAAAAACCAAAATCTAAGTAAGTAAATTGTTTAATTTTCTTTCTTTCTTTTTCTTCTAGTAAGAGCTTTCCATTTTATAGATAAGATGTGAATCTCTACGGGGGGATGTGAGCACATACAATTTGATACAAAAAAAACCCCAAACAACCCAGAGACTTCAATCTAATTGCTTGCTGTCTTTGGGAAAATTTAAGTCCTGAAAAGCAAACTATTCGATACATTATGGCCATTTTCTCATACAATGATCAGTAGTGGTTTGTATCAGTCAGAGAGAGAGAATTTTGTGTCTGTAAGCATTAGCATGTGTTCAGGCCAAAAAAACCCTCTAAATCTGAACAGCCTCCAAGGTCTTCTGATGAGAGAACTTTACAGAAAAAGTGTTCTCTCTCTTGGGAACTGAGCCACTGAGGATTTGGAAGAAATGTGTATGATAACACAAAATTTCAAGTTTTGGTCGGAGAAAAAAAAAAAAAAGAAATTGAAGTCAGCAAATTTTGCCCCTTGCCTTTCTCCTTCACTCTTTCTAATGCTTCATAAAAACACATGACTTTCCGCCTGTTTTTAAGCAAGAACATAATATTTCTTTCTTTTCAGAGAGTTGAATTCTTGGAACTCATACCATTTTCATTTAGCTATTTTTACCCGCCCTGCTCCTTCCTGTATCCATGGAGTTTCATCAAAACATTGAATTCCAGTCTCTAATGACATAACCTTCCCCTTTCCTTCCTGTTCTCATGTCACCTCTCATTTTCTCACCAGCTCCATAGCGTTCTCTGATTTTTCAACTTTTTCTGCTCTAGGCGTCTTATTTTCTTTATGTACTTTGCAACAGCAATGGCCTCTTCTCTGCAGCGGGGAATATTAAGAAGTCACAAACTTCTGCGTAAACAAGCAAAGAAAAAAAACCCCACCAACTGCCTAAGGAGAACACCTTCTCTTCTTCCCTACTCTAGGGAAAAATGTGACTTCAAAGACCCAGTTTTGTCTTACATCAGCATCAAACTGGAATGATTTGACTATAATCATTTTGTGAGAGTCATATCTGCCATGTTTGGTATAAATTAGCTGTAGGACAGCTATAGGGAAGTGAATAGAAAGATTGTCATGTGAAGTTGAGACAAAGGGACTGTGACACACATCTAACAACTTCACTGATTGTATTTAACAATTAAACGTGAGATAAAAGTGCTATTCAATGTATGTCTGAAGTTACTTAATGGATTAACATTAACAAAATATGTGTCATAGTCCAGCCCTACGAGATCTTTCCACATGCATACAGCACTTTGCTACAGCTGTGTATTTCTGCAAGACAGAGAGTTCCTATGGTGTGTGAGCTTTAAGGGAAAAGGTAGGAACAGCAATCTGGCACAAACATTCCTTGTCTTAGAAAAAAATTGAACTGCAAATGGAAATAATTTGCTGATTTGCAGGAACAATGAAGTCAAGCAACAAAACTTAGCAAACCATATTAAAAAGTATTCTCACAAGTATTTTTGCAGGAGACAGAGGTGTTTATGAACCAAAAAAAGAGGTGTATAAGTTACAATTGCTCTAGGGCAAATTTTAACTGGTTTCCCTTCCTTATTAGATTTCTCATTCATAAAAAATTGCTAGCTGACTTAGCAGTCATTGCACCACATGGGATTTTAGGTGCTTCTAACCATCTGTATGTATTTTTTCCATTTGTCTAACTAATTTTCCATTTTCAGTTAATTTGTCTTAATTTTATCTCTTTGTCTATATAATTAGAGCTATCTGGAACATCAAGACAAGCCTTTATCTCAGCAGGAGCATGGATAGCATATTTGCTCAGAAGCAAAGAATACAAGCTCTAGGCTACCACAAACTCTATTGCCATTCTCAGCTGGCAATACTAAACAAAGTTCTTGATGCTATAAATCATGTTTGATCCTGACACTTTTTCCTAATCTGGATCCTCAAAGTTGAGAGTCCTTCCAAAAGGTGTCACTGAAGTTTCCAGTCAGGTTTGCTCTCAGAACACAACATACTCAGATTCAGAGTAGCAGCACTAAGTTAATCAATTTGAGCTCTGACAATCTGCCAGGAATTGAAAGCCAAATACAAAACTGAATTCTGTAATGTGTCAGGTGCCCAAAATTTCATCAAATTCAATGGCTGAGCCATTGAATGGGATTCAAGGATTAGAACATTAATGTGCATAGAGTTACACCTATCCATAACTTCCCTGCGGGAATGCAGTGCAGGAAGATTACAAGACTAAGTCAGCAATTTCTCAGTCCTACAGTCTTATCTCTTGGTGCCCAGCTAAGTCTTCTATCAACAGAAAACAGTTGGAAAGCTTTATACAAAAAGTTATGATCTTGCAAGATTCAGAATATTATTTGCACGATAAACTGAGAAATTAGGTTTGAAGTCTTTCCTGTGTTTAATCCTAAAAACAAAAGCTTAGTAAGATACAGAAATGCCAAGTTTAGTCTTCTTACAGAAAATTAACAGTCCATTTCAGTCAGTGCAGATTATTTTGTGCTAGCCTACAGAAGCTCCATGGGGAGCACATGCACGTTAAAGAAAGCATGCAAAAGAAAGGTATATGATACAGATTTATACTGCCTTTTATTTTTTGTTCATACCTAAAAGAGATTAATGACTAACAATATCAATAATAATACTTTCTTTGAAATGTTCATTCTTACCCACATTAGGGTAGTGTATGTTCAGGGTTCACCTGCAATTTATCCATATTTAATCTTTTTCATGCCTTCCTTCCCTACTTACTGTATTTGGATCATGGACATTTTTGTCAGTTGCAAACAATTACAGAGACACTTGGCATGATGGAATTAAGCAACTTCAGAATTGAATCTCTGATTCTTCCCCAGGTTGGCAAGACCATTTTCAGCAAGTCAATTCTCCCTTCCTTCTTCCGTAAAGTGGAAATGCATAATATGACTTTATTAGAGCTTTAGCTGGGGCCATATAAGGAGCTGTGTATTACAAGAGGAAATAGTCTACTGGATCATGTTTAGCACTAGATATAAGAGGACAGCTTTGTTGTGACCTTAAGCAAGATTTTGTGCCATGTTTTTATTCCTTCTGACATGCATCATCAAAAGGAGCTACCCATTTAAATTGCCTCTGTGAAAGACTCTTCTCACTCAGCAGGAAAAACAATGAGGTCCTTAGAAGGGCTGGCTAGAAAAAAAATCAACAAGTTCACATAGATGCTTTGCCATTTTTGCCCATTACCCAATGCTTTTCCATATGTAATTGATTAATCAAGTCCCTGAAATTCCTCTGGAGATATGCCAGGCCACAGATCCTGTTCTCATTTTATTTTAGTTCTAGGAAAAGCAAGCAAGAAAAAATTGCTTCTAAAAAGTTTCAGCTACTATTCCTGACACTTTGCTCCCACAGACATCTATCAATAACTGAGTAACTAGAAGGTCTGATTGCCTTGTTTTCAGAGGTGGGTGACGAGCTGAGTACGTTTGCACTGGTCTCAGCCACCTGAGTGAACAGCCATCCAGATTTTTTTTTTAACAGATTTTGCTGCTACACAGTTTAAGGAAAGGAATATGCACTGTTTGTGCAATTTCAAAATCTTATTTGAAAGCATTTCATGTGCCCTACAAATGCTTCCTTATACCTCCATGTTTCCCTTTCCTTCCAGTGCTATGCATTGCAGTGCACTGGAATGCTAGATTCCAAAGGCATTTGAAGTGCCCATGAATCTGTCTAAACAAATACATGGGCAGATAATCTAAAACAGAGCATTCCCATCTGTTGAACCTCTCCAAAGCTGACATTTGGTAATGACCATCACCTCCTAAAAGTGCAGGCTGCACCTCCAACTGAAGACAGTGCCAAGCATATTCTGATTTTCATTTGCAATATTTAACTTGGAAAGGCTCAGTGACAACTGCAGAGTAGAAGTTAACAGCCAGTTAGAATTGCTACTAGCATGCCAGAAGGAGGGGGCAGGGAGGAAAATAAGACCAAATTAGTCGTGGTTTGTGAGCAAGGGAGGTCATCTCTGAAAAAATAACATGATCTCAGTGGGATAAACAGTACAGGAGATAAATCAGTAACTGGGCCAATCATGAAATACAGGTTCTGCAAATATTTCACAGAGTAATGGAATGGGAGCTAAGGAGCAAAACTGTATTGACTGGTTAGATACAAATACTCAGAGGGAGTGTACAGTCTCTAGAAACATGACACTGGCACAGCGTTGGTGGTCAACTAGCTCCAAGGGATTGCTAAACTGAACAGAAATCAGCCAATGAAAGATAGTTCACACGAAGTTATGCTTAGCATTTGTGTTGTCAGTGGCCGAGTACAAAGGCCTCCGCACCTCAGCAGAGCAGGTTGTGTAGCTGATGCTCTATAGTAAGTCAAAAGTTACCTGCTTTGTCTTGTAAAGTTGAATTTTGTGCTCAGTAAACCCATGCTAATTGTCTTTACTAACATTTGGATTTTTAAGATGATGTTTCACAGACACTGGATTAGGTATAACAAGTTATGCTATTTGAAAAGCACAAAGATTTGCCTCAGATGTTCTCAACAACGGACTCTGTTACTTAGTGCTCCCAGGTATTAGTCACTAGAAATCTAAAATGCAGAAAGAAATCCAGAAGGTCAATATAATCAGTAAGATTCTGAAAACTTTCTTGAAAAAGTAAGAGAACCTTGAAAACAGCATACACTCAAGCACATAAAGGAATCATTTTTGATATATTTTTCATTACAGTAAAAAGATTCAAAGACTTTCCTTCTTCTTTATTTTCTTCACGAAAAAATGAGTCAGAGAACAGATAAAACCAGCACATTTTCATCATGAAAAGCTTTTCTGACTTCTAGTTTATATTACTTGATTCAGGGAAAGAAGGGGAAAAATTTCCTAAAAACATAAGAAAGTGTAACTGTTAAGTTCAGTGTAAATAAGTAATCAGTTTAGTGTTAAAAACAATCTAGATATATTTAAGATGTGGGCTTCAATATACGGCTTGTCATGAATGGGATCATACAATCAACATAAGATAGCTATTTTTCCCCTATATTCCAGATATTGTGCATAGATCTGCATTACTAATTTTAACAACTCTGAGCTTGTTCTGTGGGAGTGTTTCATGCCATCTGGCCACAATACATGTCCACAACATCAAGTTGCTCACCTCTAAAACAGGGTGGCTGAATGCAAAATGTATGAATGGGCTTTGGCTCACAACAGCTCTTCAACCACAATCAGAAACTGTGAAAGTGCTAGTGGGCCCAGCCAAAACCATGGAAAAGCTCTTTCAATAATATATCCATGTACAATGAAGTTCCAGAGCCCAGAAACCTTTCCCTGAACTACCAGCATACCTCTAGGTTCTGGTATCTTTCTGTACTGCTTGCAGAAGTTTAAAGTTTGGAAGCTACTATGCATATTGGCCATTTCCTGTTGACACAAGTAGTCAGAAGAGGGGAAACATCTGCAGATGTTGCTGTAACTTAAAGGCTAGCACTACACAGCCTGGAAAGACAGAACTGTTTCTCATGTGCTTTAACTCAAGGGAAACCTCTGGTGCCAACCTGCTTGATGCGACATAGCTCAAAGTGGAGGACTAGGTCTGAACTGTCGCAGACATCTTACAACATTCCACAAAATCTTTAAAGAAGTGCTGGAAACAGGAAAAGTACCAATTTACTGAAAGAACAGTGAAGTGGGTTGTAAGAATGAAAGGCAAGGTAGAATATTTCCACTTCCAAGTACTGAGGTTATTTACTAGCTCAATATAGAAGCATCTGGTAGAATATAATGTATAACCTCTATCTAAGGAATTCAACAAGTCCTCCATCAGTGTTTCAAAGCACTTAGAAAAGTTACACTGTACTGACAAACTGAGGCAAAAGAAAGAAATGAAGTAATTCTCTCAAAAAACATAGGACGTTTGGATAGTAGTGCAGATTTCCTGTGCTTTTAACCAGTCATGAGAGCACTGCCTCATCAAACCCACGCATGTGATGGAAACTCATCAGAATCAAGGATCATTATGCAAGAAAGAGGATACAAGAATGGCAAGACACATTCATCCAGCAACTCACTTAAGCCACAACTCAGAACAGGAAGTTTCACAGTCAGACTTTCAATTCCTACACCAAGTTAAATCAATCTAAATCAAATACATTTAAAAGAAAAAGCCTTGAATGGAAAAAACAGTCTCTTTACGCCACCCGCTACCAGAAAGGTTATTGTTCTTGCCTCAAAACTATTTGATTTAAAAGCTACTTGAATTTAGAAATCCAGGGACTGGATGATTTTCTCTCTGTTTGAATTTCTACACATGAAAACTGAGTAATTTGTACAGTTAAGCTAAGCCAAAAAAAAAAGAAAGAAAGAAAGAAAAAAAGCAGGGAGGAGGATGGCCGCTACTGGCTTAAAATAAATTTATGCTGATAGAATAACACTGTCAAAAATCCCACAGGAGCAAGCATTTTTCGAAGTCTTAAATCAGGCCTTATATTCCATTTTTTCCCCCCTCTCTCAAAAGCTTACTTCTCTGATCCACAATAATTCTGGGACCAAGCCTTTGTGTCTTGACATCCGATGTTGTTGCTGATACTTTCAGTGCAGGAGTTGCTGGAAAGCTATCCTTTTCCTGACACGAGCCACAACTAGCTGCTTCACAGAAAAGTTAAAGACACTTCAAGTGGCACCAATCCAAAGAAGTCCCTCCTTCCTCACCAAGAGTTAAAAGGGTTCTCTTGTTTCCTCTCTGATGTTGCTGTATTTTATTTTAAAGATCACTACTGTAACAAATCTGGGTGTTCTTGCTAGCCATACAAACATCTCATCATTTCTGAATCCTTCCACACTCTCAACTGGATATCCAGCAGTACACAGTTAAATATATACATATATATGTATTTGTGCTTCATGGTACATGTTATAAGCTCAAGTCTGTGCTTCCACATAGAAAGGGAGCTGAAGCAGGAAGGGTCTGCTTCTGCACTTTCTCTTTTTTTTCCTGTGTATTTATTACCAATGAAGGATATCAGACATGACAGCCATGGAGACTGAAGTCCTTTGTCTACACAAAAGGTCCAGTTCTGTCAGCAAGAGGGTGGGACTTCACTTTCACACCGTTTCAACAGTATGTTTCAATCAACAATGCCTTGAGAAACTTCCAAGAACCACCAGCAAAAGTCAATGGAATGAGCAATATTAAGACTAACTAGTCAAAGTTCTCTCTGAGAACTCTTTCCGAGAACTACCAAGGAAACCAATTAAGACCAACTGCATTCGTCATTTGGACTGGAACCCATCTGAGACCATGAAACTGTTTATTTATGGGTCACTCAAAAATAACCCTACAGAAAACAACCATTAGGTTGCTACTAGCACACACTGGATTTGAAACAGCAATTAAAAGTTTCTCATTTCATTAGCAAAGCAGTCTGTTAGCAAAGCACACCAGCCCTCACCGAAAGCAAGCTTACAAAAGCTAGGATAGGAAAAGGATTACCAACATAAATGTTAAAATGTCAACAAAATATGCTGTGCACCCCGTTCTCTAGAGTGATTTCATTATTATTTTTCCACTAGCAGCAATTCCATAAGCACACAGGGGTCAGAAAAAGAAATGGAAGCAGTTGTGAAATTGTCTCATATACTTTTACCATCCACATGGAAAAACACACAAAAAGATTACCAGGTGTACACTGGGGAAAAAAAACAACCTAGATTAAGTCCTTAAACTTCTTTTTTTCATAGCTTTTAAGGAGATAGACTACATTCTGAACGTGTAAGTTCCCCAGAAGCACTGTCTCTTTAAAGTCGGAATGTGACTTTTCTTCACCCACCAGAAAAAGTGCAGTTTCCCAGGTTCTTACTGGAAAGTTTTCTTGGGAAAATATTCACTTCCAAAGCGTTGTTTTTACACTTTTGGTTCACTGGTTGTATGACTCTTGTAATGCTTTAATAGTGTTTTTACTCCATGAATGTTTGTAATAACTTAATCCATCCTATTTCCTACAGTATCTCCTTTTAAGGATAATTATATCAATATGCTTCTGACATTTTGTAATCCAAATTTATTTTTTCTAGATTTTGTTCTCAGTTGGGTGATTCAAAACAAGACTTAATTGTATGTTCCTGGCCCTCACAATTTTCTGAAAAAGCTGATGCACAATAAAACTCAATAAATAACCCAAAAAACATCAGAAACATGGTTAATTCTGCGTAGCATTTTGCTAAATTCTCACAGCTTTCTTTTCCAATGAGAGACTTCAAGATTGGTTATAATCTGCTGCATTTTCCAAGACAAAAATCTCCCGCATATATTTTGTGTATACCTGCCCTAAGAAAGCTTTCTTTGTTTTGTTTTTTTTTCCTTAAAAAAAGCTGCAATGGGATGTGTTCTGTGACAAGCTAAAAATACATACCCATAATTAAATGCCATTACATATGGCATTTAATAAAGACCCTAACTGTATCTATTTACAACAGTAAACTATCCAAGAACCTAAGCAGATTGAATAGGCTTACAGAAGTCTTTTTCAAAAGCTACATGTGGTCTTCTGCAGAGGAGATCTTGTTCAACTCAATTCTTCCCAAACTTCTGCACTATTTTGTCAGAGTCAAGCCTCAAAACTTTTCATAGATTATTTGAATTTAGGAATTAATATACTTTACGGTTCCACAGACTGGTTTGGGAACTACTTCTTTAACACTTCAGAGTTTAGCTCCTCCTACCTACACTAAGGCAAAAATCAGGCCACCTCTGCTGCCTTTTCTGATGCTCTGTTTATAATACAAGCTAGCAAAATAGTTTTAACATGTCTGTTGCACTTGATCCTTATTTAGAACATTTTGACTGTAAATTCCTGTAAATTATTACATTTAATGACAGTGATATCTAATCATGTCAAACAGGATCTGGTCTTCATTGTGTAAGGTACCAACCACACTGCCAGTAAGCAGTCCTTCAGCTGACGAGTTTGCAAAGTATGGGAGTGATGTGGAGACGAAATGACTCTCACAGAGTTAGTCAAAAGGCCGGCTTCAGGACTAGTGACAAAAGCAGGTTTCTCAAAGCAAAGATCAGACTCCATTGTACTTTTCTGCCTCCACATCAGATTAAAAGACAACATTGTAGACTAACTAGAAACATCTGGCTGTAACGGAGTATTAGCTTTTATGGCTACTTAGACTACAGACACATTCTAAGACGGTCAAAGAGAATTTTGGTAGGCCTAACATCTATTGTCCTCTCAAAGGTCCTTTGCTTAATACTGAGTGAGGTAAGTGGCAAAGCTGCTTCTTAGCTGTTTATAAAGGAAACCAGAAGATCCTTTGATAAGATGCTATCTTCTTTCCTTCCTCACACTGTATTCACTGTGCAACAGGCTTTGTATCCCCTGTCCTATACAGCAATCAAAGGCTCTAAATGGGACCTCTCTAGCACACCAGATCAGACTATTATCCATTAAGTCTCTTGTTCTTTGTACCATTACAGATACTTCTATAACACATCCAATATGTATCTGGTGAAAATTGTTACCAGAATGTTTCAATCTCAAGCTCCCGCTCTCTGTAAATAAGTTACAGAAAGAAGCCAACTGACAGCACTTGACAACATGAAGCATGGTGCCAGAATGCAAACCAATAAAGTTTCTTCTTCTTGAATGTGACAAAATGCTTATTTTAAGCATACTGAGACAATAAAGTGCTGATTAACAAGCAGCATGTTCTTCAATGAAACGTATGAGTGCGCAGTCTTGTGCTAAATAGAGAAGATGCTGAAGGTATGCAATCACGAGAACAGCTCCACATAAAAGTACCGAAAGTTAGCTTTAAACTAACTCACATTAATACCAGTAACAGAGTATCTCCAGCTAGACAGAGGACTGACCCAGTGTCATCGACATATTTTTCTGAATTCATTAAGTGTAAACACATGTGTAAGGTTTATTTCTCAACTAGCTAGCTTATAGCTGTCCCAGACATATCTATGCTGTCTGTAGTCATGTCTTTCACTGCCACCTTATCCTGGTACAGATGGGTATATTGAGTCTTCAAGGATTGCTAGTGAATGATTACTGCAGACTTAGCTAGAAATTATGATACTCTATTCGTAGATAGCCTAATCACGTTAACACTGTGTTCTGCAGAAATTAATATAGGCAAAGCTGAAAATACTACTCACCCACAGAGTCTAAAAATAAGCACCAAAATTTCCCCTCCTCGTTTCTTTCTGGTTTCTTTGTTTCCCCTCAGGTGATGACACCAGTCTCCTTTCCAGCTCTCTTGAAACGCATCATGTGCTCTGGGTCACAGATTGTTCTGGAGAACATTTTGGTTTTTTTATGTAGGGTTATAGTTTTGGGATGTACTGTGTGAGGCAAATCAAGAGTCTGTTTATTAGACCAGAATAAACAACAGAAGACACTGGTTTAACATGGCCTCCAAGAATCAGATACCTAGACATATATTTAAGCACATAAAAATAACATAGGAAGCACAGGCACAAGTGTGATATGCACTACTTACAGTAAATGTGGTGTTTTCAGCTGCCCTGCCACGACGAAATATACTCCGAGTATTTTTGATATGACAGACTCTGTTTAGTTTAGTCCTGCAGCTCAATCTATTTCAGACTTCCAAAACCAAGCCAATTAAAAGAACAGAAACTTACTGAATATTGGTTGCTTCAGACCATGCAATTTAATGCATCCCTGTTTCAGGCACACACAGGAATTTTGAGAGCACAAGATCCTTAAAATCAGTAAAAAGGGTAATAATTTAACAGGAGCACTGCAGAAAATACTTGCAGTTCCTGCCAAGCAGACAAGCTTTCCAAGAAGAGGACAAATGGAGAGGAGGCCAAATGAAACTACCTGACAATGACAAGTAACAATTCTAGTTTTGGAGCAGTTTGATGTGTACTTCTGTAGTATTGATATGACCTCATGCATGTACTTTATGAACTAATAAATTCTCCAAAAACATCTTACTAGGCAAGTAAAACAAGTTTCCGTCTCCCAGATGAAAAAAAGTGAGGTCAGTAGGTGTAAAAACAGATGGAGCTGGTTCTAGAAGTGGGATGAAGAACATGGAGTTCTGGGATTATGCTCCAGACTTGCTACTTCTGCAGTATTTAATTTAGAGAATTTGGTGAGGGGAAGGGAGAAGAATGAGTTTTTCATTACACATTATGTATATATGCGTGCGATCCCTGACATAATGTGTCCCCAACCTGGTCTAAGACCTACCTCAGCGCACACAGTAAAACTCCTCATGCCTAGATGACTGAAGCAGAAATCCACAGTTGCGATTCTCTGCATGGAGGGCACACCGCACACCATAGGAATAATGTCATGCTGCCAGATGCACGCTCCATTACATTCTTCTAGTCCTGAAGGAAAAACACTTTAAATTCAGTAATATATAATATTCCTGTTAATGTGAGACAGGAGACTGGCAACATGCCACTAACAGAGACAAGCAATGGAAAAAACAGAGAACTAGTACAGTCTCGCAATCTGAAGCAGACCAACCTATCGTAAGCTGTCTCCATCCTTGGGGCTGGATGGTCCAGGCTGATTTATGAGCACAATATTTACAACTAACACACATGAAATACATTATGAGTAGAAATAAATCTCCTAACATGCACAGAGAACAGCTAAGATAAAAGAATGCATATGGTAAACTAGGTGAATGTTTGTCATTAAAAGTGTGGTACTAAAGCCAGAGCACGTCTTTGGGGCAAAAGACACTGTATATTTGCACTTGTGTTTATCAGTACTCTGGAAGACGTGAGCTATTGGGCAAAGACTTTCAGAGAGATGTCACATCTTTTTATTTTTTCTAGTGAATTCAAAGCTGATGAAAGACACTGTGTTGAAAGCCCTTGGGAGTACAACGCTGCTTGAAAGGAAGATTAGTCTTATGCCTGTGCAAAGACCCAGTGAACAACAGGCCAGAGTTCAGTTCCCAGGTCTTTCATTATCTCAGGCAATATCCTTAACTTTTGTGCACCTCTGTTCCATCTCATAAACAGGTATAAGTAGGAAATAAGGTAAGAAAGGGCTACTTTAAGGCCAGATGGGACCATTGTAATTAAGTATTCTGACTTAACTGCATCACACTACAGGCAGCAGAAATTCCCTGAATTAGTTCCTAAATTACATCAACACTGAACAGATAAAGTCTTCAGAAGGACAACCATCCCTTACTAAATAATGTGACTAGCAAATGGGGATGTCAATTCGAGTTTCTCTGTAATTCCAAAGCTCAAAACCCACTCCCAAAAGAACTGATTACAATTTCCTGCTGATCACTCCTGTCTTTTGAACCTTGTATAGCAGACTACATCAGGCAGGCTCCTCTAAATCTCGTTTGGTTTTAGAGGGAATATGAGGCAGCTGTCACTTAAATGCACCTGTATTTGACATTTCTGCCCACAAAGCTACATTGATCATAGATCGTATCTCATCATGTCCAGCCAATCCAATTAAGCCAAAACAGCTTCTTGTAAGGACCCGGATTCATCTCTTCCTTTGACACTAATGTTTAACAGTGCCATTTTTTTTGTAGCTCTTCATGATGTTGACTCTTGCCCAGCAGGATCTAGATAGAAGCTAACCAACTCATTTTATGCAGGGTACAGAACAGCCACAGAGAGCTGTGAAGCCGCTACTTTTCCTCACAATCTTCTGATAAAACGTGATTTCAGTGTGGTAGGACATAGTAATTAAAAAAATAGGCTAATAATGGAACCAGTCTGTGGTACAAAACAGAGTAACTACTTTAGCTAACTAAACATACTTCCTGTCCTAAACCAGTATCACAATATGTTGTTTCAACTGCTACACGTCTTTCCACTGATACAAAGCGAGCAATCAAATTTCTACGAGAGCAGCACAGATGAACTGAAGGAACAACAAAGTGGATTTGGGGAACAGGAGAGGTCAGCTGGGGAAAGTACTCCAAAATCAGCCCAATTTAAAATTCACTCATGAAAGGAACAGTAGCTTGAAATTACCATTTGATAGCTGTTCAAATGTGGCAGGAAGGCACCAGCTTTTTTTTTTTCTTGAAGTAGTCTAAATGGCTTTGATTTACAGATGCCAGGATCTGCAAAGTGACAGCAAAGGAAGGCAAACACCTACTTTAATATCTCTAACTAGGTGTTGCAGTTCTGTCATAACAAGATATATTCCAGGCAGAATGACCTTTCACATTGACAATGTCACAAGATAGTTTCGGTTCAGTGGGTATAAGACAATGTAAATAAACCAAACTCAGCCTGTGTCTGATACAATTAAATAAATGACATAGAGAAAAAAAAGAAACTATAGCTCTACTGTATTTTACTGTCAGGTCTTCTAAATTAGTCCCATTTTGTATTTCTTTTACCAAGTTAGGCACTGATGACAGAGGGAGAATGAATATGAAACAGGAAAGAATTTAGGAAGGGTAGCAGGGACATACTGCATGTTTCCAAGACATTTCCGTAATGCAACAAAATTATTACACCACTAGATAGCAACTACAATACACCCTTCTCAGTGAAAAGATTTATAGTTGCCTCCACAGCTTTGATTATACCTTCAGATTTACTAGATTTTCTAAAACACTAGCTAGTCCTTAAAAAAATTGCAAAACTAACTAAACCTGCTATCCACATTTGTTGAAGCAATAAATACTCATCTGTTGAATTACATTCTATTTTAAGCTGATTTTATAGTTATGGATAACATCACACCACATTAACTAGTATTAGTAATTTTGCCCCACTGTTTTGTGGTTTCATGCCCATAAACAAGACAGGTGATCTTCTGTAATTACTACAGCTATTATTTATGGCTTGGGGTTTTTTTTGTGGAGCCCTTTAATATGTTGATTTCAAATGAAGGAATGATACACAGCAAACAGGAGGAACTCAAACTGCTATAGGCTATAATACTGTGAGAAATACTTAAAAAAAAAAAACTAAAACCAAACAACAAACCAAAAACCACCAAGAAAGCAAGTAAGAAAGAAATATGAAAACCTCAAGCCATATTTGATCCTAAATTCAGAGCCAAAATCCTTTAAAGTATGGGGAGATTATACAACTCTCTCAGCAGAATTCTAGGCTAGGCCACAGAACCCACAGCTTCATGCCATCAAACCTAATCTTTGTTTAAGATCTGAAACATTCTCTCCAACAGTTTTCAGTCACATTGCAAAACTGTGAGAGGAAGATGAAAGGCAGATTCTTCCCGCCTCTCTTACACTAACCTCGGGGCCTAGAAACATCAGAACTTGATTTAACCAAACACACACTGGGCCAGAAAAATGATGAGTGATACTAGGACTTGAGTGACATACAGAAGACTTTATCTGATTCACAGTTTTCCAACACAATCATTGGATCACCTCAGACACTTGAGCAGATTGCGCCCAAATTAGATAGCCAGCCAAAAAGCATCCCCCTCACTGGCCAAAATGATGGAAAAGTCAGCAGAGTTTCTGTCAGTCAAAATGCTTCCTCACTGGGGAAAAGCACACGCATTACCAAACAAACAGCAACTCCACAGCTTCAAACAGGCAACATCTTCAAGAAGCTAAGCCCCTGGGGCCTTCTCCCTATAAGGCAACTTATCCTTGCAGAGCTACTACTAACAAAAAGGCTTGTAGACCTTCCTTCTTAGTCAGCTGAACTCCTCTCCACTGCGTCTCTCTTCCAACAGATTTACTGTCTCAGTCTGTACCACATAAAGGCTGGACTAAGCTAAATCTGCTGGCTCCCAAAAAGGCTTCTTAAGCCTCTAGCAAACCAAGAGTAGGATATTTGTTTCTGTATCTCCAAAGGAGGACTAGGCAGGGAGATTATAATCCTAACCAGCCTCACACCTGCCACTCATTCTTAGTGAAGGAGAGATGCATTTTAATATCTGGATATTACTAGCAGGTGAACCTCTTTGTCTAAGGTAGGATATCACAGATTACAATTGCTAGCTCCCTTGTTTCTTGGCTGCGCAGGAAAGAAGTTTTCTTTCTATGAAACAAAAGAGTGGGTGTAATTGTTTGGTTTAGTTCCAGTGACATTGTTCCCTTCATCATTCTTTTTTCTCAGTACCATCTCTCAATAATTGAGTCTGATCTGAGGAAGAACTAGAGCAGCTGGGCTATCTTCTGAAAATTTCTCCCTTCATCTCCCTTTATTTCAGTGCCCCAAACAAAAAACTAGGTCAGTGAGAGACTTCTTCATGTATGCTGTCCAACCTGCTTTGATCATAAACTCTTTGCATTTTATATGGTTTTTACATGTAATCCCTATTGTAATGATGTCAGAGCCTCCAAATACAATTTTAGCACAAATTAAAGTGGTAATGTTCAGAGAACCATTTATCTTTACACTGTAGGAGTTTCAGCAGTGCTGCTGTTACTTTGGAGGGGGAATTGTGCAGGCTTCTTGTCAATTGGTTTAGGTTGCCTAAACAAAGCCAAATTGCTCTTACCATCTCCAGCTGCTGCTGACTGCATGTACTGCTTTCTCTACATTTACTTTAATCCATCGGCCAAGAGCAAAACAATCTTCCTTCGGTGCACCTCCTACAAATACGGTATGGGAAGGAAAAAAAGTAAAACACAAAAGAAAAAAACCCGAACACATCACTTGCAGCATCTTTACATGTAATAGTAACAGTCTCTTGGTGCCATCATCAGCCATGGCATTTCATTCACACAGAACACTTGTGGGCACATCACATATGCTTTTCCATTCAATGTATTTTTAAATGTTTCCCAGGCAACTGTTTCAATACAATATGCCTCCTTGGCAACCTGGTACCCACAAATGCCATGCCAGTCTCCCTAGTCCTCTTTCTAGGTCTTCCCATCTTGGCACATAAATGTCACAAGGCTTGATTTTCTATATACAGACACAGAGGTACCAATCTGTCCTTACACTTGAAAAGGGAAGGCTGAATTGAAATGATGAGTTGTGCACTGGACTCTGCACCTTAAGAAAAATCAAGCTCTGGCAAGCTACCAGAGGAAGCGGGTTTCAAAGGCAATGACTTTTCATTCAAAAGACTATGTCACCTACAACTAAAATTAGGGAAGAGACTACAAAACTCTCTCCGCTCAACTGACTGTCTCTGGAAACAGCAATGAGCCTGCACTTCTCAAATTGAAACTGCATGTCATCTTTATTCTCCTGACTATGCTAAAGGAAGTCTTACACAGCTTTCGTAATTTTGTGGCTTGAATTGTAACACATCATGTTGATGAAAATAGTCAGACTTTCCTATTTCTCTGCAGACAGTGATTAGCACTATACTGAGTGAGCCAATATGATTGAGTTACTCTTTCCAGTGCTACATTTGCTGACACTAGGCTGTAGAGGAGATACACTGTAAAGTCCATTTGCTGCAGAAGATTTCATTGATGCTCTACTATACATACTTCCATCTGCTGTGGTATCATTGGGGACATTTTCCTTTATGACATTTAGCAGAATGGACACGCTGATCCTTGAGTGAAGTCACAGACTATTTGACAATGACAAAAAATTATCAACATATACTCCTAAACCTAGCACTGATTAGATAAAATAATTAAGACATAATGTTTCTGTTTTCTAGCAAGGCACAATTTATTCTGAACATTTTTATCTGATAGAGGACTAAAACTTTCTGTGAGCATCAGTAGCCATAAAAAAAAGTTTTAATAAAAACTGCACATGCTTTAGCCTCAAAGTGCTATGTTCAAAAAAAAAAAAAAAAAAAAAAGCTCACGCATGGTATTACATCAGGCTCTGACAGGAACCTAGCAGAAACTATGGCATCTCTTCTTCATTGATTACTCCATAACAACAGCTGAAAATTACAATTTTTCCAGGCTATAAAATGCCTAGCACTCCAAATTCTACACCGGCAGCAAAAATCTCCTCCCCGTCTGTGAGTTGTTGTATCTGTAATAGAGACCCTGCATTACCAGGCTTTCTAATTCTTCCCAAATGCAGAAGCTCTCATTCAATGTTGCAGCTGTTGGGTAGGAAATCAGAAATAGCAGAAGGCGGATTAGTTGATAATGTACCAGTTCTTCCCCAGCAAATGCTGGCACCTGCGTTTTACACTCTCCTCTTTCCCTCAGCCCAGGAAAAGATCACTTGGTTTGTTTGGCAGGCAATTTATAGGCTTTAGTGATTGTGGAATTGCAAAAGGATTAGAATTTGTTATAACAGCCCCTTCTTCCTGAGAGCAAAAGTTAAAACTGAGGCCCACTTTACAGCAAGGATCAGGGACCATGTAAGTAAAGATTAAGCGTGTGCAGCTTGATGAAACTCTACAGGGAATAGATAACTACACATGCTGGCAATCCATTTACAAGGAAATCCCTAAAGATAATCTGTAGAAGCATTCTAGCTTCCAAAAGCTCAAATCCCTTGACCGCTGGCTCAAATCCAGTCAAGGCTGATGATAGTAAAGACTACTCTGCATTTCTATGAGAACTTTTTTCTAAGATCACAAAACATGCTAATTATTAAATTATGCAAGACCCAAAGTCAAGCAAGAAGTAATAGGATTCCCATGTCAGTGGAGGAAACAGTAGATATGATCAAGTGCAATGTAGCAGAACCAAGAACAGGTCCTATTCTACACTTCACCTTCATGCTCTAACGACGTTATTAATTCTAGAAAGACGTGGATGAAAAATACCGAGTATACACAATGGACAAAGATTTCTAGAATGCTAGTTTGAAATCTACAGGTAGTTACAGAAGCAGATAGCGCAAGAATGAAAACATTCACCGACATGCCTGCCCTCATAGGTTATAATGTATATGCATTAAACAGATAACAATGGGGAAAAAAAAAAATCTTACAGCATCAAGTTTTAAGTTAAATCCACAAAATACAAAACCACCTACAAGCTCTACTTGCTACAGAAGCATGGTTTTTCCCTTTTGCTTTTTACAGTCAGCAGCTGCAGTAATAATTTTCACTATTCTTTTTATTATATTCTTTCATTTGTGGCTCTTACTGCATAGTAACCATTTTTTACGCTCACCTATAATAAAGCTTTTGCAAATGCTATAATGCATGACTCACAGTACTAACAGTACCACACAGCAACACCTTCAGTATGAAAAACAGATTACACTTCTGATTGCTGTTCCAGGAGAAATCATATCTAACAAAATAAATCTGTTGGTACAATGCATGATTTAGGAGCAGAGGACTGTCGAAGTAGTATCCAAGGGATCATAACACATATAAAACAATAACCCAGACATCAGAGGAACAAAAGAAGAAACCCTGTGGCATAAACAATCATTAACATAGATACACCTAGAAATACGTAGAGAGGCCTGCAGACATTAGCTCAATCGGATAGCTTTCACTGCCCCTCGGATTTTTTTAAAGCAAGATTTTTAAATTGTTTGCTGCCGCCAAGTGGCAACAACCAGTGCTGTGTCTTATAATTCACAGCAGTCATGAAGGCTGGCAAGTAAAAAACCCCAAATTAAATACTTTGTTTGTCTTCTTCACTTAGCATCAGCAGTTGTGAAATCAAATTTATACTCCTCCTCTGTCATCTCATTTTCAACAACTTACATGGCTGATCCCCTCTTTCAATCTACATTTTTGCTTTATTTATATACACTTCCTCTTGCTGTTCTTTGCTCTGTGTCAGCTGCCATCATTATCTTTCCTTCCACAGCAGGCCTAGAATCTTCAGATTCAAATTTGCCCCTTGCCGCTGTTCAGCTTACCTTGTTCCGCCTGGAACTTTTGGGAGAATACCTTTCCTGCCAAAGAGGGAAAGGAGGACCTATTTCCTGGAATCTCATTTTATCTCACTGGGAAGTAGCTTCTAAATGGCAACAAAAATGAAAGGCAGAACACTGTAACTGCCCCAGTATTTCTTGGGTACTGCAGCAGCTGTAACAAATATTAATACAGGAAAATGTTAGTCTGCATGTCAGTGACTGACTTTTCCATTGTCATTTCTTTCTTCCTGAATTTCATTCTCATTTTAGTCTGCCTATCCCATTGCAGAAATGCTAGCACTCTAGTATGACTATTGTTTTTTATTATTTTTATTTTTCAGCTAGGCTATCTATTGCAGAAACTTACACAGTTCCCATTAGTAACCAAGCACTTTACATGTCTAAGTTCTTTATTCTCACTCGTACACAAAAAGGAAAACCATTAACGCTCTTATAATGTTAAAAACTTTGTTATTATATAGAGTAAAAGACATTACCTGACTCCAGATATGGACTCACAGAATCACAAAGTACCTGAGTTAACAGAGGAAAGCTGTAAGCTGGACTGAGCCTCCCATATCTCTGGCTGCACTCTAACTGAATCATGTTCAGGCTACAACACAGATGGAAGTGGCTGGCTGGCTGGCTGGCTGCGCCTGTCCCTTTTCAAGTTAAATCTACCCATCTATTTCAAACGTGAATCTATGAACTCTGATATCTGAATACCATTTTCCTGGTTCCGATCTGTTCAAGACATGTAGAAACTCAGGTCAACTGTTATTTAATACATTTTTGGTGGTCTGTGTGCCCAACACAATAATTCACAGGCACAACTTTTAATATAGTGCTGCAGTCAATACTGATACCTCCTTTTTAGTCTGAAAAGTGCAACCATGAAACAGTCCACAAGACATTCAGTGCTACATAAATGCAGTTATAGAAAAGGAATGTGAACTTGGATTCATCTTTTACCAATAATAAATTGGTTTTATGAAAAAGAGCACTCTGTACCTGCTCTCCCTCATAAACACCTGTTATCAAACAGAACTTTTTGTTTCCTTGTACAATTACTCCCCTATCAACTGTGAAGAATTTAATCAGCAGAGTTACTTTCTGATCCTTTTATCTACTGTTGGAAAATTATGAAGAGTCTGTCATCATTTCTCTATTACATCTGTTTTTGAAAAGGCTGCAGCCTGATTTCTGTGTCTATCCATTCCAAAAACTACCAGAGATGGATGCACTCTAACAAGTGCTTTATTTCAAGTCACCCAGCGACATTCCCGCCAAAAAAGATACAACTACGTCATTTCAACAGATTCTTTCCTGAAAGAGAAATTAGATCAGAGATGCACTCCCAATCTACTTTACTATTTGGATTAACAATCTTTAGCTTCAGCCTTATATCTCAGTAAACAGATCCCGGGTATCACTACACAAATCAGCTGAGCAATGCCGAACAGAGCTGAGCCCACCATTTTGTCCAACACGACCAAAGCCCGGAACATTCTGCCTTCTCTGACTGGCCCAACCCGAGGACTACCCAATACACCGTGCTGTCACGCTCCACTCCCACGACGGCCGCTCCACATCCAAGCCCCGCACACACCAAAACGCTACAAATACATAAAGTTTAAGGAGTAAAGGTAATACGAAAAGGATGGCTTTCGAGGCAGACAAGCACCTAGCAGCTGACGGTTCTACAGGCCCCGCCGAGCTCAGCGCGGCGCTGACCGCAGCGGAGGAGCCAGAGAAAGGCGGGCTTTCCCTCAAGAAAAGGGCGGGTTTCCCCTCAGGCCGCGGCTGGCGGCCGTCTGCTGCCCTCCCCCCGCGACGCTCAGTCAGGGCGGCTCCGAGGGCGGAGCGGGAGCTGGCGGCGCCAACGAGGCCGGCCCGGCCGCCCAGAGGCCCTGCCCTGGTAGCGGGCCCGTCGGGAGGGGGAGGAGGAAGAGGAAGGAGGGCCGTCGGCCCTCTCCGCCCGCCTCCCCCCGCCGCGGACACCAGCGCCGGCGAGGTGGGGGGGGAGCTCTGAGGCGGGGCCGCAGGAGAAGGCCGGCCCGCGCCTCAGCCATGTCTGAGGAAGGAGCCGCCAAACTGCGCCTCAAGCCCAGGAAGGCGCCGCCAGCCTTCAGCCGGGAGCCCAGCCCTGGCCGGGAGTCCCCCCGGCGGCGCCAGTGAGTCCGGGGCGGGTGGGGAAAGGGCAGCCTCGGAGGGGCCGGGAGCAGCGCCGCCTCAGCCGCCCTGAGCCCCCGCCGTCCGCTTTCCCCGCCGGGGCTCGGGCGGCCGCTGGAGGCCGGAGGGCCTCGCCCAGAGCCGGTGCGGGGTCTGGGCCGCACACGCTCCCGCCTGTGCCAGGCGCGTCAGTAAAAGAGCCCGCCCTGGCCCCCGTGCTGTAGAGCGGCAGCGGGATCTTCAAATGCACCTGCGACCCGAAGTATTTCATAGTCATGCCTCCAGCACGTTGCTGGTGGTGTTAAAGGCTGCTTCCTAAAACACCGGCTGTAGCGCCTTTAAAAAATTGAGAAGCCGACTGCAAAATAAAGTGCACCAGGCCCCGTGCTTTCTGCACATTCTTTGGCACAGAAAGCAGCGGTGAGGATGGGGCCTTTGAGAAACGCTAATATATGAAAGTAAGTTTTCTTTCTTCAGAATAAGGCTTACAGGAGCCCAGACGTAATTCCTGTTTTTTCCAGCCCTCGAGTAAGGGAGGATTGAAGAAAGGCAGGGTGAAGAGGCAGTGAGTGGTTCGTTTCTTGTTTTAGCCTGTTAGGATGATGAGCAAGCATGCTGTCAGCTGTGCCCCTTCCAAAAACAGGCTTCAAAAGGCTGACCGCTCTGCTTTTTGAGGGCTTGTAAGACTTGTCTCTAGTTTCTTTACAGTGCAGCATTACTCCTGGACAGCGACTCAAGAAAATACATCAGCGAGAAGTGGCAACACCGGAAATAGTATTCTGACGTTTAACAATTCATCCTTCTCTTGAAATTGTCTTTATACAGCATTACTAGTATAAAAAACTTTTAATGTTTACTTTATAGTTAAACCTTCCTAATGCCTTCCTAGGATGGATTAGATCAAGTTGTTCAGAAAGATAATCAGTAATTTCAAATGACAGCATGGGAAGGCCAAGCATACATGGGAACCAATGCAGTTGCCATCCTCAGTGCAAACACTTCAATGATTTCTGTGCTTGGCAGGGGTCAAGTTCGGTATGTCAGAAGAAAAAACTGGCTACACTTAACTGTTTCACTTGGAAGTGAAGAGACTAATAAATACATACATCTCATTTGTTACAAGTAGAAAGCAAGGCTTTTAGACATTCTTTTAAAAAAAATGGATAGTTTTTTTGATAGCTGTACGAGTTACGTTAAGTCATGGTAAGCTGTAAAAATTAGTTTACAGGCTAAATGATGTCTCTGTGTTCCAAAAAAATCTTGCTGTAGGCTAGATGGACGTTCCCTTGCTAAATAAATAATATTATAATCTTTTTTCCTCCACAGGCTGTCTTGCCTCTCTTAAACTCAAAAATCTGCATTTGCATACTTGGGCCTACTGACAGATGCTTTGTACGTGCCTCTTTGTGGTTTGACACGGCAAAATTGTCAAATGTTATTCTTCGCTTAGCACATGTAGGGCTACTTGATCAAAAGAAAATAGGTAAGAATGGAGTTTTATGTTGTACAAATTGAGAAGTTAGACATTTTCAATCATGAAATCCCTACCTTGTGCGTAGCCATTAACAAAAGGAAAGAGGTCACCACAATTAGCCATTGAATTGGGCTGAAAGAGGTTGATGCACTGTCAGCTACTAGAAGTTAAGAACTTCTGCTTTGATAAATCACAGTTACACATCAGCGTTACAGAGGAGTAAATCAAGTTAAGAGGCAAACTAATAGCAATGCAGAGCATTTTCTTCCCTCTCTCCCACCCTCAAACTATTGGACTGTCTCTGTCATTACAGGACAGCAACTGACAGATGTTCCTGGTTCGAAAAAGAAGACTTAAGTGAGTGTGAAAAAACATGGATTTTCTTACTGAAAGACATCAGTCAAGATTTACAATGCACAAACTGGCAAACGGTGCCCAGTTTTCCAGAGATCTTCAGAAAGGTAGTGTGCTGTATCCTTATTGTTTGCCCTTTGTGCACTGCGTACAGCGGGGACAGTCCAAATGATGATGTTAACAGGGGAAAAAATCTGTAGTAGCTTTTAAATAGATGTTGGTTCTGAGCTCTTTAGTCTCTACATATAGTGGTGTGACTTAGCATGATTAGGCAGGTAGTATAAGTACAACTACTAGGGACTTTTTTTGCAGTATGGCAAATTCTTCACAGTATTTTGATGGAAAGAGGTAACCTGTGTAAGTATACTGACTGTTCATAAGCACTAGCATCACCCTAACAGAATGAAACTGGGAAAGGTGAATGTAACGGAGAGGTTAATTACACAGAAACAACCATTACATTGCTCCGAGAGGGTCAGGCAATATTGTAATACAAAAAGCACAGTCCTTCTAAAGCAGAATTTTTTTTTTTTCTCCTGAACAGCTGCAGGTTGTTGTTAAGAGTACCCTATTGTATCAATTTAGAAATGTTGAAGACACACACATATTGCATAAACTCCAGGAAGTTCTTGATTGCTTTACAAGCACTGGAGATGAATGTCAACAAAATGTTCTTTTCTTCAATGTAGTTTAGTCTTCTCAGTATTTGTAATATGTTCAGCCTTGGTTTTATGTGTTGACGAACTGCATTTGTTTGAAGTCATTGTGTGTGTCTGTGTGTCATAGAGTTCTGAGGAAGAGAGTCTACAAAAACAAGAAGTCTTTAAAATTGGAATGAAAGACTTTCAGTGGATACCATTCCCATCTTTTTGCAAAGAAAAATGTCTAAACCCAAAGGATCTTAGCTCTCATCAGCTAACACAGAGCCAGATCGACCATTTACAGAAAGGACAGGGCGAAGCAGATAAACCGAGTTTACCTTCTACAGCTGAGAACGCGTGCTGTGTAACTATTACAGATGAGGCCAAAAATATGGTTGGGGAAGACACAAAAGATATTTCAAAACTGGATGTAAGTCCTAAATCATGTAAACTCACTCAACACAGTAGTTCTACACACCACTTGGCATTGTCGCAAAGCTCTGCAAAAGCTTTTCGCTTTCAACAGCACTGCGGAGGGACTGTACAGAACAGCAGGGCAAACAGAAAAGAAAATGATAGGAAAGAGCTTCAAATACAAACACATCGAGGGAATATTTCATTTGGTGAGGCCAGATACGTGCCTGCAGAAAAGAAGCCACCTCCTGTGAGCGTACCTGGAACCGAAAGCTGCAAGAAGACAGAAAATCAGAGTGAAGGATCTTCAACTCTTGACAGTTGTCCAATGTGCCTGATTGATTTTACTGGAACGTAAGGATTATTTTTTTTAATAACTTCACAGTATACAAAACCCAAAATGGTTTCTGGATGCATTCTCTCTATACAAAAGAATGAAAATAGACAAAACTTCTACTGTAAAGCACTTTTTAACCATCAGAATTACCTCCTACTTCTACTTCAGTTTAGAAGTTCGCCATTACTAGATTATACTGCTCCAAAAAGAAAGCCAAGTTTGAGCTCTCTCGTAAACCTTGCTAGTATATGCAGAAGTAACATTTTTAAATACTTGAGTTTGAAAAGTTTGTGAAATTTGTATCATAATCCAAAAACCATTCCAGTGCAGCATTCTTAATAGTTAAAAGCTAACTTTAGAGCTAGATGGATTAATCTCCTACCTGTCACTTTCTCTTAAAGATCTAGATTTCACTGTTAACACTATATTGGTACCTGTTGAGCAAGTGCCTGGATGCCTTTGGCTGAGCAGCTGTGCTCTTAATTTTAGATTTAGCTTTCAAGGTGTGGGCAAGATGGAAGGAAGCAGATTTTTCTTATGCAAGCTCTGATTAATACAACTAAATGAGATTTCAGTCCTCTGTTGCTGTGAGGCTATGTTTATGAAAAAAAAATCCTCCCTCGCAGCAATTGAGTATTTACTCTAGAATAAGAATTACTTTGTCTCTTGAAATTACACTGTTTAGTAGTATTTAAGCTGTCACGGTTGCTGAAAACATGCTTTTCAACAGATCCTCTAACACTGTAAGATGTATTGGCTGCAATTTTGTTTTCTTTCTTTGGAGACTGAACAAGGAGACCAAAGGATGGCTTCGTTAATATTCATAAAATTGTGGTCATTATATCAAGAGATTTAGAGAGAAAGGCTAAACATACTTCAGGTCTTTATATTCAGTTCTGTGCTATTGCTGAGTGTGCTGATTGGGATTAGTTTCAATTTTTATAGAAGCCACTTTACAAAAAGTTACCGTAATACAGGCACGTCACAATTACAAAAATAGCCCTCCAAAAAAGGAAACTGAAAGCAGACATGAGAAAGCATCCTTCCTGTATCAGAAATCTCATTTCCTGTATCCTCGAGTTGGATGTGGAGTAAGGTAATGGTTTTCTATCCTGTATCAATAGGCTAATGGTTCCAAGGATAGCATTACTTGTCCTGAGTATATGGAGTGTGAGCAGTCTTCTAGTAAATGACATCAAACTATCTAGCAGCAGATAATAGCAACTACAAGAGTGTGTGGCAGATTGCAGTGTTTCTGAGCACAGGAAGGACTTGCCCATTAAGCTCCTAGAACACTTCTGCAATTGCTTAGGTGAAGAATAGTGTAAATAAAAGGATTAGACTTTGTTTCTCACTGAACAATTCTCTGTATTTGCAGATTGTCACAACTGGATATTGATGGCCATCTTGCTAGGTGCTTGTCTGAAAGTGCAGAAGATGTAATGTGGTAAATCCAGAAAAATGAAGAGCGAAGGACCAAGGGCAAGGATGAACCTTTCTCGAAGGAAAAAGAAAAACATGTCATCACAAACTAATAACTCAATAAAAGGTCAAGTGCCACGTGCCTGTTTGGAGTCTTTGTATTTTAAATCCTCTCAAATGCATGTAAAATGGTTCTAGGTCTGAAAATGGTGCTGTAGGATTTCCCAGAAACCCCTGGGGAAATCCATCTTGGTACTTCTGAAAAAATGTACTATTGTAAATCCCTGAAGAACATGTTTTGTCTCATGCACCACAGTTCTGAATTTCTAAGTGTAGAAGAAAGTGGCTGATCAAAAGATAACTATTATTTCATCTAATACAAGAGGTTTGACTTTTTCCTTAACAGGTAATCTGTGAAAATCAGCTTCATTAAAAAGTCATTTGAGCTTAGATATTAAAATAATGGAAAATGCTAAGTAAGAACTTATGATTGTAGAGTCTGTGAGTATATGTTAAAAGAAAACACAACCCAGACCAAATAAAGTATGTGAGGTTTTTTTTTTTTATCCTGCTGAAGGAACTCAACTAAATTCATAACCTTACTTTGGAGGTTTCTATGTCAGTATCTGCTTGATTAACATGACTAGTCTAAACTAATGAGGCTCCAGAAAGAACACTTCTGCCAGTTTCACAATTCTGAAATGCAAAGCAAGATTTAATAGTCAGTCAGCCAAAACAGCTGCCTTTTGTATCAGTGCCACTCCCCCACCCCTCTTAGAAACCATCAGTGTTTGAGAATAAAGAACACCTGAGAGTTTCTTTTGGCTAGAAGGTATTCAGAAGACTCATCTGCTGTTTTGGTAAATTCTTAATAGGAGCAGGTAAACTTTTTGTTAGCTTGAGAAAAGCAACCCCTTTTCCATGAGTGGCAATAAATGACATTTAGTGGTAGTTTAGTAACAACAAATGGACGGGATGAAATAAACTAGAGTAGGTTGGTTGTTTCCCCCAAGTACAGTTAACTGGTTACTGAACAGGGTACCTTACTCATGAAGTACACCATGTTTCCAGTCACAGCCTTACAATTCAAATTAGTTTGTCAAAGGGGCATGTGCAAGAGTAGTAAGTACAACTGTGCCTGCTCCAGCTATCGATCACAACTGCCTTCACATACAGTGAAGAGTAAAATTCAGATTAACGAACGGTTTTCTCTCTCAACAAACCTGCGCCCTGGACCTCAAAAACATTCACAGTTCAGATGCAATCCAAAGATACACAACAAACACAGAATACAGTATCAAAATACAGGAAGAATCCTATAGATTTAATTTACAATGGGGTCTCTTTAAAAAGTGCAAGTTGGACATAGCTCAGTTTACTGATAAATAATAACAGTCTATTAACTTTTTCATTAAAGTCTTTAATAGATGTGCAAGAATATAAATGATCTTGGCTGTTATGGATTAGTATACCATCTTCTGCACAATTAAAACTGTCAGCAAAGATCCCAACTAATTAATTATACAAAACTACAAGAACATATTTACTGTTTTACAATCATTAAATTAGCTAGAATTTTCATTTACTATTTCAAATAAGACAACTATATATCATTACCAGATCCATTTGTAATATATTAGGATTTTTTTTCCAAACCACACATTTAATTACATCCTTCATTTTCTTTTATTTATAAAACAAGTACTTTATATAAAAAATTTCCCCTTCATCATGAACAGAACATTATTCAAACACTTGCACACGAGCAACCAAACTTGTATCCAGCAAACTATTTGGCAACACAGCAACATTGTAAATGCCTATAAATTTTAAAATAAAATCAAGTAGTCTTTACAATGTTTAACAAATGTGTCTTTCTGTTCTTCCTTCCCTCCCTCCCAAAATGTTCTGAAACCTAGAAAAAAGGTTAAAAAAAACCCCAACCCACATTTGTAATATTTCCATTTTAAAGTCCTATGCCCTGGCATGTCAAAGGACAGCTTAATCTGTCATACCTTCCATTCATGGGCTGCCTGCAGTCACTCTGATAACTATTGATTAGTTTTATTACCAGGGGAGTTGAAAACACTGAAAGAAAAATTATTCAGGGTAAATAAAGTAATTGCCAGGGTGAAGGGAAGAAAGGAATAATTAAAAAGTGTCAGATTACATTTAAAAGGTAAATGTTTCCTTTAGTAAAGTATCTAAAGTCCAGGCATTTGAGGCAAGTACTTCTTACTGGTTAAATTATTTAGTGCTTATTAAAACAAATTTTGCTTAATATGAAAAGCTACAGTCCAACAGAGAGAAACCCACAACTTAAATCTGAACGGGATTAATAGAACTACATAACCACAGGTCTGCATAATTGCGGCTAATGAAGGGATACAAAATGTAGATTGTTAATCAATGATTAATTGAAAATTTTAAACAATGTTTTGGCAGTCTCATCCTAGCACCTCATGAGTTGGATGTGAATCCAAAAGATGTCATGTTCAGCACCTAATGCAATGCTGTACCCTGAGAAAACCATATGTTAATGTAAAGAAAGTGAAAAGTGTTGCAATTTATCCTGCATTTTACACCAAATTAGGTGAGATGTCATGGCAGAGGGTTTCTGGGGGGGGGGGGGGGGGGGGGGGGGGGGGGGGGGGGGGCGGGGGGGGGGGGGGGGGGGG
>JAVKLA010000001.1:2433519-2456320 GCA_034782735.1 Sagittarius serpentarius
ATCCAAAACCGCCCCCCCCCCCCCCCCCCCCGAAGTACAAGAAATTTTTTGGTCCAGCCTTCTGAGTCTAGACGTAGCAGTTTTAAGGTAACAGATGACGGTCAACTATTATCCAAGAACAGCTCTGATGCAAAAAGCCTTGCTCCCTTTTCTAGATTTACTCTTGCCCAGAGACCTTTCTTCCTGTGAATTCTCATGGTGTACTCAACTTTCTGGCTCCAGCTTCTTTGCAGGTCTGGATGGAACACACTGAAAAGAGGGACCTTCTACACCAAAGTCTGCTAATTCTCTTCAAGGTCTGGCAGACTCTTCACACTCCTTAGTTGTATCTGGCTAACACTGAACAGTATTCAATGTCATTAATATAATTTTGAAGACTTTCTGAAGAAGGTTCTCCAGCTACAATGAGGAATGCATTACACTTATCATGCCTGTATGTTACAGGCATGTTACAAAGTTCAACTGAATTTTGCATTAGCCTCTGTGTTGCTGCATACCAGTAACAGTAACATACTTGAGCTATCAAGTCCACATGTCATTCACATGTGCTCTCCCCAGAACATGCCAAGTAAAATGGGCAAATTATACATCTCCCAGAAAAATCCTTTTGCCACCATTCAATGTAAGATTTTTCTTAATCTTCCTGGTCACTCTTATGGACTATATATAAATTATTGTCACTTTTGAGATAAAATTATTCAAAATGTAAACCGTAGATTTCTTCCATTTAAAACAGAAGTTTATAAAAACTGTATTGGTTCCCAGATTTGATATATTTTATAGGTCAGTTTCATAGGAAAAAAGGGAAGGCTTCTGTGTGCTTCAAAACAACGCTAACAACAAAAGCCAAATTTCCATTAATAATAAAATTGCATACTCAAAACAGAAACGTTACTATACTAGCATTTTCTGTAATAATTAACAAAAGAACTCTACAAATTCAACTACATTAAATGCTACTGAAGTGTCAAAATACTTAAGTAATATACATTACAAGCCAGGCAACAGACACCAATATAATTGGTGCTCTGCATTTAAAAACAGAAGTCCATAAATAATTCAGCCATTTAAGTTTTCTCTAACTCAGTAGATTACACTCAGGATTGAAAATTTCCCACACAGATGCTTACTGCTGCTATACAAGAGTTAGCACAATATATTTACTTTTCTTCCTGAGGAACAGCATTTGCGTGCAATTAGAGGAGACCTATTTCTGATATATTGTAGGTCAAATAAAAACTGCAATTGTAATTTAGATCTTAAGACTCAGATTTCTAGTTTAATATTCTAGAGTTGCAGAGGATGCAAGACTAGTAAGTAAAACTCACCATTTATGAATATAAGCACACAAGCATAGCAAAGCTACTGATTGTATTTAGTGGGAAGGGAAACTTATGCCAGATTAACTGCAACACATTTATACAGAGTAAATAACTTACTTTAATTAGCCCTTAACCTGAAAGTCTTACCACCACAGCAGCGAAGAGAATAAATCTGTAACGTAGTCAAATTTGTAGTAGCACAGATACCAACATTCTAATTCTAAAATTTATATTAAGTTAAAAAAGCCAAAGCTATAATCTCCATAATTTAACTTAAAAAAACCAGATAAGCATAATGTAAGTGAAAAGTCACTACCACTGACCAAAACGATTACTCCCATTACCAACATGGGTAACAAACCTGGTTTTAGGGCCACAACACCACATTGTGCTTGGCACAGAGTAAACAAAAAGGCTATCAATCACACAAAAATCTTGCATTCCAGGTTTAAGACAAGAGCATGATAAGTACAGATGGAGATATAAGGAAATCATGAAACTATAACTGGGTAGTGAATCTCAACAAATCAATATTCCATCACAGTTAGCAGGTCTTGGAAAGCACCATGAAATGAAAGTTGTAAGGAAGACAAAATCAGCTCCTCCCAAACAAGAATGGCAGCGTGAAAGAAACAGCAAAATGAATATTTAAAAACTGAAGTAGGGTGGTAAGACTGTCATTATGAGTCAGTTGTAGCTATGCATTAACATTTCGGCAGCAAGGCATTCAACTACAGGTTAAACATCAAACTGCCTTTTTTATGTTATACCCAGTAAAACATAAAAGCACTCTTAAATAAACCATATAGCGAACTTACAGCCTTTAACTTGAGAAAATGAATGAAAAAATGTTGGTACAGCTCTAGAAAAAAACCTGCTTCTGTACACAGCTAACAGTAGCCATGGCTTCGTAGTTCCTTTTTCAGAATATAATGGATAAATACCATAAAACCAGGCACTAGGATAAGAATAGACTTAGTGTACTGAAACAATCATAAAAAGGTTGTTTTGGTACTTCCCTGAATGCTGTTAAGCCATCCTATACCCAGAGTGAGTTACCTAAAAAGTTCTCCACTGTGCCACACACAACTCGGATGACTAACGCTAGGAAAAAAAAAAATCTTTATGGTATATGTGTTCACTTTACCATTATTTTTTTTTCCATTTAACTCAAGCTTCACACAGAAAAAATTTTTAGTCAGCATTAGACTCTCTTCCTTGTGTTTCAACTTGAAAAGATCTGCAAAAGCTTTTAAGTCAAAATCTTTTTTACTCATCACCTGCATTTCAAAGAAAATTCCAAGAAGTAAAAAGCTTTCCAAATATTTTTTTCATTTTCTCCTGAATGTATTTCCCAACACTTACTAGAAATTTAGCTTAAAGTTTATCTGACCTTTTAGATCCTCCTAAGCAGCAGTGTCCTAACCATACCACAACAGCACAACCACCTAAATCTTTCCATTAGTTTTTTTAATAGACATTTAATATCAAAGGTTTCAGCCAAAAAAAAGTAAAAAAATCAAAATTCAAATCAGCACAAATATTGACCAAGTACCACCAACCGCAATTAAAGAGTTTCTTATACAAATAAACCAAATATAACTCCAACAGTCTTCTCTTTCCCTCTCTCTCAAAAAACTCTGCAAAACAGAACAAACCCTGCAGTACACAATGCTTATGCTTTACCACAAACTCGAGCAAGTTGCATTACAGCACCACTAAGTAGCTAACATAAAGTAACATTTAGGCTTCACGGAGAATAAAAAACAAGGGATGTCTGACAAAATTAAAGACAGCCTTCATTATATGAATAATTTTCTAAACACCAGGTATTTTAAAACACTGGCTCCTTATGTAGTGAATGTCTTCTCTGAAGAATGTTAACAATGAAGGTCTGAACAGCAGGCTTCAAAGTAAAAATGTAATCATGCAGTTTTCTCTCCTCCTCTGAACCTCTTCCATGTTATTACAGGCGCTGCTGCCTGCCTATTTCTACACTTCCTGTAGGCTTCCTAGGACTATGAAAGTACGTGCATATTTTTTCACTGTTCAACCAGATACTAAAAAGTGTAATGCTGATAAGGCAGTGTTCCTGACTTAATTGTTTTATTGCTCAGGTGTCAATAAATGTAACAGTGTCATTTCTGTGATAGTTTTCTATGATGAAGACAGAAGTAGGCACAACTACCAAGTAACAGAAGCTTTTAAAAAACTACAATTTCAGTAATATTTTATGCCTGCAAAACAACTGAAATGCAAGTCATCTACTCCACCATGAACTAAAAAATTCCCTCACGCCAGCAGTAATAAGGAAAACCTGAAAGTAATAATCATTTTAGATAACCACACTGCTTTCAAGCCACATCCTTAAAAAAAAAAAAAGGACCTACTCATACCAGCTCACATTACTAAACCCTGTTACCTGCTACCTGAATAATCCTAATGATTTTAAAATTTATATAATTTGTAGATTCAGTCTTGTGTTTATTTACTTTTTTTTTTTATAATGTACAAGTAGATTACAAATGTATCTGAAGTACCTCATCTTCCATGGTTGTACCTAAACCGGTTTCATAGTACTTTACCCAGTCTGTTGGCTGAGTTAATCAACTACTGACCTTCCTGTCAAGGCAGAAAGGTTTCTAATCAGCAAGAGAAATGAAGTACTGGAATAGCATTCCAATAGGCTGTCTTTGCTAGTCCACACTTCCTTGTTCAATGGAGCTTGAAATGTTTACTAATAGGACTATATGAAATGACCACCCAGAATAGTAAGGCACTGAATTCTGATACTGGAAATCTATGCAGAGCTTCACACTACAATTGCAGGTACCTTGCATGTACGCTGGGTAAATTTTATAGCAGCAGAACCCAATGCATGAGTTTGCAGAATCTACAAATAGAAACCAAGGAATAAATGGTTCCAACTAATGCTTTAATATGTTTTTTTAAAATTCATCATATATTTTAAAAATGATACCCACAAGTTGTAACCATTCTTAGAGTTTGGAAGCAAGCCACATTTTCGGTCATGAAATAAAGCTTGTTTCCATTATGGTCATGAAAGAAAGCTTGTTTCTCCATCACCTGGAAAAAGCAAAATATCTTTTACATTTATGGAATTGAATGTCACTGTTCTTAATGGAGTTGTTACACATACACAGAATTAATAAACGAAAAAAATCGATTCTTTTTGAACACATATAAACAGAAGTAATTATTTTTACCAGATCCCAGTCTATGCTGCGGAAAAATGTATGAGACTTGATATCAGAAAATCCTGTCTGCGGCTGACAACCAAGCCTTTCTTTGGGATCCTGCAGAAAACAGAAACTTATATTACATACTTCAAGCCAGTTACAGTCCATGTTTGTCAAAAGCCCATATACATGACTCCAGCATTCCCTATTACTATGTAAACTGCTGCTAAGAAACATATTATGGCTACCAAGGATTTTTGTTCTTTTTTTCTTTTTTTAAATGAAGTTTGTTTGAAATTTCATTTTTAAATGGTATTTTACAACTTCTTAAAATAATAACAAAAATATTTATTTAGTAACGTATAATTCATATCCTTCTTTTCTCTATTAGAAATTATAACAGTTCTACAGATTTGAACCAGCTTAATTAAATGAGTAGTAAGTATTACAGAAAAGAGTTTATAAACAAACCAAAGGGTTTTGTTTGTTTGTTTTAAACTAGGTGCACACTTTTAAATCAAGTATGTGCTGTGGAATTCCCTCAGTAAATTAGCAACTAAGAAGTGGGGCTTCTTAACATACAGGATACCAAGGTTTTATAGATTTTTCTCAATAGTAAGCAAATTAACTTCTTAACTGTATTGCTTTCAACAGGAAGCTCTGACTTCCAGAACTTAGATGCTAAAAATAAGAGAATGTTATTTACCTTGTTTAAAAATCCTTTTAACACATGGGAAGCCTTGACAGAAAGAAACCTTGGAATCCGGATTGGCTTCTCAAGAATAACTGTTACAGGTTTAAAAACAGCAATATTGTTTTTTGTTTTATAACATTGACCATGATTTCAATACAAACACTGTATTACTGAAATAGGTTACCATCTGGAAAATGGCAAGCTACAGTAATTATTTAAAATAATGCAAACAAAAGGAGCTACAGTAATTCAAGGCACTGTTATACTGACATTTCAAGACTTCCTAAAAGAAATGTAGCTTTGTTATCTTTTTCTATTGTTTGTAGTATAAACAGGGAATAAAACTTTTTCCAGTGTCCTCAGTATATGGAAAAGTGTGATTTTAGACAGTAATTTAATATTAGGCTCATCAAGAAGACCATGGCAGATTCTGTTACATAACTGCAGTAACTAGTTTAAAGAATGGTTCTGCAATATTAGGGACCAGACAACTTTGCAATTCCCCAAACTGTTACAGAGCTTCTGTTGTAATAAATACGGCAAATATTACTACTTTTGTTTAGAAAAATTCATACATCACTACTCCGGAAGGGTAAAACTGTTTAAAAAAATTACAGAAATTTCATCAGAAGTTAAAAAAAAAAAAAAGTAAAATTAAAAACTTATCTGGAGCAAAACTACAGGTTGATACATTTCTGTCAAGAAAGATTCTCCTATCCTCTCATGCAGCACTGAATTTTAAAATTCATTCTTGGTCTGTGGACTTCCTTCTAACAAGGATACCATTCCATAAATTTTCTATCTGTTATTTCTGAACTATGAACATTTTAAAAAAAAATATTTCATTGTCTGAAGAAGGCTTCCTTGTTCCAGACCATTTTACCCAAGTTCAACAAAACAAATTCTTGGAATGAAGCACTGGAAATATTGAGGCCCTTTATCTACAGTAGATCTACAGGCAGCTATGGGATAAAAATGGAAGAGGAAAACCTAACCGTCCTACTGGAACTGCTAATTTTCATTATTTCTCCCTCAAAAATGAAAAAATAAAAAAATAATCAAAATTACTATACCTTGGAAGAGGTAATCTTCAGTGTTCATGTCTGGATTGTCAGTAATAATATCAAACGGAGACCTTCCTGCCATCATTTCAAACATCAACACACCGAGAGCCCACCAGTCCACACTGAACCCTGTAAATATTTGCAGAGCAGATTTTTAGCCAGGACTCCTTGAATTTAGGTCTTATCTCTCTTATAAATGAAGATTAAAGGCCTAGTTCTACAAAGTACTGAAATTCTCTACTTTCACTGAAGCCACAGACATAATTTACACCACCACTGGATGAGACTTGCAAGAGTTTTCTCATTTGGGATTACAAATGTAATCTGTATAGGAGTTTGCAGGTGTCTGTCAGGCAGCAATGCTTCAATGAAAATTCAGTCTATTTAAGCTGGAAGTTTTCAGTTGTTTTTTTGGGGTGTTTTTTTGTTTGTTTTTGGTTGTGTGTTTTGTTTTTTTTTTTAAAGTTGAACATTTTAGTACCTTGTAACTAAATGACAAATTCAACCTACTGATCAGATCATTTCAAATAACAACATTGGTTAAAAAGACTATTATACTTTTGACTTCTGCATGAACAATAACTTTGTTATAGCATTCTATAACCTTGTCTGGAGGACAGTAGTAGCTGAGATGTCAAGTTCTTCAAGGAATGGACTTGGTTTTGCTCCAGTATCATTTAATAGTTATTTTTCAGGGAAAGTATGATTTAAAAAAAGCTGAAACAAGTGATTGCAAGTGAAAAACAAAAATAACCTTATTTCAGAAAAATATTAAACTGCACAATATGCAATTTTCTCAACATATAATAGCACAAAAATGTGGAAATCTAAAGATAATTGTATTTGAACCAACCTACAGCTAGACTCTGATTTATTGTAACTACAAATTGTTTAGTCACATCTTACCATATTCTTCCCCTCTGAGGATCTCTGGTGCAATATAATTCGGTGTCCCACAGAAAGTGCTTGTAGTGTCACCAGGGCCCAAACCTTCCTACATGCATAAATCATTTCATAAATTAAAAGCTGACCTCCTTTTGCAGGAATTTCCCTTAACTAGACTTACAAAGCCAAGTTACTTAGAGAGTCTAAAGACCTTCCTTTCAAAAAAGGCAATGCTATAGAAAAATAAATACTCATGATGCTCAAAGCTGGCTTATGACTTTACAGCTTATCTTCAGCAAATTGATTGATTAAAACTGAGTCAACACATTTGTAACATTTGTTTACTATTTACAGACACATTTTAAAAAGTTTCAGATAAAAACCAATTTGGAAGACCTTTTCAAACAGATGTTGGGGAAAAAAACCCTATTTTTAGGAACGAAGGAATCAAACTTCCACATAACTGCTGCATCCCAAGTGAAGCCCCACAACCTGTGCACTTCGATAGTGGAGAAACATTCTAGTCCGGCATTCTTAGAAAATGGTGCAATATCTATTCTATGGAAAGAATGAGAAAAGCTTTCCTCACTACATCACCGTAACATGCCTTAACCATGTAACACAATGCCAGTTGCAATTCTGGCTTCAGAAACTTACTCACTGAAAAAATAAGACTGGACTCTAGTCCCATTTCACATACTAGCCAGAAACAGTGTGGCAGTAACAAGGAGACTTGAGGTCAAATCAACAGCTCTAAGGGGATAGCAGAGTCCTTGTCAGATTACAACCATTTCAGTCACATCTGGCATTCCAACTTTACACATGTAAGTTTTAAATTTAATATTTTCTGTTGACATTTTCTTGCTTTCCTCTGCATCAAGTTAAGTCCATGCTACACATTACTAGCTGCTTTCAAAGCAATGCTCTCTAAATTGCCTCTCAGAGCCAAAGATCGCAGCCTAAGAACCGAGACAGTAGAGAGCCCCTCTTGGTTAATCTGTACAGTCCAGCCACAGAGAATGATGACTGCAATTCATATTCACAGAAGCTCAGTTACTAAGAGATGGAAAAGACTCTTTTAAAAACATACTCATCTTAAAGATAGATTTTTCTAACTTGGGCCACATAGGAAAATCAGATAGAAGAAATGAACTTGGCCAACAGGCCAAAACTTCTTTTGTCCTCCAAAATGACCCACATAACTTGAAATACACAAAGGAAAAAATTACAAATGTGGTTCTATTCTTCAACAGTCATTTGTCAGAATAAAGTTCCTATTCCACAACCAAATTCTGGGCTCAGTACCACTAGTGTTAAGATAAGGATAAATTTGCTCAGTTTTCTCTTAATATCACTGGATGCAGTACTTGACTTAAAAGCATAATCAGAGAGATATACTACTGAACGACAAAGTGACAAAAGAAAGGCAAGAAAAATCCTACCTTGCACATGCCATAGTCTGTTAATTTGATATGACCCTCTGCATCTAAAAGAACATTGTCTAGTTTTAAATCTCTGTAGATTATGCCTCTTTCATGTAGGAAGTTTAGCGCAATACAGATTTCAGCAGCATAAAACCTGAAATTAAAAAAGAGAAAATTCATATTAGCATTAAGATTGTACAAAAGCTGGTGTAATTAAAAAAATCTGTTCTTAAAACATCACTTCACAGTCAGCTTTTATCTATCAACAGTATAGCAAAACCAAGTTATGTTTATTCATAAGGACACTGATCTTGTCCATTGTAAAACTATTCCTTATGTTAAATACAGGAAATTATTTTTTCCATTCTACTAATTAAGAAAATATTTGTTTTTAACCTACAGAATCTGTTCGGAAAATTCCAAGTATGACATAGAAGATCTGCATTTTCAGCTTATTAAGAGTTACAATGAGACTTTGGGTAGTGCAAAGCCATGCAAAATAGATTTTTCATCTTCTGTCAACACTATATTAACTCAACATAAGACCAAAATAAGTAGAGTAGTTACATCTTCTATCAACAGATCAAAGAAGCATTACCCAAATATGAAGCAATAAACAAAAGTAAATAGGAATAACAGTTATTCCTTATGAAATGCTTGCTTTCTTTAAAAAAAAAAAAAAAAATGCATATACTTCAAAAAATAAAATTAACATTTCGTCCCAGGGCAGTACATTCTAAACTTAAGAATCAACCTTTTGTTCTTTCTTTGCTATTCATATTCTTCTATGGAATAAAGTTTGAAAAGCATTTCATACAACATTAAACAACTACAACACAAGAAAACCACTCTAAGTGTGTTAGTAAAATACCTTGCATGTTCTTCAGGAAGTTTCCTTTGCCGTTGCATATGAAACATAAGATCTCCCCCATTTACATACTCTATGACAAGAAACAATCTGAAAGTACATAATACAATTAATGGATTCCAAGGAAACTCTCAAGAAAAACTGTTCTTATCCTTCCAATTTGAGCCATTTTCACTTCCACTCCTGAATTAGACTTCCAGATTTCTTATAGTTACAGAAAGTATTTAAGAGAAAAAATGGAGTACTTATTTGATCCATATTATGTAGGATCATTTCCTTTATTTAAATGCCAGACTAAATGTAAAGGAGAGGCAGCTGCATACAACTGCCTACAATTTGGTGTGAAACCTGTAGAACTATTTAAACAGTACAGAAAACAATAGAATTTGCCTAACATAATGAGGTACTCGCTCAGCAATAGATGTAAAGAAACCCCTAAGTATATAATGATATATAGACTTCTTTAAAAATTACTTAGAAATAATAGCAAACTCACGGAGGTATGCTAGAAGATGATACATGGCAAAAATGAAAGTTTATCCAGAAAAAGTAAAATTGTCATCCATTTGAAAAACACATGGCAATAACAACAGAGTTACATGACTACCTCATATTGAAAGATGTTAATTCTTTTGACCTTTATGGAACAAAATTCCACAACATAAAATTTGCTTAGTGAGTTCACTGCTTTGAATAAACATCTGACTGACAAGAAATAAGCCTGCCTGAAACAATGCTGATTATTTAAAATAAAAGTTTTAGGATCAAAAAATACTTTAAAAGATGCATCAGCTTAAATTCAAGCCTTTCTTATTAAATCTGACACAGATTTACCCTGATGTAATAACTATTAAATTGTTACTCTGCTTGACTAAGTATTGTTGTTTTCTAATAGCCAAGCTGCGGCATCAAATCTGAAGAGCTTTGCAGATGAAATGTAGTTTATATACACCTAAGTCAACAAGGTTTCCGCACGGGCAAAATCTGAAAATTCTCATTTGTGTTTTTTTTAAATATAGTTTTGCCACTAAAAGGTCACTGTCTTAAAAATTACTTCATCATTAACAATAATTAATGAGTATCTGGCAATATTAGAGACATCAGTGTTTTGTAGGATTTGTGATATTAATTATGTAACTATGAAGTTTGCTGTTTGTGCTGTTTCAGCTCCTGAAAAGCTCAGATCTAATGAAAGCAAGATGACCTAAAAGTCACTTATGTAACCCAAACTTACTTTCAAAATAATACAAGTTTTATCTGAATAGCATGACACAATTTTTTTTCCAATTAAAGTTACATGACCTAGCATATTATTAACATACACATACAAAATTACTTCTATTAAACCCTATGATCATCACTTAGCTCTTCCTGATATACTGTTAAGAAACATACTGTCATTCCTAGAAGGGGGGAAAAAAAAATTGTTTTATTTGTCTAGATAGACTCGAGACTAAAGAATTTGAAGACTGAGACTCAATTCATGTATGTCCATTATTTATCAGAGATGAAAACTAAACTTGGTGAGCAAGCAGGACAGATAATGAAATCCTACCCTCCTTTGACTTTGCCAAGACCTTTATCTGTAAAAAATGTGAATTAAAAGAAAGTGTAACCAACTCACTTCTGTTACTCTCTACATAGCATATTCACTAAATGGAAGACCTAGGCACAGAAAGGCTGCAGTGTCAAGGCTTATTAGCTCCTCTGTAGAACAAATTTTTGAGTCTTCTCAAAACAAACAAGAGAAAAGTCAGTAGGGGAAAGAAATATAGGTGGAATCAGCCATATAAAAAGACTTCTATTACAGTTTGCAGGAAAGATTTCACCCTTGGGAAAGTATGATCCAGGCAATGCTGCCAAGGTCAGAGAGACCTACAGGATATAAACACGCTGAGTGAGAGTTTCTTATGAAGACTGCAGCTGTCCCAGGAGGCAGTATTTCCTTATACACCTAATTTTCCGTGAGCTGAAAACTCCTTTCCATATATCGACACACTGGAAAACATTCCATTTAGAAAACACATGCTCCAGTCTCTCAGGCCATGCTAACTGGTAACAACTAAAGACGAGACAACTTTTTTTTTCTCCCTTTGAAAAGGATTCTTCATTTGAAACACTTAAAGCATTTAAAAACTTAAAAGAGAAACCAGGAAAAATTATTGGACACAACCCAGCTTGCAAGTCTTTTCAGTGGCCTTCCCACAAGAACATAAACACTAAACTAAAATTAAATAATAAATAAAATAGGTAACAATGCCATGAGTATTTCATTACAGCATTTCTGATATTTTTTGCTTCCAACTTCCCTATCCTATTCAGGAGCTTCCAATGTTTTATCACAATTCAAAACCTGCAATATAGATAAAGTTCCTTGTGTCAAGTGACGTTCAAGCACGTAAACGTGTCGATACTGGTAGCCCTTGCTGGTTTTAGAAGGATTTACTCAAACACCAATGGTTTTGCAGGATGGAGGTTTCAGATTGTTGCCATCTTGGAAGACACTTATCTGGCAATTCTGGGCAAGCCCAAGACACAATTTATTACAGTAATAAAAACAAGCATCACTAGTATTTGAAACAATGTAAACAGCTACATTTAGCATCAATTAGCATCTTTAAGTACACATTTCTTACCTTAAAAATTTATTTAAAATTATATTTAAAAGAAAAAACATGTTCTTTTGCAACTTCCCACCACCACCACCCTTAGTACACTTATATACAAACTGTTTTCATATTACAACTTGTTTTCTTTGGGCCAGTTAACACAATCTGATGTTAATGAATTTATTCACTTGGAATCAGTTTCGTGCTTCTCTTTTCCCGTAAGGAGGTCATAATTGTGCTTGTATAACATTACAGCCATAACCAAATTGGGAATTCATGACATTATGGCTATATCCATGGCAAACGGCTGAAGTTATAAACAAAAAAATTATAGTTCCACTGCAAGGAGAAGCTACGCTAGAAAAACAGGACTCCTAAAGATATAACAGGAATACAGAAAGCTTTGACTATGTTCAGTGTGGTTTTTCTTTTTTTCTATTTCTGCTCCTCAACTATGGCAGCCTAGCTACCAAAGTGGCATGCAAAAGATCTTTCTACTGCTGACTTCAGCCTTTTTCTTGTTTCCAATATTTGTAAGAAACCTCATTCTCAATACTTCACCCTGCCTGACCACCTGAATTTCTATAGTAGATGTTCAACGCTACTCAGTGTTTGGTGAGAAGGGGTTTGTGAATGTTGGTTTAACTTAAAGGGACTTCCACAACAGTTTGTTAGTTGTCTAAAGATTTATTTTTTTTTCCTGCAAGACAAATTTCTTTTGGACAAATCCTTGGTCAGTCACCTTTGGAGATCATTCTTTCTCCCTGCTCCAAAATACTCCCTAGTCCATGTACCTTCAGAATGCTCTTCTTACAGCTGCTTTACTTCCTTTATCTTAGCTGTGTTTTCCCTGCTAGGAAAATGCTTTTTCCTATGACTATAACCATTAAGGGGTTGAAAGTCTGGGGACTGAAGAAATGGTACAGTGCATAGTGTCGTATTTTAAGAATTGATAGTACACACTGTAATGAACAGGTGATTATTCTTAAGGATAAATGACTAGATAATACATGAAAACTTCTTAAAACTGTTTGCACTCTACACTGCATGCCATTCAAGTAAGACAGAACGACTTTTATCTTGATTATATATATACACACATATGGCACCAGACATAAGAATGTAACAGTAAACAGGTGCCTGTGAAAACAAAAAACCCAAACTGCAAAAGCCCACACATCCAAATGGGCATGACAGTTCTTGATTTTCTTCATATTCCAATTGCAAAATAAGAAGCAAATAATCCACTTCAGATTGTGCACACAAGAATGAAAAAATTAGTATTTCAAAGTAGCTAAGAGTCTATTAAGCATTTTTCAAATAAAATCACATACTTCAGTATGTGCTAAAGGCTCATAAGCCTCATAGGTAAAAAATACTTCATGTACATGTAGGTTTTTAAGTTATTATTAAAAACTATTATTACTGAGCAGCCCAACTCTTTGGGTTCAGAACTACACTCTGGCCCTCTGAGAACCGATTCGGCCCTCCCTCAGTAGAATCAGGTTATTACAAACCATCTCTTACAAAGCTCTGTTTTACCCCTCTACCACCATCCTATTCTTGAAGCCACACAGCCTGTGCTCAGGAAGACAGCGCGCAGTTCCTCCTCTTTCTCATTCATCTTCTCCCTTCAGAGCCGGACCTGGAAAGCCCTGCCTTTTTCTCCAAGCCATACTGCCCAAGCTATACCGCGAGAACTCGCTTTGTTGTAGTAGTGAATCCCTGACAATACTAATGCTTCCTTCCAAAAATTACTATGTGATGGCAGTGGTTATGTTTCCTTTATGAGAAGCAGTTAGTACAATGATCAAGATTTTCAAAACAAAATAATTTCAGATCTTTCTTACCGACTTGTTGTTTGAAAGCATGAATGTAAACCAACTAGGAATGGGTTACTGGATGCCTGTTCAAACACATGTTTCTCTGTCTGTACCCAATCAATATCCTGAAATAGAGTAATTTAACAATCAGAACTCCTGCTGGAAAACCACTGTGGGTATTCCCAGAAAAGAAATTGTGAACATCTATGCTCCCTTACATATCCCGTCATTGTTACATACGTTCTTCAGAAAGACAAACCCCCCTAAAATCTGGAGGAAGTTATAAAACATTTCAATTTTATATTCAAAAGTTTCTTAACCATTTAGAAAGGTCTGCACAAAATTGAAGCCATTTAAAAATATCATACATCTGCAATAGTTGATACACTGCTCACACTGCTTCACAGGAATAAATGCGATTATCTTAGATAAATGATCCTAAAGCTGTTGAAGCAACTCATGCCAGTAACACAAGCAGTGTGAATATCCAGTTTTTAAAAGGTTCAAGTAAACTGAACTTTGAGTTTCAGATGAGAACATTAATTCAATGAAACTACCAAAATCTGATTAGTTTGTCCAACCAAAATCATTCTTAAAAGTATCATAGACTACCTTTAATACCTCAACAGGGAGAAGTCCCGAATAGCTGGTGCAATACCATATAATAAAAACCTATCAAAATTTTAATGATACTAGCATAGTACTGCGAAATTCAGATCCGTAATATATGACCATACAAAATTTAAGCCTTAGACAACTGCATTTTGATGTCTTGGATGAAGAGTGAATATCTACTGCAATCATGTTCGACCCTGCAAATACTCAGTACCCTGCCAATAAACTAGAAATATAATTGTTCTAAAAGTTCTCCACTTCCAACAGATACTTCCAGCTTTCCAGTCAATCTAGAGACAACAGACACATACTAAGAAACTAGGCCTTCCTGTCAAGGAGAGTTACTGAAACTAAAGTCTCAAAGGAAATCAAGAAATGTCACTATCAAATTAATCAAATCTGTTAGGTTTTACATTCAGACACTCCTGAAGATACCTTGGAAGGTTAAACGTGGGTCCAAACATGAGCCAAAAATCCAGTTTTTAATAAAACAATAAACATGCCCATTTCTTTTAGCCTCTAAACTAACACCTTCATTATTGTACTTGTGTACTTATTATACTAGTGCACTACTGTTAACAAGATTAAGCTTAGAAGAATTTAACAGCAGAAGCCTAGGTATTTGATTTGCCTCAGTCTCATTCAGAAAAGAATCTTTACTTCTCTCCAATATCAACCATTACCTGGAAAGCGCTAGCTGATTTAAACACACTGATACTTGTTACACAATTAATTTGCTTTCTCCATGAAACACTTAATAGGTGAAATTTCCATTACCTGCAATATCTCATGCATTCACACAGTTCAGTGAATTTCCTACCAATTCCTAGAATTTCATTATACAGCCTATCTTATAGAAAAGAAAAACCAATTAGCTCAGTCTTCCATGTATTTATCTATGACAGCCACTATTCAAGAAAGACTTTTCTCATCTACCTCTGATCCTCAGGAACAACTTCATAACTCATTAAATAATACTTTTCTTTAGCTTCTACCCTCTTGGAAAAACACGTGTTAAAAAGGAAACAATAAACAAACCACACAACAGTCTAATCTTTGGTCATAAAAAGAAACATCAAATAAATGAGCAAGCCAAAGTATTTTAGAAGAACTTTACAACTTTACTTTCCTAACTCTAGCCTCTGCAATAATGACAAAAAAAGCAGCCAGATAAACTAATTGAAACTACCAACACAAACAGTACTTGAAACAATGTGTTTTTTCATTTTTTTCCAACATCCTACTTTCAAAAAATCCAGCATAAAATTAATATAACATCATCCGCTTAAAAATTGCATTCTATTTGAAAAATTCACTTTCTACTGTAAGAACAGCTATATAAGAAATTCCCTATGAGGTGAGACTGATTGTCCATCTCTTATTCTAGTTTGGGATTCCACCCACAAGGATGACACAGTACTACCTTACTCTTCAAATATTTAATAGTGTCATACTTATGTACCCTGTCACACACACTGCCACTCCTGCATGAGCCTGTCACACCGCAGCATTCCAATAAAGCTGGTAGCCTGACAACACTTGTTATCATTCTGTCAGATGTCTCAGCTGTTTTATCACAGCTGTGGTCTGACCACATGCATTCCAGTTACCCCATCGCCTGTTCCGTTACTTAACGCAGCAGGTTCCACTCTAATGGCATTGTAGGTGTTTCAAATCTACTTTCCTTGCTTGCTGTGATTGGTTCATCAGGTTTACAAAAAAAATAGAATGGATATAAAATCTATACCTTTCAAGAAGTGTGAGTATTAAAAGGAAAAAGATGAAGGCTTTTTCTTTTCGGATGCCCCCACCCCACTTGTGCATTTGAGATCCTGTATTAAAAAAAATTTCAACAGGATTTTGAAAATAATCGAGAACTACAGCACTCATTTCTGTGGCAGACAATTTTGTTTTTTTACAAGCCAGTTAAACCATAGTGACCTCAAATGCTAGTAGCAGAATTTGTTTTAAACCCGTGAAAAAAAATATTGCAGAGTACTGTGTCACTTGCACATACGCTCTATAATCATGACTATAAGAACAGTTTCAGCTCCAATTCTGAAATACAAACAATGCTTTGCAGCTACATTTGTTTGCCTTGGAAAACATCTTTTTCTTCTTTCAAAATTAAGTGCCCAAATTCCACCCTATTTATCTCATCACTTACAGATTAGCATATCCAGGTTGGAATATTTTTCACTGCATTCTACCAAGACTATTAATAATTGTTGTTATTAAAATAAGGGACATTTCTCTCAGATTTAATCTTGGTGCTTCATGCAGACAGTTGATAACAAATGAGTTCAAAAGTCAATAAAACTTCTATTACAGAAATGTTGTCTAAAACCTTAGCTGCCTTCTTAGTTGAAGGGTTTTTGTTAAAGCCTATCAAGTTTTTACAACATGTAACAGAATGCAATTAACACAGACTTTTACCTCATCATCATGGACCAATTCTTTTTTCACTACTTTCATAGCATAAATTTGATCATTCTTTTTTAACCGAACTAAAAGAACTTTGGCATAACTTCCACGTCCGATAACTCTGATTAAATCAAAGTCCTGTAGTCCAAGCCCCTGAGAAATCTTAATTCCATCGATTCCATCAATGACTGGTTTGATATCCTGTAAAAGAAACAGATGCTAGAAACAGAAGACATTTTCATAACAAGTAACTATTAAAGCAAAGAGGTCTTTAACCACCGGACAGAACTTGCAGAGCTTCCTTGCCATTGTCACTGGCACACAGATGTGAAGGGATAATGATAACACATTTGTTATAGAAATGTTTGGTTGGTGTAAGTTTTGCTCTTACTAAAAGTTACTGTATTTCTCAAGGCAGTAGTTCATTCAATGAATCATTTCCTACTGGTAAACAGAAAGCAATGCCTTGAGAAATGAGGTTTTATTCAAATTCTTGAACCACAAGCCATGTAGAATTATCCTTTGCATTAACTGAAAAGCATTCATATTCTGACAGATACTGTATTACAAATTAATGAAGGCTACCTAAAAAGAAGATTGATAAGGAAACAATAATTTGCTAATGAATGTACCTGTCTCGGTTTCAGTTTAGGCAACAGCTGTCTGTATGAAGTTCGCTACAGTTTTAATGAAAATGAAGACTTCTACTAGGTGCCTGGGAACATACAGAAGCAGATGCCAATTTCTCAAAAGTGAGAATTTGCAGGAAATACTCCACTATGGAGAACGTTATTTTAAAATTCATTATTTGAAAAGATAAATTTTATCTTGGCTGTTTGCTGGAATTAGATGTGAACACATGAGACTGAAGATCAAGCAGCTGAACCAGACAAATGGAGCATGGACTTTGACATTTCATGTTTTACCAATATATACAATGCTTTGACATACTTCTGTGGCCTATTTTTATCTGACCTCATACTACTGTACTTGTAGACAGATCAGCATTCTGCTGAACTACGTTAAGTATTTATATAAAGAATCTTGATCTAGGATTGACTGCTATTAGAAGAGATTGCTCTGAGCTTAAAGATTCTAGTCAACAAAGCTCCCAAGAATGCCACTTCCTCTCTGTAGGATACCTTAAAATATTTTATTAAAACTCAAAAGCAAGGTGGGAAAATCAGAGCAGCATAATTCTGGACAGTTGAGTAAACAGCACCTATCAAAATTTAAACACAAACAGTATCTACCTGAGCACTAACCATACCAGAAGTCAGCAATTCTAAATATCAATGAAAATCCTCTAACATGTTTTAAATTTATACCCTTCCATCTCTCAATTTGAGATAAAAATCTAAAGACACACGACTGAAAATAAGGCAGTCATTTACCCAAGAGCAGGAACTACTCAAGTGTGAAATAATGGTAGTGACAAGTATTATAGTGGAGGTAGAGGAAAAAAAGGTGCAGGCATGTTTAAAAGTGGGATATCAAACTAACTGCTAGTGTTCTGCAGAGTGCATCCTATTTATTTTAAATATGCCAGAAGCATTTTTAAAAGAAATGTCTTGAAGCCCTTCAGAATTGAGGCATATTGGGATTTTTCAAACTGCTTTAAGGGAATAATATTCTTGGTATGCAGAGATTGTGTCAGACTGTCTACGAAAGAGCTGAAAAACAGAGTTTAAGTGTATGTTATTCTACTTGTATTTCCACAGGAGCTGTCTATAAATTGTTCGGTATTATTTATATGAAACATCTCAGAGAGCTGGATAGTTAATGTATCAGACTGAACCAACTTTCATAGTGATAGCCTGTAAAGGTAGCCTGAGGGTAATTAAGGGTGTACATCCATTAGTGAGAGCTGACAAGACAATGTGAAAGCCACCATTTATTACAATTACCAATAAAGTCAAACCCTCTGCTAAATTCACTGTTGTTCCAACACGAATGGAGAGGATAAAAAAAAAAAGAAAAAGTCTCTCACATCATGATTGGAATAACAAGAGCTGTATAGAGGAGAAATCTGAAAAATCCAACAAAAATGCTTTAAAAAAAATATCAATTTTCAGAAAGAAAATCCAGACTACTACTTTTGAAATGTAGCAGAAAAAAATAGGACAAATAATTAGCTATTTTATGAAAAATTTTATGATTAAGATTGTGTAAATGTGAATTACAAAAAAAATTTTTAAAGCATACCTCAGAGTCATCTTTAATGTCATGTTTCCGGTTTGAAGGAATGTAGGGAACTGGAAAAGAAATCAAACGAGTAGCGTGGTTATTAAGGCCCTCATTAGAAATAATTTAAAAAATTGATAAATTGAAAGCTTAGGGTCAGCAGTTTGCTTTAAATACTCCAGGTCAGTTGATCAAATTTTTCCACCTTACTCTTGTAATCCTGACAGCAGATCCTAAGGGCACTGCAGAAACAACCAACTCTGAGACATTAAGAAATTCATCAAGGAAACTTTGAGCTCATAATAGTATCTGACAAAGGCCAGAGTCATTTTGGAGAATGGGTATGATAAATGGGCCCTTAAAACAAGGCAGGTTAAACCATGAAAAATATCAACCTAGAAAGAGTACTCCAAATTGCACAAAATTAAATACTTAAAAGTCTGAAGGTGCACTTTTATTAGCATCATAGTTTGGATCTGAAGTGCAGGTCTTTCGTTTGTTTTAAAAAGCAAATCTATTGCTGCCAGTTGCTCTAGGCTTAACTTCACATTCTGGAATGGTTTCGGAGCATACGAATTTAGGATGAAACCAAACCAGATTATATGCTTCAGAATTACATTTACTGTAATTGAGTCCCTAGTGAGCATTAGTCCATGGGACTAGAGCTACTCCAAAGTAAACTTTAAAAAAACCCAAACAGGTAGAGTGGAAATTGGGCCTCCAAATGGGGAAACACATGAATTCCATCTGAACAAGAAAGTACTCACTTGCATCAGTTTCTTCTGAAGGGAGGTCAACTTCATCATTTTTATCATCTAACTGAGGTTCCTGGGAAGGCATGACCGAATCCTTGCAAAATACATAAATTGCATAGAAAAAAAACACTTGTTTATACAGTCCCTTTTAAGTGAGTATGTCTTGCCATATAACTACAATACAATGAGAACCTTATTTGTATCTTCCAGAATGAAAACTGGATTTTTTTAAAAAGTATTTCCAAATGTTCACATTTTGTAATGCATTATAAAACCAGCCTACCAAAAGCCTAAATGCTATGTCAACCATTCTCTGCAACTACGACAGATGTTTAGCTGTCTTCTAAAAGGTATTTCTTATTGCAAAGTTCAAACTTTAATTCTATTTAAGACTTCTGAGTCTTGTTTCACATGGAACTGCAACAAAGTAAACATTTCAGCATGATGTTACACACTCAATTTAGAGCACCGGCACATTCCTTTCCTGTTTAAAAAACAGGAATTGTTACTCATTATGCAAGAGTAAAGATCACAATACCAAACAGTTTTACAGTACATTTGGACACTGGTCTCCTTCACAACTCATGGGACATATAAGAGTATTCCAGTAGGTATAGCAACATGCATAAATAAATTGGCAAAGAATCCACTAATGTCAAGGCAAGTCAAGGCAATAAAGAGAAACGATGGTTAAAAACATCATGCAACAACCAGTGAGACACTGGTTACAGTCAGTGGTGAGTATGGGGAAGGGCTAAAATTCAGGGATACAGATTAATGTTTAAAGCCTAGGAAAGACAGTAGCATTGCCACTGGAATATGAGGGAAACGGAGAGGTTGAAGACAGTACTGGAGAAACTGAGATGGCAAGAACAGGAAAGCAACAAGCCTTTTTGCAAGCAGTAGTACAAAAAACACACAAGTGCCTTAGTTCTTAAGACGTTCCCATAAGCTAAACGGAAAAAATGCTAAGATTGTCAATGGTAACTCTTTATCTATCTGTAAAATACAATATGTCTACTGGAGAAGTCAAACTCAAGCTTGCTCATACTTAAATCATATCACAAGGTTGCTGTTCTCATTTTGTCTCTACTGCTCCCAATCCAAAGGCTTGTCCTCCATAGACATTTCAGAAACTGAAAACCAAATACCACCAAGTGTTATAAATCTACAACCATGCACAGCATTTAATTACTTAGGATGCACACCTACAAACAGCAACACAGGACACAATGAAACACCTTAGCATGATACAGAATGCAAACTTACCATATGCCTTTTGCAGGTCAGTGGAACAAGTATATGACAACGTTTATGGACCAACAATTTGCAGTTGATACACTTGTAGCCTTGCCTTCCAAGACCCCATATCCTTTCACTGCACTGGCCACAATACGCTCTCTGAAAGTCAGAATGCATATTATCAATTCAATTATCAGTTCCTTTCTGTGAGTAGTTATCTAGCAGTAAAAAGCCACCCTACAAGAACCCTTCCTAATCACCTCCTAAGAGATGTTCAGTAATAATTCTTTTAGAATATCCAGCGTTTCCCTAATAACTGAGGGTTACACTTCATAATTAGAATTCAGCTAAAGGCAATCTTTTTTTTTTTAATAGATGTTAAGAAAACAAGTATCAAGCTTATGGAGCACATTACAGCCTAACATTAGCAAATCATTCTTAGAGAGTAAGTATATTCTGAACTTCAGGTTCTGACAGAGGTTACCCAAACAAAATTGACAGGATTTGTACTACACAATTATGCATAAAAAGCACCCAAACTGACTGCTGTGGATAACACTGGCACAAAATGTTACAAAAGACAAGTTAAAGTATGAAGAATAGTCTTTATCTGCACCTATGTGCTTTAATAGTGCTAGAACATTATATAAACTTTGCATAATTGAAATTAATCTATCAGGTCTGATATAAAACATCTGTATGTTGCACTATTTAATATCAAAAATATATGGCCTTTTTTATACATGCAACAAAGTGACATTTGAATAAATTAAATCAAAATGAGGACAAATTAAGAAGTCAGACATTCTACTGCTGACTTTAACAGGGCAGGTCTTTAAATAATTTTTCCAGTGTATCTGTGCTGTGGTCATTTTATCCACTTTACCCCAACTGCCAAATAGCAATCCAAGATTATTCCATGCCAAGAAGTCATCAAGTCTCAGTTATCCCTCTATACAGTGCACAGGTTGCCAACAGAAGACTTACTCGTTATTCCCTATCTGCAAATTTTCTCCAGTAATTACTATAACAAGCTAAGACACTGCCTATCATTCTGCAAGCTGCACATGAAGTCCTGCGCTCATCCCCCATTTCAGGCTTAGACAGAACTCTGCAACTGTCCCAAAGCCACAAAACAGTGCAAGTCTGTTCCTCCCAGCAAACTGCAAGTTAGAGTGTGGTTATTCAGATCCTCAGGCTAATGAATCAACACACACAGTCCTGCACTAAAGTGTTAAGCTACTATAAATCCTTACTAGTAGTATTAGAAAAAATTATTTAAAAAAATTAAAAAAAAGTATCAAAGAATGGATCATTTTTAAAAAACATTTTCTATATTGCCCTTTTCATATTTTGACAGTTGTAGAAAACAAAATTTAACTACATCCCATTCATCTGTACAGCCAGTCCTCCTTTCAGGAGAAACCCAAACTGCATAGCCCAGGTGAAAAAAAAAAAAAAAAAAAAAAAAAAACAAAAAAACAACACAACCAAAAACCATTACTGCCTAATAAGACAGGAAGCCTTGGACATCTATAGCCACTTCTTTCAAAATTCCTGGTCCATCAGACTTCCTTCAGTGTTCTTGTATAGGTTTGGCAGCAGTAATATTAAGACTAAATAAAATGTCTTAGGCCCTGGAAATGACAGAGAAGAAAATAATCTCATTTACTTCAGTCAGATGCAGGCAAA
>JAVKLA010000001.1:2456420-2519781 GCA_034782735.1 Sagittarius serpentarius
CCCCCCCCCCCCCCCCCCCCCCACGGGATGTAGGGGCAGCTCCTAAATTCCTTCAGTAGTACAAGTATCCCTCTCATACCTCTCCATAACACATACAAATACAGCCATAACAAAAAGTTAACTTTTACAAAATGTTGAACAAGATTAAAGTTTAGATTCTTACATGTATTCATTTACCTGAATTATCTGCAAAAGTTTTAAAAGGTTATTTTGAAAAAGGAATGAATTTATAAGGTAATACTCCAGTCTTAAAAATTCAGTCAACATTAAAATTTGGTATCAACTTCAGCAATACATATACAACCATAATTTATTATTGATTTATACATTCTAATGTCACATTTTGCAGTTCACATCAACTTTATTACTAAGTTCAGTTGGATATGGATTGCCTTCTGGCTTTACATGATTTCATTTGTATACAGACAGTTATAACAAAGTAGCTTTGTTTACAATTGTTGACAAATGGGCATGCTAATGAGGTTTCAAAATCTTTATGTGTATATTCACTATTTGCCTAATTTCAATTAAAGCATCATTATCTGTAACATTATGGATTATTAATATGGCAGGTATGCATTCACAATGTTTCAAAGAGATGTGTTTCAGCTATGTAGCAAATAAGCACAAAAAAGTGTATGTTTCATACTATGAATTAAAAAAATTGAGTTGGTACACCACATTATACAAATGCATGCTGTAATTCAGATATATAACATTTTTCACATATGTACTGATAAGATACTGAGTTTTAACGGGATTTTCCTTCTTTCAATGCAGTTTTGGGGTAGGGCGCACTGGGAAAAAAATGCTAATTTTATTTAAAAAAAAGGTACTGCTGAATCAAGTTAACTCACCTCACTGTACTCAGTTTTGTATGGAATTCCCAAAAGTGCATACTATATTTGTATATATGCTGCAATACTTAGGCATAATGGGATAAGTGAAGGAGGTGTCTCAGCCTTAAAGCTACATTCACTTGCTTATGCGGATTAAGTCAGATTCTTAACACAGTTGTATTTTACCTCCACAAACCAGATATTTTTTCTTTAATTAGATTCTGTAATACCTCAGATTCAAAACAGTTAAAGCTAACATCAAAAGCTCTAGTCTTTAAGAACAACAAAAACTACTGAAGGTAAAAGATTATATTAACAAGCAATCAAAATCACAGAGAGGAGAAAAGCTGCTCAAAGTATGCATCAGTTTTAATAGTCACAAAACCAGGTTTTTTTAGAGATTTTGAAAGTAAGTAATTTCCACCAATGGTACATTATTAACTCCATCCCAGCTTCAAACACTTTCAAGTTTTTCTGATTGTTATGACATGAACAACACTGTATAGACTGAGAAGTCACATGAATAAGCATCTTGCTTTTCCTTTCTTTTCAACACTCAAATACAGGAAAAGCACACACTGAGAAAACGATTACCACAGAACATAACCAAAACCCAACATTTTATCCAATAATACTCACTCTGTTAAAACGTTTGGCTTGAAACAAATGCCCATTCACTCGGTACAGCTTCCTCCATCTTCTGGCTCCACGTCGGTAGATTGATTCTAAGAAAGAAATTAAAAAAGTGTAAAGAAGCAGCATGGTAGCACAGCAGTACCAGACACACTATGTTAAGCTAGTCGTGACTTAAAACAATCTTGCTTTTCCAAATATCAACGCACAGCTAAAATCCCTGCTGGTTTTTTTTGTTGTGTTTTGTTTTTTTTTTTTTTTTTTTTTTTTTTTTTTTTTTTTTTTTTTAAAGGCAGACGTAAATGACAGCTTCTGCAGGATGTGCTTTCACCACTGCCTCTCCCTTTTCTCTATCCCGGTCTCTTTTTCCTCACATGATCGTAATCTTGTTACAGTTTCTTGGCTGCTTGCTGTTCAAGCTCAGGTGAGAGGGACGGATAACTGTTAAAGAAACAGCTTCCTCTGGTAAAATTACAACATTGATCTCACCATGTCACCTTCATACGTAAGCATGTAAAGGGCATTTGTTGCCAATAACGCTTTAGATATGCAATATTAAAGATGGCAAGTCTTGAGAGTTACATTGACCTCATTTTTACCTTGCCATTAAACGTTACCAAAACATTTCTTCTGTTAGGGAAACAGTTCAAGTGCAGGTCTGCAATTATTTCTAATATATTCTAAACATAACAATAAGAATTCATTTAATCTGTTTAAGCCAGACCTTCCAAGAGGCCATACATGACTGTACCTAGCATCCACTCCAAATTACTTTTGTTGTCACTTTTCACATACATATGTGCAATTTTTGTGTGACTTGGTAATTAGAGAATTTGATATTTAATACTAAGTGTTGAAAAATGCATTGTGCAACACTGGTCCTATTTAGAGCTGCACACAGCTGTAACGGTGACACAGCCAACCCCTGCCACATAACCAGGATCATGAGCTTTCCACAGCAAGCAATACAGATGGGTCCTGGGTAGGGGGGAGTACAGGGGGAAAAGAAGAGGGGGGGTGACTTAAGCAAAAAATTCAGCCATGATGTTAAAACTGACAACACACTCCCGCTATCAAGAGGCTAAAGAATTTTTTAAAAAGTCAGATTTGGCAAGATTTTCATTGCTGAATAATTAGTTCTAATTACACCTATTAAGAGATTCAAATATAGGAGTTCTCAAAGTTTACTGTAATATTTAAAGTTAACAAGCACACTTTAGACAGTGAGACAGGTCTGACGCATCCCCTTAAACATTTCCAGGAAAAGTATTTTACAGTATTTTTATGGGTGTTATAATATCCTCTTACTTGAAAAAGAAAGGTGAAAGACTAGAATAGCTTTAAAGTAACTCTTACTTCGATATCATTATCTCCAGTAACATGAGTAAGATTTTCCAATACAAAGTTTCATATATGCCTTTTTTAAAAAAAATTATTTATAGCAGTTATAATGCAACTTAACCCGGCTGGCAGCTTGTACAAAATGTATTTCATCTAATTCAAACAGAAAAATTACTAACTATGGTAGTTTCATAGAGAATGGAGAACTAAACAGCATAGGAAGTATAAGTAACTCCATCTGAGAAAACAACAGTAAAACACACTCTTTAATGATATCTTATGGATGGATAGATGTAATGCTATATTTGGTACCTAAGTACACTGGTTCTGCCAACCAAAACAACTCAGTTTCATAGTAAGAGATTATATTTGGTCAATATAAAATGATCCTCACTTCTTCCCCGACACCTTAACAGGATCTATCATATCACTTTATTTTTCTCTTTTCTAGAAAAATTGCAACTTCTCCCTAAGATTCTCAATCAGGAAGTTGAACAGGGGAAGGGAACTGTGTTGGGGTTTTTTTGTTTGTTTCTAAACCGAGAGTCCAGTATTAGGTTAGCTGTTAAAGCTGTCCTTTAATCAGTCTAATACAAGTGAGACAATCTATAACAACCAATATAGTATGTAGAAAAATATGTAAACTAAAATGGCCCATACAATACAGCAAAGAACATTTAATATAAAAATTTCGATAGACTTGACTGATAAACTTTACTACAATCCAACAAACTATTAAAATGTAAATTTAAAATCAGAAGTTAATGTAAAACCATCTTAAAGTTTCATCTTTAATGTTTCTTTCAAGTTTTAAACAGTTAAGTTTTAAATATCCACACCTTATCAAAGATGAAGTCTTTTTTTAATAAAAAAACCCAAACACTTTCACTGTCAAAAGATACTGCAAGTAGTAAATAGTTTCTTTGTTGAAAAATTATTTTAACTTAATATTGAGCAAGCCAAAATCATAGGCTACTGACATACAATGTGTGAACACATTGTAATACTGGGTCTGATTTTAGATACTCTATTTTTGTCCTTCAAAAGCAAGGCACGCAAAAGTATTGAAGTTTCTGTGACTCCACAAATCTACAGTGCCAAATCCGTAAACATTTACATGTTACTCTATTTGCACGCACAAATGTTTACTTCGCAAGTGTTTGAAACAAGACATTATGCTATTAAATGAATTGTTAACAATTTGGGAAAAAAAATAACTTTTCAAAGGAGCTGAAAGACTGCAATGCCATAGAAGTGGCAAAGATACAGTTACTAGGACAGAGGTGTATCACTTCATATGTTTATTTGACTCGTAACTCTTCAAAATCTGCCAAATATAAACTTTAAAGCAGAGAAAAAACACCCTGCTTTTCCTAAGTACACAGAGTATTTAAATGAGAACCTAGCAAAATTATTGCAAAGTTTTTGCCTATAAATATGCTCAAACACAAACATCAATGAAACTGTTCCACCATTTGTAGGATGACTTTTCACCAAGAAAAAAACTTCACAAGGATTTTTTCCAAAATAGCTAATTGATTCATTAGACAAAGCACCATATGGAGGCAACCTAATACATCTGTGTTCTGAACATTAGCTTATCACTGACATGAGGAATATTAAGTGAATGATAAGTTAACGAGCAGCTTGTGCTGATGAAGTCTGTAAATAAAGGAGCAAGTCACTTCCCTAATTAACAATAAATATTAAATCAAAGTCAGGGGTTTCTATCATATACTTGTGAGGCAACAGTCTAACAAAAACTGAACTTATTATAGCACAGCTTTAAAAAGTAGGAACCCCTACAACTTACTGCTATGACTGCCACTGATTCAGTGTAGGGTCTAAGGCACATCAATTCCTTTTCCCTGTTTCTAAAAGGGGCCAAGGTAAAAAAAATGAGGAAACAGCCATCATTGTAAGACACAGCTTTGTATCACAAGTTCTATTATTATTATTATTACTACACAATAAGATTAACTTCATATGACAGAATAGTATGTTCTTAGTGTTACTGATAATAGTATTCATTTTTGTAATCCATATTCAGTCAGTGGCACAAAGTCTAGTTGGAGTCCAGTGACTCCCGGTGTACTCCAGGGGACAATGCTGGCACCAATCCCGTTCAACATCCTCATTAGTGAACTGGATGGGGCATACCATACCCTCAGCAAGTTCACTGATGATACAAAACTGGGAGAGGTGGCTGATACACCACATGGCTGTGCTGCCAGAGAGACCTCAACCCCCGAAGAACTGAGCAGGCAGGAACCTCATGAAGTTCAGAGGTAACTGCAAAGTCCTGCACCCAGGGAGGAATAACCCCATGCACCAGCACATGCTAGTGGCCAGCCAGCTGGAAAGCAGCTTTGAAGAAAAGGACCTGGTGGTTCTCAAGTTGAACATGACCCAGCAATGCACCACTGTGGCAAAGGCACCTAACAGTGTCCTGGGCTATGTCAGGAAAAACATTGCCAAGGGAAGAGATCCTTCCCCTCTTCTCAGCACTGGTGAAGTCACATCTGGAGTACGGTGTTCCACGCTGGAAGGCATCTGAAAAAGGGCCACAAAGATGATTAAGGGACTGTAGCATCTCTCATACGAGGAAAGGCTGAGAGAGCTGGGACTGTTTAGAGAAGAGAAGGCTCCAAGACATCTCAGTGTATGCAAATACCCAAAGGGAACGTACAATTAAAGACTGAGACTGTTTTCAGGGGTGCCCAGTGGCAGAACCAGAGGCAATGGGCACAAACTGAAACACAGAAGGTTCCATTTGAACATCAGGAAACACTTCTTCACAGTGAGGGTGACTGAGCACTGGCACAGGTTTCCCAGAGAGGCTGTAGAATATTCAAAAGCCATCTGGACATGATTCTGGGCACCCTGCTTAGAACAACCTACAGAACTGGACTAGAATGTGTATTCTAAGTATCTAGTAATGCACTCATGAAAGAGGACATCCTCCCTAAAAATTCACTTAAGGATAATGACAGATTATAAAAACAAGTGCGGGTTTTTAATATCATTATTATTTTGAAGCATTATCAGCTTCAAAAATACTAACTAGAGCTATACGAGATCAAAGAAACCATCTTGAACAATGAATGGATTCTTAAAATGGCAGAAAGTATGTATCCTGAAATAAGAAGCAAACAATTTGTCAGTGTTCTGTGTGAACAAAGCTCTCATCTTAGTATGCTTTTCACCCCTACACTTCATATGGGAAATGGATACTTTTGAACCTGAAACAAGAAGGTCTGGTACACGTTTCCAGAACAGTTTAGAATAAATCAAGTAAGGGATTCCATGATTCTTGATAACCAAGAACTAAAACAAGTTTTTACAGCCATGACTGATTCCAGCCACCTAGAAAAAGGAATGCCATCACAAAAGCATGAGTATTTAATTACTGTGTTTAATGAAAAGGGCTACTTTTTCATTTGTTTTACATTACACATCAGTTAACTCATTAAAGACTTCCAAGTTAGCTGCTTGGAGGCTGAAGGAGGTATCACACCCCTAATTAAACAAAGTAATCTTTCCTTTCTGATGGGTATTAAAGATAAGCCTTTGCCTAAAGAAAAAAAACATTTTTTTTTTCTGGATATTCTTTTTGTATGTGAACAAGTTTAGAGGAAAACTCAAAAGGTAATTTAAGCTGCTAACAGGGATAACAAATTTTTATTGGGTAACACAAATATGTATTCTAATTACAATGAAGGTACTGAATTTTATCTACTTCCAAGACTGGAAAACCAGAGAAAAAGAAAGAGATTGTTTTTCAAGTTAAGATTACAAGGGAAATAAAAATACTCAAATTGAATGTCTGAAACAAAATTAACCAGCCGTCTCTATGTAAAAGGCAGTGTGAAACAACTGTAGCTGTTGTACAATTCTTCCCTCTGTTGTCAAGCTGTGCAACTACATCACTAACAGTAATGCACCATGAACCTTGTAAATATATTTAATATTGTTTTTTCAAAGACATTCCATAGGGTTGGGTTTTCTTTCACCTTTTAAAAAATACTGTAGAAAAAAAACTTAAGGAAAAAATTAAATACACAAAAAAATTAATCGTGGCTATAAATGAACACTACATCTGTCGTTCAGTGTTCATTACAAATTTACTCATCTACAGAAGATGCTCCCCCAATTCAATAATGACCTCCTCAGAACTTAGCAGAAAGGATGTGAACCTTGCCTTTGAAAATCTAACTTGGTAAAGTTAAGGAGGAACAGAAGGCGGCACGATTATTTTTCAAGTGACCACCTTTCCAGCACTGGAGAAAAGAAAGAATTTAAGACTGCTGCAACCTGCTCCCAAGCCCAAAATATTATTTTTCCATCTGAAAGTTCAAAAATGCTTGTCTTTTCCAGAATTCATCAGTTGTCTGAAAAGTATGGTTTACACCAATGAATGGCAGTAAGATGGCCACAGAAAAATTAGTTCCTCTGCATTTGGATTTACAAATGCAATTCCAACGTCTGCTTTTATGTGATCAAACTATAATGAAATCTTTTACTATACTAAGCACAGAGAGATAATTTGCTATTGCTGCAAATCACTTCTCAGAGATTAATGCAACTTGTTTACAGGCCAATTACATTGCCTGCCAGCTGGACAGTATGAGAATGCCCAGTTTTTGTTTTGTTCTTTTAATGTTTTGCTGAGCAGACAAGTGAGCATTCTTTCAAAACGAACTCATGAATTACAAGTAGGAAATTGATATTGGTATTTCAGACAGACTCTGAATTAGATAAAGATTACATATAAAAATAATTACATATGAAGACAGAACAAATTTTGGGAAAGTAAATTCTAAAGAACTTTGATAGTATGTTGTTTCACATATCTGTTACTTAGTATGTCCCAAATAGTCAAACTGAAACAAAACTGCTTTCTGAAGCACATAACAGACACACATTGTATGGGATGTTAACTGGCTCTTCTTTTTATTACGAATAAGCTGCTACGTACAATTGACATTCCTTTTTAGAAGTTAGAAAAGAGTATCCTTAATATATAGGTATTAAGTGCTTTCACTCTTGCAGTTATTAAAATGGTCAGAAGGCAGCATTTTATTTTTTAATTTAATTTAAAACTGATTAGCAGTTGAGGAACCGTATCCCCGTCCTTCTTTTCTTTTTCAACAGACACTAAAATTAACTACAAAGTCAGATCAACCTCTATGGGGAAAAAAAAAAAATAATAAAAAAAAAATCAAGCACAATTAAGATAGCAATAATGACAAAGGAAGTGTACTACACAGAGCATCAGCAGAGAACCAATAAGGAAACAAAACTATCTCATAGAACAGTAATATTTACCCAGCATTTATTGCAACACAGCCAGGATAGTGCTTGAATATCCTATTCCCCACTGACTTAGAAAGGGGTCAACTGACTCCGACTTCAGGATTGCTAGGTGGAAAACCTGTCCTCCATACACACTGTTTTCTCATGCATGATTTCTTGGCTACTCGTATTCATATCCTTCTGTTAAAATGGCTCCGTGCCATTGCAAGGTGGTAAGTCACATTTATGAAGACAATGCCAATAAAAACAGAGCTAACATCTCATTTTGAAAAAGTCTCTGCTGTAGTGGTGCTGAATGCCCCTTTAGATCAATTGCACCAGTTAATGCCTTATGCTCTTTCTTGGTCTCAAAGTTAAAAAAATCATTATAAATGACAATTAGAAAATCTGGATTGCCTTGTCATTAAATACTGATTGCATTCAAAAGACATGAGAAAATTAAGAAACAAAGGTATCTAAAAAACTACTTTTAAAACACAGGCTTTCATTTTCAAACAAAAAATACCACCTTATATTAACAGAAATACAAAAAAATAAAACGTTTAGGCAATACATAAGTTGTCCTTAAAAGCTTCCTTTACTTGTGATCAGAGGGACTGATCAATCAGAAAAATATTGTGGATGAGACCTCAGAGATGCACCTCAAACACACCCAGTGTGGAAGACAACAATGCATCCTACCAGAATAACAAGCAAGATTGTTACTTTAGCTATCAAACAGGAGACATCCAAGGATTTGACTTAGTGTCTCTTGAGCCAAAGAAAATAATCAACTGATACTTTAAAAGATATATCTAAACATTCAGTAGCAAATACTGTTTATAGAAATATTTCTTGAAAATTGTAATGGAAATGAAACCCTCCAACAGTCACAGCAAGCAAATCCATGAGAACTTGGAATGTTTCTGGTAAACAAAAAAATAAAGACTTAAAAAAATCTCATAATAATATATAGCAAAAACCCACATTTTTACTTGATCCAGATTGCCCTAACATCAAGTATAAGACCTGTAATCATTTTGGTTAGGCTGCTGAGTGCAGTAAGTCCCATGGCTAAAGTGGCCATCTGTCTGGCTTGGATACAAGTTAGGCGATGCACAGGAACAGTTACGACTTGAACCTGAACCTCACGCAAAACTGAACATTGGCACAGAAAGATTGCACAATTTAACGTATCTACATCACATTCAACAATTTGTTTCTTCTCATTCAAGACTGCTATGCATGTAAGAGTTCAACAGTTGAATATGCTTGCAATGTTACCAAGACAGATAAATCTGGTATTAAACTAGAATAAGAGTAGGATTCTCCCAGTCACCTGGTAGAGAAATTGCAGCAAGTTTGGGTGATCCACTTGCTTCCACATCAAATTCCAGAATGCCACCTATGAAGTCAGTCACAGAATTTTAATTCTTTTTACTTGTGAGACTAACCATTTACTAACTAATCACTAAGAACTGTTAAGAATACAACTCAGTGACTAACATTGCAGAGTTTACCCATATATTACCTAGTCAAAGCAAAAATGTTTGTCAATCAAGTGAAAACAAAATTTGGCATTCATGCATCAAGACAGTTGTTTGCTGAAAAGTGTTGATTTTTCATTACAGGACAAATAATAGAGGTGAGCATTATTTTGAAAGCCTTCTTAACCAAAAACCCCAAGAATTTAAGATGGCAGACATACAGGAAAAATAGTATAATCTAAAATACTTTAAATTTAAATATTTAAAGTGGCTGAAGGTATTTATCATTTCAGTATCCAAAAGACACTTCATTACTTCACAAGGCTTTTTCTTACTGCTTGTTGAAGAAATAACTCAGAACTCAAACACGTTTTCCTATGCAAGGATCATGGCTTTTCTACAAAGATCCTAATTTTGCAATCCAAGATTAGAATGTTAGGATTTTATGTGAAATTTATCAGACATACTTGAAAATAACATAGCAACATACACAAAGTATTACTCAAAAAATCCTCACTAAATTCAGTTACTGGATGCTACTCCAGAAGTTAAGACGTCCTGATTATGAGTATCTCTGTGCATGTCAGCAATCACAATTTGTTGTCTGTCCTTCTCAGCATATCTTGCTGACATGTCTGGATTTTGCAAGGCTGTCCCAAACACAGGATAAAATGATGCTGTATTTGTTGCTCTAATTTGAAAGAACATGTTATAAAAAGGGATGGAAGACAATTGGTGGTGGATCCATACTTGTGACGGCAATTAACATCTTTGTTTAGGAAAGAAAAAAAGTTCAAATTTTCATTTCCCTAACATGGCCTTCTATGCAATTTTAAACTTCACACCCTTTCATGAGGTGTAGTTGGCTCCTCTGTCTACAAAACCACAGCGGTTACATGTACCACAAAACAAAGTCCAAAAGGCTTCCTTTGATGACTGTGTCTTATAATCTCCCAAAATAAAAATAACTTTCATTAAAAGATTTACTACAATAAGAACTGCATTTAATGTTCTATTAACATGAATTAAGATCTGCATTAAAATGTTTGGGGTTTTTTTAAATCAAGCTGAACCAGTACTTATTTAGATTTAATTCTTTCATTTACCTTAGTATTGAAGTAGATCAAAATGAAGTTCTGAGTATTTAAGCAATCTGTAGCAAAATAACTTCAGCAGGAGATGAAGCATTTCTTTAGTAAATTCCATGTATGCAACAGAGACCCCTGAGCAGTACTCTTACTTGAACTAATAAACTAGCAGCTTTATTTAAATATATTTTTATCCACACATTGCTCATTTTTCACATTTACAAATTTTACAGCTTCAACTAAACATCTATAATTCGTATATAGCAAGCACTTAATGCAACAAAGCCCAGATTACTAAAGCAGAATACATTCATCTTTTCTAGTCTACATCTGCATCCACTTTGCAGGCCACTTTTTTTTTTTAAACAAATTTCTACGTCTTAGTACATACATGAAAAGCACTACTTTCTATTATAAATAAAAGCCTGGTACCAAATAGCCTGTCTTCTATGCAATCTGGAATTACTGAAGGCAGCAAACAAAAAGAAGTGAGGAGCAACCCAATGAAGTTTTCTGCAGGAATTCGGTTCTACTTTGTTATCAGTAGCCTGTATGATTTATGACTTGCTAGGGAATCTTAATCTAGACTTGACATCACACATTGTCCAGAAAAAGCTAATCCTTTGATTAAACAATTCATATCTACTGGTAGCTAAAAAGCGTGAGAATTCCAGAATTCCACTGAGCTACACAACAATCAGAAGGAACTGAATCCAGCTTGTTGAAGTGTGATCAGTTAAAACTCAATCAGATGAAATTTTCACCTAGTCTCATTTTTTATCCTAAAAGTTGTAACTTGTCTATCAAAAAATTCTGAGTAAAAACAAAATGCTAGCTACTGACAAATCTAGAAAACATTTTAGAAGACTTCATTTTAAGAGCCCCACTTCTTGTCCTGTAGGAAACTGATTTCACTCAATCTGTGCCATATATGATTTTTAAGTTAATTGTATCATATTTCATCAGGTGTGTTTTCCTAAGTTAAAGTCCTAGTCTTGTTCTCCTTGCATTGAAACCCTTCCATAGATTTGGCTGTGGCCCATCTTGTACACCTGATTTTCCCCTTATCTCAGTTAGCTGTACAATTCTATTTGTATTTCAAACTGCTATTGAAGATGAAGCTGATGATCACAGAACTACCAAAAGTTTCTGGAATCTGTGCTTAGAATGAAATTGAAATTAAAATTAGCTAAGTCCGCCCACCTCTCCTGAAGCAATGCATTTACCATGGGCTGTTCATACCTACTTCTCACGAAAAGCATGGAGTTCCGATTTTTTAGATTGTTACTATTTGTACTAAATTGATCTTAAGTTTTTTTCCAGTGCATATGGAATTACTTGATTCGCCCTCAAGTGATAGGCATCAACACCTAATTGATTATATAACCACTAAAAATGCAAACCTGTTCAAAAAACCCACCAGCTATTCAAAATGGATTTAACATTTATTTCATGTTCATAAAGCTTTTACATGGTGGCCTTCACAATGCCCTTGAAACCAGTATTTGGTTCCTACAATCTCAGTGTTAAGACACATTTTCTGAGTCAAGCTGTTTTCCTTCACAGCATGGTTGCATTACTTCAGCTTATGATCCACTCTAAAACAGTTCCATTTCCCTTCCCACTGTTTACACTATTCTAGTATTAGTAGAATGACAGAAACTCAGTTTAGCTATTACTTCATAAGGGTGTACTTTATCTTTCCTAAGAAACCAGACTGTTGAGCATATTTCTCTGAATTCTTTCCAGTTTAATCAGTTGTCTGCTAATATTATACCCAGAAAGGCATGCAATACCTCAATATGACAGAGGACACTATTACCTTACAGCAGGACTAACTCTCCAGATCTATCACTTTTCAGTCCAACAGTTTTGACACACCTGTACCTCACAGTACCTTATTCTGCTTTGTATTAGGAGGAAAGCAAGCTGAAATTAAGTGCATGCAATGTCCATTCTTATTATGTCACAATTTGAGCTCTATGAATTGTGCTCTGTTTTTATCATTCAATAAAACTAATCTGGCAGATCCTCCCATTTGTACTTTTACTCCTTCTAAGCTTCCTCATATACTATATGGATATAGCATTTACACATTTCACAAATATAACATAAGAACTAGAGTTTGCAGCAATATAAAGTATCACTAAACTTATTTAGTGATAGTAGCCAAATAAAAAATCTGAATAGTTTCGGGAGTTACTCATCATACCAGTTATATTCTGGATTAAATTATTATACACTAATTCTAATAGCAAACTGAGTAAGTCTTCCAGCTTAGTTAATTCTTTTATGATGCAGAGAATTATTGTTTCCCAAGAAAGCGACATTCCATCCTAGAGCTCCTCATCCTTACGGGGAAAAAAACCTGCAAATGACACAGTCTTATGTATCTGCCCCTTCATCTGGTCTGCTAATGGAAAGCTATAGTGTTTAACATGTTAAAGAAAGCATGTTTAAATCTTTCAAATTAATGATGGTATTTGCCTTTCAGCTTTTGGAAGGGGGCTTTCAACTTACCCCACAGAGGAAAGGAAGATAATTACACCAGATCCGCAAAGTTTACACATTGCTTCCTACCTAAAACCCTTTTGATTTCTACTGTGCTCTTCATTATCTGTGTATAATGAGATACGCTGTGTAAAATCATTTTATGATCGCTATTCCTTCTAACAAGTTTAAAGTAACATTGAGATAGCTTGTAGTGCTACTGTTAAAAACTACGCTTGCACCCTGAAATTAATGGATCACTTCCAATCCCAGACTTACTGTTTCAGGCTCTACAATATCAATTTTATCACTGCCTGCCTGAGGTTTTCCTTTCTTTGCAATCCCTAGGGGTAAGAATAGTTTTCATCAGTTGACAATCACAAGGCATCTGCACCTGCTTTACTGAAGAATGCAGTAGATGATAACCTAAGTTATTGGAAGAAGCATATAATAGTAGCAGCAGTATTAGAATGGGCATGTTATTCTAAAAATAAAGAGGACCATACCAAAATCTTGAAGTTTTGCTTCAAATAGTTTCTGGTTTCCTTCAAATATTTCCCAGCTAATAATTCAAGGACAAGCACTTACAGATGCAGAAGAATTAGTAATGGAACTTCAGAACTACAAGTGAGAGGCTTTCTAGTCAGTATTGAGAATCTCAGGTTTTCATTTTTCCCACTACCCAAGTCACTACCTTCCCCCTGTGGTTTAAGGGCAGAACTGCACAGTCTATTCAACACTTAACTCTTGCACTGACAGTGATAAGGACTCTCACATGCCTCTTCTGAAAATCACCCTTTCAGCATGCCTGAAGTTATCTGCTTTTTGCTTTTTTTACTTCAGATTTCTTTACCATCCAGATTTGTACTGACAGCAAGTCTTCAGTGGCTAGCCAACTGCTGTCACTACTTACGTCTTACAAGGCTTCACAAGTGCTCTCCATTTCAAATTAGCAGCACCTGAAATCTCTCACAAAATCTGGTTTCTCACACAGCAACTCAAAAATCCAAGAGATAAATGCTGAAAAGTCCTTTTATCTGCCCTGGAGGCCTCACTTGCTATTTCTGTGGCTCAGTTAAACATTAAAAACCATAACTTGCATAAAGCAACTAATTTTAAAAGGTATTACACAGAATACCCAAGTATAGTAATATATAATTAGCCTTGACCATATCATTTAAGAGGTTACACATTAAATAGCTCTTTCCAGTGAAACAGACCTGCCTAACATAGGTTTAACAGGCTCACAGATGTCCACTAATTCCAACAAATAACACAAAAAGTTTCATCACCTTCTTGCCAATTTAGTTACTCAAAGTGCCCGTATATCAAGAGAGGATTTACCAACTTATGAGAACTATATAGATTGGAAGTATGAGAGAAGACACAGGGGGATGGAGCTAGACATTACATTCAAGAGTTTTCTAAAACCAGGTGACATCTTTCCTGCAGGATTATACTACATTCTGAGCAATAGCTAAGATGGGGGCTGTGTGGAAAAAATAAGTAAAAAAACCCACAGACTATTTGTTATGACACCTTAAAAACTGGCCCAAACATTCCTTACTCCATTGTATTTTTAGTTTATAGCTTATGAATTAGTATACAAACATCTACCAAGACATCCAGTATCTTCAAGTAAGTGAAGATATCAAAGGGAGGCCTAGCTCTTTATTCTTCATTGGATATTTCACAGCTAAGAAAAATGTTGAAATTATTTTAGAGTTAAAAACATTAAATAAGCAAAACAGACCTTTAACTACAATTCTGTTTTCAGTAACTTACACCGTCTCATAATCTGTATGTGTATTTTTCAAATATGCCACATAGGAAAGAAAAGTGGTACACAGTTAAGACAGAGGAAGAGATTTCAGGTATTCTTGAGAAACTATGACACAGCTATTTTCAATTCCTAAGCAACAATATATCTTACATTAAAAATAGCACAATTTTCCCCTCTGTCAGTTCAATTACTAAGAACCAGGAGAGGGTTACTAGCAGTTTCAAAATTGCCTAATTATCCAGTGCAATCCAATCTATGTCTTCAGAACAGTCTCTACGGTTGCAATAGTTCCTTTCTTCATTGGGGGATGAAATTGGTTCACGTGCTCTGAATAACCTAATCACTGCTGCCAATACAGTAACAAATGAAGGGAAAAACCTGCCTTACGAGCTAGAAATATATTTACAGGCCACACTACTGTAGCAAGAAGCCTTTTAGAGCTATTTTGCAGTATGAGGCAGAACATAAAGCAAGCCCAAATATCTATACCTAAAATAAAATAGCTCACAACAGTAATTAGGTTAGTAAGATACCTCTACTCAACCCCATGATGAAATTTTCAAAGATGGCTTGGGGAAAAATGAAGTCCAAACACCTAATGCTAAAATACTGAGCAGATAAACAAAGAGCATAAGAAACATCCACAACATAGTGTAATCATTATCAAAAAAAATAAGGCAGCAAAATCAGCCAGAAATCTTAGATAATAAAAACATTACTGTCATACTAATGCTGTAAGTACTTATACATTAAAAACGTATTCTCTTCTGTGAAATTAAAGGTTTCCTAGTCTGCATTCTTCTATTTAATGAAGCCAACAGCAAAACCACCCTAAAATGTTAGCACTAGCTACCCAAATCCAAGATTAATTTTAACATTACACACATCTATTTGTTCAGATATAAAAATGCAGAAGTGTACCAGCACAGTTTATTTTGACAATATTAGAAACTAAGTAAGCCTTAATTCAAAACTAGTATTTCACAATTAAAAAACATCCATCTAAGACAATCTACTAAACACAATTCAGCAAAAAGGCCTCAGAAAATGATACTTCTAAATCACTAATCTTTACATCAGCAATCTTACAATAAACAGGCCCTGAACACATACCGTCAGGGTTTTTTGGATACATTTCTTTCATTAATCTCCAATATTAGCAGCAGCAGCATCACTCACTCTTCTGTTCTTTTTCTCCTAAAATACATTCCCCAAGAGCCCTTTCAACGCAATTTTATCAGCGTTTGAGAGGTGTCTCAGCCACATCCCTACGCACAAGAGGCAGCAGGAATCTGCATTTGTAACAATCTATGGCTGCAAAGGAGGGTGGCAGGCAAAGCAACTGTATCATAACCAAAATGCTGAGTTCTATTATCTACTGCACCACACGTACACACACACTGCATCAATGGCCTCAATTCATAACAGCAATCACAATGATGATACATAAAATCTACAGAAAAAGCATGCATTACTCACTGGGTTTTATTCTTTAGCTTCTTCAGCATCTAATTCTTTACGCTTTACAATGTAGTAGGTATGAAATGAAACATTTTCCCTTTATTCCACTGATGCCGCTGTTTGAATACCATTAGATACCAAGGACAATAGGCAGGATCAGCTCGAACATTAAGAGCAAATATTTAATGGAAGACTGGTTACCCCCGTCTCTCCCTTTCACATCTCTGCCTCATGTATCCAGGCACGGGTGGTACTGGCTCCCTTGAGAGGCTGTAGCTAGCAGCTGAGGCACAAACTAAAACATGGCATGGATGTCAAGGAGCTGATGTCACAAAACCAAGTATTTCTCTGATAAAACCGGCAATTCCATTAGGGAAGTCCTACAAATCGATAGAAATTGTTCAGCTGAACATGCTTTGTTATACAAAGCACTGCAGCACCAAGAGTGATAAATCAGATCAAGATCTGTCAGTGTAAATAAGCTGAGACTGCAATAACTAAGTTATCAAACTGCCAATCAGATACCATGCTTTGTATCAGGGTATCAGGAAGGCTATCGCTTATGAGCACGGAAGAGAAATACACACGTAAATATTTCAGAAACAACCTTGATTAATATCAATTCCAAAAGAATAGCTAATCACCTAAAAAAGTAAAAATATTTTTAAATACAAAAGACTGGCCTAAAAGTCTGCCATCTTTATCAGGAAACACTGCGATAAAGTATCCAAGGCTCCAGTCCAGCAGATGCCAGAAACACCCATGAGGGGTCACATTCAGTATCTGGGAAGAGATGCAAGACGTTTTAGAAATCCTGCCACCTCACCCACATAGCAGCACTGCAGTTCCAGTCTGTGGGGATGGGTTAACTGTCTTGAAGGTAGAAGGAACTGTTCCTGCAACAGCAGCCATATATTTATAATGGCAACTGGGTCTGGCAGGGGAAAAAAAGTGCAAAAATTCAGAAGCAAAAGGAATACAGAGACAATGCAAGTTCAGATGCTGGGGACTGCAAATTCTATCTTGCAGACAGCACCACATCAATATAAGAAGGTAGGTTCTTCAAGCACGAAAAGAACTTTTCTTAAGGCATGCAAATAGAATTGAAAATTAGTCAGACCATTTATTCCATTAATGGATTAGACATTTATTTCAAGCTTTGCTGGCTGGTACAATCTCAAAACCATATCCATTTCAGAAATGTCCAGGACAGCCTGCAACTATATTATTACATTTCAACATAAATGCAAAACATTCAGTATGTATTTCTGCACTCTTCTTTGAAAGCATTATTGTTCTCAAGGAACTGGAAAGAAAACCCTACAATTCTACAGAAATTCACTGCAAAATATTTGCTGTTCAGAAGATCACACACTATTCAAAATAGTCACTCTATGACCTAATATGAGCAAGTCTGAGCAATATATTGCAAATGAAATTATTTAGCAATTGAGTAGTTTTGTTTAAAAATTCCATTTCAAACTGTCTGCAGTTCTGTAACATACTAGAAGTCCACACTTCTAATCAGACTGCTAATTTAAGTAGAAGCCCATTTTGGACAGAGCAACTAGTTGATTGTTTATTTGTCTCTGGAAATAACTTGAGGCAAACTCATAAGCTCCTTTATAGTGTAAACATGATGCTCTACAAAAGTGCGTATGTAATATTTTCATTTTTTAAAAGGATTTCCTAGGAACATAACTACAGTGCTAAAGCCACATAAAATAAAAAAAAATCTGAAACATACTGAATATTTTCTGAACAAAGGATAGTATTTTAGTCCTGTCAAAATAAATAGTCCTCTAAATAAACTATATCACCAATATTGGTAAGAATTCCATACAGTGTAAGTGCAATGCAGATGTTTGTTGCATGCCGTTAGCTAATAAGCAATAACACTGAATGCGTTAGTTTATGCTAAATTAGCACCAACACAATTTAATTGGTCTGTTGTAAAACAATTTGAAAACAGTTACAACTAGGCCACGATACCAGATGCAGGCCCCATGGATGCAAAGAGGAGATACGCACTGAATTCATTAAATTATGAGAAACCTGACCACAAATCACTTACCGAGCACATCCTACTAAACAGGCTTTTTAAACAATCAAAGTATGATTCAACATGACCTGTAAAACCACTAAGGGAGAAATACCCTACAGACAGAATAACCAGGTCATCTGAGCCACACTGATCTATGTGCTTCTGTAGTTCATCTCATGGCTTGAGATAACTAAAGCATCTAACAAATTAACACAAAAAAACTTTTGTACTAAAATACCTACACTTCTAATGAGATCATTAAATTGCAGTGAACTTTATTATGCTACACTATTTGCACAGATACCCCTTTAAGCAACAGCCTTTTCTCTCTTCCAGTTGCTTACTTTTCTTGACAGTATTATACATAAATTTGCTTTGGGTTTTCAAAAATAAGGGCAAATAATTCTATTTGGGACTAGCACCTGTCTAGGTTGGTACAACAGAAGTATTTCCTCCTTCCCTCTTTAAACAGCTATGGTAATGGAAGCAGAGCTAGTCAGCTGGTTCTTTCAGTTCTTATATTGGGAAAGCAGAGTGGCAGGGATGCCCATATGAGCTCACTCCATAAAATTTTCATCCAACAAGTTAGAAAAAGAAAACACAATAGGTTTCAGCATGTTGTGAAATAGCCTCAAATACTGTAGTGATACCAGACTTGGTTGTTCCATTCTTAGCTGCAGAATTAAGGAGGGAGGCACCCCAAAGTTAGATATTTAAATAAAATCAACTGTTTTGTCTTCACTGAAAGACAGCTGTTCCACGGAACATCATCTGAATACTTATGATCCAGTATTAACACTTATTTATCTTTGGCATCAAAATCTGCCCTGGTAGAACATTACCAGCATTCTGAGGCTAGTTAATCTCCAAAATCATCACTTTCTCTTTTACTGTAATTCTCACAAAAGTCAAAGGCACACAAGACATTGAACTAACCAAACATCCTAAACCGTCATTACTAAAATAAGATTTGGAAAAAGTAACAAGATACAGCAAAAACCAAAACTTACTGTTGCTAACAATATTTTCTGTAGACACAGAGGTTCAATTTTTGCCTGCCGATGCAAATCTGACACCGTTCCAGGGAAGAGATTCAGCTTAGGACATAACACCTTCTATAACTCAGGACCCAGAATAAAGCAGTGTTCGTTGTACACAATTCACATCAAGAACACATTTAAACCTACAGAACTAAGACTGCTCTTTCCAGAATGATCATGAAACTTGAGCCTGACAATATTTTCCCATAGATATTTTCAACCCATTAAGCTAAACTGTAAAGTGACAGCATACTAAAACCTATACATTTTCAACATACAGTAAAATATAACTACACAGTCCTCACTTGAATTTTAACTCATGGACAAAAGTATTGAAATTAAGTCTTATTTGCTTGCACATGCAGTCAAAGTACATTATATGATAGCGCAAGATGGACTGGTTGCCCATTTCCTTGTTGAAACTTGAGCAAAATTAGTGAGACACCCACTTAGCTACTATTCTGATAGATACAAGAAAGTACACAAACAAGAACATTAAACAAGGCATGAAAAAAACTCAGATATATGGAACATAGTATATTGCAAACAGCTACACAAATGCTTCCTTGGCTCACCCTAAAAATAAACTGGGAAGACCACAGAGATAGCTGCTTTTTCCTTCTGCAAAGAAGTGAAGTGTCTCAAGGAAAATAATTTCTTTCACACTTCTAATCAGTGTAGAAAACAGTCTTTATTTCCTCTAATTGGCTGAACAAGGACAGCAGATAGTGTTGCACATTTACTCTTTTTTCCTTCTATAAGACAACTTTAATAACCTAGTCACAACATGAAAACTTTCATGCTTTTTACATTTAACCTTTCATCTACTGTAGTTTAAATGTAAAAAAATCATATTTAAACTGTAATATTTTGGTATTTATTCCACCTCACTCCATCTTCTGAACTTCAGTAAAGGTTCTCAACAGAGCAATTATTAGTATATTAGTATTATTTCTCTAATTAAAAATATTCACAACTACTGACCACTGCATTACACATTTTTAGCCAATCTGTCAGTGTAGATCCCAATCAACTAGGTAGTCTTCTCCTACTATGCATTACTTGCTTTTATCAGCAACTAATTTTATCTGCTTTTCTATCTTTCAAAAGGAAGAGCAAAAGGTCCTTCAGTTAGCTTTTTACTCATACTACTGCAACTAGCCAAGCATTCATCTGGTAACTCTGTCACCCAAATATTCACACTCCTTTCCTTAACATTTACAAAGATATAAACTAACGTTCTGATGACATCCCTCCATAATGAAAAGTGACTATACAGCTATTTAATCCTTTTATCCCTGTGCAGTTTAAGTTGTTGAAATATGGTATGGCAGACCCCATCAATCATGTATCCTTCCTCTGAAGGTTTATCTACCTTTCACAGGATGTTTTTTAGAGATTAATAACCTTCTTATAAAAAAAGGCTGTAGCTCCCTATTCTTCAGTACATCACTTCTTTTCCTTGCAAGTTAAGAAACCAAAACAACTACAAAAGCAAAGGACCACATTCAAATATGCATCTAAAATCCTGACCTCTTGTCCTCCCAACATATCAGTATTAATACTCAGAAACATTAAAACAGTACTACGATGTTGATTTATATAATTTCTCTGTTGATAAAATATCTAACATTTTACATTCTATCAAGAAACAACAAAACAGATATACATATACTTAACACCAGATTATGAAAATCTTTCAATATAGTTCTTTTCACGTGACTGAAAAAATTAAGCTAAAAACTTGGTAACATTTTAGTACTCACTATCTTCTCCTGGACAAGGCATGCCGGGTTTCTCTGGAATACTTGGAAAAACTAAAACAAAAACATTAGATTTTTAAGTGAAAAAGATTCTCAGTAGTACTTTTTCCTTGATTCTTGAATATATTTACACAATTTCTGGAAGTCTTTAAATAATTCTGCGTGAGAAATTACATAATCAAAATTTGGTTCCATACTGGCAAGATCTTAATACATTAACAAATCTGTGCAGCATAGAGCCTGAAGCCCCCTCAAAGCCTACTGTAGAGTTTCAGCTTTGGGCTCCACACCCAAAAGAACACTTCCTTCTTACAACATCAAACTATAGGGCACCAGCTACATAAAGAACAACGTTATTTGACAGGCAAAGGAGTTGTTCCAATCTCACATTTAAGAAGCTGTTAGGATTATCAATAAATGCATACAGGTTCTTGAACTGTGCAATACTTGCCATGAATGATCAGCCCTTCATCTCTGTTTTGACAATACAAACGGAAGGCTTCTTCCAGTTCCATCTGAGATGAGATAGTACATGGGTCACCTAACAAAAAAGCAATACATAGGCAAATTTATGAATGAAGAATTAAGTGGAGAATTTAAATTAGTCAGTAAGAAATGTACCAGCCTCCAGGACTGCTTTTCTTACAGTCCATTTGATATTAAGCTGTTATTTTGGCTTTGATCAAAATGCATCAACGTAATTTTTTTTTTAATCAAAACTGAGTAGATAGAAATATACTATGTTGGTTTGCAAGAAGACAACAATACAAAAGTGAACACATATGCCTAAAGATCTTTAGCACATGGGGAAAAAAAAAAAAAATCACTTCCTAGTAGCCTGAAAATTTAAGCTGAATTAAAAATTAATTTACATTTTGTTAAAAGGCCCATTATCGTACTACCTTAACCTCATTTACTGCAGAACCATAATGTGATAACTTACAAGTTAAAGGTACACACCGATTCTAGTTGAGTCTCTTACTAGACTGACAGAAAAGCAATCTATGATTAAAAAGTGTAAACCAAAAGATATACAGATGAAAGCTGCGGAAGGGATACAAACATGCCAACACTGCTGTACAGATATAATTAACGTAAAATTAATTTCTCTCTAAAAGTCTCTAAAATTTTCAGGGTCTGCTTGTACATTTTGAGAATAGGTTCACATTTATTGCTTTTAACTTAGATTTAGAAGTAGAAGAAAAGCAAACAGAAGGAAAAAAAGAATCACAAAACCTGCCTAGGCACAAACAACCCTCTCTCTATCAGAAAAAAAAGATATCAAGCCTTCGTTTCTACGACTTTGTCTTCTGTACCCACACTCTTTAGTAGCAGATTCAACAGAGCTTTTAAAAGTTCTCAAAAAGGCAACATGCCAGCTATAATTTAAAGCGTATTCTGAAGTGCCTAACTATTAAAATAAATAAAACAGAAAAACCCACACACCTGAAACTACAAAGTATCATTCAGGATGAAATTTACATGGAAAAGCATAAAATAAATGGAGACACAAGCACTACTGCCCACTAAGGCCCGGGCTCAAGTACCATGCCTTATCTGCACCTTACTACCATTCATCTCTGACGTACACCGTTAGCTTTGTATTAAGGAAATATGTGGGAATGCAAGTATCCAGTCAGACAAGAGTACACAAAAACATTAACCGGTAATATTTGGAAGACTAAAAGCTACCTGTGGTATGGATACTAGCATTTAAGCAGTGAGAATAAAGAACTCCGTTTCTCTGAAGCTCTGAAGGAGAGACAGCCCCAAGATGGGTCATCTCAGCTAACAGAATGGACTTCAATACCAGTTGGAAGTAACAACATGACACATTGGTGAAGTTCCATAAAACAACCACTGAATTAGTTTGCTGGTGCCAGAGAAACAAAGCCCTGGAAAAGCTTCTTGGGAGAAATGGAAGCTAGGCCAGAACACACGTATTATTGAGACCTGTATTTCAGAAGATGACCCATGCAAGGTATAAATCCTAATCAGTTTAAGTGAGGACATTTTTACTCAATGTTAAACATCTGAATTGGAAGATAGTACAGGAATATCTCTCTGGTAGGCAGAAATACTGTTTTAACAGCCCATGATAACCTCTAGTTCAGTGGTCTCCAAACTTTTTTTGACAGCATACCCCATCATTAAAATTTTTTTGAGCACAAACCTCCAATATGTATATTTATAAGCTATGTATATTATAAAAACATAGACATAGAAATTTTAAAAGGACAATATATACAAAAAATTGAAACATTTTTATTAATGGCACAAAAACTTACCTCAAAATTAAAAATTGAAAATATTTTTAGTGAGAGGTGATTGAACATGCTTCATGGCTTTCGAAAATCTTGGTTTAACATTTTATGATATAATGATTCAAAGGTCTGGTTCTAAGCTCAGTTTATTTCAATACTTGGTTTTAATTGTGTCATAGCTAAAAAAAGATACCTCGCAAAGATACATAGATGCAAATTAAAGTGCATTGTTGGCTGCGCTTACTAAATCATAACACTCATTCTTCAAGCCCATCCACCATTATGCAAAGGTTTTGTTGGCATTCTGTTAGGAAATTTTCACCTTCCTTGATGTCACTCAGCTGTTCTTGCAAACTAATCTAAAAGTGTTGCATTTTTAATTGGTTCAAAGCCCAATGAAACTGTTTGGAAGAGTTTAACAGCTTAGAAAAATCCACTTCCAAGTTTAAGTGTAGCAGTGGAACAACAGAAATATCTCCAGATAGCCACTTTCAAAGTGCTGTCTCCATATAGTGTAAGTTCCTCTTCAAAAGCAGTTACTTTCTCAGTCATTGGGATTGTTTGGTTTTGAAAATAACTTCTAGGTAGCATACTACTGACAGCCACTTGTCATCACAGATAACGTCCACGTATTTGAAACATTTATCTTTTTGTAAGAGAAAAATGCACAACTCATCTTTTAAGTTTAACAACTCTCTGAAGCACTTTGCTCCAAGATAACTAGCCAACCTCTGCGAGGTACAGAAGTTTCATGGTCACTCCCGAACTTATTACTAAGTAATAACATCATGCTACCTAAAGTTCTTGGGTTTATAAAATTCACCACATTGACGACACCCTGTAGCACTCCATGCACTTCTGGCTCCAACTCCTTTGCGGCAACAGCTTGCCTACAAATGATGCAGTGGATGAATTTCCTGTGTGGTGCTCTCTGCAACCTTACCCCAGAATCCTTTTTCTTATTCCAGTCAAATCAGCCTCTCCATCAGTGGAGACTTACACAGTTTTTCCATAACACATTGTTGTTAAAGTCATTTACTGTTGAGATTGCCTCTTTTCCAGTACATCTTTCTTTCCTTCAGTGACTTGCAAAAAACCTACATCTTCATGTATCTCATTATTGAAACAGAATCTAGCAAATATAATCAGCTCAGACATGTTAGAAACATTTGTACTTTTATCCAACCATATAGCAAATTTCCCCATACTGCATAGTCTGTTTTAATACTTGTTTCTTCAAACCTTCAGCAATATGTTCTGTGCATCTTCCAACAGTATTTTCTGACAAAGCAATGCACTTCAGTTTGTCCCCATCTTGTTTTCTGTATGGTATTCCGGCCATTTTTACCATGACAGGAAGAACAAATGTTTCCCCAACAGTATGTGACTTTTTGTCTTCTGCTATTAAGTAAGAAGCCTCAAAACTGGCTTCTAAAAATTTAACGTAAAGTTTTGTAAAGTACCAAATTGAGTATCAAGAATTAAAACACCAGTGAAAAGAGGCAGAGGTTTGTCTTGTTCTGGATACTTAGTTTTTAAATGTCTTGCTAATCATGATGGCTTCATACTATCATTACCTCAAAACACAACATACACTTAGGATGAGGTTCATCATTAAAAACAGTGGATGTAAATACATATTTCAAATACTGCTCTTCTGAATCTTTTTGAGTGACTTATTGCCAGATCTGATTAGACAGTCACTGTGTTTACTCTGTAGTGTGGCTGACATAGTTCATACTTGGGAGTAAGAGAAATGTCAGTTCCACCATTTTCTTTTTGTCTGCTTGTGCTCACATTATTAGCATTACCTTGTGAGGGTTATTTTAGTTAAAACCAGATAGTTAATCCATAAATCCACTTAACCAGACACATGTAAACTGCAGTACGTCAGAATGCACTGAATACACAATGCACTGTCACTCTCAACCCCTGCAACTTTGTGGAACACCCACACTTCCCACAGCACAACTTGCCCACCATATGGGACACGTGACCATATGATACACAGGCCAAGTGATGACACCAGTGACAATCCACATATTAAATCAAGTTAAGTTTAATTTATTATTTTTAAAAAAGATTCTTATTTTTAAAAAAAGACACATCCCAGGGTGCATCTACCCCTCTTTGAAGGCCACTGTTCTTGACGATCTATAAATACTGCAATAAAGCAACATGAAAGACAAAAGAATTATTTGTACTGCAAATCAGCAATCCATATTCCGTATATGTGTATGGGATTTTATCCTGAGTGAGTTATAGTTCAAATATTTTGGATCTTGTCAGAGAAACACTAAAAAAGCATAACGGAAACTTCATTTTCTTCAGCTCTTTGGTAGGTTTTCTTTATTCATTAAGCCATCAGCAATTGTTTGCTTTAAGTTAGTTCAAAGAGAACATCTGTTTGTGCAATCAGTCAAATGAACTGAAATTACATGTGGCAGTAAGTGGAAACACTCACTTATATGCACAAATAGGGAAACTCAAAATCTGTGAGGACTGAGGGCTGCCAAAACAGCACACTGGTTGAAACTTAACAACTTAAAATCAGGAAGGGCTGTATAGGTATGTATTTAACCAAGACTAGAAGAAAATACTTACTAGAACTGCAACTAAAAAAAAAAGAACTTCATTGTTTTAAGTAAACCACGAAAAGCCAATACAATAGATATCCTAACCAAGAAATAGTTAACAGGAATCATCTTAAAATCCTCCAACTCAAGAGTCCTGAGGTTTTCTTCTTTCCTACAATTATCCTCCTTTTATTAGCAGTCATGCAGTTCAAATAGCTAAGCACACACAATGTAATTCTCCATGCACTTCTGATCAGGTTACTTTTTATTAGACTGCCATGAAGCTGAGGGTTAGGAAACTGAAGTTAGTACAGCTGCCTCTGTCTTTCTTGGTAATCAGAAAAGTAAAATTTAAAAATAACTGATACTACTCCTTGGTATCTTAGAAGGACTGAATCTTCTTTGACTACAGGTTACCTCCTCCTTCAGTCATTATTTTGAGATTCCATTCACCCACCAAACAATGCTACTTGGCTTAGAGAGCAGTATAGGCTATTATTAAGAAAACAAAACGCAGAATTACAAATCTCAGCCAAACCAATTTAGTACTTTTTCTTCTTTCTCCATTAAATTCTAGGAGTTCTACTGCAGACCATGGCTTTGGCAAGGTACAACAGGAAAACAACCTAGCATCTGTGCTGTTGTATAATTCCATAGTAGCTGTTCTCGGCCTAGTAGGTCAACTTCTGCCCCTCATGAGTTACAGATGCACCACACTCCTGTTAAATCATAACCAGACTTGTACATTCCAAAAGAAAGCAAAAAAAAAAGTAGCAAAGACACTCAGTGTCAAGTATCCCCACTTCACTACTACTCACAACAACCAGAAGGCTCTAACTTAAGGCTGCAGAGGACTGCCACATTTTGCAGCAGAAAGAAATATGCAAACCCATCTCACATCATGCCAATATTGGAAACCCTATAGGAAGGGTAAAGAAAAGGCAAGTTTCTCTTACACAACTATTTACGGAGGAATAATGATAAACTGCTTTACATCTGAAGATAACTTAGAACAATGGGATCTGGCAACACTAACTTTTCCTGCAGGAACAGCGTAAAAAACAGACTTCCACAACAAATCATTTTTACATGATTTTATCAACCCCACATTCCACAAAATTAAAAGTTTACGCTATTTTTCCCCCACATATGAACCTCTCTCCCATTTTCTTTTTCTGGGCATTTTTCCCCACCACAATGGAGAAACAACTTATTTCTGCTAGTTTTTTATTTAATGGTGCTCTGAATTATCAGACGAGTGGAAAACACAGAAAACCAAACTGAAGACACCTTTACTTCGTATTGGTCATGGTATTTTACATCACCAGGATATTAACAACCAATATAATAGAATGCTTCTTTTAATATAAGCAACATCTACCCTCTAATTCTTGAATAGAGTATGTTAGACCATTCATATAATCACCAGTACAATTAGTGACTATCATGCAGCTGCCAGGGACAACCACCATAAAAAGTTAAAATCAATTATTACTGGAATTCTTAGCACCTACCTTGCATAAAATACAAAAATCCTAAAGGAGTTAAAAACAGTCTTCTGATTATTACAATTGCATTGCTTCTCAGAAACATACTAGTTCAGAGATAAATCACAATTCAGAAGGTGCAAATGCCTACATCATTCTGGAAGCTGACAGCATTAAGAACATCAAAAAGTGATCTTGCCAAGAAACTGAAATGGAGAATTGAGGGGTACAGCATTAGGCCTATGAAAGCCTGAAACAAACTTTGCTTTCAGCATAGAAGTATGGAATAGTAAAACACTGAAGTTCTACAAAGCCTTCACTTCTACAGAAGTGAATTCAAGTGCTACTGCAATCAGCCTTGATGTTTTGAGGCTCATTTCTCCAAACTCCCTGCTTTATAAGACAGGGTTATGTACCCAGGTATTTAGAAACAAAAAGTAACTCCACAATATGAAACTTGTTTATACAAGTTTCCTCAATGCTCGTTCTTTGTACCACAATGAACAATAAACCCAAGAATGCCTAAGTAGTATTTCAGTACAATACCTTCATCATCAATCCACTTGAGGGTAATTGGCTGTTCCTGTTGTAAATTACACATCTCATGCACTTCATCACAAAGTTCATCATAGCTCATTGATGCATCCAAGTTTGTTATCAGGATGTCCCTGCATGAGATGAAAACATACGCTTTTTTCAGAAAATATCTGCATTAGCCTGCATATTCCAACAATTCCATCTATGGAGTCTAACCTGCAAAATCATACTTACAGAATCTGCATGCACCATGTAAAATGCTCCCACTAACGTAAATTAGTTGCCAGAAGTCAACAGGATTACATCTCAGTGTTTAACTTTTTAAAAATACTTTAGTATGAAGGATTTAGCTGTGTTAATGATCTACCTTTAACACATGTTCATTTATTATAACTATCGGCATTTGAAGTGTTGTAAAAAACATAAGATGTCGTAAGAATTAAATTTTATCCAGGTACTTCTTCCATCAGGAGATAAGTAAAATCTCAATTATTGTAATATCCTTTTAAAAAGTAGGTCTTTCCTCACATCCACTATACGACTAGAGAGAAAGCTTTGATTAGTTGAATTCTCAAAAGATATAAGTACAAGAAAATTAACATAAAATCTTACTCCAATTCTGCATTTTGTGCTCTACCTTTATAGTGTTTTGAGAACATGAACCCAGTACTGAACTCTGCTAATGCAGACCATACAATATGTTCAGGCATTTGTGAGAATAACTCTTGATATAATGAAAGCCCACATAGTATTGTCAAAGCAGGACAAAGATTATGCGAAACAAAAATCAGAGGATACAAACTAAGCTTTCTCCTGTTTTCTAAATATTTTCCAAATGTCAGACACAAGGAAACCAACTGATTAGACAAGTACAGGAAGAAAGAGGAGATGTACTTAAGTCATCCCAGTGCTTTCAAAACCTTCTAGGGGATAACTGGGAAACAGTTTTGTAGTTAATGGCTACTGGCATATGTAATTCTTTCCTCTCTTAGTTTAATACAGTAAATATATCAGAAGTTTCCCAACACAACTGAGATAGTTTTCCTATTTTTGTACTGTGTAACAAGTCATTTTAGGAAATATGTTGTATTACGTATTTTGCTTACTTATGTCTTTCAACCAGAAAGGTACTGCACTGAACTACGAATCTTAAATTCTACAACTTACATTTTAAATGATAGGCACTAATAACTTTGTGTTTTGCCTTTGCTGACAAAAATTACAGTAGCAAAGCTCTAAAATAATAATTTTAAAGATGTGTACTGAGTTCCAGATTCAGATTAAAAGCACTGCTACCTTTTCAAGTGTACCTTTAATCTACAATTCGTAAAGTTCTCAAAGAACAGCAACTTAGTTGTTCATAATAACAAAGGAAAAAGAAATACATATGCTAACTGCCAACTTGTAAATCCATACTATTGTACAATACTGAGAGCTGTCAGGTGAGGTTGAGTTTAAGAACATCTCCCTGTCAAAAAAGTCGTTATTTTATGCACTTATGAAGGTAAGAGACCAAACCAGTTCTCAAAGTACTCTGAGGTCTGGCGCAATGCTTTGCACCAAGACACGGTCACTAACAAATGCAGCTCATTACTTAATGCACTGCCACTGCAAGCTATTCATGAAATCAAGTGGCTATAGATCTGTGGGGTAACGCTGGACAATCACACTTTTACAAGTATCTAAATAATATTCAGAAACTGAAACTATGCAAGACGACAACACTCTACTATGCAAACTACAAACTCCAATTAAAGCTGACAAATACTAATGAGCCTCAAATTATTAAAAGTATTATAACAGATGGCACTGCATTCTACAGGTAGGTTAATAAACTTCATATTGGACAAAACACAGCTGAAGTACGCTAAATAGCACCTACTGCAGATGCAAATGTTAGTGATATTTATTCAATTATTATCTCAGTGAAGTCCATTTTCCTTTGAGACTTACTGTGTTTAATCTTAATGCCTGTATAGCCACATTAGGCAAACGGTGCACAAATAAATGAAGATCATTCATTGTTTAACACAAAAATCTCACAGGACACTTTTTTTGGTCAGGTATCTGAAACCAGACACTACAAAGTAATATGAAGAACTAACGGCCAGTAAGTTAGGTATGAGCAGTTACAGCAAGAGAATCATTCACATCGATAGATTAAATGTGTCACCATTTAGAACCAAAGTAACATAGAGCAAACAATACCGCATCACTGCTCTACTTAAATGAAGTGATTTCAAGTAACCAGGTATAAGCCAGAAACTAAGCAACTGAAATAATAAAACCAGAATTACACAAGTTTACTTTCTTTTGCAATCTACTTATGCAGTTATTTGTACTATGCTATGTTAGGAACTCTGTCACACCCAGAAACGTGAATACCTAAGATCCTAGGACTCCACAGTGATAGACTCAACATTCATGTGTTTTAGAACTCTCTCATGCTTAGATTTTTAACTGGGATCTCAAAATGACATGTTGTACTATTGTTTTAGTTCTTTAGCAGCTACCTGAATGAGCTTGTCCTTAATTCTGAAATTGTCCAGCATCAAAGATTTCTTGAAGTTTGTCAGATTTGTTCAAAAGATGAGTATATTACTTTAAAGGAGGTACTGAGATAATCAGTTATACAGCTCTTACAGAATGCGATCAGTAAAAGAAGACAAAATTGAGTTTGGAACTCTTGTTTTGTAAATTAAGATATTATAGACTTCATAGCTAAAGGAAATTACTGAATATAGTATTGCAGGAGAAACTACAGTAGTAGTTTATTGTAAAACATCATAACAATTATACTTGAATTCTAATAGTAACGCAAGTATTACCACCTCCTCCATTCCTGCACAAACAAGTTCTACAGACACACACCTTTCACTTTATATCAACACTATCTGTACACAATCTATCCCAAATTGTTTACACGAAGTTCTATTTGTGTTTATAGTGCCTTCCCTTACAGAGCTAAGGCAGCTCTCCTATTCCTGTTTCAGAGAAGCATGCATATCATAGAATCATAGAATTGCCTACATTGGAAAAGACCTATAAGATCATCTAATCCAATCATTGCATATCCAACGCGTGCATCTCGGAGAAGTGCATCACACAAGTATTTGAAGTTCAGATGTTCTTTTTAACTTAAGCCTATGTATGACATGATTCAAAGGTCTAGGATAGAACTATGGAGCAGAAAATAATTATTAGTAATGGCAAATATATGGTACAAATCTCTCATTCTGAGTTCATAAAGCAGTTTACATGCATCTATTAAATAACCAAAACAAAACCACGATGCAGAAATTACTGAGCAGCAGTAACAATGAACCACAGCATGCAGTCCCATTTACTTTCATACATGGATTTCACATAAATTTTACTTCAAGTAAAGTAGCAAAATTCTGTATTTTATTAAGACATAAGTTTTGACATGAATTCTCACCACTAAAACCTCATCTATGTTTTTACTAAGCAAATTTTCATATGAAAATTTAACTTGGAGGTAAATGAACTGTAAATTAACAGATTCTACTAACTTTTCAATTTACAGGTGGCAAAATGAAGACATAAAAATCAAATGACTAGGCATAAGGAAAGAACTAAAAGGCTGTAGCACAGCTAGAAATTGAAGCCAGATAAAATAAACACATACATTTTCATATTAATTTATAAGAAAACCGGCATTTACCAAATTAATACAATTGCTCTAGAGTTCTGAACTCAGGACCTCCAACTATTTGGCACTGACCCAGTAGAGAAGTTTAACAAGAAAATATTTTGTTTTCAATAAAATTTGGTGGAGTGACTTTTATAATTGCATTACATTTAATTCAAAATAGCATCTTTCTACACTACAATATAAGAACAACCGCAGTAATAACATTTACTTATTTAGCAGTAAAACATCAGAAAAGATGACTCTGGTCACTTATCAAATGCCAGTAAATTCAGTTTAAATACTACAAATTAAGTCTAGGGATTACTAAAGCCAAATATTTAACTCCCCAAATGACTTAAACTTAGGCCTTGAAGGAAGACAGGAGAGACCAAAGCAACATTCATTTACAAGGTCCTCACAGCAGCAGCAAACTAACCAGATTAAACATGTCTGAAAAAACAAACTTCATGCTGAAGTAATAAAATCTTCCTGACTAACAACTGACTGAAGTCATTAAGGACTATGACTTTTTTTTTACTACTATCTTAAATCAGAGCTGCAAATAAGCATTGTGAAGATAACTAAAGCGGCTGTGTTAACATCTCATTGTCCTTCAAGCTGCATTAGTCAAATTACTGGGAGGAGAGCAGAGGAATCAGCTATCAAAAATTAAAGGGCAAACTATACAAGACTTTTAGTATTTATTCACAACAAGAAAACAGATTGTGGGGGTTATTTATTTATTTTAATCACTTAAAACTGAGTCTTCAAGCAGCTTGCATAGGTTCATCTAAATTTACTGATAACTTGTGAGCTAAGCAAACCTCCCTCATTTCTCATACTTACCTAAATAATTCAATAATTCCTTCTAAATTTCTATAAGACAAACAGAAAAGGACAAAAGCAATGGTACCCACTTATTTCAAGACTTGCATATCTATCCACAAAGAAAAGCCTCCTCTAATTTTCCAAGACAGAAAACGCTGCAAGTTAAAATAGGATCTAAAAATCTCCACTAGAAAAAGTCTCAACATTACATGTTTTGTCCCAAGCAGCACACAGTCACAAACTGACATCTGTAAGTGGAAACCTGTACTTCATAATCTCAGGCTAATTTCAGCAGTAACTTGTAGAGTTCATTATGTAAGATTTCTTTTATCTTTATTATAAAGTAGATGTGATAAAATGTAACAACTACATCTAGATCCAAGAGATGGATCTATACCTGTCTGTGACCAAAAACAGCTGTAACAAAACAGATACACAAAAATACACAGATGTACAAACAAAATAACCCATCAACCCAGAACAACTGGATGCCAGTTTTGCATATTTTCCCCCCTTTTGAGAGAAGAATAAACTATCAACTCTCTTCCACAATCAGCACATTGCAGGAGTCTGGATGGTACTTTAATAGCCCAGAAGTTTACCTACCTGATCTAACATTAATTACAAATCCACCAACGCCCTGGTTACTCTGTTACTAGGTCAGACTATGAACTCCTGCTCAGTATGCTTCAAAATTAGACAGGACACAAGACAGAGGAGAGAACATGCTGACTTACCCACTATAGTGTGTTTTTACTCTGATGAAGTCTTTGTTCAAATCAATTTTTGAGCCCATTCTGCTAGGCATGGTCTATATTTAGCAGTTTAAATGAAGTTGTAAATATACAGAACTAAGTTCACTCAAGACAGCTTGTTTAATTCTGAAGAGCTTCACTTGTGAAATACGCGTTTCTCCTCCAAATAATTTTTCAATCCAGCTGCACAGAAGCAAAACCAGAATACAGATGAATATACACACACTCTACCAAACAAAGGAGTTGTATCAAATTTTATAAATAGCTTTACACAGAACAGCAAGAACTCAAAAGGAAAATACACAAGACCATTGACCTGCACGTAAATTAAATGATATCAGTTAAAAATACCCTGTACAACGTTGTTTTACAGAGATATCCCAAGCATTTAAGGATTTTTTTTTAATAAGACATGTAACAGTTCCCTATTGGCCAAAAGTACTCCAAAGAAGTCTTTATTTACTCATCAACACAGCTTCCAGGTCTTTTCTGCCAAAGAGTAGGGTATTTTAATTTAAAATAGTTTTTTAAATACCCAGAAGACTGCTATCCATTACTGTTGGTTACAAATTTATCCAAGAAAAAGCAGAAGAGGAACTCCAAGGGACAATTTAAGTTACCTTTCCGATTAGATTGGACAAACTTCCTGTTTATTCAAAATCACCACCACCTTCCCTTATACATATATATATATATTCAGACAGCTGGCTAACCCCATTGTCTGGGGAAGCAGGGCTACGGCTACCAGGGAGAGACTCCAGAATTCGGGCTCCCGAGCTCTCCTCTCCCGTGGGGTTAGCAGGAACACGCAGACCCCTCCCGTCCGACTCCCCTCAGCGCCCGCCGGAGACACGGGCTGCGCCCAACGCGGGTGGGGAGCGACCGGGAGGCGACACTGCCGCTCGGGCCAGGTCGCGCCAACACTCTCCCGGCTGCTGCCGCGCTCCGCGCCGGGACAGCGGTCGGAGCGGGCTCTCCCCGACCTCCCCACCCAACGCCTTCGGGACTGCCCCTTCCTCCTACCTGCTCCCACCGAGGAAGGTCCCGCCCCAGCGACCGGTGCCCCACGGGTGCCGTTTCCCTCCTGCTCCGCCAACCGGCCGAGAGCAGGGGACGCTCTCCGCCCGGCGCCAGCCTCTCCGGCCGCGTCGGCTACACCTCCACGGCCTGAAGTTGCTCAAAGTCCCGCCAGGAAGTTTAGGATCGGACTTTTGACTGCCGCCGCCCTCCCTGCCGGCGGGTCCACGGAGAAGAACGGCGGCACCGCGCGGCGAAAGCAGCCGCCGACTCCCCCCTCAGCCGCCGACCCCCCGCCCCGCCTCAGCACCCCTCTCCCGCCAGCTCTACTAGCAACGGCGCCACCGTGCCGAACATGGCGGACTAAGAAGGTTAGCGCCCACAGCCAATAGAACACCTCCTCCGATACCTGTCAGCCAATAGCAAGCTCCGACTCACCTGGAGCCAATCGCCAAAAGGATCCCGCCCACCCACGACCAATCATAGGCCGGGGACCGTTACCTGGGCAGTAGGAGCGTTTCAGCCAATCATAAAGCGAGCGAGGACGCGGTAGGAGAACACCTGCAGCCAATCAGAGAAGCAAGCGGCGAGCGCGCCGCTCCCGCGAGGGTGGCGGGCGAGGGGGTGAGGTGACAGGTGTGGAGGGCAGAGACAGGCGGGCCGCCCTCCTCCTCTTCCTCCTCCTCGTTCTCCCGACGCTGCTGCCGCGACCCGCCTTGGCCCCGCCGGAGCGCTTCGGTGCCTTGCCGTGCCCTGCAGCGCCTCCGCGGTCCGAGACGCGTTGGCGCCGTGGCGGAAGGAGGCCCCAGGCCTGAGAGAAGAGGTGGCTGCGACCGTTCCCGCGCTGTGGGGGCCGCGAGTCTTGCCCCTCAACCCTCCTCGGAGCCCTCTGGAGAGGTATTGAGTTGTCCCGACTACCGCAGGCCTGTGGCTTCCCGGTGTGGTCCTGCCGGGCTCGCCCTCGGCGGGAGGAGTGGGGTAGCTTGGGTGGCAGCGGCGGTCTCGCTGGGCTCCCCTGCGAGCGGTGACCCGCGCCGGGGCCGCCTCAGGGCTGGGCCGGGGCGGTGCTGAGGCACGGGGCGGAGCGGAGCCCGGGAGCAGGGCGGCTGCAGCCCGGGGCGGGGAGGTGGTCCTGCGGGGTGGCCTGGCGGAGCAGGGGGTCTTTGCCGTGGTCGTCCCCAGGCACAGTTCTCCCTCGCTCTCTAAGAAACCCCACCCTCAAAAAAAAAAGAAGGCCCACCCCCCAAAAACAAATACCTTGACAGCACACACAGATGCACGCCCCGACCCAACGGCCTGGCCGCCGCACCCGAAACTGTCGGAATTGCTTCCTGGGAAAACTCACTTCCACGCGAGTAAAATCTCCCGTGAGTGCAAATATAGCATCCAACTTTAAGAGGTTTCATTCAAAACGGTTGAATAATATTCAAAATTCAAATATTCATATATTCAAAAAAGTTGAATAATATTAGACTTCTGAGTGGCCAGACCAGAGGGGAGAGAGGAAAAAACCCAGAATATGTTGAAGCGGTGTTGTTGAATTAACCACTATTTCACAAGAACAAGTCTGTGAAATGGTTAATGCCCTTAGCATTATAAAGTTGGTTTTGTTGTTTGGGTTTTTTTTCTGATGATACTTTCATCTTTTGATTTCAAACTGTGAATCAGCTGTGATTGAAGCAAAGCGGTCTCCTGGAGAGCGGGGCTTTGACTGTTCTTCAGATGAAGGTGTGGAATAGTAAACTCTGGAGAGTCCCCTAGTGGAAGTGCTGCTTATTGGCCTAACAGCTATTTTCCTTGTGTATCTTAAAACCATTTTCCAAGCAAATAAGGTATCCAAGCAAAGGGTTTGTTTTGAGACTTATGTTGATCTATTTATATCCACCATTGGGCAACAGTAAGCCACCAAATTTGAAAAGTAAACCAAATCAAGGTGTCACAACTGTTAGACTTTTTTGACTACCTGGTGTTGAGCAGTCCTAAGCTGTATTTTGAACATGGAAAAAAAAAAATCGATCCTTAGTCTCCTGCTATTAACTTGTGTACACCTATATCAACTTCTTTTTAGACACTATTTAGCACTTTCATGGTATCTTTATGGGGGTTTGTAAGTGTGCGTGTGTTGGTGAGTTTGCATCAGTGTAGCCCTGAGCTGTCTTGCAGTGTGTCTACAATCTACCAAAATACAAATAAATAACAGTTAACACTAGTTTAAGTAGAAGGAAAGTGGCAAAACTTATTCTCATCAGTCTAGATGTTTTCCCTGACACCAAGGATATACACCAAATGGTTTCAATTATGTTTTTATTCCGAATTATTTGTGTATCCACTCTTAATTTTATCTTAGTGGGAACTGTCAGTACGGTTTCAAGACGGGCCCTCACATTTTTGTGTTCCAAATTTCCTCTGGTTAAAATGGAGAAGATTATGTAAGATATGTCTACAAACGTAATTCTTTCAGGGCAAGCTAGACTTTGATCTCCCTGTCATGTCAATTAGATGACTTCAGCTCCTTGAGTTGTTGGATTGGGAGATAAAAGGGAGTGCAGTTCTTCAGAACCATGATTTGAGGTTGTGTGTTTTATTGTTGGTTTTTTCATAGCACAACTTACGGAGAACAAAAGATTAGGTACATTTTCAGTGCTTGAAGAAAATCTCAACAATAATACTTTTACATCTTGCAGAAATATTTTGTAGTTGATCACTTAGTACTAATGCTGTTATTTTAGAAGTCTTATTTTGAGCTGGATTGTATTTTCTTATATTACAAGACTGTTTTAAAACTTTGATTTCTAAATAGATGCTTCCCACTTCTGGGCAGATGGCATTTTTTGGAGAGGATGTCAGCTTTGCTCTGAGCATTAGCTAACAAGGTTGTAACTGGTTTGAAAATGCAACATATTGTATGATCGTTGTTTCTGGCATATTGTTTTTGAAACACAGTCGACTTCTGTTGTCCTAGAGCTGTAAATCCTGAGTGTATTCCTGAGCCTTTTTTTTTTTTTTTCCCCAGATGGCAGGGCATCGCACTTTTATCTTCCTCAGCTTAATAAAAAGTTGTAATATTGCCGTCCACTACACTTAGATTTGAAGAGCTGACAGGCTCCTACTGGTAATTTAATTTTATTTTATTCCAGGTTTAAATGAGATATTTATTGCATCTAAAATTTTAGTTCTTTTTTAATTATTGTTGTCTCTTGATATCAGATTGTTTACTCTGAAGAGCAGGCTATGAAGTGAACTGATCTGTTTGAGAAAAAGAAAGCTTAAAAAAAGGTTTTTTTCAAGTATTTCAGTTCTGTAAGTCCTATCATACCCAGTACAATAAAATGGGAGTTTCCAATTCTTACTTTCCTTTCTTTATATGATGAGCTTTGGCAAACCACAAATCTCTGTCACGTGGCCTAAAAGAATTTTTCTAAGAGGTGGGATAATAGTGATTTCCTTACCAGTATTGGTAATTAATTTCTGTAAGAAAGAAGGAAGAGTTCCCTCCTGCTGGAAATAGCCACATGGATTTGCCTTTCTGTTTCATTTTTTTAAGTCAGTGTGGCTTATTAGCAACCACGATCAATAGCAGCCAATACTAACCAGGAGCTACTGAAGTCTAGTGTAAGTTACCTTAAGGAGGACATAATTTGCAGAGAGTTCTTAGTGAAATGTGTCAGGATCTCAGATTCTATGTTAGCCTCTGTTATCCCATCACCTCATCTACAGTGGAGCTACTCCTGTTTTATACAGATAAGGCCATGGTGATAATCTGGCTTCACACATGTAATAGCACATTCAACCTCAGTGTCCAATTGTGCCACAGATTTATAGGGGCAGTGAAGAACACTGATTTGCTAAGGAATCTAATGGTATTTCAACTGCTGCAGCCTAGTAGTCTGACGTTACCTCATTATTGAATTGTCTTCTTGAGTAAGTGTCATGAACATCCAGAGTGTTGGTTTCCGAACTTAATGTTTCCATTATTACATTGTACTGTTGTCTCTGACAGTAACTTTGAAGCCTGCATTTATTTAAACATGTATATCTGCACATTTCCAGCAGATGGCAAGATATTCCTAGGCAACTGTCTGGGAAACACAGTTGTATATACAGTGCTTGTAAGTGCTAGTTCTTTATTTTAATGCTACAGGCTGTTGAGAACTGTTCTTTAAAAACAAGTTTAAATGGAAAAAATTATTTGGGGTTAATGATAGCATTAATCTAAAGTACTGCTTCAGGAGTCAGATTTTTGTATTACTGTCTGTTAATCTCACTCCAGTGCAAGATTTTTCTAGCTGTATTTTCATTTTTAAAAATCTAAAAAACATTTGCTACTTAATGGGTTTGGAAACTCTGACTATGCAGTACAACTGTTTTAGTGCCTCTAACAAGAATGTAGTAAGCTTCCTTATTTCCTTTTTTAGTTGGTGTCTTGAAAGAAACAGGCTGTGGTTGCACAGGAAAACTGTGTTGTAGGGATATACATTCCTTGCTGTCTTGGCCCATTATTCAGAGAATAATTTGTCCTGCATTCTTAAAAAAATGAAGCTCCTAAATACCTCACTGAATCCACAGAATGAAACCAAAATAATTTATTCCAGGCTTCACAGGAAGAAAGTAGCGTCTTTAAATCTTTTCAGTGAAAGGAATATTGAAAGATCTCTCAGAGCGTTTTCTTTACATGCACCACTCAAAAGAAACAACTGATTTTCAAATATAATTTTATACACTACAGCCAGAGTGAAATGAGAATATTTCTGGATTGAAAAGTTATCTGGCTTGGTGAATACTGTAAAAATAATTTGATATTGCAGGTGTAGTACTTGTAACTAGTATTTTGGCACAAATATCTACAAAACCAGGAGAAAAAAAAACAATGTGCAATTTTTTTGTTTTTAGGTCAGAGCATTTTCTCTTCAAGCTGGAGTTCAGCATAACCAAGAGACAGAAACAAATTTTATCTCGTCATCTTCACTCATCCTGCTTAGAATCTGTAAGGCATGTTTTTGGAAGGTACCTACTGCATCTGAAACTGATTGTGTGTATTGAATTGTATTATATTTTAACTCTTGTGCCTGTTGTTTCCACTGTGCATTTGCCTCTGATCTACTGATAGATGCAATTGTCTAATGGAAAAGCATTTTAACTTTTCCAAATAGCTCCAACCTCCTTGCACATAATCTCAGCAGTTCTTTTTCACATTTTGATGTACAGATCTGTTTGAGTGCTTGTGCTTTATATTAACCTATTGTTATTCTGCCAGCGACAGCTGCTGCGGAAAGAAAGAAGAAAAGGAGTATCCTAATGCTTACCCATTCATACTATGTGCTTCCACTTGTACAAGTTGGTATTGTAAAGATAAGTACAGATCCAAAAAAAGGGAATCTGTGAATCCAGGCTATAGATAATGGGAGAGAGATTTAAAGACAGTGCTAGGTGTTTTGGTTGCATGGAAGCTTAGACAATTTGTAGCCATTAAAAAGAATGTTTTTGCTTAGTAGAGTGCAGTAGGCCATGTTTTGTATTTCAGCGTACGACATTCGTGCAGTTGGGTTAGTACACAAATATGGTGGCTTATTCTTGTGAACAGTACTTTTGGTTAAAACAAGTTAAGTCACAAGTGGGGTAACTCTTTAAATATTTATGAAGCTTTTATGCGACATCGGCATCGGGATATTTACTATGTTAAAATGTTCATTTAATGGAGAAAGGATTATAAAATCAGATGAAGAATGGTCTGAAACAAGATATCACATAAAAAATAATTGAGAACCATCACAGAAAAGAAGATTTATTGACTAGCAACATTTATTTTTTGTGTAGCTCAGATCACAAAATTGTTTTTGACTGATACTCTTGAATCCCAAGGTTTGAGGAACCAAAGGATCTTGACTGAAAGGGATACTCGCACTCACTAAGGAACTGTTACGGCAATAAAAGAGAATTTTTCAAGGAAACTTAATGATACACATAAAAATCTGCTAGAATGTCTCGAGTTAGTTCAAAGTTAGTTTTGCCAGTGTATGATCAGATGATCAGTGTTTGACTAAAACAGGCATGCTCTTAGATGGCTCACTGTTTTGAGATTTTCATGTTTGAGTGCTTTGTCTTTACTTTAAGACTTGATTATACACTAGTTTAGAAAGTATGTCCGATAACTGTTACCATGTATCCCAGATCCTAAAGGGAAAAAGCTCTGCTATTTAACCCAGTGAGGACTACTGAGTTTAATTTTTAAGGTGCTATTGCTTAGCGCTCATTCCAGGAGTCGAAGAATTGCAGATTACTGAGAGAAACACTCCAGATCTGTTTAAGATGTGAGTGGGAGGCAAAGGTGCTTTTGGACTGAAAGCATAACATGAATTACTGATCGTAGCTAGGAGGCTCTTAGCTCACTGTTGCTGACAGTTGACCTGTCTCATCTCCAGAGCACTATCTCTGGCTTATAAAAGGCTTTCCTTTGAAAGAAATATATCTCTTTAGAAACAAAGATCAAAGGATACATATTTTTTATGGTTCATTTTATTTCACAGGTGAGTAATTCAGCAGAGATCAAGACTCTGACCTTGCAGTTTGGGAGCTATTGTTGCTATATTGATGTTTACATCTCTGCTTTCCACTGGTGTGAGAAACAGGGAGGAAAAGCTCTCTGTTTTAACTTTGGTAGTTCAATGAACACAGAAAGTTTTGTAATTAATTAGCAAGTGGCTCAGCTAGGACCTTTATTGCTTAAATGACTAAAACTATTGGAAATGTTCCTACTACTGCAGGTTGTTGAAGAATCATTGCACTATGTGAACTCCTCCCAGAATAGATTATGTACAAAGTTATTCTTACAAATTTAGACAGAAAGATACAGAGCTGTAAGTTTTTAAACCTGATGACTGGGTGGCAGGACTTGGAGATTTTTCTACCTTCGCTGAAATTACTTTTTATTTTTTTAACTGCCCTACCCACAAAGCACTTGTATGTTTCTGACAAGGTTGACAAAAAAAAAATCCTTCTCCTTTTCTCCCTCCTAAATGCTTCAATTAAGACACCATTATGACAAATAGTTCTTAAAGACAATTGAAAAAAAGGGGGCAGTCGGTACTAGTTTTACCTCAGTACAAGACTACAGGTACCCTGTTTCTACTTGAATTAGTGACTTAAGGTCTTCAGCTATATTAGGACCTGTCAACTTTCCAAGGTTTTAAAGATTTAGTAGGGATTAGAATGATGATTTCAGACTATGAACTAAACAACAGATAAATTGAGAGAGACGGGTACTGTCTTCAATTATATGTGAAATATATATATTTCTAGAATGAAAATGCATCCCCATAGAATGTCTTCTTTAGCAGATCAAACCAGCAACATGTGCAGACATGGAGGCAGCTCTTCAGCCTACTTCCTCTTATTTTGCCAGGCAAGAGACAAGCTATTGTTTCTATTGAAATCAATGGCAGTGAAATCATTGAGTCCAGTGGGAATGAATTTGGGCAAAATGCCACTAATTTGGGGTAAAAATTATAAGGGAAAGCTTTAATATATTTTAACATAAAGTGGAGTGAAGCATATATCCTCCATAACATCAGAAATTACCATGGTAATTCTTTGCAGATTTTCTTGCTGGATTGAATATTAGTGTTTTTCTAGCCCATGTTAAAATAGACAAAATGAATAATGTTTCAAGACTATTTTAAGACAACACCTCCCTTACTTGTCTTTTTTATATAAGATAGCACCCAGAAGCTAACTCACTTTTATTGAGACCACGTTAGCCAGGAGGATAAAAATTTCTATGGGTAGCCCAAGCTGCATATGTTTAAAAGCAAATAAAATCAAACTTCTATGCTTCTGTATTTATTTTTTCAGGATATTTAAACAACCCGTTTCCATGGAAACAGAATTTTTGCCCGCTTTGCTTTTGTATGTGTTCACCAGCACACAATACACTTTAAATCATAAGGGCTCCTTTCTTCTTGCTGCATAACCTGGCCCTAATCCTTTAGAAAACAATTATTCCTCTTCTGAAAGATAACAGTGGAAGAAAGAAAATGGATGCTTCTACCATTCAAGACATGCAATTGTCGTTTCAGAGGATGGAAAAAAATGGTGAAAATTTAAAAAAAAAAAAAAGACCTAATGCTGAGGATCAAGTTTTCATCTTGGTTCCTCAAGCATCCTCTTTTTATTGCTTTCCCTGGACCAGATTTAATTGTGCTGTCCTAAATTCTTATCATTGGTCCAGCCAGCGTTCAGTGTGACTGAGACAGGCATTCATAGGTCAAAATATTCCAAATCCAAGAAGTGCCTGATGGATCCTTCAATACACATGCACAGAATCACCGTTGTAGGCAATCTGAAACTAATAATAGCTGACATATTAAATATTTCTTCTTTTTAAAGTGCAGGTTCAATTTTAAAATACTATATGCACTGTCATTTATAAACAATATACAGAATCCTCCTGTCTTGCATACATGCACATATGATCTTGTATATGTAAAAGTTGCACACACAACCTGAAAAGATGAGAGTAGGATAATCTTAAATATATCTATAAAAACGCAGTAATTTTAAGATGTACAGAAATAGGTCTTTTGTGTTTGTCTAAATCTGATAGAAATGTAGCAATAAAGGAAGAACAGTCTGGATGGAGTATTAGACCAGATGTTTTACAGATTACTTTGTATTTCATCACTCAATCTTTATTTAATCTTAAAACTTTAGTAATTGTAATACTGGAATAGCTCAATGGCCTATATATTGTTCTGCTGCTTCCAGCTATGCCTGTTCCATGTACTACCCCTTAAAGCTGGCCAATTATTTATTACTATGTAAAGAAAAATGTCTTCTCTACCCTATCTGGTAACCCAATGCATGAAAATTGAGAGTTTTGAGATATCTGTGCTAGCAAAGGTAATTCCTAGTGCTGCTCTTGTTATGATTACTTACCCAATAAGCAACTGATGCAAACCTGTATTTGTTAGAAACTTATGTTACCCAGTGACTATGTTAAAGGTGTTTGGGCCAAAATTATGATCTTCAGAAGAGCTTGTTTAAGAGCGTGGAGAATTTGAGGAATGCCTTAAAATATTTTTTTCTCTCTATTGCATATATGGGGTTACCAGTGTGTGGTGCAAGAGAATGAAGCAGGGGGGAGAAAGGCCATGTTTGTGTGCGAGTGTGCTGGTTAACTTATGAAATTACCACAGGGTTGGGTTTCTTGCCTTTTATGTAATACTCAGTGGAAGGTACAGAGGTTTGTAAACAGACTGTTAATCTCACGTTTTTCATACCTGTGTAAGGAGATTATATTCGTTTTGCCTAATATGTTCTTGAGCCAAATAGAACATTTCCTCTTTTTTCCAAAGTGTGAAATACTTTTCAAGTGGAAAAAAAAGGGAAAGATAACTAAGTATCAAGTGAAATAGAAGTATTGCAAGAGTTAAAGAAAGGGATATGTTTCCAGAGGTTGGATTCCTTTCACAGCTGTTACATTTCCAAATCTAGTCTGGATTCAACTCCATCTGACCAACCTGCTAAAGTGTCTCCTCCTTACTTGCACAGCAGATATATACAATTTATTTTTGCTCTCCTTAGCCAGTTGAGTTTTTAAAGTTGTTGGGATAAGTATTATCTCTCAAACATATCTTTAAAATCCCAGGAAGCTAGTAACTGTAATATTGGTTGGGACCTTTTGTAATAAATAATTGTATTATGTATTATTAATTACATGGTAGGAGCCAGATCCCACTGGATCTTTAAGTGCTAGGCTTTCCGCTGAAGTTGTTATGGATCCTGTGAACATGAAAGTTTGAGCTTGGGACTCTCAGGTCTTGAAAGACTGGTTTTTCTTACCTTTATTTCTTCTTACATCAAGTAGTTAAAAAAAATGACAAAAAAACCCACAAACCTCAAAGCCCCCATCTATTTGCAATGAAGTAAACTGAGCCAACAAATTAAGGAATATACCTGTAGAGTTAAATTTCTATTCAATAAAATACTGCATCCTAATACAAAGGAGGCATAGAAAGCAATATTTCTGAATGTTCCCAAGGAGCACAAACTGTATGAGGAATCTTCTTACCTTAAACAGAAGATAATTGTTCTCTATTGGTTAATGTTTTATGGTTACTACAGAAATATAAAAACTGTTTAAAAGCAATCAGGAAATAAAGAATGCACAGTCAGTTTCATAATACAAATATTTGTTTACATCCCCTGTCCCTTAATACAGCTGTAGGACACTATCAGAAATACTCTTCTTGTCAGGTGAAATAGGGACTACTTGCAGGGCTAATTATTGTTGAACAACTTAGTTTCAAGCCCTGAAAAATATTTGTTACGTATTTCAAATATTTTTTACCTTTCTGAGCACCTGTCTCCTTACTATCTTAAAGTATTCCAATTAAGCATTTAAACAGTTCTGAAAAGACAAGTTAAAATCTTTTTGGTAAATCCCCTCATGGAAATTTCATAGGCTTTGTCTACACAAGGAAGTTCTACCATTAGCTTGGGTGCTCTTTTCTGTGCAAGCTAAAATGACAGTACTGACAAAAGAAGCTTGGGAAACTAGTTAAATCAGTACAAGTTTTTTTGTGTAGATGAGACCTACAAGTATAAAAGCACTTTTCTTTGGTTTGTAATATTGTCTGTCTTTGCCCCACTTGAGAACACAAAGAGCCAGAGTATTACTGTTCTCAGTAAAAGATACGCATACTCAGCAGCTCCATGACAGACTTTATACAAAAGGGTGGAGATTGGACACTGAGCTAGAGGGATCTTCCGTTCAGTGGAATTAGTCCTATGTTGGAACTAGTCCTATATATTGTTTGGTCCTGAATCTAGAATGAGCTAAAGAGGTTTCAGATATCTCAGAAATGAGGGATATTTGGATTTCTTTTTTTGGACCAATCTTCTTGCGGAACAGTGAACTCCCAATAACATCTGATTAGTTCTGTTGGCGCTGTATTTTCTGACAGCCTGGACTTGACTGTCTTCTCAGATTTGTTTTTGCTGTGCAGGACTTAGTAAAAGGAATAGCCACGACATAAAGCTGGTATAAGGAGAGAACAGATCCCTAATGCATTATGTAACAATGGGCTTAGATCCTCAAATTCATTTCATTTAAGACACAAGCTATAAAGGCAGAAAGGGACAGTGCCTTTCTCATTTCAGCTACCAAATCCATCCAAATAGACATGTTCATTGTCAAATTTTTATTCAGTTTTCAATAAGAAGAATTAGCTATATATGTTTGTAACATATATTGTGCGCGGTATTATTGTAACATCAAACAAGCTTTCAACCATTGCAATTGTTTTAAGCTGCTGTAATAAAGAGGGCATGAGGGAGTTGCTTCAGATTTTTTTAAATGAAAATATTCTCAGAAACTTTCAATAAGCTTTTTGTTATCTATTCTGCTTCATAGACAAAATATGCAGGGGTGCTGTTTTCCTCCTAATGTGAAGTGCTTTCAGTGACTCCGAGTATTTAAAATCAGAGCAATCGTTTTAAGTGTTTTGTTGTACCAACAGTAGAAGCCTCATTGAGTTAAATTGGTTTCGCTACATTACCTATTGGATTAGCAAACCAGTTAAGAACTGATGTAAGAGCTTTTACTTTAACTTGGATAAATTCTTTCATTTTTACCCAGAAACAGGACAGACATTCTGTATATTAACTAACATCTTAACAGTGCTGTCACTGCCAGCATTACTTTCAAACAAATCATGCAATATCTTGCTCTTCTTCATCTTGTGCTTTCTGATTCTTTTCAACTTCTTGAGGCAGCAAGAGCTATTTTTTAACATAAATACAATAGTCTGCATAAGTGCCCCACAGAAAGCACTCATGAATACAGAATGTTACTTTCTCTTCTGTTTTCAAGACCAAAGTAGACTTTTACAAGCCCTTGGGCACTGAATAGGCAGGATTTCATTATGGGATGAAATCTCTGAGGTTATTTTGAGTTTCCTTCTAATGCATTTTACCTTCCAGTTCAATAGCTGGAATGTCTATTTTGTCCGTTTATAGAAGCTCCAATTTCTGTATATCTACATTTTATTCACATTTAGAATGATTACATTAACACATATCCCACTCTTTTTCTCATAGACATGCCAGCCCATAGAGCAGTAATCTAAATTGCTGAAAGGAATACAAATGCTTTCAGGTGCGGCACAGAAAAGGTGCCTTCTGATCTGTCACGTACTTTTTTTTTTTCTTCCCCCCCCCTCTCCTTGATGCTAGTACAACCCATCCAAAGTTAGCATTCAACTGACATCAAATTTAGTTTATTTCTGTTTGTTAAGGCCATCATGAAATTAGACTTGAACAGGGCATTGTCTTTAGATGTTAATATGTCTAAAGTATTAATGGCTGATGATTTTTAAGTATGATGATTTTAAATGAAAAAAAAAAAGTAAAGCACACACAAAAGTTCAGAAGATTAAAATTTATGCAAAATTCCAATCATTACACCGTACTCCTGTACTGAATTTTCTTCTTAAAAGAGTTTGAATGGCATCTGACTTTTCTATTTCTGGCTCTGGAAACAGATTTAAGAAAATCCCACTCTTCATGATGGAAGTGTTCTGTCTTGTGCTACTCATGCAAATGCAGTAACAGTAGCCGAAACACCTGTGCTCCCCTCTGAGTCACCTTGTTCCTGGAATGGACACAATTGCCGTATGTATGCTCACAGTGCACATTTCTGACTGCCTGCAATGTTTTGAGATTCTTTTTTTTCCTTTATTTATGCTTCTGTCTACAACGCTGAGATAGTCTAGCCTTCTGGCTTTGGGGTTTTTTTTGAGGAAAAGATTGCTGCCAACTTTTACTTTGATCAGTCACAACTGAGCTGTGCACCTTGAAGTTCTGCAGTCAAACTACAGAAAAAATTGATTGAACATATCTTTTGAAGAAGTCAGCAGGGCATGCAGCCTATGACTCTCTCCCAGATGAAGAAGCAACTAATTTTGTCCAATAACCCCATGTGATTACTCATTTGGCTTCAGTGTAAGGAGTTATGTCAGGTGCACAATTGCAAACTATCACTGCTGAAGTAATTAGATTAGACATTGCCTTTGTAATATCTGCAGCCGCCTTCTTGCTGATTACTCTAAATAACCAGCCACTGCACACTAGAGGGACTAGGTCAATGCTTTGTTCTCTGCTCTTTAATAACTTTAATTCCAAAATCATGGATTATTTTCTTATGATTTACACTCCACAGGAACTTGCTGCAAGTATTTCTTCAGCTGAATTTGGTCATTAGTTTCACTCTTAGCAGCTGACCCTGACAGGCAGTGTAATAAACCAACAGCTAGAGAAACCAGCAGGATACCAAAAGGTTAGACTCTGCTTTCACAGCAGTAGTTAATCTACTGATTTTAAACCAAAGATTATTTCTGATTTATGCAAGTGTAACAGAAAAGAACACTATGGCCTTTCTAAAGGGTGTAGTGCTGTTGTCCTTCAAAGCATTGAGCAGAATATTTCAGTCTTGCCTATGAAAGTGCATCATCCAAGAGTTACATTTAAACTGCTGATGCTTCTGAGGCCAGACAAGAATTAGGTCAGGTGTAAATTGAAAAAGCTCAGTTTTAAGGTGAAAGGAGAGGTAGAAGGGGGAATTGAGATGTGTCAAGGACCTGACCCAAGATCATGGAAAAAGTAACAACTTAGTAAGGAAAAGGCATTGTAAAATCATGCTTCTGCTGTCTTTATTCCATTCTGCACTTAATCATTATATAAAACAGTAAGAATGATTCAGAAGAGAGCAGGAGGGGTTAAACTTCCTTGGGGAGAAAGGGATTATGACCAAAAACACACTTAGAAAACAATAGTGTATTTCTGTAATGTAGCATTTCATCAACATCAGGAACAAACACGAGGAAAAATAAAATAGAAAGAGGAGAAGCCGGAGGAAAAAGAGAAGCCTGATTACCTGCATATATTGAAGGAGATGCAGAATTTCATTAGCTTTCTGGATGAGGTGAAAGTCAAGTAATACTTTGCTTTAATTCAGTATTTGAGAGTCTCAGAAACTATGGTAAATAGCACCACATAAGTACTAGTTGGATGCACTTACCTAGTTGGAGGATAAGTTTCTGTCTCTCCTGAAGGGTTTTTCTTCTGTAAAACTCAAAGATACAGGAAATAAATCAGTATCATTATATCAATTTTGCAGATGATGCAGTGAAATGCTTAACTAAGATTCCCCAACAAGTCAGTCGCAAGATCTTGGAGCAGAATCCTGGTGTCTCAGCCCAGGGCTAGACTGGTGAGAACTTTGTCGAACAATTACAGCTTGAGGTCAGTTTGTGCTTTCCAGCACACTGTTGGCAGATAGTTCTTCCATTATAGCAGAAACTAAAAATTGAGGTGAACCTAAGCCTGACTTACAATGGGAGTGTATTTTCTATTCTAGCTCAGGTCAGGATCATTATTTTTTCTTCAAAGCATTCGCTTAATTCAGTGATATTGAACACATCTTATTTTAAGTTATAAATCTGTGTTAAAATGCTCTGTCTTTCAGTGGTGGTCATATGAAATGAAACCATATGTCACAGATAAGTAATGCAGGAGGAATGTGCGCATACTTCCCTGTGATCAGATGCTTGTTTCATCCTTATTGCAATTGCAACTATTAATCATCAGCCACTATGTTCCAGATCCCCATCTTCAAAGCCCAGTGCAGCTCTTCTCTTATCTGCATCTTTTGGCTTGTTTAATCTTGCACCTCCACATGCTCCCTCCCATTGTAGCTTTCAGCCACTTGCTTTGCTTCCTTCTTTCCCTCCCTCTCTCATTTAATATTTTCTTTTGTGTCAGTCTTTATATTTAAAACAACCTCTCACTTTCAAGGCAACAAAATCCTTAAAATAAAAAATTTCACTTTTTAAGTGTCTTACATTGGTTTCCTACATTAACAATATTTCAGTTGTTTTAATCCATATCCCAATATATTTACGGTGGGGTTTTTTAGAGATTAATTGTGAAACTTGTGTTTGTTGTGAATACTGCGTTTGTCTACTGAGTTCACTGGAATTATTTACAGAATGAAGTGTTATTTTGCATGAGTTGGGTGAGAGGATCTAGTCCTGAATTAAGGAGTACTCACAAATTTCATTGTCAAATAATGGAAGGGAAGAGGCCTGACATATTAGGTCAGCCTCTGAATAAAAATGGCAAAAATATCCAAAGCAACTGACTAACTTAAAGCCAGTTATGACATTTTTTTACTTCACTCAGCTATTTAGGGACAGAGGCAAAAAGGATATTTTCAGAGGCACACATGGTAGACTGTCACTGAAAATTAACAGAACGAATTCTAAAGTGCTTCCTGAAAATGGAGTCCGAGTTCCTTCGTTATCAAGCGCCTTTAAAATTTTTCCCAATCCAACATAGGAAGCTTGAGCTTTCTCTTTGTTTCTAAATCGATTTTATCTATTTTTGGGCCTATTAAACTAATAAATATTACTGTGTTTAAGTGTTTAAACTTTCATTAGCTTAGATCTTAAATGTAATACAGTCATTATTGACAATTCAGTAGAATTTTATGTAGTATATTTTATTTCATGCTTTGACTAAGATCATTGAAATGTTTTCAATATTTTATCCAAGACAAATAATAATATAAGAAAAAGCCTCCACTCCCGTCTATTCCCTTTTACTTTGTCCATGAGATTTTTATGATTAAAAACTCCAACTTTACTGCTACTGTTAAACCTAGACCATCCCACAGAAGGCCAGATGCAGAAAATCATTTGTGTGGAAGTGAGGAATTAGCTCTTCCATTACAAAAAAGGAAATGATCTGAGTGTGAAAAGCCAAACCTTCATTACTGATCAACCCTTGAAGTGGAGGAAAACCATGGTAATTCAAGATTTAAACTTTTGCTGCAAATATGTACATATGAAAAATTGTCTCATGGTAATACAGGAAATAAGGAGCTGGGATTGTCTGGCAGAGTAGAGTTATTACTGTATCAAATCAGATCAGTAATAAATTGCTGCTTTTAGTAGGAATCGATAGCAGGACTTTCTTGACTTTAGAAGTGTCTCGAGCTCATTGGAAAATATTTTGAGAAGAGATGGATCATTACTGTTTCAGCAAGGGCTTTTTAGTCCATAGGTATTGTTCAATTTGTAGCTCTTCACATGAATTTTCTTTTTTTTTTTACATTGTGTATGCAACCCAGTATATAACATTGACTGCTGCAAAGGCTGCTGGGAACACGGCTCTGGCATATATATCAATGGTATCAGCATCAATGGGCTTAAAGAGGGACTTCAGACCACTCTTTTTATCCAGTTTCATTACTTGCTGCTGTTTTGTCTCTCCAGTTTCTATTTCTATTGTGCCATACGATCCAGGCAGGCTTCTGGGAATTCGGTGCTGCCTATTGGAAATGGCCAGTTCCTGGTTCACACCAGCTATGGAAAGGGAAAACAGAACAATGGCATTCTTCACGTTTATCTGCAAAGGAAAGAGGAGAACCTATAATAGCAATTTATAGGGCAAAGGTAGTGTACTTCATCCAAGCTAGCCATGATACTGATATGGTGAAATACTTATGAGATCCATAAGTGCTGAATGGTATTTATCACTTGCACCATTGAGACAGCATGTTTAGGCCCTTTTGACTGAAAATAATTGACTGACTTCAAGCAGACAGTTATCGCGTTGTGTGGCCAAAGCCAATAGGCACTTCTCAGGCTCTTGTCAAAGCTGAGAGAACGTGGAGGTGGGACAGAAAACGAATATGGATCAGTCGTATCTGCTACAGCTTAATAAAATGAAGTAATAATCATCATAAATAATACCCAGGGTGCCAGAGAGTTCAAAAATATGTAGGCCTGGGTTACAAATTGTGAATTGTCAAAAAAAAGTTTCTTAATCAATTCACTCTGCTTCATCACTAACATGCATGTATGGACATGAAGAAAGCAGCGAAGTGCATCTGAAGTTCCTGGAAGAAATTTCATTAACGGACTCCTCTGTTCAGTTTCACTGGGCTTCATAGCTACATAACTTATATCCATGCTAATTATATCTGTATTTACCTTATGCAGCTTGGGTGTAAAAAATGTAGTCTCCAGGGGACAACACTGAAAACTACAGGCATAGTTTTTGTTTTGCTGACAACATTTTATAATGCTGTAGCACAGCTAAAAGAGTCTTAGCAGAAGCAGCTACTAAAGAATACCTTCTGAGAAAAGGCCTTTCTTCCCCATCGCATGTAATACTGTCATAATGACTTTGCCCTGACCCTACAGGAGCAACTCAAGGTTACTGTACCTTACACTGAGGACTGGTCAAATATCAAAGGGTCTAAATGTATTCTCAAAGTGTAAGATGTACAAATCCGTCTCAAGACGTGCTTTGCCTCTCTTCTTACATGTTATCTCTTACTCTCCAGTTCCTATCTTAAATACAGCAACAAACCATGTAAGAGTATGTTGTGTTTAGTGCTAACCATGCTCAAGGGGAAATTAGCAGTTGCATTTGGTTGCTTGTCATATTAATGTGACAAAAAAATTAACCAGGATTTTATTTTTTTTTCAAAAGGGGTAGAAGAATTTTCTTCCATATTAGAAAAAGGTCATGATCCAGGGTGATTGCTTTTGCAAAGTTACTCACAGTATTACACTTACTGACCTCTCCACTCTGCCTTCTTGCCTTTATCTTGTTCTTTTGCTTTTTCATGTAGTCAGCATTGAAATGTGCAAATGCATATTCTACCAGTGCAGCGAAGACAAACACATAGCAAATCCAGAAGTAAACATCAAGTGCCTTGATGGCAGATGCTCGTGGAAGCGAAGATCGGGCACTGACCATCAGTGTAGTCATAGTAAGAACAGTAGTTATACCTGCAGTGTAGTGTGAGAAATTTTACTGTAGGTTTCACAGTATACACTATAATAAGTGTATTTACTAATCTGAAGCTGAGGAATATTTTCACAGTAGAAGTCCCTTAATATTGATATTCAAAACAGGGGAGCTTGTAAAAAACTGTGCATTTGTATGCAGCAAAGGCAGCTTTGAACATGTTATCCTTGGTTTTGATCTAGATCAGGACAAACAAAACCAGACAACTTAACCCTCAAAAACTTTTGCATCTGGACTTGTAACCCTTACTTAGGCAAACAGATCCACAAGCTCTAGGAACATTTTTTTGTCACTGTCCCAGTTCCTTCAAATCAATTCTTTCATACATCTGCCTCATTCAGTACTGCTTTTAACCCTCTTTAGGTGGTTATTTTCTGTTGTTTACTGAGGCAGCTGCTCTGATAGCATGACAGAAATTAAAACATGAGGAAAATCTTTTAAGGGAGCATTTCTTCTGCAAATGTAAACATAGTATTCATAAATGCACCTTCATGGAAAATGAGGATTATTAGAGAGCATAATTACAACTTCAGCATACCCGAAACATTCAAGGCCAGGCTGGACGGGGCTCTGAGCAACCTGACCTAGTTGAAGGTGTCCCTGCTCACCGCAGGGGGGTTGGGCTAGATGACCTTTGATGGTCCTTTCCAACCCAAGCCATTCTATGATTCCCTGTTGGTTCCCCAAACTATCTGTTTTACCTAATGACACTCTGGCAGGCACAGCTGACTGACTGATCCAGAAGGATACCCACGACATGGCAACTAGTAAGATAGAAGGAACATAAGACTGAATGATGTAAACTCCTCGATTTCGCCGAAGGTGGAAGTGGAGACTGAGCCTGGGAAACTGACCTGCTGGAAAAAAAAGCAGACAAAGAAAGATTCTGACTGTGTGAATTACAGTTAAACTGATATTCAAAATAACATTTCCTATAATAACACAGATCTACATTCTTAAACATCTTTTGGACAAAGATCACAAAAAGATTTTTTGAATGTTGTTCAATTAGTTTTCATAAACCCTGCATGAGGTACTGCAGTTCTCATCAGCTAAGAATAGGTCAAATGATTTGTCTCAGGTCATATCAATGCCAGATCTGAAAATAAAATCATGAGTCTTCTCAAATAACAGTATTGCTTCAAAATGTGTACTGTCTTATCATCTGCTGTAGAAAGTCCTCCAGATACTAAATTTAGATTTTTTAAAAGGCCAAGTTAATTTCAAACTCAAAAAAGAGCTTAGAGGAGATGTGCAGCATAAAGGAGAATCTGAATACATGAAAGAGGATGAAAAATCAGCAGGAAAGAAATTACTCCAATCTTTTACAAACATTGCAATAAACCCAGTGATACGTGCACACACCACTGACTTCTAATGGATAGAATTAGCATGATCTGACCGTACATCATAAGCTTCATAACATCAGAGCTAATGGAAATTTTTCTTTATCCAAAGTTGTAAATTAGGTCAAGAAAATGTGAGCTATACCTCAAGTGTATTTTACCGAGTGCTGATTGGCTACTCCATGCAGTATTTTGTCAAACATACAGAGATAAAGGACAAAATATGCTACAGTGGCTACCTGAAGGCTCAGCAAAGGTTGGCATTTTTCACATGCGTAAGCTAAGGAAAACCCTTACCAGAAACCTGACAGGTTCTTAAATTAGTTACTTAAGAAGAGGGATTTTCTATTATACATATAGGAGGTTTCCCTATGCAGGAAAGTCTGATACTGTCCCTGAATTGAAGACAGATCCTGTTACCAGATTTGAAGTTCATCATTTCTGTTGTGAACTGATAATTGGTAATTGTGAATTGAGCAAGCTGCAGCTTATCCAGCCCATGGATTTCCTCTTGGTTTTCTGACCAGTGGTAGACGATGTCCTCTGAAGAGTAGCCATCTGCCAAAAGAAAGCTGAATAAACACAAAGTTTGAGGAAGAAATTAAGAACTTAGAAGACTCATAATGGAAGTCCTCTAATTCCTCTGCTATGCTGATTTTCATCAGTCCCATTGCAAACATGCTGTGATTCAGTCTGGATAATTCACCGTCCTGGCAACATCAATGTTGCCAGTGTCACATTGGAATAGCTTTCCTACAGGGAGAGTAATCCAAGTTGATTCACACCGACTAGCAATATGTGGTATGGCACAATGCACTTCAGTGTCATGAGAAATATTCAAATTATCTCTCAAAGAGCCCATTTGCATACTCACTTAAAGTAGAGTAACTGTTACTGTAGCACTCAAACTAGCCTACTTCCCTGCACTGTGCTTGGATCTCCGAGTCACAGAAATTTCTCATTGTAAAAGAAAATGTCTACCAAATCTAATCTATCTATGCCTATCCTACTGAAGACAGATCAGAGTACAATTCTGTACTGCAACTCTATCTCCAAGTTCACACATTGATTTTATGAGACAGGTACTCTGTACCAGTCAGGCAGTGTCAGGGAAACTTTCCGTTGTCAGGGATTCCCCCAGTGGCCTCAAAAAAGTGTGTGTCCAGTTGGCTCTATATCTCCCCTTGCAAGCCCTACAGTGCTTTTACAAATGGATGCTGCGTGACAGTGAGGTATATAGCTGATTTGTTCATACAAATCCCCACTCTTGGAAACAACTGTTAGGGCCTCCCCCAGGCTTAAAGTAGTTTAATAAGAAAACAATGTCTATGCAAACTACCTATGCAGTGTTTTTCTGTCAGTTCTCCTCCTAACAGCTTTTGAACTTCCTCAGTATTTTCAGCCAAAATGACAACAATGTAAAGGTTTCAAAGATGCTAGATTCTTGAAAGTTTTGTAAGAAATGGTATGTAAAGAACAGAAAATCAAATTTGTGCATCCAGTTAGAGAACAGCAGTATAACTCTGACGCATGTCCATTCTGAGATGAACCAGCTAGCTTGACAATCACCGTGTATATCAGCCTGTTAATGACTGCAGTTTGGCATGGGTGGCAGCTGGAAGATAACTGCTAGGGAGAATTGCAGGACACCAGGGACATGAGAGAAGGGGGGGGTACGTATGAGGGGATTTATGTAATATGCAAATCCATAGGAAATCAATCTTTGCTAGTTCTGCTGTTAATGAACAACTGGCTACTAAACCATTCATTTAAAGAGGCTTTATTTCTACATGTTTGTTTCACTGAAATCAAAACCCTTAAATTCAATAAAAAATTCAGCCACCACCAAAACTCCCTGCAGAACTTGCTGGGAGAGAGAACTGATTGCTGGTTAACTGTCTGCTGCCTCTGCATTTGGCGATTACATAAGTAAAACTGTAGATTGCTATTTTTGACAGGATAAAATGGTATGGTGGTTAATTGCCTAGAAAACAAAGTCAGTGCTAAAAAAAACAAAAAGAGAAACTTGCATCAATAGGCCAGTAGATCTGCTCAGGAACTGCTATTCACAAATCTCTGGAACCCTCAGGACCTGTAGACTCTTTGATACAAAAACCACAAAAGGCCAGATTCATTGCCATTGATTGGGTGGCCCCTGCTTGTGTCAGTGATGAATTTCATTCAGAAGTATTAATGCTCATGGGAGTTACATGCTGATCATAGATAAAATACAGGTTGGACAAAATACAAATTCATTCTTCACCCTCCTTTGTGAGTACAAACGAATTTGAGCCAATCCATCAAGTATTGTGATTAATTTCCTTGCCTAGGCAAGCTAAGCAGTGATGTAAGGGTTAGTCACAATGGCATTCATTAAAAGCAGGGAATTCTTTCTTTTTCCTGTTCTCTCATAAAGAAAAGAGAGCACTTCAAATTTTGCCTGCAGGCTTCTCTACTTATTCTCACTGGATTTGATGCAAACCTCAGTAATGCTAGTGACTGTCACAATTGCACTAGTTTTACGTCAAGCACAAAGTTCCAGACCTTCGTCAGCAGGACTGTAGGTTGTTCAACTTCACTAAATTAAATCCTATAGTTTTGAATTGGATCAAAGCTGAACGGGTATTGAAAAGTCCATAGTCTAATGCTCAACACAGAGAATGAACAGATTCATGTTTGTACCCTTTATTTATAAATCCTAAGGCACCCCTTACTTTTCATTGACTAAAGCAGAATCATTTCGGCAAACTCCAGCAAGCTAAGTACCACATATGCAGGCTTTAAACAAAATACAGATTATATGAAATGCTGTACTCAGCCCTTACAGCTCTCCAAATCCAACATGCATTCTTGCTCATCCATTGGATACTTGGAAAGGTCCATGTCACAGGCCACTGTTGAGGTAATCCTGTTCCAAGCAACGTGAACACCAGTTAGTTGCATTCAGATAGAGCCTTTTTCTCAGGACTCAAAAGACTAAATGGAAAACTTTGAAACCTTAATACTAATACAGGAAACTATTTTCAAAATTCTTATGGCTATTGCCTTTACTAAATCTGTGGGAAACCCAAAGGTGGGGGGAAATTGAAGAAAGGTGAAATGACTTGTCTAATGTCAGAGGATGCTTTAGCTACTTCTCATGATAAAAAAGACTTTTCTGAGTCAAATCTACTCCCTCTCACTGTCCCCAAGATCACTACTAATACCTTAAGGGTGACTGGACTTAAAATTTCAAAGGTGCACACTCATTATTTTTTAGAACATTACACAATTAACTTTAAATATAGTTACTGAGTTATAGCAAGAACACTCTTCCAAACTAAGGAAATACTCCTTTCTCTGTTTGAAAGATGGGTATGTTGAGCCTAAATCAGGCTCATAGTTCCCTTGGAAAACAGTAAGAGAGTGGAAAATGGAATCTTTGCTCTGTATTCAGCATCTCCTTCCCTGGTAACCAAATAATTATGAGATGCTTATCTCACATTAAGGACATTCTGAAAGAAGTGATCAATGATTATGCAGTGGAAGATGTGTTAGCGTTGCCAAAGAAACCTTCCTGGATGTGTAATCCTTGTAAAGCAAAGGGATCTCTGATAGGAGTCACCAGTACTTTCTTCCATTTTAAATTAATATTTATTTTAGGAAATCATCTTAGGAAAAATGAGTGATTACTTAGTCTGTTCAAAAAGTTAATACATGATAGAGTACACTTGCACTCTTTCTCACTCACCTGATGCTGTATAAAATTACTCCATCTGGCTGGAGCCTGATAAGTTTGTTTTCCACAGTCACATCATGGAACCAGGCAGACTTGGCATTTACTATGAAAGTATCTGGCAACCAGAGCTTGTCCACAAACCGGCTGTCTAAGCCCAAAGTTTCATTGGTGTGGTTGTAAGACAGACGGTCATCTCGCCAGCTCTGGTGCAAAAATACCGTCATGGTATATTCCTATGACAACAGAAATCCCAATTAAAAAGTGATGCTAAACAAACACAATGATAATGTCTTGGGACTTGGTCAAAAATCATTGTATTAGCCTAGAAATGTATTAACTGCTTCCAGTGCAAATAAGCGTTTTTATACTCGGTCAACCATAGAGCTGCCTAAGCATTTTAATTTCTGTCATATGCTCCTACCATGGATAAAGCCAAGATATCAAAAAGTGATTCCGTGTCAGTGTTTATATAACACGTTGCAAGAGTTGTGTATGTGTTAATGAAGAAAATCAGTTTATGTATCTCCAAAGTACAACTTCTGTTTTTGAAGGTTTTTTAAAGCAAAACTAAAAAATCAGGTGAAGTTATGCATCTGTAATGAAGGGAAAGGATGGAAGGAAAGTCAAAGTTTTGGTTTTAAAATTAAATCTGTTGTGTTCAGAAATGCAGTTAACCCATGCCTATGCTTGTTTATGTGACCTGTAGGTTGTTACACTCCACTGCTTTATTGGAAGGTCTTTACACAAAAAAGAGGAGCATCTCACAACCAATCATTCCATTAGCTTCTTTTTGGAAGTATCTGTGGTGAAAAGGAATTTGAACAGGAGTTGGTGTTAATACTTAAAATTAGGCTTTCTGTTAGTAAGTGCTACACAAATCCAACCTTCCTAACTGCAGCAAGAAATCTCAGTGACTTACACATGGCTAGATTCTTGTAATTGCCAATGTCTGCCAGAAGAGACTCTGCCTGTGTCTTAAAATACAATGTTTGTTCTTTGCAATATCTTCTCACGGTAATTTCTCCACTCTAAACATGTTTGGGATTAACTGTCTCTCTATTTAGTTAGTTTTCTACACTTCCTGTCCTTGCAGTACATACGTTCACAACTTGGTAGGTTTAGCTGATAACGTACCATGTTCACTTCTGAGATGTGGTCAATGCTGGCTACTTCAATTGCAAGAGCAACATTAACAGGAGGACCTGAGAAAAAATATTTGAATGGGGTGATTTGCATCATCATAGTACCTACAAAAATACAGATGACCCAAGACTTAATTCTTTCATACAGAGTGAATTCATAAAAGTGTTTTCCATGATAAAGTACACTTTCCAAGTAAAATCTACCATAATGCAAGAGATTCTAATCTTTTACAGGTTGTGTCCTCAATTTCCAACAGAACACCTCTCTTCAGTAATAAAGAATATGAGATATAATAACAACTACTGAAAATTATGGAATCCTTTCTGAAAACCACATCATCTGGTTTAAGACAACATGACTTGAAGCAAATGCAGAAGTTATTGCCATTTAACGTAATCCAGAATTCCTTCAACTTAGATGTGAGTGATGTAAGAACTGTATCAGCAAGAAGACTGCATTGCTAATTCTGTTGTACAGTCTATTTTTTCAAAATCAAGCAAGTTGTTGATTGTTATGATTTCCTGTTTCCATCTAATAGATAATCACAACCTTTTAATCATGTAGAGGATGAAGTTTACATAAACATCAGAGGGTAGAAGGATTTTAAGAAACAAAAGAGACATTATTCTCAAAGTCTCACCTCCAATCCCAGGCCTGAAATTACGTGCATACCCTTTCATTAAATCATCCAAGTTGGGTAACCAGGATATTTCAATGTTGGAACCTATGTAATCTCCGATGTCATTCATAGCTCTAGGTAAAGAGAAGAAGTATCTTTTAAAACTTGGCCATGTTTACAAACAGGAAAATAACAGAAAATGGAAGACATTAACTTCTTTTACACCAGAGACCCCTTACGGTATAATCAGCTATATTGGTAATTTAGTGGAAAAATACTGTATATAGATAGGAAAACCACTTCAGATATTTTGGTTTAAATCAAAACATATTTCAGGCAAGACTACGGCCTCTTTCTGAAATACAAGCACATACTTTTTTAAGGTTTTTTCTTTAAAAAAAAATAAGTAGAAAAAAAAAGATTTAGAAATGTAAAGAAAGCATGAGGTAAGCCAAGATATTTTGTGTACTGCATAAAATGCATCTGTGGATGCTGAAATGCAGCTATGTGGGTAGCAGGACAGAGCAGCTGGGATAGCTCCTAGTACCACAATGGAACAGCTGAGATCAAGAAGGCTCGTATATTGTCAAATGTGATGGGAAAACAGTAAAAATTACACAGCTGGAATTTGGATTTAACATCTTCAATACTGTCAAAAGTACCATTGAGCCTCAGAAATATGAAAAGCAATGCTAATAGAAGGTGTACAAACACCTGAAAACTGTAAAGATATGGTTAAAAAGGAGATCGCACTTAAAAAATGAACAACTGAAAGCACTGAAGCAACGAAGGGGGCATCCCCACGGCCCCGACCCAGCATAGAGCTGCCCGTGGGCCAGACCTGAACCTCGGTGGGAGCAGGCTGTGGCACTGGAACTTGGGAGGTGCTGTCTGCGGTGCCCCGGTGGTTATCCCTCATCCCGAGCCAAAGAGGTGGCTGCCTACAGTCCAGGTGACTCAGGACCCTCCAGAAACCTCGAGAGGGGCCCATTGTTCTGCAGTGCGAGGAGCTGCCCATAGTGGTGAGCCTGAAGGATCTGGCCATTGTCCTGGAACCTGAGGTGTGCTCCATGATCCTAGAAATGTAGGGGCAAGAGTCCTGACTGTGGTCCTGGATTTGGGGCCATTCTTGTCCATGGTCTTGAGCGGTAAGTGAGGCATCCATGGCACTGAAATGTCTCTGTCCCACTCCACCTTCCCAAAGGTCCCCCAGAGTTTTGGGCATATAGGGATGGTTCCATCATGTTGGGAAGGCCCCAGCTCACCTCTTTGTGCTGTTTTGCACTTGCCAGCATCAGGCAGCACGGGTGTTTGGCCATCTGTCCTCAAGTCAGGAGCGTGGGATGCCATAATGCATGCATCCTTTTGTAGTCACTCTTGGGACCTGAGTGAGCCACCAAACAGGCAGTAGGTTTTGTCTGGGAGGTAATGTGTTGCTGTCAGATTTGTGCAGCATGCCACTGTCCCCCTCCCAGAAATAAGGCCCCATCTCTCAGGTGCTAGGCATATGCTTCTTTCTGATCCAGTGATGCTCCTTGAAGACATTAGCACAGTTTCTTGTTGCTATTTTCCACCACCTGGCAGATGCCAGCCCCTCAACCCTCCTAGTACAAGCAGTCATGTGAATATTCCATAATCGCTTGTAACCAAAGACAAGATGATACTGTCTTCACTAACTGTTTAAACTGAGCTGGCAGACTTCATTTGAAGATCTGTGCCTGCTCCCATAATTCCTCTTGCCAGCACTATGATTGACATTACAGGAATAGATAAATGAAGGACTGTGACAACGTCTACCACAACTATTTGCAAAGAGAAAACTTGCCAGTGGTTTGACAGGGCCTGTATCTGAATGGAAGTACTATATAAAACCAGTCTGAGCACCCTTTCAGCATTTTCCACTAAGCCCAGCAATAAATATGGCATTTGAGAGATATATATCACTAGTAACAGAAAAGAAACTCATTAAACATCACTGAAAGGCTGCAAAATAACATACCGTAAACATATTCTGCCTTGGTACTTGCGTAGCTTTTCTAGAGTGTCCATGTGCCATTGACCCACATAAAGCATGTTTTTTCTCTCCAAAATATGCCCGTCTGGGCATTCAGCTCAGCACATGCTGTTACTGCTAGCACAGTAGCAGAGTATTCTACAATAACCAACTCTTCTTCTCACAGGGGACTGAAAGAAAAATCTTTGGTTGCCCTGGCCATAAAATTCTTGCCCCACCTGTGTGGAGTCAATTATATAAGGAAGGGGTTGTGGGATTACAATGTATAAATATAAGTTCTGAGCAGCAAAGACACTGAAAACTTGCATTGACGGAGCTGTAAAAGCTTAAGTGACCTTAAAGCATAGGGATGCTGCTCTGAAATGAAACTTCATTAGTTCATGGCAAAATGTTAAAATTGGGACTATATATTAAAGTGCATTTATAATGTTTCCTTGCCATGAGCACACTGCTGTATGTTCATCTCAAATGACTATCTCAGGTATTTCTCAGGTTCCTGTATCTCTTCTGAGCAAGGATCTTGGAAGACTCAGAGCCATTTTTTCAGCTACATAAATTGGAATAACATAACTGATTTAGACAAGGGCTTTGAAGATTTATAACAGATCTTGACAGAGTTTTTTTCCTTCTTTGTTGGGTCTCATCAACTATATAAACACTTCTTTCTATCAGACTGCTGTTTCCTATGTGCTGGTCTTTCAGTCATCCAACTGTCAGTATTTACTTCAATGAAACTACAGTTTCATAATACTCAGCAAGATCCGGATGCTAAGGTCTGGCTTTCTTCTGCAATACTATCAAACGCTGAAGTTCAGAAATTCTTTCATTTATCTTCTTTTACATTCACTACCCTGTTTCTGGAAATACTAAGGCTATCAGTTAATACAGAAAACAAATAATTTTTTAAGTTAGGCCTTGGCAGATTAGAGAATGTGAGACTATGTTGAAATGTTTAAATGTGAGACTATGTTTAAAAATGTATTTATTTGTAACTTCTCAGTCTCAGCCATAGATAAGTAATGGTATTCCTAATCAGTAAAATACGTGAGCCCCTTTTATAGGTAAAGAATGATACTTTAAGTCTTTACATAATTAAAGTAAGTAACTAGAATATGCTTGAATTAATATATGTGCCTAAAATTTCTGCCTTTTCAGTAGAAGATGGTGCTTTTTGACTCCAGTTGCTAAAACTGCAGCCAAGTTCTGTAAAGTGTTCTGAAAACAATAGTCAAGTCAAAAGGTGACTACACCGTAGTGACCTATCTTGCGTGCCTGATCTGTGAGGATGGGAGAATCTAGCTTATGCTTCCGACATATACAATAATATGAAAGTGCTAGGTACAAGTGATTGCAAAATTAGAATACCATGTGTATTTACGAGTACTTAACCTGAGAAAAATAATAAAAACAAATTCTGCTGCTCCCCTTTCACAATAGATATTGCTACTTGTGTGCATCAAGAACTCATCCCCAGATAACTAACTTATAATCAGTTACTTGCTATAAAAGAAGTAATGTCACTATAAGAACTGCCAGGAGCCTCATCTTTTTTGAAAAAGCATTTACAGTATGCAGCAGTTATCCTGTGTCAGTGTTCTATTTTGATGGCATTAAGGAGAGCCATAGAGCTAAAAGGAAGTTAAAATAATGCAAGTTGGCTTAAAAACTGTGGGCTGTAGCTGTCCATGTGTTTTAAGCAGATTACAATCTAGAGGGAGTTTTACTTAAATATCCATGACACAATTAAAAAGAATCTTGTTTCTATTATTAATAGAGCTTTAGGGTCAGATCATCAGTGTAACAAACGTGTTGAAGTTAGTGGAGCTATATGCGCCTAATACCAGTGGGGCTTATTAAAGTATTACTGTTGAAATAGTTTTATGTCTAGATTTACTTTGCTGATGCTTATACTACTGGTTCCTTTTTAAATTTCTTTGAAATGGGCAACAAAATTACTCTTACTCAGTTACTGCCATTCTCACACACTAGCATGCTGCTCACAGAATGGCTTCTAGATACTCAGAGAGAATATGTGAATGAGAATAACCTACAGTTTCATTTACAAACAGTTGTCACTGAGTTACTAAAAGCTTTTGCCAATATTAGGCTGTTTTCATGCCGATAATTAAGGGACTAGAGCATCTCTCATATGAGGAAAAGCTGAGAGAGCTGGGACTGTTTAGGCTGGAGAAGAGAAGGCTCAGGGGGGATCTTATCAATGTATATAAATACACGAAGGGAGGGTGTAAAGAAGGCAGAGC
>JAVKLA010000001.1:2519982-2539960 GCA_034782735.1 Sagittarius serpentarius
CTGGGTGGCCCTGCTTGAGCAGGGGGTTGGACCAGATGACATCCAGAGGTCCTTTCCAACCTCAACCGTTCTGTGATTCTGTGAACCTATGTTGTACCTTTAAACTACCCAGTGATCACTTTAAACAGCCGTGTTCTTCAAATTACATTTTGTCAGACTGACACGGAGACTGATGGAGCAAGGGAAATAATACAGACATAAGAACTAATGTAGCAGGGGCTGTATGCTTGGGTTTATGATTCAGCATGGTGTAAATGAGTCCAAGCTCTGCTTGTGTCAGCCTGATCTGTGCTTTTTACGTCTAAAGTCATCCCAGGTCCTCCAGCATAGTAGAAATCTCCCATTCCATTCTTTTTTGTCCCCCAAGAATATTAAGGGAGAGGAGAAATAAGAAACTCAAGAATATTATTCTACCTATAATATTTTCATTTCTTTTTTATCTGATGAAGACAAAAGTGTGAATATTAACAGATAGTGTAGCAGCCCTCATTCAAAAATTATGGCTTTGGAAAGCAGACCTTTATTTTCATGGAACTTTACAAGCCAGTTTGTGATAACTCCTTTGAGCCATTCCTCTAGACTTCTGTACATGAGATCCCATGCTTTAAAGTTAGCATGAAGGACAGCGGGAGAATCTCATTCATCCTTGATAACCAGTTGGGATTATACATGGCCTAAAATAGTATTCATTTATTGTACCTGAAAAGGGAAGACCAGCATAGAAGAGACACATTGGAAAGGATTAACTTTCCATAGTGTAAGCAGTAAAGATGAAAAGAAAGGAAACTACTATTAGTTGATTCAGCAACTTCACTTCCTGACATAAGCTGCTGTAAAGCTTGTTTTAGTATGAAAAGGACTTTGTAAAATTAAGCTATTGATTTGTAAAATACACTGGGCATAACAGCTCATCGAAAAGCTTATCTTTACTTTGCACGAGGCCAGAGTAGGGTGCCTAGCTGACTGAATGCCAACACAGTCGTGTACTAATATCAGTCTGGAAGTCATTCCCAAATCGAAAACTGAAGAAGATGGTTTTTCATCCACACTCTCACTCTGTATACATCTCATTTCAAGCAGATATTCTGGAGAATATATTTGCATCTGTCCATATCTGGAGTTCAAGCGTTGTGAGAACTTCAAGAGAGCTCGTTGTTAGCAGTAGAAAACAAATTACTGCTGTTTAAAATATGAAGAGAATAGTTAGTTCTCTTGCACACTAGACAAAGGGGAGAGGAAATCACCATTGATAAACCTGGCAAAACTATGAAGTTCTTCTTTGCCTAACAAAACTGTCTTTGACACGGGTTAGGGAAAGCAACTCCAAGCAATCAATCTCAAATGACAAAGAAATACATCTCTTTCAGAGCTAAGTACTATCAGTTCTAGAAAAAAAAGTACATATATCCCAAAATTCTTTCTATCCAAGCTGACATCTTTCTCCCAGCTGCTGCAGGACCACTGCATTCTGGAGGAGAAGCATCAATCAACTTGGACAGCACATCTTCAAAGGGCTTGTCAGGCAACTGAGGCATTAGCATGTCTTCACTATCTTCCAGAACACTGCTTGAAAACGGTTGCTAGAAATGTATCAATATTACTAGAAATAATCTGGTATTTAAATTACACCAAGGAAAGAGGCAATCTATATGTTCTTTGTGAATGGGTGCACTACAGCAGCTGAACAAGAGGTAACATTAGCAGTATTATTTTTGCACAGCAGAGCCAGAAGCTCAGCAGCATCTTTAAGTCAGCAGCCAAAGAGATACTGATTTTAGGTCACACTTGTAGGGAGAGTGCAGTAACCTTTTGACAAAGACGTATAGCAGTAACGTGTGGAAAATCACTTTTTGCATCTCCTGTTTCTTCTTTAAATCTCCTAACCTGATTCTTTCTGGGACTGTGACATAGTTGTTATACGAATCTTTTAACCTGGTAGATGGAAATACTGGTTTGACTGATACTGAGGACTGGGATGGAGTACATTTCGTTTTCTTTGAGATGATATTTTGGGGGCAAATGTCTCAGATGTCATTGCCACTCAAGAAAAAGACAAGGGATATCCTGCAAGGTCAGTGAACAATCTGGCCTCTGTCAAAGTCCAGGATTATCCACAGCAGTATGTGTATCCTTCCCATCTGCCATTCATGACTCTAAGTGAAGCTCACTGTAAATATGTTTTGTGTTTTGAAATGTAATTGAAAAACCATTAGGCTTAATTCATGGCAACCTTTTGAACATAAAAGCCCTTATTTCCTCTCTAAGTTTTAAGCTGCAGAAAATGGACCATTCTTTGCATATATCCATGTGTTAAAGCTGCTCTGTTTCTATGAATAGCAGTAAAAGGCTGAGGGAGACACACACCAGAAGGACAATTCTGTGCAAATGTATAAAAGTCATTTAACATAGCAGAATCTTAAATATAAAAGATATACCTATTTTTAATTAGAGAATCAAAATCTCTTTCAGTAAAGTATTAAAAGTAGAGACATACACCCCAAAACTCCTATCAATAGTACTTTCCCCGCAAAAATGAAGAAATATTTCACTAAGTGTATTTCAGCAGATGATCTCATTCACTATGACACATCTATTATTGCAGCATCCACAGCATATAAGACTCTGATAAAATAATGGAAGCTACAGTCTTTGCCCCAAAGAGCTGTCAATCATATGAATGCCAAATTTCTTGCCACTAATCACTGCCTCAAGCAGACCACAAAGTACTACTTTTTAAAAATGTTTACCTGAAAACAGCACTGGCATAAGTAGGATGTGCTGACTTAAGTTGGATTTGGCTCTTTCACTTCAGTCAAATAGCACACATGACACAGAAATTGCTTTAAATACAACCCTCTAAAGAACCCTGAAAGGATATTCGAAAATGCTGTGAGGAAGCAGGCTACGTGCATCCCTACTTCCCTCCTCTGCCAAACCTTGACATTATTTTGATAGGTAGTTTTGCCTTTGGGAAGTCTTATGTCATACCACTGAGTTCAGAACTTGCTGAAATGTTCTTCCTTTTTTGAATATGTTTTTGCTCATACCTGTCAATATACAGTCCATAGAACTCACAAGCAGAGAACTTAGTGGTGTTGGATGGCCTCTCTCATCATAACCATGGATCACATTACATTCAGAAAATAAAACCAGAGCAATAAAATGTAGACAATGGCAGTTTTGCCCATTGTTATAAAACCACAGCATTAATAAAATACTGCTCTTCATAAAAGAATCTCTTACCAAAAATAATTGTATGTAACATCATATTACAGAACTCCAAGGAGGAAGAAGGAAGTTAATGTGCTCCTTGGGCCCTTACAAGGGGAATTATTTCATAGGTCATCTATGTGTGAGTAATTTTACTGATGCAAGGACAAAATTTCGTTTTAGTTCTCTTTAACTCATCAGAAGTACACATGTAAGCAAGGTTACTCACTTTTTCTAAGGTTAAGCCATGTTCTGCCATAGCCATGCTGAATCCTGATTCTTCAGAAAACTTGTGCTAAACAGAGCAGCTTTCTTTGACCATTGAATGTCTTACAGTTTGGCATATTTGGAAAAAAACTACTAGAAAACTGAGCAGTTGGCATTTCATAAGCCAGAATTTGCCTTGCCTTACTCTCTGCCATGAGTATACATATTTCTAACAAACAACTCATCGCTATTGTGTAACTGGAGGAAGAAAGTCAAGTAACTAGGTAATTCATCCAAATATAAAATAATTTATCCAGGAAATTATGGGATGCACATATCTTGGCAGTTGCTGTGCCTAGAAACAGACCTTGAAGACAGAGGCTGAGAAGGCTGACTCTTCCTTAAAATTCTGGTTTTTCTTTTATACTCAAACACCACTTTTCAACTAAAATACTTAATGCTAGCCCAAGTGCAGATAGAGAAACAGAATCATTGAAATTATGGGCAAGATCTCAAAGCCCTTAGGTCATAAGCAGTATTTTCTCTGCCTTCACTGTAATACTGGATTGCTTCAGAGCATGAGGGTGTCAGGATCTGACCCTGGATAACAGATTCAAGGTCATAGGATAAATCATTATGTCAGTCCTGAATAACAGCAGTTGACTTGACACCCTGTAATGCAAGATCCTTTTCCTTCCCAGTGAAAAAATCAGATCACACTAATTAATTCCAAAAACTAGTAACAGCAATGTTATGTCTTACTACAGTTACCACTTTTGCTTCTTACACTCCTGTGAAGCTATTAATAATGTCTATAAAGTAGAAGTAGGAAGACCCCTTTAATACCACAGTCATCTCTGCTCTGGATGATGTAGGCATGTTTTTACATGCAGCAAGTTCTTTTTACTCCCCCTTCTATTTTCATTGCATAATCATGGCAGGCTTTCTCCACATGCAGCCTCCAGATCTGTAGAGAATATATAGAGAACATAGCTGGTTGCCTAGCTAACACCTTCAGAATAAATGTGACTGAGAATTGCGACCATATATCTTCACAATTTATTATTTTAAGAAATGGTTGGCGTTCTTCAAACACTTTTTCTAAGATCTCTGCCAGTCTCTTCCTCTTATCTCAAGTTCAGGAGGCTTAATGAGCCCATTAGGAAGGAATGCCTGTATTTTGGGTTTTTTAATTGTACCTATGGAGGCCCTAAGCAAAGATGTTCAGTTAGTACCCCACTGGTTGTGCTGGGTTTTATGGAAGACTTTCATGTTCAAGCAGGCCACCTAGAGAGCTGTTTAAGAGGATGAGGCTGCGCTGGGATGTGCAGTGCCATTACAAAAAGTGATTGCCCCGAATTTAGAGTAGGTGCCCTCGGGAAAAGGCTTCCACAGGCATCCTGTTAAAAACACACCCCTTGATGAACCCAAGAAACTGCTGCTCAATTGGCAGAAGTGCATCCTTTGCTAGAAAAAGAAGGAAAAAAAAAGAAAAGATGGGGCACATTGAGGAAACTCTTCAGTCAAGACCCCTTTTTCTCCTGAACACTCACTCCAAGCAGTCGTAGCCCTTAAAAGGAGAGCATCCCCGGGTAAAAGTGGGAGTGGGAGCCACAGGCAGGCCTGGCATTTTTCACCCCAGCCACACCGAGAGAACAGCTGTCTAAGGCCAGCCTAAGAAAGAATGATAAGGCGTCTTCTTACCTGATACACCTGTGCTGTTGGGTGCACAGTAGAACCAAGGCAGGAAAAACCCAGGTAAGAAGTTCCATTGTACTCCCATACATTAGACAGTGGCAAACAAAACCCAGGTTCCCTGGCTCTCTTGGCAGCTCCGAAGCTCCAGTAGCGTTGCCATCCTTGCTTGCTGTGCTAAGTTGAGGCTGAGTTTAAAGCAAGGCGTTGTTGCTCAGCAGCCGGAGCAGCAGCAGCCCCGACAATCTCTACGGTGCCCGGGAGCCATGCAGGCAGCCAGCAACCCGGAGGAGGTAGCAGGGCAGCTCTCCTCCTCTGCGGGGTGGCACCTCGGCTGCGCTCGGCCGGCTCACTCCCACCCGGCGCCGCTGCCCCGCTTTGGCACCCCTCCGCCGCTGCCTTCAGAAGCGCCTGGCTCTTCCTCCGGCCGGTCTGCCCGGGTGCAAGGCTGGTTGCCGAGAATAACCTCCAAAACGATAGATTAATCCCACCGAGCGCGGGTGGGAGCAAAGTAGAAGCGCTCCGCAGATACTCGACATGTCCTGTGCAAATAATCACAGGGAGGAGGAGGGAGATGCAGCCCGAGCTAAGGGCGAAGGCGATTTAGCCATAGAGTGCGGGCAGTCCGGAGTGAGCTGGGAGAGGAAGAGGAGGTTGACTCGGCACAGAAAAGGGCATGTGAACTGCAGGAACCGAGTGTCGTTCCGTGTGTGCTGGAAGCACGCTGCCTCCTCCCCCTGCCCGCCCCCCCCCGCCCCGTGCAGATCCCGGCTGCACAACTCCGGGGCGAGCGCAGCTGCAGCCCGTCTTCGAGCAGCTTTCCAAGGGAAGAGGGAATATGAAATAGGGGGAAACTGCCACCTCTTCGGTTTTTAAAACCTGTCCCAGACTGGCGAGGCAGAAACCGAACGAGGCAGACCCAAGGTTTTACAAACTTCTGCCTCGTCGCTCTCGGATGCCTAAGGGGCTTCTCTAAAGTGAAACGCTTCAGGTTACTTCAGCAAGCGCGGAGCTGTGAAACTGCATTTGCAATAATACTCCATCCCACGGTTGCTCGGGGGCTGACATCGTTAGCACTCCATAACGCCGTGCACGTTTCCACCTTTCGTGCCCTGCAAACTCTCGGGGACCTCTGCTCGTTCCTAAGGAAGGTGACTCGCCGCAGGAGGGTCAGTAGGGAACCCGGCCAGAAGGCTTTTCGGGAGTTTGGTTTCATCTTGACTTGCAGGTCAAACTCGATTTTCTCCTCCGTAGTCGCTCTTTTCTTCTCTCCTCCTCTGCCTCCTCCGCTTTTTGGTGCTGTTCAATCTAGAATGACAATTTTAAAACCAACCCACAAAGGAAACACTGTGAAGGAGACGTTTTAAAGAAATTATATCGTAAAGCAAAAATGAATGTGCAGACACCTTAACCAAATGAAAGGATGCACCTGGGGTAAAGTGTTCCATTTATCTTTTCGTATGTTTAATGTTCTATTATTTTTTAATATCAATATTTCAAATGGCAACTGAGGGGTGGGGGGTGAGGGGACTAACAGCCCCGTGGGATCCAGGAGGAGAATAGATGTACAGGTGTACACAATACATACACAAACATACATACACACATATAAGATCATATGTCACAAACGTGTAAGAATGATGTGGGGGGTTATTTTCTTTCTGATCTTCTCCTTCCTCTGCACATTTCAATGGTCACGCCTGCAGCTAATGCACACTGAGGAGGAAAAGACCTAAATTTAAACTCAAGTAGTTGGATTGTTGCATGAAAACTGGTTTTTGGAGGAGGGAAACCAAAAGATTTTTAATGGAATTTACAGGATGACATACCGAACAGAATGAGGGTGTCTCTCTGGATAACAGAACAGATCAACACCTTTCAGGATATTTTCAGTTGACATTTTTTCATATTTTTCCTACTCCTAAGGATGGTGTTCCAATGAGCTATGTACCTACTCTGAGAATTCCTTGGTGTTGTTTTTCCCTGGCTAGACAGCTGTCATCTAATCTACTAGTAAAAAAGAACAGTTTTCTATGTCTTCAGCATAAATCTGTAAAAATAGCAAAAATCAGCTGAGGCAATTTGTACATTTAGAATGAGTGTGTGTACGTGTGTATTTTATACGTGTATGACGTGTGTGTGAGTGTGTGTATTTATGTGTTGGGGTAAGTACATCATGGCAACATATGCTCTAAAGGGATAGACTTTGCTACAAATTTGACCATTAAAACAACTAAAAATACAATGGCAATCTTCTAAAAGAATCATTACCAAAAGAATTGTATTTCTACAACAACTACACTTTCAGCACTTACTCACTTTGATCCCATGAAAAAGTTCTTTGCTGTCAGTGGTTCTGATACTGAAAAGAAAAAGAGGAAGACTATCACCTGCATATTTTCTCTAAATTCATTAAACTGGTTCTCTTTCTTACTTCTTTATGCTCCTTTTTCAGCAGCTCTACAGCCAAAAAAGGTAAGGTGGCTGCCCACAAAATCTTCAATGCAGTTGTGATAGGAATATGTTTAGCTTCAGGATTTTAATAATTTTTCTGAAGAAATCTGGTAATCAAGGTATATTATCAGGGTTCTGATTATCCCTGGAAAAAATTAACTGTCCCATTCATTTCCCTGGGCATTGCATAGGGATCTTTATCCCATTGCTGAAATCATCTTGAATGATCAAGGTTTTATACTATAGATTTGGATTAATAATATCATAATGAATGAAAGAAATATATACAGGGAGTTTTCCATCACTACCGTAATAGTGCCTGGGTTTAACAAAATCCCATGTTATTTTCACAGGACTGATTTAGCTACCTCTTTGTGTCTGTACTTCAGAAAAAGAGATGTTCTAAGATCCATTGCCACAAAATCCTAAAATAAATATGTAACTTCTCTCAGATAAATAAATTACATTTGATGTAAATGGGCCTTAATTATATTCTCTGTATTATATAGAAGGACAAACGCTAGGTCATTCAGCCTTGGTTTTAGTTGATTCTGCATACCAATACTTATTTAAGCAAAACAGGCTCTTACATGTATATACATATACACATACACAAACATATCTGTACACCCCTACTCAAAATAAGTAATTCCTATCAGCCACAGGGAAGAGAGGGGATAAAATAATAATGATCATCAATATATTTAATTTCCTACAATTCTAGCAGAATATCCCAGACTCTTTACAGTCAATAAAAGATTAAAATTGCTCAAGAGAGAGATTAAAAAACAATTAAAATTGCTATTAAAACATCAAAACAAAACAAAATAAATAAGCTCTCCAAATCTTTCTCATCTAATCCTCTTGAAAAGAATTAAAGCTTTCCTTTAGCTACTGGCTTCGAACTGTCAAATATTCTTAAAAAGATGGCCCATGATACTAAATGTCTCTTAAGCCTTTTTGTCACTCCACGTAATTACTACCTCTCCTCAATCCTTATGGCTGCAGGCGCTAGCTTTTATGAAAAGACCCATTCTATGATCTGACCTTGCATACGGAGCTCAGATGGATCATCAGAGACTGCATGGGATCAAACCATGTTCCAGCATGACTGGGATGTCAGGTCAGAGTTACACAGGTTGGAACAAACTTTCATCTTTGCTGTTGTACGCATAAAGCTGGAGTAGATCTGGCAAAGCAATGTCATAATGACCAACATGATACCTAGGTCAGTATTTCCGTATTATCTGACGGTGTCAGTCTATCAAAGGTTGACAGGCTCTGCCCATATCTGGACAATTTTACTAGTAAATATCATTTAAACATTATTATTTATTAAATCATTAGTTGTTATTACTATATTAACAATTACTAATTTTTGAAGTATTTACCCTTTCTCAAGTAGTAAGCAAAGGTCACAACTTTGAAGTAATGTTTTACTATAACTAAAACCAGAAACCCACATTTCAAAATCTGTCAAGTATTTTTCTTCTGGAACAAGTGTGACTTTTTCCTGAGCATAGTCATCCATACTTTTGTAACTGCTACCGTAAAATAATTTATTGGAGGGCATAATTTGATGGGATTGAGGAGAAGTATGCTCAGTGATTTGGGCCAAATAACAGGTTTTCATAGTCCTTTATTACCTCAGGATTTTGAGAGCATATCGAAAGGACATTATTTAAATTTATTTTACAGTTGCACTGCGTTACCTGATATTCTTAATAGATCATTTTCTAAACAGGACAGATGGTTTTACTGCCAGCAAAGTAAAGATGTCATATTGTCACATATAATTTTTAGAGGCAAAAAATATACCACACGGATAATTAGTTTCACTCTCCCACGATTCCACATAAACAGCTCGTGAAAGACTGTTGTGGCAATGTCGCCAAATGTCTCTAGATATATAAATTACACACATATACCTATTTTTATAAATGAGATTTGGGAATACCATGCTTGCACTGTATGAATATCCCATGGCCCCAACAGAAATGTGGCTATATTTAATAAATATCAGTATAACCACAACATTAATTTTCCTTTCATCGTTCACAAAGCACTGGCTGAGAAATGTAGTTTTATCTGTTTCCAAATGTTCTGCAGAACACCCAGTTCCTCCCTCAGCCTGCATAGATTTTTTTGATAATCAGGAAGTGCAGTGCAGCCAGACACTTTGCCCTCTTTTTCTTTTCTCTGTGCAACAGATTTGGGATGAAATTCACCACTTTGCCCCTGAGCCAGGGCTAGTTCCAGGACTGGAGATGGTTGCCTCACTCCAGATGTGTTGCTCTCAATGGTGCACTCCCAGCTGATGTCGTCCCGGGTCATTCCTCTGTGCAGTGCTCTGATAGCGAATGCCCCTCTCATTCTTTCTTACTACATCTGTAAGGATGACTCATTGGTAAGATGCTTATCAATGTTTTGCCATTGTTTATGTCCAGCGTTGTTCCATATCATAGAATAGAGGCAGAGAAGTTGTTTTATGTAATCTGATATGAACCACACTGCAAAAATTAAGATTCCATTATTGGCATGTCTTCCTGCCTAAAAGCTAGAAAGCTCCATATATAAGCTACTGTCACCTTGGAAACGTTCAGAAGAGAAATACCAACTGCCTGTAGAAGCACAGTATGTAGCCATATAGCAAACTGAACTGTCCAGTTCAACCAAGTTTCAAATTGATCGTGAGGTGGTACTAAAGTAACTTCACTGAAATGCCTCTAAATTTAACTTCACAGTAAGAAAACAGCAGGGGTTTAATTTATACTTGCTCACTCCATTACCCAGTTTCTCAGAGGTATAGTACTGGTGGTCAGTGCCTACAAAATCTAGAAGAGTAGCATCAGCCAATGCCTTTTTGTACATCTCGTGGAGCTTAAAGCTGGAATAGAACCACTGACTTTAAGGTGATATATGTAAATTGTGGACTGGGAGATAAGAACTTGTCTGGTGAACCGTAATTGAGCATCTTCAGAGGAACTGCAGGTATCTTCTCTCTTCTCGCTTCTATAGGGGAGATAAAAATCTAGATTGCCTTTCCCTAGTGACAAATTATTCACCTGACACAAAATCGTGACCAGTGGCCAGGAAATCATGCAGTCAGATGTAACTGGTAGTATGCACTCTGAAATGACTGGTGCTGATTGGAAGGGGGTTGTAAAACTTTAATAAACGATCTGGCATTTCTGTATTAAACTGGATTAGCAATTTGAACTTTTTTCCAGTTCAGAGTGAATACTATGTCAACATTTCCTACGGAATGACGATTCAGTTTCTGATCAGCTCCGAATGCTATGCCTCTGGCTGCAGCAGTGGTTATAAGCCATTATGGTTTACAGCAAAGTTACAAATCAGCTATTCTTTTTTGACTCAAGTGCTGGTTAGGTTTTTAGGAAATGAGGTTAAATGAGGTTAAACTCATATTTATTTATTGCTAAAACTACAGTTATCATTTTTTGTTGGTTTTGTTATGAAAATCGTCCAAACAGTTGTAACCTGCAACTGAATAAATACCCTGAATAAAAATATCACAAGAAACTGAAAATCAATTATATTACCAGGTATTCCTGCAAGTGTTTTCTTGAGGGAAATAAACGTGCTTGGATCTTTTACATCCTGACTGTAGGAGTGCGAGAACTGGCAGGTTCAGAGTTAACAACAGTTATATCTATTCTAGATCTGCAGAGAGAGCTATACAGTTAATCACTGCATATTTTTAGCCTACATCTTGTAGCTTTAATCCTGCAAATGTCTGTATGTAATTTGTTTTATGTAATATGAATAGATGCCATAAAATCAAGATTGCACCATCTATAGAGCTAAGAATGTCCGTATATTTCTAAAGAATGAGGACCTGCAGCATAAGCGTAGGACAATGAATTGGTCACTGTGAGTAATATATGCTCTGTACTGTGGGTGCCAGTGGAAATAAATACTTAGATTAGCAGCATGTGCTTATATGCATGGTATCAAAAAAACAGACCTTACTTCTCATAGCAACTATAAAAAAATTACAGAAATATTGCTTACAATTGAGGAACATTTTCAATTAAAAAAATTTGAGAATGCCTTCCGTCTTTATGTACAGATCAGTGTGTATTTCAGTATAGAGCTCCACTTAAAGAATAATGTCCCGACATTTTAATAACTGAATTGCTTTTGAATCTTTGAATAGCTGAATTTCTCTAGCACATCATTTAGGCCTAGTGCCAAGAATAAGGGGACAAGAATCTGCTTTTCTGTGAATCGAACTGCACTGTTCCTTAACTTTGCCAAGGTAATAGAGGGGATAGAACAGAAAGGAAACCTAGCTAATTCTCAATTAAGAGCTAAAATCTGGTAACAGAACACGTGGTAGCGAACACGCAGGTTCAGAAGATTCCTCTGAAGAACAGCGTATTCCAACTGAGACACCTTTTATGAATATAGACACTTGGCTTTACTGTGTAAATTACTGAAATATCATCTCAATACTTTTTCATTTCGTGAGTTTGTGCATACTTCCAACGATTATTCAGGTGTTACAAGGAGCCTCAAAACCTGCAGTTTGTGCTGAAGCTAGAGGAAGCATTCAGAGTGTGACATTATAAATGGGCAGCATGATCAGTACATGTGATTTTTGCAGTAATAACCTTTAATTAGTAACTAATGGTGACATCCTATTGTCAGAATAGCACAGGCTTATTTCTGAGAAGACATTTAAGATGGCTTCATTCTGGATTGAAACTCGGCAATCTTCAGTGTTCCACAATGTGTATACTCCAACCTCAAATCTATGTCTTCTGCATTGCAGAAAGTCACGTGAATTCATGAAAAAGATTTTTTTAAATCATAGTGCCACCAACTTGCTAAAATTTATAAATGTATGTAGAACAAACACTAAGCTGAAAGTTCACTGAAAATTTCTCTGATTTCAGTCACCTGGAATCGCCCCAACTAGATGCCCAAGACAGCCTAAAGAGGTGTCACGAGTACTCTCGCCTGTGCAATTATTCACATTAATGCAATGGAAGTGTTAATGCTGCCGTATTTTAAAGTATCAGTCGCCCTCTTACATATTAGAGAACGTGTCAAAAGCTCACGAAGATGTATAAAAAAACCTTGCCAATCAAAACCGGAAAGACGTTGTCTTTCATAGTAGTTCATATTTTAACTTACACTACTAAAAATAAAATAATCGTCAAGCAGGAAAAAAAAAAAAAACTGATCAACTGCTCAGCTGGTTCAAATCTTTCTAATTCATTGGCTTGAATAAACCCATGAATATCCGCCCCGCGTCTTTTAATTCTGCGCGCTTAGAAGAGAGCAAATTTAGCAGCGAGAATTTAGACCCAGGCATTCGCTCACCACACATTTATTCGGCCTTTGTCAATGTAGGGCACTGCCTGCGGGCGGGCCGCTCCCGCCGCGGCCGCCCGCCGCCCCGCCCGCCCCGGCACGCACCACCCCGCGGGGGGGGAGGGGGGCGGGCGGGGACGGCGGCACGGGGAGCAGCGCCAGCAGCGCCGCCCTCCTTCAGCGGCTGCGGGTGGCCGGACTCTCTCCGGCGCCCCTGCCGCTCCCTCGCGGTGGTTTGCTCCGTTGCCGTGGCAGCGGATCCAACGGCCGCCGGGCGCAGCCGCGGAGATAGGTGGCGGTGAGGCGGCGGGCTGGGCCGTGGTCTGTGGAGGGCTGTTCCGTGGGCGGGGGGCGCGGGAACGGCCCGTCTGCCCTGCCTCGCCTCGCCTCGCCTCGCCTCGCCTCGCCTCGGAGGGAGGTGTCGTGGTCCCCGTGACTGCGTCTCGTCGCCCCGGTCCGGCGTGGAGGGCAGCGCTGTGGGCCGCCGGGCTGGCCCCTGCCCCGGCCTCGGCTCGCTCGGCGGGCTGACCTGCGAGCTGCTGTTAGCAGAGAGGCGGGGGCGGGGGGGCGCCGGTGAGGAAGGTGTTGCCGCAGTCCCGCCGCCGGCCCCGCTGCGGGTTTCTGGCAGATTTGCACAGAAGTAGCGTGTAGTTGCGCGTGGTATTGCTGGGATACGGCGTGAACCCAGCGTCGAGGTGGTGGTGTGGCAACGCGAGGTTCAGGTGCCGTGGGACGTTCGATGGCGGATGCGGTGTGGCTTTCGCTGCCTGGCTTGTGGTTTCCTTAGGGAAGGCCTTTGGGCCTTCTACCGTACTACGGATTGTGTCCTAATTTACCCAAAGCTCTGTTGCGCTGAAGTCGAGAGTTGCACTACCTGACGATGCAGTGGCTTAGCAGAAAGTACTTGGGTTGCTACTGGTGCACTGGCAGCTCATTTTATGTTTGTGTTACTTTTTAGTGTCACTAACATCCTTAAATCAACCATAGCCCAGTCTAGGAATTCTGCATTGGTTTTAAGGTGGTTCTTACTGTTTAGTTGGTCTATTCTACACTTCAAATTCCATGGTGTATTTTCTCTGTTCCTTAACTAGGGAAAATAGATACTCTCTTCTAGTTTATGTTTTTGAGTTCTGCAAAAGGATTTACATAAATGAACCCAAAGCTGAGCTGCCACCTTCATTAAAATTAATCATATGTACAAGTCTCTGTATGAGTAAGATCTTGATGAAATGCCCAGCCATGTGGTAATAACTCATTCTAGATGGCAAATAGAATTTACTGAATTCTAATAAATTGTATCAACATTTGAGAACAGTTTACTTAACACTGGAGAACTGCATAACATGCAAGAGCAAGTAATGTTTGTGGGAGCTGTTCCCTAATCATTCTAAGTAAAGTGGTTGCCTAAGTGGATAAAATACATTCAGAAAGTTTGTTTTATTATTGAATTGATTGTTATTAAAAAAATTAGAAAATAGCAGTGTCCTTTCTTTTCTCTAAGAGGTTTATTGAAGTTGATACTCAAAAGGTGTGATTAGTACAAAGGTGTCTGATTGTATCCAGTTATTGCACATACATTAAGTATTTACTGAATGCTATTAATTAACCTCAAGATATAGTCACCATATTGCAAGTTCTTGGAGATTATATATAGATCATGTGCTCTTCTCTTCCTCAGCCTGGTTGTTTTGAAAGATTTATCAGTATGGAAGATAAGGAGATTGGTTACAATAAGGAAGAAGAGCAAAAATCTCTTCTACAGTTTCTGGAAGAGGAAGAAAAAGAAGACAAAGCTGGACAGTTCTCTAATGTGGAAGAACATTGGGAAGGTGAAAATGATTAATTGTTTTGATAACTCACAAAAAACATTAATATGTCTTCTAATGTAGTAGATGGGAACAATACAGTTCTAGGGTTGAATGACATTCCAAGTAGATGCTATGATTCCAGTAGGTGTTCTCTAACATTATGCTACCCAACTGTAACTAGTCCACACCTAACTCATTATTTCTGTAGCAGTAAATTCTCTACTTTTTACCTCTGTAAGGCATTTTGATTCAGAGTTATTGATGGTAAAAATCTAATATTTGACGGTATGGACTTGATTCAGTTGCTTATCCATTGGCATCTAGTGCCACTTGGAAGTGCTCTGGACTCTCTCATCTGGCTTCAGAATGGCACTGGTCTTCCACAGATTCAACTCTATGAAGATACTGGATACCCTAAGACGTCTAAACTGGCACCAGATACCTCTTAATAGGCACCCAACTTCTCTAATCGTGTCCAGAAGTATGTTTCAGTATAGTATATGAGGCAACATATCTACCATTTTATAGATGATCATGTTTGGTGTAGTGCCAAATACTGATCTTTATGTTAAAAAGAGTTCTTAGGCTATTCTTTTCTCATTGTCATTTTTTTGATCGCATGAATACTTCAAAAAATTTTAGATCTTCACAGTACAGTAGGATAAGGTAATGTAAGGTAAACATATTAGACTGCTGGCCAAAATCTGTCAGAACATTAGCCTACGCTCTTCCCTGTTTTTGTTTGGCTTTTTTTCCACATACGTTGGATTGATGGTGACGCTTCCATAATGAAGGCAGAGAGCACTTTCCTGGTTTGGTTTGCAGGTGTGCAATAGTAGTCCTCTGTGTTTTGCCGTATGAATTTTTTTATATATGCTGCAGTAATGCTATAAAATGCCATCTCTGGTTCTCCACGTTTTGACTTGACGGCAAGTATACTAGAGCTTTGCATTTTAAAGTTCAAAGTCTCTTTATTAAACTGTTGTTTTAATATCTATTAGAATACATGCTTGAAGAGGAGTTGGCTGGTGGTGGCAAGATGGGAAACAAGGATGCTTCTGAAGGAGTTGGAGACAAGTCCGATTCTATGATGTAAATAACTGACTACCAGTTATAACAGTGATTTCCTTTGTGGTGTTAATTTACCTTTTCAAGAGAAGGTTTTGTTAATTCAACCATGCATTTTTGTCGAATTAGTGATAGGCAATATAGACCTTTCCACAAAAAGTAAATTGGTTACTACTGTTAAAACAATGAACTGAGTAAAATACAGACTCTGGACACTTTTTAATCTGAAGTCATTGTGGGCATGTACATAGAACACAATGATTGCACCACATTGATGTGGGCTACTTGGCTCTCCTCAAAGGAGCGCTACACTCACCAATTTACATTTCTTCTAAAACCCAGCCAGCTCTTCGTAGTAATGTGTAGTGTTGTGTTCATATCCCTCTGTACTTGTAGAACATCAGGAGCTGTTGGAAAAAGAGAAGTTTGTCTGCTGAAAAATATCAGTGTTGGATTGTAAGGTTTTTTTAATATATACAGTTTTGTACCACTGTGTGAAGTCAATTAGCACAGAATTGGCATGATGATAGATTAGTACTACAGTAATTTCACAAGTAGGTGGTACAGCGGATTTATTCCTGAAGAAATAAATTTACATGTAACAGAGGTCATGCATTGAAAAGAATTTAGTCGTTTGAATGTCACCTTAAGTAGCTGCTGCTCTGTTCACAAAGGTCACTGCACAGTTTGGCTTACTTTGACAAGACTGTTAATCTCTGCCCTGGAATGACCTGTCATAGGGTTATAAGGCATGATGAAAAGCTCAAATAATGTTTATTAGTACGTGTATGTGGGAAGTTGCATAGCACATATGCCTACTGCCGGTAAATGTTGACAGTGTTACCATTATCAACAGAGAAACTTGAAATACACCAAAATTATTTAAAAAAAAAAAAAACAACAAACCCAAACCTTCAGACCTCTTCTTGCTATATGTTTAAGCAGACCGAAATGATGAGAGATTAGTTTAGTCCACAAACTGATCAGCTGTATATAATATGTTTTAAAATGGTTTAGAATGTTCCCTTTAAAGTTTTAAACTATTGTTCGGGAAAACTAGATTGGCAAAGCCTAGGTGTAATCAAGAGGAGCCATAGGCATTTCAAAACAAAGACATATAATTAGTGCATTAAATGTGGATGTAAATATTCAACATTAGATATCCAAGTCTAGAAATCTTGGCTTAAGTGCGTGTATGTAAACTTGTACAGATTATGTTCATTCTTTTCCTTATTTATACTGGTTGTATTTGTAACAGTTCTGCTAGAATAAGAGTAAAATGGAAAACAATTAACCCACAAATGTGTTAGTGCATGACGTACAAACTTCGCTTACCTTTTCAATTTCTCATTATGTTTTCATTGTTAATCTTGTGTTTCAATTCAAAGGGAGAGCTTGGAATGCTATTTGGGTGATGTTAATAACGTTCAGGCTGTGAAGTATACAGATAGAGTTTGCATATTAGCCTTGCAGAGGAACCTAAAAGAGCTCAATGACATAGCCAAAGAGAAGGAACTTGGGGTCCAAAAAGTAAGGTTAGTGTTTAAGCGAACATAATCCCTCAGCATAAATCACCATCAAATACCGGGATACTGTATCTGTTACAAATATTACAGTCTATGGAATTTCTTCATGGAAGTTACTCAGTGCAAACACTGGTTTAATATAATATATTCAATATATGCCCAAACCCTTGTAAAGGATTAAGGATCAAGGATAAAAATTAATTACATACTTGGAAAAATGAAATACAGTAATGAATGTTAAAGAAAAGGTGTTTGGTCTGGGAGAATTAGGTGCTAATTTCTTTCAGTGATGCCGACACAATCCTGCTGGTTCAACAGTCAGTTGGAAACATCAAGTGGAAAACTCATTGTAAACGTTTTCCTGTCTGTGATAGAAATGGTACATTAGAATTGGTGAAGTTACTTGCATGCTTCAAGAGAAGCACCTGCTGTGAGTGTTTTGCTATGTTAAGGTCACAAAGCTACTCTTCAGCAGCAAATATATCTGAGGAAGGCTAATATAAAAACATGCTGTTTGTGCTGTTGTTACTTTTGATAATAGCCAAACTATGGATGAAGTCAGAATGATTCCTTGTTATGTTTTTCTGGGTGTTTGTAGAAAACATTTGAAATTAACAAGGGCATCTGAAGAACCTCATAGTAAGATCTTAAAAGGGAAAGTGGGATGGTGGTGGGGAGTTGGGAGAGTTGAAGGAATCCTAGCTGTGAATCTTGCCCCCAAAAGGAAGAGTTTCTTCAGAAAGAGTAAAGAACTTACAAAATATAAATAATCTGTTTGTTTCTTGCAGAGACAAGCTGAGTACCTGTCAACTGCGGATCAGGATGCTAGCAAAGCAGCTGGATTATGTAGACATTGAAATAGAGAAAGAGGAGGAGGCTGGCAATGTGTAGGTGGAGAGTATTTCTGGATACCGAAGATTACAAGCATCCATTATGTTTATCTGTGTGTAATTAATGAGATAAACTTCCCTGCTTTCATCTCTTCATGTTGTTGAACGGTTGATAGAATTTTTAAGCACGTATATTAAAGATGCTAATAGATCAGTGATGAAACCCATTGCCATTCTCAGGTTAAGATGTAACTGCGTTAGCTTGGAAGGCTGTTCTGGTAAAAGGGTATTGCACTTGCAGCTAGTGAGCAGAACAGTGCATTCACTCCTGTGTTGGTGAACACTAATATTGCAGTCCCTTTCCGGCTGACATATTTTTATGAAATAAAGGGTAATGGTGCATTGGCTTGGGAATCATTGATCTCTGTGCTTATCTGGTCTAGAGGTAATACTCTGTTAGGTAAATCAGTGCAGAAAGAGGTGAAAACTTAGGAATGGATGGGAAAGAGGCATGTATTTTAAAATATAACAACATGTTATTAAATCAGCCCAGCCCACTACTGTCAGTTATGTTTATCAGGGTCTCAATCACTTCTATTCAGTATGATGAACCAACACCAATGTGCTATGGCAGTACTAGAGGTCATGGTTTTGTTTCTGGTAACTCTTACCATCAGGATTTATGTAGATATATATGCAATTTCTTTTTTTGCTTGTTTTATGTTGTGAAATGCATGAATGCCTTTCAGGAGTAGTTCTGCATACAGGAGCTGCTCTGAAACACTTTTGCTATAAAGTGGGAGGCAATTTACTGCACTCCTCACATTTGGTTTAAATAGAAAGAAGTGGGTGGCTTGTGTACCAGGAACCAGTGTATTGTGAACAAACTTCGCAGCTGCGTTTTATGTCCTGTGTTAATCTTCAAGTTAGTGTATCGATGTATGATAGAATGATAAAGGTAGGTTAACTGCCAAACTGAAATAGCTGCTTAAACAAAAATGACGAGTTGAATGCTAATGAGACTCCTGTGATGGGTGCTAGTACTCCCTGCTCTGGATCTCAGAGACTGTCTTAGTAACAGAAACCAACAAAGACTGAAAAGCATTGTAGAAGTTTTCATGCTTATGATGGGTCAAATTATGAGGTTTAGATAGGCAGAAAAATAGCAATTCTCACAATCTATTATATTTAGCAAGTGAATAGTGGAGTAAGAAGACGATAAATTTCTGGCTTATGAAGCTCAAAGGCATCATGTTTCAGCAATAATGAAAATACTAACTACCGTTAGCATTACTGATGCCCAATACAAATATTTTGAAGTTAGAGTAGTAACTGCAGGTAGAAGATCATTTCCCATTTTCATTTTGAGGAAGGGAGTTTATGTTGAATATAGCCAGTTCACTGTTTTTTGATTCTGTAGTGTACTGTCCATTAGTTTTTCTGGGTGGAGAAGACGAAGGAAAATAAACGAGTGTGTGGCAACGCTGCCATTGTAGGCAAAGTACATGTAATATTGTAATGCCATTTTAAAAGCAAAATCAGTCTAGGTTCTCTAGGTTCGCCTAAATTTATTTTCATTAATAATTATTACTTTTATCAGCTTGAGAAATGAATAGTCACATTAAGATACTGGTAAGTGCTTTTGAAATAAATACTCCTCTGTAAATTTCAACTGATGTGTAATAGTTTGAAAGAAGCTACGCCTTTGAATAAAAAATGGAGACTTAGAAGGCTAAATAAGAGACTGCATAAATCAGTGTTCTAATGCATAAATCTCGGCCCCAAAGCTATTTTTTTTATTGTTGATTTTTTCGGGGGGGGGGGGGAGGCGGGGCGG